>CM074438.1:12600209-13225522 GCA_037101425.1 Elopichthys bambusa | reverse complement strand
TTTGCTTGTCTCCTGCTAATCGTTCCATATTACATAATCACATAAACAGACATATTTTTAGTTGGGTGGACAAGTCTTTTAAATCACAACCCTCGGTGAGAGGACACACGCCCACAGAGCTCTCACTGCTGGAGCCCAATTACATCTCCCCAGCACATTAGCCAGCATTAGCGTGCATTAGCAGGGGAGCTAAGCCTCCGGTTCATCTCCTGGACTCTCGACCTCCTACCTACCAGAACAGCGATTAGCATGCCAGCTAATGTGCACTAATGTGTCATACTCCCCTATAGTGAAGCTGTCTCACTCACGTTCAGTGTAAAATTAAGACCCTCACTGAGCCTGTCAGACTGATATGAAGTCTTGAAAGCAAAGCCACTTTTTCAGGAATAGGAGATAAAAACTAATAAAGAGTGCTATCAAGAGCTGTTAGGACTGTGGATGAGAAGATACAAGTTATATAAACTTTGGCACAACTTGTTAGGAGCTTTGTTTGGCGCTTGGACAAAATTTTCTTGCTGTCACTTATGTGTACAAAAGATACAAATGTAGTGCACTGTCATGTCAAATTTTGTTATAAAATCTGCAAATGTAGCATTATTAACTGATTTTCAGCTCCATCTATTGAATTGCCACCACTGTCAGATATCTTATACTGTGTTGACAATATAATCAGATTTTGCATAGCATACAGTATAAACTAAATACATTAGTCATTTTGTTTTTTCTCATGTTAGCAGCTATAATAATGAATATTTTGAATAAAGGAAATTATCTGAGAATCAGTCAACCAAGAGCTGATTTATCTTGCCACTGGTAGCAGGTGAATTATGGAAAGATGGAGGAAGGTGGGGTAATGGCTGACTTTGTTTTCATAAATATCTGTTTTGACAATAAGTTAGAGACATGTCTGTGAACCCATATAAAAGTAATGAAAGTATATATTTAATTCCTTTGCCATCACAGGAATTAAGTGCATTTTAAAATATATTAAATGAATAAAACAGTTATTTAATTTGTAGTAATATTTCACAATAATACAGTTTTTACTGCATTTTTGATCAAATAAATGCACTTATCAGTTCTAGACAATTCTTTTAAATTCCTTAAAAAATCTTACAGACCCTAAACTTTTTGAACAGTATATGCAGTCAAACCAAAAATTATTCAGACATTTTTTACATTTTTGGTATATTTTTACTAGTGAGTGCAGGACATTTATTTAAGTGAGGATAGCAAAATAAAGTAAACTGTGACATATTATACCCAAAAATTCTCCCTACACTAGACTACCAGTAAAATTTATAAAAAAATGTGGAACCAAAAATTATTCAGACACTTTGACCTGACCATGTTTTGCTTAAGTGTTATCTGACATAATAGTTTAACTCTGAGATCTTCTCATATTTTATTACCATTTTTTTAAACTATAGTGAATAAACTGTATTAATGAATGAAATGTTCAAGGTGTCCGAATCAATTTTGGTTTGCCTGTAAGTACTGTACTCTAAAGTACTGAGTTATGCTGTGAGGACAGGTAGTTTTAGAGGTCACGAGCAATGTATTGTAAACATACAAATGGATTGTACATTTGTGTTAAGAACATTCTGATAATCTATGATTGATTTATATGTTGATTTTTTTTTTTTTTTTTTTTCAAAATGGAAGATAGCTAAAATTGTGGGACATGTTTTATCTCATGTCAAAATAATCAGTGTTGATATAACACTTTGGGAGAAATTTGCTTTGAAAGTGCTGATGGCTATGGGCGTCCCTCCTGCTGCTACTCACTGAAACTCATCTGTCACTTTGCTCAAAGTGAGCCCCCCTTTGATCGAGCAACGCTTTGAGTGACGTACAACTGCTGGGCATGCAAACAATGTGCCTGTTACATGAAATGGATTGAAAATTTAATTAACCACAGCGTGGCTTCCTCTAATTAATTATGCTTCAAAGAAGAGACATGAAGCACCGTATCATGATGGGCTTGCAGAAAATGTGACTACAGTTTCCTGACAGGGAGAACGTCAAACAGTAAACAATGCAGTGCCTGTAAACACATACACACATACTACTGAGCGCTTGAGCGTGTCATTCTCCAGTCCCTTAGATACCGTAATAATGTTATTTGTAACCAACAAACTTACCAAAACACTTCTTCTAGCAGTAAAATTGGAAATGATCAACAAGAGGCATTCAGTTTCACTCGACTCCACTTCTTCTATTTAACTGAATACCAGCCAACAATATGCTTTTTGGTAGTTTGTATTAGCTTTGATTTATGAAGCACATCTTTCATAAATGTCATCTGCTGTCCATTCCTTTTCATCTGTCTACGGTGATAAGCTAGCCGGGCTTGACTTGACATTCTCAGTTGAATGCAAGAGCACAGGTCACTTCCTCTTTTAATTTGTTAGTGCTGGAATTGTTTTGAACTGTTCGAGATTGAACTGCCAAACTGGATTTGTGGCTAAACGCTGGCTAAACCTCTGACTTGGTATTTGGCTCTGAGCCTATTAGCTTATAAATGCAACAACTTACAGAAAGGACAAAGCAGATAATGTGAAGGAAACGGTATATTGTACAGGAAATACATTCTCATTTATTTAACCTGGTCTTGACAAGTTCGCTTTTTTTTGTTGTTGATTCTTATGGTAGGATATTGTTACTATGTGAGCACATAAAGGTTTTACTAAAGTGTGTTATAGAAAACTGCATCTCGAAATGAGTTAAAATAGAAAGTAAATCTGTAGTTACTGTTTCAATTCTATATGTACTGCACAGAAATATGTTATCCTTGAAAGAACACATTTATCCACCTTTAACATAAGAGCGACTTGGTCATTTTTAACCTAAATGCGCAAGACTTCTGGTGTTGGACGCTTCCAATTATTTTAGCTGTACAAAAACAGTCTGTTTTGCTGCTTGTTGATGTTGCAAACTGGTATTTGTTATTATAATATTTTAATTTATTTCCATAATCATAAACACTCTGGTAAAGCAAATATTGTTACCATTTACTGCACATTTACTGCGTAATTCATTTAGTGAACTGCATGTTAAACAACACAGACAGCACATGCAAAATAAACAGTGCTATCAGTGGGCGGCTTATTAGCCATGGGTTCCTTGGGAATTTCTGAAGGGTTTTTATAATAACAGCTGTCTATTATTGTGTAAAATATGGTCTTTCTAAGGTTTACGACATAAATGACACATAGTCATACCTGAATTTTGAAGCTTCCAACAAGTTGCTGCATAAGTACTAATAAAAGTTTCATCAAGCATGTTTCATCTTGTGGTCCTGTCCCAAATGGAACCCTAAGCCCTTGCGTTCTTCTTCCAAATCCACACTTTCGTGACGTAATGTTGCTGTAACTGCCAGGTAGAAGTCTGCTGTGGAGCTCTTCTCAGTGCTAGCTTGGCAAAAGTGTGCATTGAGGGTGTATCACTCACAAAGAAGCATCTTTCTGAAACCTAAAATGACAAACACGTGTCATTGTAAGTCCACAAGAAGCAAGCAAGTGCATATGAAGTGTGTGATTTGGGACAGGGCCGTGGTAGCTGTAGACTTTCTACCATGCTAATTCTCTTTTTAGGTTTTAGGACTACAAAGTAAACGGCTCTATATACTCTCAGTGAATTCACCTCATACAGTACAGGACAGCGGAACAGCTCAGAATGACTGTTTGTTTCTCATGTTATCACCCACTGATCCTTCAGGTGATGTGTTCACGTTTTTTTATCTTCATGTCATTTGCTGGGGCTTTCATTGATACCCCTAGTGGTTTTCAGCTCACACCTCCAAGGCCTGTGAAAATGAGCCTGTCTGATCAATAGAACTCTTCATTCCTGTGAAGCTTGTGTGAAATTCACAAAGGTCTAAGAAGATAATGACATTAAAGAACTTTAAACATTCTCAACCAGAGTTTGCTTAGTTTGACAGTAAAGTTGTGGGAAACAGAACAGATTGTAATTATGAGTGTTGATCTCAATGAATATTCCAGAAACATTAAAATGCTGAAAAAATAGATATAAGATTATTGGTTTGAGTCTTGGAGTTCCAAGCATACACTGGGGCATGAATAAATTATTTGGTTGCGTTGTTTGTCTGTTTGCCAGTTTTATTAACAATGTAGTTGTTGATTTTGCTGTCATATTTATCAACTGCTTGTCTTGTGAATTCGAGATGTATTTGTTCCTCAAGTTAAGAACCATATTTGATTGTCATCCTTGTCGTCTTGTATCATGTACCATGTGTTGAGGTCTGAGAATTGTAGTCTTTTGTGTTATGAGTGGTCATGCAAAAAATGTTCATACAATATTGTCATTAGTTTAGGCAGTTTGCTCAAGAAAATATGAGATGAAGCACAATACTGAAGAAATAAAATAATTTTCAATGATGGTACATTTTTAGTCATAACTTAAAGTTTAGTTAATACATTTATTTTTAATAATCATTTTTTGAATGTTGATGGTTTTCTTAATTAAATTTTACATTTTTTTTTTTTTTTTTTTACTTAGACAACACACTCTCAAAGAGCAGACATAATGCTGAAAGTCACCATAAAGTTTACCTGTTAATTAAATGATGATTAATTATGGCTTTGAGGATCTTGACCACTATTATAAGGCACCCATGAGACGTCTTCTGGAGGTTTTCTATTTTCCACTTAAATGAATTACAGATCCCACAATGTCTGCCATTAAGGTTTATACCGGTTGCTGCCTTATGATAGTTCTTTTATCTCTGCCATCCTGTGTTGGATTTACATTGACAACGTTTCCCCATAGGTTTTAGATTTCATTTATAACCCTGATCACAGAGGGCCATCATCAATATATATGGTTTTCCAGAGGGGCTTTGTAAATTACTCTTGGCACTCAGTAGTAATAACAAGTAAGTCATTGAGATATTTCTTGGGAAATCCATAGAATGTTCATTGGAAAAAAAGAGCATCTAAATTAGGGTTGACTTTGCCAAGAACAAGAGGTGGTTAGCATATCCCAGTTAGCCCTTGCTGGTAGATGATGTAATTACACTGTTGTCCAAGCTTCTTCTGTGACAACCATATTCAAACTTTTTGCAACCCACAAAACAAAACATTATTTGTTTGTTTGTTTGTTTACATACACCTTAATAATGATATGACTTTTCTGTTTGGCCATGGGAAGTCTAACTTCACTTAACATTTTCTTCTACTGAATATGCTTATTTCCTACTCTGAACAGATATTGTTTTCATTTCATCAGGCTCTTAATGATTTATGGATATTAGAAAGACAGGTTTATTCTATCAATCATTAGTAGAACAGAACACATTTTACACAGAGAAAAGTTTGGTCCATATAACCTATTTCATGTAGGTCCAGACTTTAAAACAACTGATTTTACTTTGTACTCTTGCCCTTATAAAATGTACTTTTGAGGCATTTGCTATAATTACAGGTAAGACCATGAGTATGAGAACCTTAACTTAACATTAAAGCTCTGAATTATATAATGTATATTAAATAATAATTCCAATACTTCATGTTTACATCCACCTTCATCAACACCCCACAAATTAAGCCCCTGACAATGCAACATAACATACAATCACAAATATTTCATAAACCCTAATGTTTAACAAAAAATATTGTTTTGAGTAGGACAAACTTAAATTAAACAAATTAGTTCAGTCAGATTCACTTTTATGAGTATTCAGCACTTTCTTTTTCTTTCAAGTTCACAGAACTGATACATTTTAAGTAAACCGAACTGTTTCATTATTTTGAGTTTTATGAACTAATTTCTTTTAATTTAGACAAACTTAAATTTACCTGAAACTGGGCTGGGATTTCTATTTCCCAGAATGCTTTGCCCATGGCACTCGAGAGGGGAGTAAATGTTAAAATGAAGTGTCATATAATTTTTTTGTGTGTGTGCAAGATTAATGTCAAATGGGAGATTTAGTAGTGATTAATGTTTCGTTATGCTAATTCAGAAGAGTTTCTGTTAATGTGCATTTTTGGAGAGTTACCATGGTGACAAGTGGTGTATGCGGCTTGGTTTGAGAGCAAGCATGTTAAATGTTTTATATTGCTGTACTCATTCAGAAAGTGTTATACCATGCTATTGCTAACATGTTAGCAAGTTAGCATTTTTTGAATTAGCTTGTTATAGCCAGCTTGTCAGAGTTGGTTGCAGCAGAGATGAGATGAAGCAGGATCTAATTGCAGCAGTCTTTTGAAAATATTCTCGTCGCATTATAATATTAATATTGAACCACTGTACTCACATGAACTGATTTAAATATGTTTTTAGTACATTAATGGACCTTGAGAGAGGAAATGTCATTGCTGGCTATGGAGGCCTCACTGAACCATCGGATTTCAACAAAAATATCTTAATTTGTGTTCCGAAGATCAACGAAGGTCTTACGGGTGTTGAACGGCATGAAGGTGCGTAATTGATGACATTACTTTCATTTTTGGGTGAACTAACCATTTAAACTAGAGTAAAACTGAAACAACACATTTATTAAATACACTGAAGGAACTCAGTATCATTACTACGGACCTTCATCCACACGCTTCTGCTTTTCGGAGGAGGGAGGGGTATTGAGATGCTCCGAGATGCACAACCACCAAAAAAGTCAGCTTCCTGCGCCAGTCTTTTCCTCATAACTTCCTGCAGTAATATGCTACAAATTTACGCTGTTGCTGCTTGATTAAGAGCAACACTTTACATAAAAATAGCGCGCATAAGAAATAATGGAGCTCCATGTTGACAGGAATACAAGGCGGCAAACAGGACATAAGCTAATGTGCGCATGTCATAAAGTCATTCCGATTGAAAGCGGCGGCACATGTAAACACCATATCGGATTAGATAAGGTCTCATGTAAACAGTCCACCGAGTCTTTCAATCGGAATGACAAAAAAATTGTATACGTGTAAAATGTAAACGTGGTTAGTGATTGTTTGTAAGTAATATACAGCCATATAAGTAATACAGTATACAATATGTATTTGTGTAGAAGTTTATTCCACAAATCCTTCAAAACCATCAGTACATGCTCATACACCTCTATGTAGAGCAACAGGTCAGAAATGATCAGTTCAGGTGTAACATTCCACATTCTCTGCCATAGCAGTGGCCAAACTCTTTCAGTGACCTCTCTGTACTTGGACAGCTTTGACTGCCGCCACAACATCACCTGCTGTTTCGCAGAGGAGTGCTAATTAAATTTGGAATCCAATTACAGCAATGGTAATGAAATTTCCAAATGGGGAAACTCTTAATCTGTTCATTGAGGTGTTTAATTACTAGTGAGTGTGTGAGTTAGAGATAGACTGCACCGCTGCATTTCAAGACGGCCGTTGTAGAGAAACACGAAGAAACGTGCCTGTATAGGTCTGTGTCCAACATTTGACTGAATTCACACAAAGAGCTTAAGCAGACCTTTTTCACACCAGGGGTTTGGTATTTGACGCAAGGCTAATTTGAATGTCTGCAAAAATGAGAAACTAAAGGAGCTTGGTAACAAAAAAAAAACAAAAAAAACAAAAAAAAAGGATTAAAAGGTAGTCTAGTCTAGAGACTTTGGAGTTTAGTGATCAAATGTTATGAAAGATTGTATCCATGCCTGAGTGAGCTTGTTTCTTTCTTTTTTTCCCCTTTTTTTTAAAATCTCAAATTAAAATATATCCTGCTAAAATAAACCTTTCTTTTAAACCCAAACTATATGGGGTAAAAAAATGTGTGTCCAATTTTATTCTACATTTTTCACATGAGCTGATCTTTTTGTCTGACACTAGTAATTCATCAGTTATAGCAACTTTGAACATGTTATGAAATAAACGTTTTCAGATGTAGCTATTTTTTATATTATTACTATTAATAGGACACTTGATATCTTAAAGCATAAATCATGTTGATATAAGTTCTGTGGTTTTCATGGCTCTGCTGGATATTGAGAAGGAGCCATAAACTGTTACTAAATAGCCCTGTTCAAGGCAGTTTAGCGGCCGTCTTATTGCTGTGTTGTTTGTGGCTGGCAGTCTTTGATTGTTCTCATGAAATGCTTGCTGTTTAGTGCACAATCCACAACACCTATTTGTAGTATGACATTTTAACTGCCACTTTTACTCCAGACCCTTAATAACAGAGTTTGCTGAATGCAGTCAGAGACCATTTTGTTTTGTTCACATTGAGCTATGAAATGCTTCATGATTGCTCTGAGATATGTCCTAGTTTATACGTATGCTATAAAGAAACATATTATTTAGTCCTGGTACTGATATACAGAGCAAACGTAAAGCTGATTCACACGTGAAGCTGAAGTTTTCATAAGTTCTCTGAATAAATGCACTCACTAAATGTATGTTTCATATCGAGTAGGAGCAAAAGACGAGTTAAAAAGTTCAAGACTTAGAAGGTTCCCTTGGGAGCACAGTCATGCTGTTGGTTTACATAATGTATTTGGGGGCATGTTCAGCTCGATAATACAAGGACATTTTTAGGAATATGGATATTACACTACTGCTTACACATGTGAACACAGGCTTTCATATCATCTGTGTAAAAATGCCACTATTTTTACTTCACTAAAATTGTATTAACTGATTAACTACATTAACCAACACAATTTAAGATATATTTTAAAATCATTCAAACTTCACAATGCAACTTACAAGTGATGATAGTACTGTTTTATTTTGGTATGTAATGTTCACAAATGTTGTTGCAGTTCCTTTAATGTCCACAGGAGGCAGATTGGGATGCTTAAAGACTTCTGCATTAAACCCATGAGGCTGTGCAGGGGTTGATGGGTAAAGCCTGTGGAGCACAAAGGTTCGGGCAGATAAGGCTGTTGTGTGTCCCCATGGTGAATCAATATTTTTCATCGTAGCAGCTTAGCCAGAAAAAAGGAGAAGGAGGAGTTGGATTTCACAGCCAGAGAGCATGACATTTCTGCAGGCAGCTCGCTCAGCCTCACAAAGTATCAGAAAGCTCTATGTCGCTCAGATTTCCAAAGGAACACTTTGCTGTGGTGGTTTTTCCCAAACTGTGGATGAGTTACCCTTGCAGTAAATTACACTCAGAAGCTGGCAAATAAATAAAAGAAAATCAGAAAAGTGAACATTTCAGCAAGTGCTAATTTACCCCCATCATAAATCTCACAGAAAAAGAATATTGCTTTTTTAATTCAGTCCTTTCAAATGACAGATTTAATGTAAATCCAGACCCTGAATTTGAAGTAATTTACCTCAGAGAACATCTGATCTACTTAATCATGTGTATAAATCCTCTCTAACTCTGTGGTAAGTGGTATTAAAATATAATTAATTATATTAAAATATTTAAAAAATATAGTTCTGAAACCTTTTGATATTAAAGCACATGAAAGTGTATTCAACCTCTTTTTAGCTTAATAAATTAAATTTCTGCATAAGAACTAAGATTCATCTAATTTTACTAAATAAAAAAAAATTAAATTAAAAAATATTCCAATCCTTTAGTTTTTAAAAAGGATTTTTTTTTTTTAATTGTGGTCTCTGTTAAGCTAATATACGCTCACGAGTTACTTTATTAGGTACACCTCGCTAGTACCGGGTTGGACCCCCCTTTGCTCTCAGAACTGCCTTAATTCTTCATGGCACAGATTCAACAAGGTGCTGGAAACATTCCTCTGAGGTTTTGGTCCATATTGACATGATAGGATCACGCAGTTGCTGTAGATTGTAGGTTGTACATTCATGATCTGATCTGGTCACTGTTGAGGCAATTTGTATTTGACTAACTGTCATGTTCAAGAAACTGAGGCTACAGTTTGCACGGGCTCACCAAAATTGGACAATAGAAGATTGGAAAAACGTTGCCTGGTCCGATGAGTCTCGATTTCTGCTGCAATATTCAGATGGTAGGATCAGAATTTGGCATAAACAACATTAAAACATGGATCCATCCAGCCTTGTATCAATGGTTCAAGCTGGTTGTGGTAGTCTAATGGTGTGGGAGATATTTTCTTGGCACATTTTGGGCCCCTTAGTACCAATTGAGCATAGTTTAAATGCCACAGCTTACCTGAGTATTGTTGCTGACCATGTCCATCCCTTAATGACCACAGTGTACCCATCTTCTGATGGCTACTTCCAGCAGGATTACTCGCCATGTCACAAAGCTCAAATCATCTTTCACTGGTTTCCTGTTCTTAGCTGACAGGAGTGGCACCCGGTATGGCCTTCTGCTTCAAGGTTTGACGTGTTGTGTGTTAAGAGATGTTCTTCTGCAGATCTTGGTTGCAATGAGTAATTGAGTTACTGTTGCCTCTCTATCAGTTTAACCAGTCTGGCTATTCTCCTCTGACACCTGGAATCAACAAGGCATTTTTGCCCACAGATCTACCGCTCACTGGATATTTTCTCTTTTTCTGACTATTTTCTTTAAAACTTAGAGATGCTTGTGCCTGAAAATCCCAGTAGATCAGCAGTTTCTGAAATACTCAGACCAGCCCGTCTGGCACCAACAACCACGCCACGGTTGCCAAGTCACTTAAATCAACTTAAGCAGATCGTCTAGACCATGTCTGCATGCCTAAATGCATGAGTTGCTACCATAGGATTGGCTGATTAGATATTTGCATTAACAAACAGTTGAAAAGGTGTACCTATGAAGTGACCGGTGAGTGTATACTTTACAGTAGTTGTTATTATTCCTGAACATGTGAAACTATTAATGTTTTGGTGAAATAGTTTGCTAATACATCTCTGTCAAGAAGCTGAATCTAACTACTATACATTTCTAAGTACCACTGTCTTTGAGGTTATATTTACTGTTAATATATGAAAGTTAGGTTTAGGTTTAGGGATATTTCAATAATCAAAATAATGGTTAAAATTACAGCACATATCAGATTAAACCATGTATCTGATATACATGGTTCTACTATTCTCATTTGTAAGTCGCTTTGGAGAAAAGCGTCAGCTAAATGACTAAATGTAAATGTATGAATTACTATAAAAGCCATTTTTAAATTCAGTTTTTCATAATAATTTATTCTTTAACTGTCTTTAACTGATCCTCAAAGACTTAATAGAGGTAAATGCCCATCCACTCTCATTATGGCACTCTTCTGTCCTTCATACCTTTGCTTTGCTATATGTCCATTACAAAAGTGTTATTCAATTCATTAAGAAACTCAGAAATATTGGCTTTCATCCAAGTGTCTTTTTTAAGCTGGAGTGCTGCGACATTAACACTCATTTTCAGGTTCAAAACCTGAGCCATCCTTGCTTTAAATACCACTCGTACTGGTAGAATCCATAATTGCTGCAATTATGTCACTTTTCTCATAATAATTAGCTTATTTTTAATCAATGATTAAAAATATAACAACAAAATATAATTTGCTTCTCTGCTTTAGATAGAACAGCTGTATTTAAAGTTACGATTGAGGTAACTCACCATCATGGCTGGAAATTGAAGCATTTATAATGTGATTATTGATCATCATACTCTAAAAGCCACATGAGGTCATGACGTCTTAGTGAGGGACTTTCTGATCAATAGATGACAAGCAAAAATAGATGCTAAGCAGTTTTAACGAGCTTATATCAAGTTATTGTTTACATGTTGGTAGTCCACAAATAGCAGTCATTCATATAACAGCTTGCTAGTCAATATCTCTCATCTTCAGTTGCATTCATGCACAATAAACTGCAATGGATAATACTCTTTTTTTGGAGTTTGACAGCCACTTGTCACCATACACTTTCATTGTGCCTAATACTTATCTTGATCCAAACTCTACCATAGTGTTCCCCAATAACTTGATGGGACCATCTCTGTGCTCATATTTCACACTGTCATCTCGTATCCAGTGTGAAACAAGCACCTTCTCTGTCAGTCTCTGCCACAGCAGGACTTCAGGGCCCCTAGCCGACAGCTGGAAGTGGCAGTCTGCCAGAGGTCCTGTTATTTTTTACTGCTGTCGATAAGGCTCTGAACTGGCAGTAACCCACGACTATAGCTGATTGGCAAAACTCACCCATGGCCAAGTTATGGTGTGACAGGCCTATGATTAAAGAGCTCATGAAACTCGCCATGTTCAAGCTCGTGATAATGTGGTGCATCAGTGTAGATGTGTGAAGTTGCGTGGTGTTGTGCTAACTGATAATCATATTTGGGGCATCAAAATAAATTTAAATCCCCAATTTAAATCTAAATCTTTTAATCTTTGTTTTTCTGGTAGTTCATTTAAATGCTTTAAATGCCAACCTGCCCATACACAAGTTACTCCACTTGTTGTAATTTGCATATTTTAATAGCCAAATATGTGACTACACCACTCATTGATAAATCTTCTCTGAAGGGAGTAAACATAATGCTTATTTTTGAGCTAATTAATCAACTAATTGCTTATATTAGATACATCACTAATATCAAACATTTATTCAATGGGAAATTTGAGTAATTTGGCAACAGTCAGGTTTGCTTGTTGCATTGAGCAGTTCAAATGCAGAAGCAAATCAATGAATTCATAAATATCTCTTAACAAGCCATATCATTTCCTTAGCATTTCTCTAGGATGTCCAAAAAGGATGATAGCAATCAATTTGTTAGTGCTGAGAAAATCCACAGCTGTACTGAAATCTGTGTGCGATATCCAGCAGCAAAGAACAAAAACATCTGCTTATCCCTGTATTATGAGGAAATGAAATATAAACCTGTTCAGCTGGTAAGCAGGAATTCATCTGTGAAAACAAATCAATTAATTCATAAATTATTCACTTCTCTATATGGATTATAGATTGCATGCCTGTGGCTATTGATGTGGCTATTGATCTAATGGGAAATCATTAATAATACCAAACTACAGGAATCTTGGGTATCAAAATATCAGATTAAGAATTTACCTTTTTATATTGTCACTTCAGAACATACATGCGTAGCAGATCAGATCAATATCCATAATTTATTCACGTGATATGTCTGTCATTATTTTTTTACAGATAAAGAGAAGAGCTACTCAGCAGGATTACAGAAGCACCAACAGAACTTAAGGGAGCGTTTTAAAATGCCTGCATCATTAACGGATCCCATGCTGCTAGAAGATACCACACACTCCCTCCAGAGATGTGACCTTCTCACTGGTCCCCAGGCAGCCTTGCTCATTAACCTGCTCACCATACTCTTCCAGAGAAGACTCGCATAGAATGAATGCAATGAAACCATGAAACTCCAGTTGCCATGTCAATTCTCCAGGTATGTTCCACAGGGGATTTTTCCTGTCCGGGTGAGAGGTGTCAAGTTAGATGTGATGTAAATGATTTATAAAAGATATGGATCTGGGTGGAATTGGGACAGTTGTTGTAATGCAGAAACCAATGTTGGGACTGAACAGTGGCCCACAAACTACTGTAAACCTGTGAGTGGAAGAATATACTGAGAATGTACTGCACTTGAAATAAGTCCAGGTTTAAGAGTCTAGAGAGAACAAAGACAAGCTTCTATAAATCTAATTTATCATTTTATCTTTGACACCATTACTAGTTCATATACTTAATTAAACCAACATCGTACCGTGTATATTCCTTTGAAAATGTATAATTCTTATAGTGTTCACTGATCTTGAATATTTTTGCTATATCAAATAACTAGAAACAGTTGAGGGTGACTTGCCAAGACTGCTTTTAAACTGGTTTTTAATTTCATATGGCTCTGGAGTTGAGTCCTGACATCTTTATTCCTATCAGTAAGATAACTGTCTAGACCTTTAAAACTTTGAGCTTGAATATCTTTTTAAAAAAATCAGTTTTCTGAACAGGTTCTATAGAGGACATGAACCTTTCCATGTCTCCTACAAAACCGAATGATTAATTAATGTTCCATAGTCTTAATTACAAGGTCAGATCCATCATGTGATACATGATACTGCACTGAGAAAACTACAGAAATCCTATGGCTAGGGTGTGTTGTTTTATCTGTCAAGAGTGTCTGTCGGTGATAGCCCAGAGCCAGCTGCTCTCCAGCGGAGCTCTGAACCATGCTAATAATACTGAGCTGGTATGGAGCCAGACTCCAGAAGAAATGTGGGAATGATCAGGTAGAAGAGAAATGAACAGTGGAGAGTATATTGTAATTTTTCTTGAGGACATGCCCAGAAGTCCAAATTTATACTGCTGAAGCAACAGGTTTCAGACCTTTTCCAAATGTGCTCCTCAAACATACACACAGGCCTATATATATATATATATATATATATATATATAGGCCTGTGTGTATGCATTTTTTTACTTGATAGGAATTTGACAGGTGATTTATGTCGGAATGCTGTCATATTTATTAGTGCCACACTGAAACAGCGCCTAAAATGAGTTACATTTCTAAAGAATTAAACTCCATAAAGGACAGTGAGTGAAAAAGCTCTGAAAAATTAAAAATTCCAAACAAGGGCCCTAAACACAATAAAATAGTCAATAAGACTTGAGCTGCATAAACATTCTTCAAAATGTATTTTTGTGTTCCACAGAATAAAGACAGTCATATTGATTTGGAACAACATGAGGTGGGTAAATGATGACATCCTCAAAAACTCGGGACTCGGGAGGGAGGCCACTGAGAGACCAATGACAGAGCTAAAGTAATTACGAAGTTTGGAGAAACTCTGTATTAAAAAACTATTGTCCAGGTGCTCACAGCTGTGGCAAAGAGAAAGCCACTGTTAAAAAAAAAAGCCATATGACATCTTGGCAACAGTTTACCTTAAAACATGTGGAGAATTATGAATCCAGCTGGAAGAAAGTTCTATGGTCTAATGGGCAGTGTTTACGCATTACAAGTAACTTGAGTTACATAATCCGATTACTTTTTCAAATAAGTATTGCAAGTTACTTTCTCACATTTATTGACTGACAGCTCTCCTATCCTGTTAAGAAATAAAGTGCAGAGGCATTGCGTGCGCTGCGTGTGAAGATGGTTATTGTAGTTCTAGACTAAATGTGAGCATGCATTTACTCATCTCACTTGTACAAAAACATTCAGTATTCCTCAAAATGAATAAAAACAGTGAAATACAATCTCAGAATTTTATGCAAACCTGTAATAATTAACTATATTAAATTACACATATACTATTTAATCTCACTTTATTAACTTTGCTGCTGCTGACCTTCAATGATCTAATTCAACCATACTAATAAGCAAAAATTACTTTATATTAGATTTAGAAATTACTTTATATTAGATTTAGACTTTAAAAGTAACTTTCCCCACTGCTAATGGGACCAAAATTTAGCTTTTTGGTCATCAGACTAATGCCAGATTTCAATTAAGAATTGATATTGAATAAATCTAAAATGAATTAGTTTTAAATGTCCTGAACTTGTACTTTTTTAAAATAGTGGTAGGCTACTTGGTTTGATGTTTTGTTATCTAAAATACACTTTGAAGCGTGCAAACACTTGTGGGACCAATGTTGTGCCTGTCTGCCCTCTGGGGGTTCAAAGTCTTACTTTGCCTTCTCTCTAACAAAACTTACTCAACGCAGTGCATATTTTTATGTATTGAAAAAATAAGTCAGCAAGTAATAAACAAGATAAAGTAGATGTAAAAATCACTTTGATGCATTTCGGTCATTTCGCGTTGGATCAGGCATCGTGTATTGTCCTATATTAACATGCACGCATATATGCAACAACACGCATTGTAGCTAGCGTTAATGGGCTGTGTTAAAGTGATGGAGAAAACAGTCTAACCATGCTGTATAATATTAGTCGGGAACAAGCAGCTTGCAAGTGGTGGTTGCGGTCGAAAGTGAGCTGTTTATTATCGTCGGTACGCCTTGCGAAACTAGCTTTACTGATATGAAGTGTTACGTCATTAAATGTCGTTAAAAGGCTCCATTTCTCAGCTCGCGACCCGTATCTATTAAAACGCCTTTGCTTATTTATTTCCACCACCGTGATCATCCGCGAGCGTCGAGAACTCCGCCTCGTCCTTCGCTTTTCTCATCTTATGCTGTAAGTCTTTTGTTTAAGACACGGGGATCATTTCAAAACACTGCAAGTTTCCAATCGATTTCTGCTGCCACCGAGCAGCAGTGCTCAATTAGGCTACCGGGAAGACTTTCCCCGCATGGCCCTTCGCCCACGCGTTTGCAAACCAAAGCCCTGTTAAAGTAGACTACAGGGTACACTATTCTGCACTGGCCGTCGATATGCTCGAGCTGGACCATCGCCTCGCTCCTGACACTCCTGCATCCCTACCGACCAATCAGAGCCGCGGCACCGTCCCGCCCCTCCCGATTCCTTCAGAACACGTGATCCGAAGCGGTCTGGAAACCTGCCGCTCGCCTTCAGTGCGTTATTGTGGTTCACAGGTACAGAGGAATGGCCCTCCGCGAGACTCTGACAAACTCAAGGCTCACCGCGAGCGCACGGAGTGAGGACGGAGGACAGTCTCTCTAACCGGCGCTTCAGTGGATGTTGTAACTTCGGCATGTCACTCGAATGGGATATATGATTTTTGCCCCATTTGTTTTTCTCAAAAACACCCCTTGAGTCTTTTGATTTTTGCCTTGTTTCCTGAACATCTCGCTTACCCACTCTCCTCCCGATACCATACCCTCCCCTGTCATCGCACCCAGACCTCTCTCATTCCGCATCTGCACCTTCTCGCTTCGGGCGGATCCTTGCTCTGGTCATCCAGAAACAACTGCTTCATGGGGCACACTCCTTTCGTCGGAAAATGTCCCTCTCTTTGCTTCTAAGCGCACCGGCAAAGTTGACAACATTAGGACCAGGGCGCGTCTGTGAGCTGTGTCGGGGGAACTGAGATGGGTGTCTCGGTGGCGGCGGCCCTACACGAGCCCCGAAGTCCACACCAGTGGAGCCGGATAGTGGGACACTGGGTATGGATTGCAGTCTTGTCCTTTCTCGCCACTTTCCCGGTGCAACAACTTGGCGCTTTCCCATCCTCTCTCAGCGACTGTCAGACTCCAACTGGATGGAATTGCTCGGGTAAGATGTTCAAGTAGTCCGCTGATCCTTGCGTTGAAGGGAATACGGTTTGACGTTCCCTTGGCAACGAAAGACGGCTGTTTATCACATAAGTAACATAAGTTATGAACCCAAATTGATCCTAATGTGAGATGATGCAAGCTTTTGCAGTTCACTGCTGCTGGAAAAAAAAGATGTTAAAGACCTGTTTTAGTTAGTATACTAATGGTCGGGGCGAGCTATTTGGTGTGTTACCGTATAAATAGTTATTTCCTAATCGTCTTTTCAACTCTCACGTGATATGTAAATAATATTTACATGAAACCAACAATTTAACGTTTTCCCCATCATTTTAATCCACTTGTAAAGAGAGTAACCATAGCCCAATCGATATATAGGCTAATCGTTGTTATTCACCGCATAAACTGTCATGTTTAACCGTTCTTAGATTAGGCTATATTGTTTTTCTTGCTGGTTAAATGGCTCATTCTTCTCACGAATGAAACAGTGTTTAGCCTACTAACTGTGGTTGATACCACATTTCCTACATTAATTGACCTGTTTTTCAAGTTCAGTGCGTTCAAAGGAAAACGGATGGTTTGTAGGCTACGTCAAACAGAAGCTTAAGAAACACGTATCAAGTATGAACATTTTTATTAATCTTTGAAAAATACTTTTTCGCATTTAGGCTACCTAAACTCGTATTTATATCTTTCTTTTTTGTTGGAAAAAAAAAGAAAGAAAAAAAGACGCGCACATACAGTCCCTCCCTATCAGTTATATTCTAGAAGCCATAGCCTATATATTGAGAGGATAACATTAACGTTTAAATTGGCAATTGATTTAAACGTCATAATTTGTATGCATAGCCTATATATATAAAACGTACTTTGTGTGCTTTAGTATTTGACAGCTTCTCGTTCCTAAATAGGCTACCACTAGTCAACAAGTGATGTTTTTATTGGAGTAGGTTTCAGCCTTGAAGAATGACTACTGTACGTGTAAGAAATCTTTTAGAAGTCAAGTCTTACTTTCTTGGTAACAATTCCATCAAGCCGGCATAATAGTCTCCGAGCATCAGTCCGTTGTAGACTCGGATATTAAGTGGGTTTTGATTTGGATTGCGCCGACCTCTCACCCTCACTGTCAGAGCGCCGTTCAGATGATTGCGGATGCACGTGAAATAATCATCAAGCGCGCCCTGAGGCGCGAGAGACGCGCGGAACTCGCCGCATATTTCTGCTCAGCTTCCCGCCGTGGCGCCTGACTATCAATCAGCAGGTCACCGTGGGCAATTAGGTGTCGTTCCAAAACATCTATCCTTGCCTCTTGCCTGCACTTTGGTTATACAACTCATGGCAATGGCATGCATGAGACGTGGGAAGCTCTACCACAGGCATGCCTAAGGGCCACTTTAGTGTTTCCATGATTTACAAAAAGGTGTTGATAGGCTAGATGAAGTTTTTTTTTCTTCTAGTAAATCCTGTCTACAAATGCATAATAAGAAATTTAACACTAATTGCCAGAATCAAGCAGCTAATGGTGTATTGTATTATTTTTCAAACAGGTGTGGCCAGTGTTTGGAGTTTTTAATAGCTTATCTGGTTGTCCTGAGTGCAGTCTAAAAGCTTTTAGTGACTGTTTTTCAAACAGCTGTCAGTCACATTTGACAAGAATTTCTTTGTTCTGTGGAAAACAAAATGAAAGTCAGTGGGATCAATTGTTATTTTGGACTCTTTTTTTAATTGTATGGACAAAAAATGGTAGAAACATTCTTCAAAATATCTTTTGTGCCTTCTTAAAAAAAGTTGAGGGTGAGTATATGATAGCATTTGATATCACTAAGTCATTGCTGAATTAAGAGGATAGTGCACACTGCAAACAAAATGGACATTATAGCATTTATCAGGTCTGAAGAGAGGAATCCTTGGTATAAAACCTGAATTTCCAGCTGAATGAATATAGTTTAACTCACCAGCACTGAATTATGCGCTGAACACAGCAATAATGTCCAGCAAAACAAATGCAAGCCAGCTGTTTAGTCAACAATCCTAACTTGCGGCTGTTGGCAAAGGACATAAGTGGCGTGAATACTCTTGCAAAGTGTCTTTTTACTGAAATATCTTCTCTGTGCATGCTTAGAATTAAGTGTCTACTCTGTAAGCTAATTTTAAATTTTATGTAGCTACTGACTCAAAACTCACTGTCTAAAGGACAGTAAGCTTTTATTTGTATTGTTCATAGATATCAATAGCTCTTCTTTGGAGACTTTTTTTTTTTTTTTTTTTTTTGAAGAGACAACATAAACTGCCAGTTTTGGGTAGTTAAGTTTAACTCTTAAAGTGATAGGTCATTAAAAAATGAAAAATGTGTCATCATTTACTCTCCCTCATGTCTTTCCAAACCTGTACTGTATGACTTTCTTTCTTCTATGGAACACAAAAGAAGACTGTCAGTGTTTTTTTGTTGTTTGGACCCCAGGGTTCTTCAAAATATCTTCATTTGTGTTCCACGAAAGAAAGAAAGAAAGAAGAAGAAAAAAAGAAATACTGGTTTTGTAACGACATGGGGGTGAGTAAATAATGACAAATGCATCTTTGAACCTTTGCTGTCTGTCTGTTTTTGTTAGAGTATTTTCAGATTACTGTTGTGTAAAGAATGGTGTTGTGTAGGAGAGGATTCATAACAGAATGGAGAAACAGAATCTGTTCTGAATTCTCTACTACACTATATACCATTCTTTAGAGATATGTATTACACCTTGAACAAAACAAATGTTAAAAATATTTTCAACTGATAACAATGTCCTGGGGTTTGAATTCCAGCTCTTTAATGGCCAGACAACTGGTCTGATGTCTCACTCACAGGAGTTGTTTACACTTCACCTTTAGAAAATTTGTGTCTCTGCCAGCTTGCATCTTTCAATTATTCACCTCGCTGCAAGGCCGAAATAACAATCTGCATCTCCCCCGATACTCACCCGTTTGGCACGTTGTGAGATGTAACATTGGCTCACACTTCTCGTTTTGATAAAATTACCACACTCTCGAAGGGAGCGAGGAGACCTGCAATACCAGGTGTTTGAGCCAAACAAAGATTCTGATTTCGCTGCAGATGGAAGAAACAGGCAGCTAGAGGTAGTACTGGCAACACCTTTAATTAGGATTGTTAGAGCTCTGTTACTGATGAAGTGGATGTTGTTGGTTGTAATATTGGAGGTGAATACATTAATTAGTACAGTCTATTGTTATTCCTATGCATGTCAAGAAGTTCTGCGTACATTCTCTAAACTGAACGCATAAATCTGCCCTTCACTTTGTCACTATAAAGTTACAGCTGTAACTCAGAACCCATTTGTTTTAAATTGCCATCCATTAGCCACTAAATAGCTTTTATGCAAAAGTGGCCAAGCCACAGGACAAATTATGCTGCTCCAAACACCCATTCAAAAGCAGTTACCAAGGTTGTACTGATTACAAAGTTCTTTACAGAATGTTTTGCTTCAGAATCTTAAAATGACTTGTTTAGTGGGAACCCCAACTTCTGGGGAAATATGCAAATTTGGCCTTATATAGGATGTATAGGATTCTACAATAAAAATGAAAGTAGCGAAAGATCTTTTCTTCCATATTATGACGTACATCCAAGTGTAACAGATTATTAAAGAAGATTTTGAAAAAAATAGGGCAGGAAATTGATTTTATGCATAAGTAGTTAATTGGATTTTGAGATGTGGGTGTTGCACTAAAAAGTGAGTGCCAGTGTGATTGTGGATGTCCTCTAAATGATTGGAGAAGTTCAGTATATGAGTTATGACATTTTGATTAAACATTATGTTTAAAAAAATATAATACTATATTAAAGCGATAGTTCACTCAAAAATGAAAATTCTGTCATAATTTACTCACCCTCAAGTTCTTCCAAACCTGTATGGGTTTCTTTATTCTGCTGAACACAAAAGAAGATATTTTGAAGTATATCAACACAGTTGATGGGCCCCATTGACTTCCATATGAAAAAATAAAAATAAAAATACAATGGAAGTCAGTGGGACTCATCAACTGTTTGGATACTGGCTTTTTTGTGTTCAGCAGAAGAAAGAAATTAATACAGGTTTGGAACAACTTGAGGGTGAGTAAATGACGATAATTTTCATTTTTGGGTTTACTATCCCTTAAATGTATACTAACATAAAAATGAATTTATATTCCCAAAAAAAAAAAAAAACAAACAATGGCAAGAGTTTGGAACAGGACTATTTGTTTTTGTGACCAATGTCAGATGAATGAATTATTTGAAAATACTGTAGTCATTATTTTGGCAGTTCTGCTTAATGACATTATAGTGACACAGATATTTATTGATGATTTTAACCATTTTATTATTATTTCTGTCTTGTAATACTATACTATAAATTCTGTATCCTTCCTATATAAATTCTAAAGTCCATATCATGTACTTGTGTTTTGTACTGTTTGTACAAAGTGCTCAAGTCTGTTTTGATGTTAGTATAAGGCTGTTTGTTGGGAGGTTAAATATAGTGTTTGCCTGGCTTGTGACAGCTCCAAAAAAAAAAAAAAAAAAAATCGCCTCCGCAAACCATTGTTTCGAATAGTCATGCATCAACTGATCTTATTTACATCTGTGTGTCACGCAGGCTGTTTGCACATCACATTTTTACTATATATACCTACATAACTTCATAAGATTTTGAAGAGTTTTAACTGAACTCGTACTTACATTAAGTCTATTTTAGATTCAGTAGGAGTTGCTTTAACTTGTTTTTGTGGGCCGTCTGATAGTAGAACATCTTAGGATGAAAGATGTAATTTCCTGTTTGGCTGCTCTAATCATTGCTCCGTGACTTCAAGGAATGACTTTGAGGAATTTTTATTGAATTTTTTTACTCTCTTGTTGTCCACACACATACAGGGCTTTCTTCGCAAAGAATAGAAAAACAGATCTTATCTATCTGTGTAGACAGCTACTGAAAGATTGTCCTGCCAGAGAGACTTTAAAGAGAGCAGAACAAAATTCCTTTCCGCTTATGGTAACTCATCCTTGCTCAAAAAGCATTTTTAACAGACTTCCAAAAGCTTATTTACAGTTAATCATATTATCTGACTGATGTTTGGTTAAGTTTAAAATCTGGTTAAGCATTTAAAGGCCTCTCAGTGTCCTTGATGAAGAAATTACTGTAATAAAATTGCAAGGATGCCACTGCCTGTTTCCAGAACTCATTTCCTCTAGTGTGACCTGCTAACTTTCTTTAGTCTCTGTTTTTACTTTGCCATTCCAACCTTATATGGCTTTGAACTTTTTGGTGGTCCAGACCAGTAGTATGTGAACCCTAGGGGATACGTATATAAGCAGCTTCTCAGGGGGAAATTAAAGGGATAGTTCACCAAAAAAAATTTAAGTTTTGTCATCATTTACTCACCCTCATGTCTTTCCAAACCAGTGTGACTTTATTTCTTTTATGGAACACAAAAAAAAAAAATATATTATGACGTTCATTGTATGGACAAAAGCAGTTGAAACAATGTTTCAACTTTTGTCCATACAATGAACGTCAGTGGGGTCTAAAACAACTTTGGACCCCACTGACTTTCATTGTGTGGACAAAAATCACTAAGACGTTATTTTGTGCGAAACAAATTTTTGTATAATGTTAAATGATATAATGTATAATATGAAGTAAAAGGAACACATTTCTTTTTCTTTTGTCAATGAAAGGGTACTTGAGGTTTACTTGTGGGGCTGTGAAGATTCATGAGGAAAAAAGGTTGGTAAACAAGTCCAGACTGTTGAATCACTCAGTATAATCAGTGTTTATTGTGTTAGATGGAATATATCTTTTTAAGGTCGGTTAGTGGTTGACTCTTCTGTGTGACTCTTTTTTTTTTTTTTACACATTTTCTGAAACTGTGGCACCTCATGTGTTGTTTTTAAATGGAATTTGCTTTTTCAGTGTCGCTACAGGATGCCACTGCCTCAGATTAATTAGAATGAATAGAGGGATTTTGTGTCTAGTGAGAGAGAAGCTTCTGTGACTCAGATCTCCATGTTCTTATTCGATCCATTACACCATTTCCCCCTCCTGCTTCTGTTGCCTCGTTGAATGCTGCACGTCTCAGACATGCACAATAAAGCATCTACTGTGTGTTGTGAGGTCAAGCTGTATCATGACACAGCTATGGAAGGGCAGCCAAGCAATAGAGGTGTGACAAAATGCCTTGCATCTGTATGACTTCGCTCAGGGAGTGCTCGCATCAATAATGCAAGCAGATGCATCATGCCCACCCAGACCAACGAGGTACGAGCCACATTAGATTTGTGTGCCAAGTAGGCATGTGACGGTATCAAAATTTCATGTTGCGATAATTGCTGAACCACGGTATATGGTATTGTCACGATATTTAAATAAGTTGCAAAAAAAAATCTCTGAACATATAAATACAATAAAGTAATACAAAAAAATGATAAAGTCAACAAATGTTTTAAACAGATTAAACTAGAAAAGAACAATATGTATCACTTTACAATAAGGTCTCATTAGTTAGCATAATGCATTAACTAACATTAACAATGAGCAATAGCTAAATTTGTTACAGAAGTTATTATTCTTTGTTAAAGTTAGTTTAAAAACACAACTTTTCATTTTAGCTCAGGTCCATTAAATAATACAGTTATAAATAATAAAGTGTTATTAAATTATGAAATTAAGATTAATAAATGCTTTAGAAGTATTTTTCATTGTCAGATTACTAATTAATTAACTAATGTTAAATATTGTAGCCTTATTGTAAAGTGTGACTGAACAATAAAGAATCAGAACATATTAAAACAATATCTAGGACATGTTGTAGTCCAGATTAAAATATAAAAATGTTTAAGTTTGAAAATAAATAGCCTTACGTCTTTAAGAATTTGGTGCTGTAATGAACACAATAGACCCTTTTAACAGACTGTGATGACGCGTTTTAACGGTCATCAATCGTAAATCCTGCAAAGTTTTTTATATTTTCATTTTTTTTTTTTAAACGTAGGTACATTTATAACGCTATACTTAGTATTATAGTATCTTTGCATCAAATTACAAAAATCTAGTTAACGCTGCTGTGAGGGTGTTTCTAATACAGCGGGAGTGACGGTAAAAATGACATCTTTCTTCTGACTGCCGTTATCAATCGCTCTCTATTTTTTTCCTCTTTTTGAAGGATGTGAAAGGAGTTTTTCTTTTGCTATTTGAGCAAATGGAAACACAAAAAATATATTTAATGTATTCTCTCATTCACCACTATAGAATTTTACCCAACTATGATGACTTCCGCTTCTGAGAAACCTCAATTCCAAGAACACATCCGGGTACTTTCATGCATCCTCTGTTCTTGTTCTTGAGTATTGGTACTGAACTTTGATGGATGATGATGACGTAGAGCAAGAACTGCGTTTAAACCCAGAAGCGCTGCCGCGTGATGTCAGACTTAATAACCGAATAGACAGCAATGACACTGAACATTTCAAGATCCAGAAAGGTACTCAAAACAGATTTAAAACAGTTCATGTGAGTTCAGTGGTTCAATCTTAATATTATAAAGTGACGAGAAAACTTTTTGTGCACCAAAAAAACAAAATAACGACTTTTCACTGATATCTAGTGATGGCTGATTTCAAAACACTGCTTTGAATCTTTTGTTTTGAATCACTGATTTTCTCGTCGCTTTATAATATTAAGATTGAATCACTGAACTCACATGAACAGTTTTAAATATGGTTTGAGTACCTTTCTAGATCTTGAGAAGTTTGATGGCATTGCTGTCTATAGAGGCCTCACTGAGCCGTCGGATTTCATCAAAAATATCTTAATTTGTGTTCCGAAGATGAACGAAGGTCTTACAGGTGTAGAACGACATGAGGGTGAGTAATAAATAATATTATTTTCATTTTTGAGTGAACTAACCCTTTAGACGATGGGTAAAGTATTCTTAAAATCATTCTAAAAATCAGAATAATTCTTAATAAATTATTATTCACTGTATTTTGAAGTGTCCACGATAACAATATTGTGCATATCATATTCATTATATATATCATATATCGTATTACTGTATACCGGCACATGTCTAGTGCCAAGTAGGTGTTATATGCAACTTCCAGAACAATTATTTGATAATAAAGTTGCATGAACACAAATAATAAAGGGCTGTAAACCATCCTTTTAAGGCACCAAGTGAGTCTACTGATGCCACCTTTAAAAAAGGTTTGTGACCCCTCCGAATGCGAGGAAAAGATTTTGTGTAAAAAGTATTAGACTAAGGCATTAATTCTTATTTTATCAGTAAACCAAGGGATTGACGATGGTTTCGACTAATTAGCTTTGGCAAATACTCTGACTTGTATTTGTTGCTTCAGTAGGCTGAATTGATTGAATGTCAGTTTATCACAGCTCCTTAAGAACAGATTGTGAATAAGATGAATTTTAATGAAAAATTCCTGTTGCAAAACATTCGTATGATCAGCTACTTTAATTTTACACGAGAGATTTATGCACATACCAAGATCCAGCATAATTTGTCAAGGTCTCCACAACTGAGGCACACAATGTGAATATTGCAACTGTCTTGCAGGACGACTGATCTTTTTCCTCCCTGTAGCGTTTGAGGTCCATTGATAATTTCTTTAGCTGAAATGCAAATAAGCCACAAGGTTATGTAAGACATTTTTCTGCGCTGTATGTGGCCCTTTAGCAGGGGCCTAAAGTAGCTGCATGTCCTCTGGTGTTGTCGTTACAATGAGCAATGTTCTGGTTCGTTCTAGCTTCCAGGGCTCACTGGATAATACGGGGTAAAAATACTGTGTAGCACTTGCAAGAAGCTTATTTGCTTTGACAGCAAAAATCCCAGGGCACACGAGCGGACCCACTGTTTTGTGTCGTGTAGTCTTATTATGATGATGTATGGCTCTTTGAGTAGGAATATATGCAGGTAATATGGAATGTATCATGAGATATTATTCTTTGCGTAATGTTTGTGTCATTTTTATAATATTAAGCAAATGATAGAGATGCTTATTCCTTGCATAATTCTAAAAGGTATCAGATAGGGGCTGAATGATGTAGTACGGGTAAACAGGTAAACTCATTATTTTGGGAGCTTATTGTTAAATGAACAGCAGTCAGCTTCTGCATGCTGAATAGTAAAATTAGATTTTGACTCAGCGGTGGTCTGTTTTTAGAAACAACTCATCTTAATTGTAATCATCTTAAGGAATCCTTGTGGACTTAAACTGTCTGTGAGCTCTTGATTTTTGATGAAGTACTATTTTTCGGAGTCTGTCCAGCTCCTCAGCAAAATGAGAATATTTCACAGAGCCTGTACTCAGCTTATTATAAAAGCTGAATAAGGTTCTCATGCGCCGATTCCAAGAAGTTCACCATGTGCTGAATCATTATTCCTCAGTGAACACTTGTTTTATTCCCGATAAGAAAATATCTCAAGAGCAAAATATGGTCTTGGCGAATGGAGGTGTTCATCGCAACTTGATGAACCCTTCAGAAGCCTTGCCAGCCATCCTGCTGGGATGACGTGTTTGTTCCGTTAGTTCTGCTGAATTATTTTTATCAGAAGTGTCTGAACAAACATCCTGCTTGCGCTAGTCGTGTCTTGACACTGCTGTGTTTATGCAGAAATTCATGATGTTTTCTGGCTCTTTGTGTTGTTGCAGGGGATGATGACCGGGACACAGATCTCTTCCTTTGTGACACCAACACTTGCAAGTTTGATGGCGAGTGTCTCAGAATCGGGGACATAATAACATGTATATGCAACTTCAAGGTAAGGCCACCTCCCCTATGAAGCAGCCTCACTAGTCCAGGTGTGATCTGAAGGATCAGGGATTGTATGACAGAAATCACAGTGAAAGTATCACATATTGTTACAATATTTTGCTGAAAATTCAATACAAAATGGATTATATATATATATATATATATATATATATATATATATATATATCCCCGGATGTGTTCTTGATCCGCCCCTTTTATCGAGGATGCATCGAGAGGTGACTTGCGCGGACTTGAGACAGCCAGTTATCCCAGAATGCATCTCGCATTAACCAGCAGGCGTCAATAGTAAAGGAGAAAACCCGCGTAATTTAAACATATTACTATTATGTCATGATATGTAGGTTTAAGAGTTTTTCAGGCGAGAATGTACTGGTTTAAAGCGCAAATTTGTGGTTTATTGATAAATATAGCGCCTTTCCGAAAATTTGATCTGACGTTGTCGGAGTTCAACGGAGATCCAGGCGATCACCGGGCACTCAGCCCTCATGTACCCCGCAGAGAGTAGCCTTACCTCGGCTAGTCCTTCTGACGTTTGCCGCTGGCTCTGATGTCTCTGTAGTGGTTAAATATGATATAATTTGTCTTTTGTATATCTAACAGGTGATCTTTGGTCTCACGAATCTATAACTTGTTCCGTGGCCAATCGTTTTGGCTGAGGGCAAAGTGACGTTTAATAACTTTATATATTAAGGCTATTTAACTTTACTGTTGTAGCCTACTAAAGCGCTGATTTTTGTACGCTTGACTGAATTGTTTGCTTTATTTCTTATTGTATATTCTTATATCTTGTATAATGGTTATTGTTGATCATTAAAGCTGATATTTAACAAAAAGAGACAGGGTTATGTTATTTCATTTTATTACAATGAAGATAATCATGCACATAAGAGTATGCACATATATTAATATGTTTAATATTTTTGAAATGTAAACGAAAAGAAGCATATAAATACTATATATGCAGACATTGAAGATAATCAATCAATGCGTTGCCTGAACCACATTTCTGAGGCTATTAATGTTTTTTTTTTCTTTTATAAATAAAACGAAAAGAGGCAGAGTGGTGTTTTATAACACATTTCGTTTTATTGTTTCCTAAAATATATACGGAGATAACCGGAGAAGCGAGCTGTCTAGTCCTTGCCAAGTCCTAACTATCAAGAACGCACGTCTGAACTTTGCGAACTTGGTATTGAGAAACGTCTCGCGTCTCTGTGCCTCCCTTCAGCTCATAGAAATAAAGCAGAGCCTCTATAGCGTGCGGTGGGTTTAGTGTGTGGTAATTGAGAATGAATGGGGGAAAGTCACGTGAGAGGAGGCAATGCCTCAATTGCGCTATGATTGGATATGATCG
The DNA here is from genome assembly GCA_037101425.1 of Elopichthys bambusa. Taxonomy (NCBI): domain Eukaryota; kingdom Metazoa; phylum Chordata; class Actinopteri; order Cypriniformes; family Xenocyprididae; genus Elopichthys; species Elopichthys bambusa. The sequence goes on along the minus strand of CM074438.1, from coordinate 13,197,336 downwards.
GTTATGATTGGACATGATTGGTTCGTGCGATGAATCCCGCCTCTTGTTCTTGTCGAATCTGCCTGAATGAAGACAGTGATGGCGTTAATGGGAAGACTAATTAAAAAGTAAGTAAACAACTGTCCCTTACATATCACCGCTTTGTGTCATGTCAAAATAAAACTCGATATCGCCTGAAAACAATTAAAGGTTGTGGAAAATAAATTGACTATTAAAAAGAAAAGCTGAATATTATTTAATAATAATATACATAATATATATTGTTTAAATTGTTACTGCCTTTAGTTATTATTTTGGAATAAATGTAAAAATGAGTAAAAACACTAACTTGATGAAATTTATACTATTTATTAAAACCAAGAACATTACATAGTGTAAAAATAACAAAATAAAATTGTATTTGTTCTCTCTTTTTACGTAATGTTAACTTGAGTTTTAAGGGATAAAATTATAGACTACAGGGGGACTTTAAAATATATCAGTGCCATTGTTTGTTTGTTTTTTCAAGATGCACACCAGGAATGTTTTTTCTAGGGTACGTTTATAAAAGATACTTAAATTCCCTAATTGAACCTAATCCTGGCTTAGTCTAAGCCCTGTTTGTGAAACCGGCCCATGAGCTATTAATAATAAACATAGTTCTGATTGGATGAGCCACACAGAGCAGAACTTTTTCTTCTTGAAGTTCTTTGGAACTTTGTTTCTTCGTTGCTCTCAATTTAAAATAATTTAAATCAGTCTTAATGTTATAATTTTTTATGGAATGTTGCAGTATTTATAATGAATGATTTATTTGTGAACATAATTTTTTTTTAATATGTGCCGCTGTAATCTTTAATCAGACACATTAACATACACTCCTCCTTGCAATAACATCTCTTCTATGATGATATACCAAGTGCCAGCCAATAAGGTTGTCCAATGACCAGATTTTTTAATTAAAAGTGATGTTTGAATCCTCCCAGAGCTTATCTTTTTACAGTTGATTTTACAGTTAAAAAAAAAAAAGGCTTTAGAAGTTTGAAAAAAACTGCTTAAAAAACACAATTTAGATGCAAGACTTTGATGCCGTGATAACTGCAATTTCTACCACCCTTTAATATATCTGCCTTTCGCTGTTTTCTGTCTAACTGATGTTTAAGAGCACTAGAAAGTGGCCCACTTTATCTGCTTTGGCCTTGAGATCACAGTGAAATAAAGATGGAGAGAGTCGTTCCTAATAACATCTGAGTTTGGTCTAAATGAAAATGCATTAGAGTCCCTCCAAGGCACTGAGCACATAGGCACTCAATGAGTCTGTTATTTTTATCCCAGCTTGCAAAGGAACATTAGTTTCTTTGGCGAGATAAATAGCATTACCTGTTTGTCCAACCCCTCCTCTTCTTTTTTTGGTCCAAATAGGCCTCAGACTTCTCAGACTTATGATGGTGTTCTGTTTTTAGGACAAACCCCATTCTGTGTCTGGCCTCACTGGGTCACATTGTTTTAATTTCTTTTCAAGTGAGGGACTAATATTATCGGCGAGAAAAGGATAAGCTTGATGTAGGCATCCTGGACCAGGGATCCAGACTGTGCCTAAAACGGTCGCATTTGCGACTAAAAATATTAATTTGCGAGTGATATTTTTGCTGAGGTCGCCACTGGCGATCATAAAAATTCACACTTTAAAATTTGCATGTTCTGTGACCAGTAGCCTATCACATTATTTGTTGTGTTGACGTAATTAAATGAGATGCTGCGTGTGAAAGTTTCAAAATATGAATGGGTAGGAAAAATATCACATCCCAAACAGACGCCAAAGAACTAGCATTGATAAAAGCCGAATGTATTGTCGCCTCGCGTCGCCTGCGTTGGTGCAAAAAAGCTGCATTTGAACACACCGATGTGCTCCTGTGTAAAGGAGACAACTGCCTATTTCTTCATATAAATTCGTCTATATTCGTCATTCAGAAGGGGAAACTGGCTCGGCAGACTTCAGATACACACAGTGCTCCGCTCATGCTCATCAGATAAATTTAAGGTCATAAAAAGTCTTCAGTACCTTAAATGGTATAACAAAAGTATTAATGATCATTTTAAGGCGTCTTATATTTTGTGGATGGAAAAACAAATCGCGACACTACCTAATGTGATTATTAACATTAATTTCATTAAATAAATGCAAGTACAAGTCTCTGCAGGACATTAATGATTGATAGGCGAGGCCATAAACAGAGGGGCGATTTTGAGAGCGTTAACTGATTTGCCCACATCAGAGTGTGGGTAGGGTTTAGGGGTGGGGTCGGGTGAAGGGGATCATTTTCATTGTATGATATATAAACACCCACCAGTTTGAAAACACCCACAAATACAGAAACACCCACTTTTGTTCCGCAGAGACCTCATACTCAATAAACGTGAGCTCTGAATATTTTAAAGTCAAAAGATGGAGCTGTTGCACGTTCTTCAGGCTCTTGCAACAGAGCTTCAGAGCAGCTTGCAATCAATGATTAGTGCACATTAGTCAACCGATTGCTTAAGAACTAATGCTGATCAATTATGACAACGATTACTTTATATTATTCATATTGCAATGTGTTGTAATGCTTGTAACAACGTAGTTTTTTTTTATCTTCCTCATCTGAACTTGAATGAGCAGCAAAAGCAAAGCACATGCATTTCAAAATAAGAATCCTGCTGTATTTTGGCCTGTTCATTAATCAAAGTTGTATGTATATTAATTTCCCTTGTTTGTTATTTGATTACACAAACCAAATGTAATATATTTATATATTTATTTCCATACATTTATATTTATTTTCATTTGATTCAAAGTAAACTGTTGTAGCTTCAGGAAGGAAAGACTAACAACATTATTTGATGTGTATTATTCAATATAAAGATTATAGTTAAGTAAAACCATTCAAAACATTTTTTTTTCATTGCTTGAAATAAATGTTAATACTGAAATAAAAATTTATAAAAACTAAACAGCCATGTTTAAAAACAACCAAAAATAAAACTAAAAACAAAACACAAAAAAAAATAAAAATTAAAACTTAACGAAAAATGAAAGCAGAAAATATAAAAATTTAATCGGATTCAAAATATTAACAAAAACTATAATAGTACTATAGTAAGTGAAAATAGTGACATTCATTTCCCAGAAAAATCACAAGATGAAAATGCTGAAACTGTAAAGGGGAGATATAAACACAACAGGATGACTAAAAGTAAGTGATTTAAAAATGTAAGTTCATTAATTGTGTGGTTCTTAAAAAAAAATGTTGGCGCCTGTTTTTCCCCCCTATAGGAGCCAATGGCTCCTTAATGAATTTTTTTGTCTGGAGCCCTGTGGACTGTGTGCCACATGTGTGCAAGTGAAACTCTGGCGTCAGCTAGCTTAAACCTAATAATGGTCCATGTCTTTATTCTATTAAGTGAAATAATTCATCAAAGAAGGATCATCGAGAGGCTTGTGACGGGTATGAAGCCCAAGGGAAGTCTACAGTCATGGATGGAGGTAGTGTTGCTGAAGAGAGGAAGAAGGTTTGATCTTCCAATGAATAGAGGTCATTCAGCCCCTGATGTTCATTGAGTGATGTTTATTCACCTCACACCAGCTCTTAGAGGCGACTAGCACATCACTCATACTGTGATGTTTACTTAAGATTGGTACTTTAATGGTTTTTTAAGTATTCATTCATCTGGATGTTTGGTTGATTTTTACCACTTTCTGCATGGTTCACAAAAACAAGGTTGCAGGGTACTAAACATAATGTCACTTTCTAGTTTGTCTTCTGTATGAACTGTACTACTAAGAAAAGTGAAACCCCCCATTCTTTAAGGGAGATCTTTTAAACCTATAAGTCTGATTCATTCTGCCATGCTGAATTATAATTCACTAACTGATGTGGCCAAAGCAAAGCAGTAACTATTACATGGTGGTGCTCATCATTGGGTTGGATTTAGTGTCTTTTTTTATAGGATGAAATGCAGTCAGTTCAATGTGGTCCTGTCTTACATGTGCTGGAAACATTTTCTATTTATCTATTTTTCAATTTATCTATATAGGAATAGTATATTGTTCAGAAGTTTATATATATAGTCTTATATTTACATTTATTTTGCATTTATTCACCTAGTGGATGCTTTTATCCAAAGCAATTTACAGATGAGGAATACAAACAGTGCTCAGCAAGGCTGAATTTATTTGATCAGAAATAGAACAGTAATATTGTGAAATATTAAAATACATTTTTTTTTTTTGTTGTTGAATTGTAATTTATTTCTGTGATGGCAAAGCTGTATTTTCAGCATCATTACTTTAGTCTTCAGTGTCACATGATCCTTCAGAAATCATTCTAATATGCAGATTTGATGCTTAAGAAACATTTAATTATATTAATGATGAAAACAGCTGTGCTGCTTAATATTTTTGTGGAAATTGTGATATTTTTCTTGATTTTTTTATTTTATGTTTTCTGTTTTTATTATGATCCATACATTTTTGAATAAGCATGTTGAAACTCAAAAAATAAGTGTGAAATGTAAAAATGAATCTAGCTGAGAAAATTAATCAAATGCACAGAAGTATCCCTGCGGCTGACTGAAAGCAGAAACTGAGAGCAATGCAGAAATGAAAGTCATTTCATTTACGTAAGTACTTGTAATACTTGCAAAAACTTTCTTTAGCACCTTATTGCATTGTGAGAGGTTGGTTAACCCCAAAATCAATTTAGCCGTTTTTATGTGATTTTACCTGCTGGAAAGTATGCAGTACAGCAGTACAGTTTATATAATGAATTTGCAGCATGTTATTGGACCATGAATAAGTTAGCTTTGAAATCCAGGGGCACAGCATGAATCCCATAAATAGTTTTCAGAAACAAGTTTGATGTGGCAATGCAAAGTTGCTCCATCAGAGCTTACGATGGATATGACTATCAAAGATGCATGTCTCTGACACAGAAGCAGCAGTTCTGGAACAGTGATCTTGGGTTGTGTTCAGGATTTTATGTTTAGGGTCTGCCACAAAGAGTTCTATAATATGTTCTATAATACCTACAGAATCACGTCTGTTAGCATTTTCATTCATTTCAATGGGACTTTCTCAGCTGACACACGAAAGTACACCCTGGAAGTACGAGATTATCTTTTATTTTATTTTTGTGTAAGTGCAAACGTGAAAACACAGCAACATTGGAATTTGCTGCAAGAATGGCGTAGTTACATTTTCTACCAGCATGAGCTTACGGGTCATGCTAACCAGCCAAACTTTAGAGATGGTCCTCACTGCAGAACACAAGATCCAGGGGGCAGGGTTGGATCCAGATCCGACCCCTCCCACTTTACATATCCCTAAACCTTCCCATCTCTCCACCCCATGATCCCTAAACCTACCCATCTCCACCCTTTTGGATCTGGATCCTGGATTGCGTGTTTTGCAGTGAGGAGCTACTGAAACTTTGAGCTCTTTGTCTTTTATATTCTTTTTGGCACATCCTGGATCATTAAAGAGTTAGTTCACCCAAAACAGAAAATTCTGTCATCATTTAGTCACCCCCATGTTGTTCCAAGCCTGTATGACTTTATTTCTTCTATGAAGATATTTTGAAAAATGTTTCAAATGTTTTTGAATGTTTCAACTGACAAAACAACACTGGGGTGAATAAATGAGGACAAAATGTTTTTTTTTTTAATAATATGAAACTTTAAGTCATAGTTCTGTACAGATACATTAAGTGAAATGCAATTTCAAAAAATCAGCAGAAAAAAAACTTTTTGAAGCTTTTTGAAAACCTTAAAATAATGCGACAGTGTATTTCTGCCCTGTCAGATTTTGCCTTCTTTCTAGCAAATCTTTGATTGACTTCATCTGGGCATGTACCATCATGTCATAACGGATCGTGTTGTGATTCTGCATGTTCAGTCATGCTCGTGCTGATGACTCGCTGTGTTGTGACACCTCTGATCCAAAGCTCTGATGCTCAGTCATTCATGTGCACTTTCATTGCCTACTCGTGTGATTCATTCTAATGGGGGGTTATTGCTTAGCTACAGACTGCCTGGGCTTTTTGTTTTTGGCTTGTTTGCAAGCTAGTTTATGGAATTGTCCCTTGCCTGTGGATGGTGTTCGGTCTTAATTCAGTTTAACTTGACTGATCAGTTATCGCAGCCATCTTCTCTCCGCTTGTCTCGTCTCTCAAGCACTCTATTTCTGGTTGATACACTATCCCTCCGGCCATCCTTGGATGACTGAGGTGTTGCCATTTTCAGATGGGTGTTAACCAGTTGACGTAGCAAACAGCTTCTAGTTTGAGTTCTAGCCAAGGTGCAGCGCTCAAGTGAACTTACCCATAAAAAACTGCGTCTCCTTCAGTTCTCCTTTAGCGCTAACTCTGGGAATGAACTCGCAGGACGCGCAGACAGTGGCAGAAGGTGGATGACTTCCCTCTGGGCCTTCGGCTGCCCATCATAAGAGCCATTTTCAGCCAGACCTCTTTGCATATATTTCCATGCATTTGTGATCCTTTTATTCTTCAGTCACATGGTTTCACCGTAGCTGGAGACAGATTAAAAGTGGGGCTTTATTCCCTGGTGCCATTAGACAGTCCTATGACTATGACCATGAATCATGTTGTACAGGTGCAATACCAAAATGTGCTTGGAGTGCCTGTAACTGCAAAGTCGAATGTCTTCTCATGTTTGTGTGGAGAAATAGGCCATGAGATGCTTTGTGTTACAGTGATTTCACTACAGGTAAAGGATGTTTTTTAGTCAAGACCATAATGACCCCATTTTCCTTACTTTTCAAGCATACAGTGCACATTAGATGACAATAAAAGGGTTATTAATGAACAGATGACTTTGAATAAAGTAATAAAAAGCTTTTTCTTGGTGACTCCACTTCATATTTCTTTTAAATTTGGCATCTGTGGTACACCATCTGGAGCACACACATGTTTGCTCTTGTGAACTTCTTGTTTCTTTCTTTCTTTTTTTTTTTTTTAATCCATTTTGTATTGGAGTAATTTTGATAGATTCTCAAGTTAGTGTAAAGTCTTAATGTTAAGTATACAAAAAAAATTGTATTTAGTATTTTTCTAATGAACAAAATTGTATTATCACTCGATTTTACAAAATATGGTTTCTTTTGTTGTATTTTTTTTTTCCCATTACAATTTCCATTGTTTATTTTATACTTTATAGTGGTTTTATAGAGTTCAAAGTCAGAAATTTGCATTTTAGAAATGTGTTTGAAAGTGAAGTGTGTAATTTCTAACCCTTGGCAGATGGAGGTAGTGTTTGAGACCTGTTTAAAAATCATTATTTTGGCATTTGCATTTGGTGTAGAAATGACACATTTCTCCTTTAAATGACTTGCAGAAACGCATTTGAATGATCTTGGGTGACCAGCATTTCATGGCCATTCATATATGAGTATTTTTCCATTCAGCCTATTTTGTTTTTTTAAACCTAAGCTTCTTTTTTTTTTCTTGTGCTCTTTTTTCATGTCTATCACCCCTAATAGCTTCTCTCCATGAGCTGCCACAGGAGATAACTTTCACCAATATATCAAAAATGAAGCAATTAAAATCAGGAAGGAAGTTATTTCAGGGTGGAATTAGGTCCAGTTTCCTGTTAAAAGTCAGTCTGGTGGGATTGAAAATGCAGTCATACTGGCAGCACCTGTTTTTTCCTCCTGGCTATGTTAGATTCGGGATGTGTCATACATCCATGTACAGAGTCCCTCAGCTGGCATGTGCTAGACATGAGATTGGTTGGTGGTTTGGCAGCTGGAGAGTTGGCGGTGTGGGGATTCTACCAAGGTAGGTGATGTTCGCTTGAGCCTGATGCCACTCAGGATAGCAGCATCTGTATCAGTCCCCGCGTGGCTCCCCTCAGCCTGTCAGACGCTATTACCGAAGAGCCGTCTCCCCTGACAGGGCCCAGGAGCTCCTCGCTGGGAAGAGCGTCTCTCTAATCAAGAGCAGACTGCCAAGCGGTTAAGGAGGGAGGCAGGAGCCTTTCCGCCCTCCCCACTAGCCTCCCCCAACCCTCATCAGAGGCAAACAGCACGTACATGGGCATCCTGGGAATGGGGAATGTCACTCAGTCACACAATGGCAGGCACGTCTCTGTGTGAGGGGGCGCAAAAAATACATCATCTGGTGAGACATGCACCAGATTCTTTTTTTTTCCCCTTGTTTGTGCCTCTCCGGGATATCATGGCTGATCTGCTTCTATTTTTTCCCTCCCATGACCCTGTTGGCCACTCTCCCTGAGCGCTGTCACAGATAATGTGCTTCTTTAAGAAAGCAAGTGTCGAATCCAAATGCACTAAGACGTAGATGCTCTCTTACTTTCTCAGATGAAACTGTAGTTAAATGAAGATTGCAGATTTAGAACAAGTTAAACTCACTTCTGTGTTTGTGGCGTAATGTTGATGGCCACAAAAAAATAATTTTCCTCATTTTCTTTAAAAAAAGAAAAGGTTATGGTGAGGCACTTAACTACAGTGAAGTAAATGGGGCCCATTTTTAGGATTTAAGAGCAGAAATGTCAAGCTTAAAATTGTTCTGAAAGCATTTGCATTAATTTTCTGTTAAACGTGTGTATTATTTGACATTTAATTATCAGCATCAGCTGATAAAATTTTCTGCTTGGCTGATAAGTGTCGGGAGCGGGACTTTTATTTTAAAGGATTAGTCCACTTTCAAATAAAAATTTCCTGATAATTTACTCACCCTCATGTTATCCAAGATGTCCATGTCCTTCTTTCTTCAGTCGAAAAAAAAAAATTAAGGTTTTTGATGAAAACATTCCAGGATTATTCTCCTTATAGTGGACTTCAATTGGCCCCAAACAGTTGAAGGTCAAAATTACAGTTTCAGTGCAGCTTCAAAGGGCTTCAAATGATACCAGACGAGGAATAAGGGTCTTATCTAGCAAAACGATCTGTCATTTAAAAAAAAAAAAAAAACGTTTTAACCATAGACGCTAGTCTTGAACTAGCGGTCTTCTTCTTCTCTATTAGAATTCCGGCAGTGTAGACACTGCTAAGTGTATTACTGCCCTCCACAGGTCAAAGTTTGAATGAATTATTATACAATATACTTGTGCAAGTATATATGACAATTTAGTTCAAACTTTGACCCTTATTCCTCGTCTGATATCGTTTAAAGCCCTTTGAAGCTGCACTGAAACTGTAATTTTGACCTTCAACCGTTTGAGGCCAATTGAAGTCCACTATAAGGAGAATAATCCTGAATAATCCACAATCTGGATAAGATAACAACAGGTAAACATGTCAGCTGTGTGGCACATATATTTGCGTTATATCAGGCATCTGCCACATGCTCTCTAAGATATATGCATCAGCATTGGTCATCGTCAACTCATCCATATTAGTTGTTTTATAATTTTAACATAACATATGGATTGGCCCCACTATAACCCAGATTTATTTTTTAAAAGGAGAAACAAAAATAAATGTTTGTATTAACCAACATTATGCCAAAAGTGATGTTGACTGAGCTTAACCTGAATTGTAATATTCTTTTAAATTCATAATTTCATTCTGCTTTCTCAGACCTATTCTCACAAGGCATTTCAAAGTCCGTCAACTGAAGCAAGCAACATTTTGGAATGATGAGAGAACAAATCGGATGTGAGCGAATGTTCACCCTCGTGTCCTTGTTCGAGACTCTCCCATTCACATTCCTCCACTGGTTTAAGGTCAACTCATCCCTTTGGTATGGAACTAATGATCTGACAGAAAGGCCCAGTTTTCCGTCGACGTTCCCTGGAGCTTTTACTCTGTCACAAACGCTGTGCCAGACATCCATCACTCCACAGGCCCAGCTGACAGGGCCACTCAAAGATGCTATCTCTGTCTTTTGTCACGAACCACAGGTGTTCCAAGTGTTTGGAACATTAAGTCTTCTTAGTTCAAGTGCCACTCGTGACGTCTGAGATTTTCAGATTTCAAGGTTCGGACAGCTTTGCGTTTTCCAAGGAAACGGTTGTTGGAGTACCATGGATGTCACTGGAATTCAAACAGACAATGTCCTGACTTGTTCCTCCGTTCCTCAGGGCTTTGACTCCATCTTTGACAGATCTGTTCTCCTGATAAGGATCAGCTGATGTTACTGATACACAGCCGATAGGCTTTACGTTATCTTAATGGAAGAGAAAAAAACAGACCGGGTAGACTTCTTGTCTGTGACTGTCTCTGTACATGTCAGATTGAGCTGTGCACGCGTGTGCACGAAATGTCTGTTTGCAGTCACAGTCGCTCACTCACAATGCACTTTGAGCATCGTTCTGGCCTCTCATGTTTCTGGAGTCGTGCTGTTTCAGCCCTCATAATGTGCCCAAGGGTGAAAAGAAATGCTACATATTGCTTAATGAATCAAATGGGTTATATCATGTTCCACAATGCATAATTAACTCGCTATGCCTGTTTCATCTCAAGCTGTTGTGTACCCACTGGAAAGTAGACGAGTACACACATTTGCTTTTCTTACTCCATATCAGATCAAGACTCCTTTAGTGCTTCTCAGTCCGTTGGACCATATGGGAGTTTTGCATCTGCACTCAAGATACTCAAGTTTTAAATATGACACTCAAATTTCACACTTCCTCGCAGATATCCTTAAATTCAGAGTTTCACTCACTCATAGTGTTGTACAATAAACACATATGGCAACCTCACTTCAGCATGCACTTTTGTGCGAGTACAAACCAACTGTCTTTTCACCTGTTTGCCAACACCCCATCTTAACCAAGATAGTCTCATAAGGTTGACGCTACTAAAGCAATATCTGTCCTGGAGATTCGAAAAAGTTACATTCTCACCTCAGTTTAGAAGATTCAATTTAAGCCTACTTTGTGTGTGTGTTAAAATATATAATCTAATAGTATTGTTTTGTGTACAAATATATATTATAAAAACAATTGTGGGTGTTATTTTTTTACCCTGGCAGCGTATAACTTGAATATTCATTTGAACCCTAAAAACCCTTGGGTAAACTAATGGAGTCATCCAAAACTAGCTGAATGTGGGACCAGAATGTCTTGAATACAGCACTAGAGTGACATTTTGGTGGTGCAGGAGTCACTAGACTGCCGTTTTCTTATGAGAGTGTGCTGTCTTAACATGTCAGCAACTGTACGGTAGTTTTCAGTGCTGTAAGCGCTTCCTCTTACAGAACTGTAGACGCAGTATGCAGTCAGTCTTATCACTACACAGATCGCTTCTGCTGTTCACTGTGTCTGACTTTAATTGCCTGTCTTGGTTCAGTATAGCCCTACTGCTTGAGAAGTTTCTTTGTGTAGGCTAAGGCAGTACAAGCGGTGCCTAGCATAGATGGATTGACTTGTCAGAAAGAGAACAGCTGATTTGTGCCTCTGAATAGATGAATAGATCAACTAATAGATGGACTGACTGATGCGGGAATGAATGGCTGGATTGGGGGAAAAAACTGATGGATGGGTGAAAAACAAGGGATTAATGGGCTGCCACTTGCTCGCTCTAATGCTCACTCTAATAATGCTGCAACACTTTTCTGTTGGCTTCCTGCCTGTGATTAAGTGTGACATAAATTCGAGGCATAGTGTGAATGAAATGTTAAAACGCGGTAGCACAGGTGTCTCTGAGTGATGTTTGTAAGAACTTTTTGGTGTTATGAAGGCTTTAAAATAAGTAAAAGATAATGAAGGAAATTGGAGCAAAAACAAGACCTCTGTTAGCTAGAGCACAGCCCCACAGCAGCCCCTGCAGGACAAAACAGGAACTGCAGTACATCCGATGAAAGTTTAATGGTCAGAGGAATCAAAACACAATGCATTACAATGAAGGGTTTTAGTTCCTTTGAGGTACAAAGGCAAAATATAAGATTATTCTATACAAGCAAACCTGCTCACACATACACAAGCTTTGAAACACTGTCAAATCTTGGTGGTAGAGACAAAATGTAGTATAAAAGAGAGTATTCGGACCACTTGTATATAAATGAATGAGAGAAAATATAATCCCCAATATGCCACCTGTAGGAGTGGAAGCCCTGCCTTGTAGTTAAAAGAGATAATATCTGTTTGTTTAGTCTAGATCATGTATGCGCATTAGCTGGACCAGACTAAAAAGTAGTGTCATTTTAGTGTAATTTGAGCTTAATAATAACGGTCTTGGCAAAATTATTAATTTTAATAATAATAATAATACATTTTAGAGATAAAGTAACAATAAAATTAAAGTACAATAATAGATAAAAGAAAATCGAAACATTAAGCTCAACACAAAGGAATAAACTAAAGTGATTTAAATGCCCCTATTATGCTATTTAAAAGGTTCCTAATTATGTTTTGTAAGTGATTAGATCAATGAAGATATTTGTTCTCTTGTAAACAATTTTGTTCTCTAATAGTAATTTATTTATTGGTGATGGTAGGGCACATTAGTCACGTACACAACATATAGTAGGCTAAACGATAGTTCATAAGTGGTCAAACATGTGGAGTATACATTTAAACCATTAAAAATATGTAGTAAAAGAGGTTACCTTTGTTGAATTAATTTATTTCTAGAATAATTAGTGGGGGCCTGTGTCCATTAGTTCCACAAATACATACATATGTATTTGTGGAACTAATGGTCACTCTTTGATTTGTTAAACACAACCCAGAATGCACTAAACACACTACTTCATTATAGAGAAAAATTACAAATGAATGAGAATATATAATTATAGGCTGACCAATAAATAAATAATTATATAGTCATCTAGATTTTATTTAAGCATCAAAAAGTATGCTAGCTTAAAGAAAAAAAAACTTTGCAGTAATTTTTTAAAATCTAAATGTTAATAAAAAGTTTAAAATTACTATTTGTATTCTTATGAAATGAAAAAAACTATATTTTATTTATATATGACTGTAAATACATGTATTTATAATAATTTAAGATTAAAATATGTTTATTTTAAATGTATTGTGCAGCTTTTTAATGGTGCAACAAGATATGACAGATACGACAGAACAAAATAGGCTATTAATAATCTTTCAGTGTGCAAAATAATATGAAATAATAATAATATGAAACGCTTCAAAACGCAGCAGCACAAACCGCTTATGCGCATCCCGGGTGCAGAATGATGTGCTTAAAGCAATATGGAGTCAGAGCGCGCAGTTGCGCTGCGCATTGAAAATTTTACGGTACAAAAAAAATTCCTGTGTATATCTACATCTAACAGTTTATTGATAATTTGTTTCTTCTCACTTTTAAATTCCAGTTATTGTGCGTGTGACGCCAATTCATAGTCCCTGTGTTGTCTATAGACACCCTGTAGCCAGTATGATGACATCGTTCAGAAACAGCAATAAACTCCAGCAAGATAAAGTCTTTGTATGCCAATCCACAGTCCTTTATATCAAGTATTATAATGGCAATATATCATATTGGAGAGTTTTACCGTGCTGACTGTTGTTACCGAACGCGACGCACTGTTTGAGTGCTGAGCAGAGAATGATGCTTACAGCTGCAGTGGAGGGAAGACGAGTTTCCTTGAATTTAAATTGAACCATGTACATATTTTTCTGTCCCTCACATGAAGCTATGGAATGGCTTCAGATGACTTTGAATATAGTATACGAAAACTTAATTGGTTCTAGTCTATTTTATTTTTATTTTTTTGCTCTATGACTCCCATTTTTTCAGTATAAAAGCACAATTATCAATCGGTTATTTAAATAACAGGCCTATTTTGAGACTGTGGTGGGACAAATTAGAATGTGGCGGCCCGCCACAGTCTAGTTAATGTATGGGAAATACCGTACACTGTACATTTCTGAGTCTGAAAATTGTTCGTTCAAAGATTCACTCTCTAAGCCCCTCCTTTCCGAGAGCCTGCTCTGCTCTGATTGGTCAGACGGCCGAGTCTGTTGTGATTGGTTTACCGTTTATAGTGCGTGTCGAAAACAAAAAGCCTATTACCATATCTGAATCTCAGCTCTGGAGGCTTCCTCGGTGTTTGATACACATTGATATGAATAGGAACGATAGTGTAAGTTTTTCCATATCAATTCCAGCGCGAGACTTCATCCTTTTGAAGTGCATGCAAAGTGGACTTGCAGCGCTGAAAATAGTGTCCTCTCGACTATTGGTCGATTGGTCGAAAACACAAACCAAACTCTTCCATGCCTCAGCTACAACTAGTGATGTCCGGTTCGCGAACGAATCGTTCTTTTGAACCGGTTCTTTTTAGTGAACCGATCGAACCAGTTCACCCAATCGGACTGAATCGTTCGAAACAGTTTAATCTCCAATAAGCAAACACTAATCCACAAATTACTAAAGTTACTCACTTTTTGACATGCCTGACACTCGCTCTGACACAAAATAAACCAACATCCCGGAGTTATTTAGTTACTTCAACAGTACACTGACTTTACCTGCTGTGAAGAGAACTGATGATGATGGGCACGAGCAGCAGAGCAGCTGATATACTGAGTGAGCATGCGCGGCGCACACGAATGAACGTACACGGCCTGTCACAGTTCTCGTTCTTGTTCTTGAGTAGAATCGGTTGCAACGGTTTTAGGATCATCAGTACACAACCAAGAACTGCTTCTTTCGGACATGTCCGATTTGAGAACCGATGAGCTGATGATACTGAGCATGCGTGATTCAGCGTGTGATCTGAAGCTACCGAACAGTAATGACTGTCACAGCACCGCTGTCTGGACCGATCTAGTAGGACAACTGATGCTATGAGGGGCCAATCTGGCGAAACGCAAGTTTATTTAATTACAAATAAATGGCATTATGCAAATCTGTTACATTGTTACATAGGTATATAACGGGATGTGAGACTGGAATTGCTGAAAGCTCGTTTCGGCTTTTTAGAATTGATTCTTTCTTAAAGAGGCAATAACTTTATTTGTCATGCACTTTGATCTTTAAAACCTTTTTCAGACCTTTTAATTCACAAACAGCTACATTATAGGGACAATTTAATCCTTATTAATCCTAAAACATGAGTTTTTAATAATATCTTAAAGTTGGCAGTAAGATTTCAGACTTCCACTATTGAACATAGGAGGTGTACTTGCCTGTTATCTACATAGAAAATATCTACTTGTGGTGTTACCAAGATGCCACTTCCCAGATAGCAAAATTTGTCTGGCCCACTTCTGGGCCACATCCTTGCTATCCTCTGTTTACTTTTTAGACAAAATTGCATAAATTTGATTTGTTTAAAAAAAAAAAAAAAAAAAATACTATTTGGCCAGTGGAAAAGAATAAATAACTCTTTATTGAAAACATTCTGAACAGTATTTTATATGATTTATTTTTTTCTAAAACAAGACAAGGAGAGTGAATGATTTTTAGCAATGTAATGTGATGGCATTTATAGTCATATTTTCCTAATGTCTTGTACCATTAAACATGTCACATGGAGGGGAATATACGTGGAAATGATATGCAGATGGCGTAATGCATAGTAAAACTAGGCGTTGTAAGCTCCATATATAGTGATTTCATGGAGGGGACGTTATAATTTTTGCGCAGCTCCTGAGTCTGACGTACGCATGGTTTTATACATCTGAAAATGTTTGTGCATACGGAACATCTTGCTTTTGTCCGTACGCACACTTTTAGGATGAAATCTACGGAAAGTATTCATTCAAGACCCCTGAACAACACTAAGAAGACTTACCTTGCCCTTTTACTTTGCTGCCAGTTGCATTTCAGCAGGGTTTCTCTAAACTGCAGCTTTGAAATAAGGGAATACATATTGTTAGGTCATTATTAAATCTTAAGCATTACAGTTTCTTTAACACCTATATATTTTTTTAAAAAAAAAATGCATCCAGAGTTTATGCATGAGTTTAAAATATCTGTAAAAAAGATTTGGTGTCAGACTCCAAGCGTTCAGGTTAAACTTTAGTTTATGATCGCTCAAAATCATAGAAATCCCCATTGCAGTAAAATATATTAAGTACTATGATTTTAAACACATTGTATGGGATATACCATGGTCAGAAATGAACTTTTCCACTAAGAGGTATTATTTGAGAGGCAATTATTATTATTTTTTTTAACATCAACAAAAGCCATCTTTACACTGCAAAGGTAGAACATGAGCGACATCTGACATGGCATGTATGTTTATTTACACAGACTGTTTTAAGCAGCACATCTGCAAGTATTTAGCCTACACAAAATTGCATAATGGTATAGCCTATAAAAAAAGGAACTAGTAATTAGTATTGCTCTCATGTTAACAATTATTAATAGAAAGTTTTTGTGGAGAAAAAAAAAAGTTCTTCCACCCGTTACGTTGGGCTATACGTTAGATAGGCCTATATGGCGCCACAGCATACTCCGACTCAATTCAATAATCACTCATTGGAAAAGATGAATTGACTGACTGATTTTAGTAAACAAAATATAACTTAGCCTGGCATTGGCATTAGCCAACATTACGGTGCTCCAGAGCTCAGCAGTTGTTCTAATAAACATTTAATGTTATTCAAAACTATCACTCTCTGGAACCGAATGGGTACTTTATTCCTAAATTCCAGTAGTGGCCTGCCTGTGACAAACGAACTCAGGCCGAAAACAGATAACAAGCTTTCAGTCGAGACTGGCCCATATAGAAAAATCCGTCTATCAGCCGTATAGTCGACACGGCTCTGGCTCATTATCTTTCACTGATTCTGACAATGAGTTGATGTTGGCGCATTTCAACCGGAATCAGCCCAAAAGAGCTTGCTATTTGGGAGCCCGCCTATTACGAAACGAACTCGGGCCGAAAGATCTATACAGAATATATGGATCTGCTGCGAGTACAACTATTTCAGCCGAGACCGGCCCATTAAGAAAACGCTGTCTGTTAGCCAGATGCGTTGTGTATAGTCGGCAGAGTTATGGCCCATTATCTTTTCATCGATGCCGACAGTGCCGCTTTTCCGCCGGAATCGGCCTAAGAGTGCTTGCTATCTGGGTTGTCTTAAAGGGACTTAAGAGCCAAAGTGTGTAGTGAGTCATTTTGTTTTTGTGTTTGTGTATCTGGCCTCTGTTGGGAGGCTCATTGCGTTAGATTGCTTTCGAGCACATGCTGTCTGGCCTTATGGCTGTCACTTACATGTTTCTTTATCTCTGTGGTCTTTCTGCTCCTTCCTATGTCTATCCCTCTCTCACTGTGTCTCTTGTATTACAGTTTACTTTTCTCCCTTGCTTTGTCTAAACCCTAGAATGCATGAACTAGAACCAAAAAATCTATATGAATGCATAAAGAAAAATGACTGAGAGTGAGTTGTGTTGTTTCCCTGCCATTTCAATGGTCCTTGGATAGTAAAGTGTCGATTGCATGTGAATTTCAGAATCATGGCAGAAGTAGTAGGTCATCCAGATAATTTTTTTGCCTACTGTTAACTTTATAATTTTATAATTATATATATATATATATAATTATAATTATAATTATAACTTTATAAATAACTTTATAAATGCTGTGAATTTAGACATACTACTCATTTCACATACAGCTTTTCACCTACTATAAAGTAGGTTATAAAGTATTCCACTACTATCAAGTTTTTTTGAAGAATTTATGGAATATCAAAAAAGTAAATGTTCTCGTTGATAAAATGTTTAAAAAAATCACAGCTAGGCATGTGACGGTATCAAATTTTCATGTTGCAATAATTGCTGAAGCTTTTATCACGGTATACGGTATTACCACGATATTAAAATAAGATGCAAAAAAAGTGTTGTCATATAACAGGTTTAAGAACTCTTTCTTATAACAAAAAGAACTCTGAACATTTAAATACAATTACGCAATACACACAAAAAAAATTAATGTTTCAAACAGATTAAAGAATTAAACAGGTAACACTTTACAATAAGGTCTCATTATTTAACGTTAGTTAATGCATTAACTAAGATTACAAATGTTTTGTTACAGAAGGTATTATTTTCTGTTAATGTTAGTTATAAAATACAACTGATCATTGTTAGTCTTAGCTCCAGTCCATTAAATAATAGTTATGACTTTTTAGTAATGATATTAAACTTTAACTAAGAAATTAACATTAACTTTAACATTAAGTATTTTTCATTTCATGAAGACTTATGTCAAGTTTTACTGAACAATAACAAATAATCAGAACATTTTCAATCATTCTAGCATGTTGTAGTCCAGATTAAAATGTAAAAATGTTTAAGTTTGAAAATAAATACCCTTTAAATATTAAGTTTTTGGTGCTGTGATGAACAACATTGCGAATACAAAAAAACTAAATGGCTATTTGAAGCATTTTAGATACTGTTTAGTAGTGCAGTTGATTTGTTGATCCGGGGTAACCGCAGAATTTCTGCTGTTTCATCAGCGACCTCTGCACTTTCATTCAGCGCATCTCCTTCACTTGTTCCACCATGTGCTTCTCGTGCACGTTGAGCTTGTTTACATCTAGTGCGTGTCCCTTTGACGCAGCATACAGCGGTGTTGTGCTTTTTATACGGTTGATGGGTAAAGTATTTTTAGAATGTATTCTAAAAATTGGAATAATTCGTAATAAATAGTTATTCACGGTATTTCGAAGTGCCCACAATAACAATATCGTGCATTTTCATTATCGTGATATATATCGTATTACTGAATATCGGCACATGTCTAATCACAGCATTAAGCTGATTAAGCTACAGTGACCCTCTTTATGCATTCTTGGATTAATAATGTGTCATTGTCAACTACCAACGTACCTTGATTTGTATTGATCAATCTAATTATTGCTTTAGTTGAGAATCTGTCATACTATCCATGTTATTTTTAACATAAGAATGGGTGCGGCCATTTTAACTTTAATGTCCAAGGCTTAAAGGCACACTATGTACATTTTCACCGTTAGAGGTTGCCTATTCAAAACAAAGACGTAGCTTGATGATGCTGAGTTTGAGCGCAGAATCTTGGTAGATGTCGTCTTTACCTCATAGTCGGTGGAAAAGAATTAGGATGGGACTCGGGCAGAAATCATGTTCATGGATGAGATTGTAGTATGAAGCAGAGCAGGGCTAAGTGCTGTGGGAGCTGAACGAGGCCGCTGGAGCGATTGCTAATGAGAGACGAGCGTGACACATGGCTCGAGCGTGACACATGGCTCGAGATCTTCCGGTCAAGCGTATGTGAGGAAACACAGCGCTGTTTTAACATATTAGATACATTTGATTGAAAATGATGTTATAACATTACTCTGAGCGTTCACTTGGCGGCTGCTATGAGACACTTGTTGCACACTGCAGTAAGCTTGATTGATATTAGAATATCATATTAATAAATGCTGGATGGCTTATGTTGATAAATGGCATGCATTTCATTTAAAAACATTGTATGATGGAGAAAATGCTGTATTACTGTAGCTGCATATAATTATGCTATGATAGCTACTTGACAAAATAGTGTTTTTCTCTGAGGCATGGTGAAATAATATGATTATAGAAAATGAGATTCAAACAATAAGACTAAACATGTTGAGCTATATAATAATTCGTTTTCTGTCTATAAATGTAACAAAACAGTTGTTCCCTTGTCTAATAAAACATGTAATATACAGTAGTCAACATTTGAAGTGGATCAAAACCTTTCATCAGAGTTGTCCTTTCTTCTTAGGACAACTTAGTTCTTAGGACAACTTTGATAAACTTTTTTGATCTACTTCAAATGTTGACCACTATATTAAAGCGTCTTTGGTATTTTCATTCTACAAAATAAAACCGGAAATCGAGGGTAACGCGGGTAACGCGGGTATGATGTCACTGATAGGTGACACACGGACTCAGTCTGTGTCTTAAAAATTGCTTATTTCTCTGGATTTAAACATCCTTGGAAACATTTGGGATAATGTAAGTACACAAGTCAACAAAATATGTAACTATTCTAGTGGTTATTGGAAATTTTAATCCAAACATCCTACATATTGTGTCTTTAAGGCTTCCACTTCAAGTTATTTTAACTGTACAAAAACTAT
The DNA here is from genome assembly GCA_037101425.1 of Elopichthys bambusa. Taxonomy (NCBI): domain Eukaryota; kingdom Metazoa; phylum Chordata; class Actinopteri; order Cypriniformes; family Xenocyprididae; genus Elopichthys; species Elopichthys bambusa. Next base: position 13,177,320 of record CM074438.1, on the reverse strand, counting down.
CCGTTATGCTGCTTGGTGATTCAAACCGCTATTTGTAATATTATTTAAATTTTTTTTATCAAAATCATAAACACACTGTTTTGTAGTGTAAATAGTATTCCCGTTTACTGGTTATTCTTCTAGTTATTTATCTATAATGGCTAATGTATCCGAACAGAAGTCTCACATAGTTAAAGGAAATAGCCTACTTCTGCGTTGAAACCTAAGGTGGATAAGAAGGAAGATGGATAGCCAGTATATTTTGGTTCACATCACATTTGTGGACCATGATTTGCTACTTGCTCGTTAGTTGGTTAGGTGGTATTTATAATTAAGTGATTGGGACATTCTCAGAGTCTCATTCTGATTGGACAAAAATCTGTGGATGAGTTATCATTATTTTTAAGTCCATATTTGTTTCATCCTGTTTCGGTCCATATAGCTTTTTAAATGCAAGAACACCTGTGTGAACGGCCTGTTAGACATTCTGGGACTGCTGTGTAGTTTGGGAAATCCAGTTGTCTGCAAACAAAAAAAAAGGGGCTTGTTTAATGGTATTAATTATCACAACTAACTGTAAAAAGATCAAACTTATTCTGCAGTGGAATAGGACAGGAATATGTGTGTAATATCTATCAGCATGCTTTTCAGCTTTTTCAAGGTCCTTTCATTCATCATAATGCTATTCTATTCTATCAAATCCTACTCCTCTGACCTGTAAGTGAAAAGCTGTTTTTAGTTGTAGCTGAAGTGTCTGTCTGCTCTTTTAACTGATAGTGTGTCAGAGATGCATTACTTGCATTCAGTTTATTTCAATTAACTTTTCTATCATAATCACCAGTTATTTTTCCTCAAAGATGAAGTGCTAATGCACTCCTTCCCCTCAAGGGGTAAAGTTAAAAGGACTGAACTGCTGGGGCTCGGCAAAACAGGCATTTCTTGGGGCATGCTGGGGGCTGCCTGGGGTGGGCCAGCCTTTCTCACTATTGCATCATGCCAGGCCAAAAAAGATTGATTGAACACTTGAAGCTGTAGAAATGCCAAGAAAGGAAAAGGTTTAAAAGCTGGTAATATCCATTTCACTCTCTCTGTTCCTCCTCCTCCTCTTATTCTTTCTGTGTTTATTTTGAGATCATCTCAATGCTATGCTCTTCTGAGATTTCACTCTGTTTTTCTATTCTGGTGACTCGGTTGCGTTTTACTGTCACTCAGTCTTTTCTAACACTCTCCGTCTCAGGTGTGCTAATAGTGGAATATTTTTATCAAAGAGAACTCAAGTCGCATTTGACCTTAGTTGAATGAGAAAAAATGTTGTTGGAAAAAAAAAAATCTGTCACTGCTCAAGGGCATTAGATCAAAGATTGGCACTTGCATTGTTCAAACCTACAACTTTTTGGTTATCAACCCAGATCTTTAACCACTACGGCATACCAACCCCTATATATGAATGTTTAGTCATATCAATCCATCCATCAGTTCATATACTGTATAACATTTTACAATGATTAATTACAGTCATTGAATTTCCAGCAGCAGTGTTTGAGTCACTCCACTCAACAGTACAGCAGTAGGCAGCGAAAGGACTTTATGAGCTATTGAGTTATGAGTTAATAAATCATTCGTTAAATTGATTAGTTCAAAATGGCGAGTAAGTGAGTGAGTCATTGAATCATGTACATGATCAGTCTTTTGCAATGCAACAAGTTTCCAACAGTAAACAGATGACCCATTCTGTTTCTGGTGTCCTCCACACTTCTGTCACAAAGGTCAAATTGATTTGGATCGTTTGCTTTGACGCATCCAGATAGTAAACAGTAGGGCTGGGACAATACATCGATGCATCTAGAATCGAAAAAATGATTCCGGATCGATTCTGATATTTTCCGCATGTATCGCGATTCTCTCTCGAATCGATTCTGAGCATAGTTTTCAAAAGCAGATTGCACTGCGTTCTGTAGAAACAGCCTTACTCTGCTTCTTTCCAATTCCTTACACACACCACTTGAACCTTCTATAAAATAATCATTCATAAAGCTGTTTGCAGCAGGCTGTTTACATTAATCTCAAGTCATAAAAGCATTCTGAGGTGCAAGTACATTCTCAGACTCAGCCGAATGCACAAGCGCTCTTCTTCGTGAGCATTTGAGCGTGCGGTTAAAAACTAGCCTAGAGCGCCATCTGCTATTAAAAACGAAGCTCAGAATCGTTTTGCGATGTATTTGGAAAATATCAGGATCATTCCATGAATCGTTGATGCATCGATGTATTGTCCCAGCCCTAGTAAACAGCTTCAGGAGCTGTTCACACAGAAGTAATTTGCACATTCCACTATGCTATAGTTTTCTATTGATTTTCTATGCAAACATGTGCTAGACGGACACATTTGACAGCTGTTTCACGTCTTTTGCAAAGATGTGGCACGCAAGTAAAAAGAAGTTGAAAAATGTATCTGTAGACTTAGCATTGTTTTCCTTCCACCTCCCTTCTTCTTGTGTTTCTAAAATTAACTGTTAAATTCTATATATGGCAAAAAAACCTGTATAATTATATCATCCTTTTTGCTGTATTCCACTCATGTCAATTCATCCAGTTTTTCCTCCTATTTCACCCCCCTCTCTCTGGATCTCTTGCCAGTGTTGGCTCAGAGCTCTCTCTTCCTGCATAATATTGCTTCTCGGCCGATAAAACAGCAAGTACAAATCCTGCTCCAGAATCGATGGGCACAGTTATTCCTGTGACCCCTGCCAACCAGCTGGCTTCCAGCCACACAGTCCCTCAGCCAACATGTGAGCTGACAGACCACTGCAGCCCTGCACTCTACCTGCCTCCCCAGGGTCCAGACAGACCCTGCCTACTGGACCAGACACAGTGTGTCTCTGTGTGTCCAGGTGCATATGTGTGTGCGGTGTGGTCAGACTCTTCCAAAATACCTGCGTGAGGTTTGGAACAGCTTCATTTTCCACCAGGCCACCCAGTGATTTTAAACTACCTGCTTCTGATGAAGTCAAACTTTAGTGGGTTTTAAAGAGATTCACTGGAATATTTGAGAAGCTTTTTGGTGCACTGATCTTTTGTCTTTCTTTTTTAATTATTTTGTTTGTCATAATTCTGGGGATGCACAATTCTGGGGATTATGTCTGATACAGGTTTAATACATTTAAATCTAAACAGTTAATTAGATGATTAATCATGTTGGCCAATATTAAAATTCTTTTTTTTTTTCTACATTGACATGCAATGAATCTTTTTTGTTGTTGTTGTTGTTATTACTGTCAGATAAATGTAAGTCTGCAATAGCATTATCGCTAAATAATTTTTTTCCCTTGCTTCTTCTTTTTTTTTTTTTTTTTTTAGAAAACATTTTTGCCTAGATTGTGCAAAAACATAAATTTCAGCTTAAAAATTTTAACCTGTTATAACCTGAAACCAGATTTGCAAATGTTTCACAGAATTTTGTGATATATTCCTCCCTGGTATTTTCTTACATTAATCTGCTTTTTTTTCCCACTGCTTTGGGAACGTGGGCAGTGTAGTTGGCAGGCTCTATTTCGACCCTTCTGAGCTCTTTATTCACATTCATATCACACAATTCTTATTCTCTGTTGTGAGCTCATCTAAAAACTCCAAAAATAAAGCGGTGCTAAAACATCACAATTAAGCTGTGAGAGATATGTAGGTCAGTGTCATGCTTAATTATTATTCTTGCGTAATATAATACATGTTCTTAAAGAAAGACTCCTTTGTTCCCATTTCATGCTATGCTTGCATAAAATATGAATTTTATTTTATTATATTTTTTTAAAGCTACTCATTGTAAAAAATAATATACAATGTTTCAGTGCTTTTTTAATTATTTATTGATTTTAATTATATTTGATTTATACTAATAACATAATCAGATAGTTGTAATACTAAAAAATTATAATATATAATTGTGTTTATCCAAATGTTCTTTGTTACTAATGCTTGTAATCTTTGACTTGATTTTTGGTCCTATGTTTTCTAAATCTCATTTTTCTCATATATTTTCTAATGCTTAAAATCCCTTCTTTTTTCAGTGCAACAACGATTATGTTCCTGTATGCGGCTCCAACAACGAAAACTACGAAAACGAGTGTTTTCTGCGGAGAGATGCCTGCAAACAGCAGACCGAGATCTTGGTGGTCTCTGAAGGATCCTGCCCAGCCGGTACGTTCAGTCGTGGGTTTGGTGCGTATGTCTCTTGCAGGTTTATCCACAGCCTAACCATTTGCCATTAAAATGTGTAACTGTGAGTTGAAGTTATCAGATTGAGTAGAACTTCAATTTATTCATCTCTATGGTCTGAAACAGACAGAGAGTCATATCTGTGTTGTCAAAGGGTTAGTTCACTCAAAAATGAAAATTCTGTCATTACTTACTCACCTTCTTGTCGTTCCACACCCATAAGACCTTCGTTCATCTTCAGAATACAAATTAAGATATTTTTGATAAAATCAGATGGCTTAGTGAGGCCTGCATTGCCAGCAAGACAATTAACACTTTCAATGCCCAGAAAGCTGCTAAAGACGGATTTATGTATGTGACGTATGTGACTACAGTGGTTCAACCTTAATGTTATGAAGCGATGAGAATACTTTTTGTATGCCAAAAAAATAATATAACGACTTTATTCAACGATGTGATGGCCGATTTCAAAACACTGCTTCATGAAGCTTCGAAGCTTTATGGATCTTTTGTTTCAAATCAGTGGTTCGGAGCGTGTATCAAACTGCCAAAGTCACGCCCCGCAGTGGTGAACCATTGAAATTTCAAAACACTTATGATGTAACGAAGCCTCGTTTACTGAAATTGCGTGACTTTGGCAGTTTTATATGCGCTTCAACCACTGATTCAAAATAAAAGATTAGTAAAGCTTCTAAGCTTGAAATCGCCCATCACTAGATATTATTGAATAAAGTCATTATACTTCAGTCAGACAATACCCATAATACCTTTAACAGGCTAGAGCTGTGTATTACTGCTTTGTGTAAATTTTTGCTATATTTTAAAACTTAGTGAGCTGCATTCAGAGCTTTTGAAGGCATGAATGTTAGAAATGAATTTCAAATAAACATCCCCCTCTTCCCTTTTATATTATGTTCATGATTATGAATGAGCATAGCATGTTTAAGCCAAATCAAAAACCAAATGATACAAGCGAAATTGTGCTCTGTGGTCAGTTAAATGGTATATTGCAGAGAGTAAAGCAGATGTTTGGTGCTCTGGGAGTTGCTGAGTCAGATTCCATTAAACAGTGCCTAAACACACTGAAACCTCTAAAAATGATCTCTAGGGAGGAAAGAGAGTGTGGGAGGCGAGTATTTGTGCTTATGGAGCATCCAGAGAATAAAATGTTCTCTTCTCGCCGTGTGTGCCTGTTTGTGTGTATACAGGTAAAGTCATAATTCAATCCCAGCGGGATGTTGGTTCTCATCTATTCCTGAATATGCGAGCTTGTACTTGTCTGTAGGTGCTCTGGAAGGTAAAAGCTAATTTACTGAAACAAGCCACAGAAAACAAGAGTCTTTGTCTCTGTGATGCTTGAATGGCGCCACTGAATCATCTCTCATCATCTCTCTGTTTGGCTGTCTGTCTCTGAACGCTTTCCTGTCATCATTTGCTTTTATTTCACGCTTTATGTTCATGCATTGAGTGTACATCAGACAAGTCCAGTTTAAGTACCTCATGGATATAACTCAAAAACAAAGCTAAAATTACAGGGCAACTTGTTTACTTCTAAAGTGTCTCAAAAAAAGATTTGAAATATAATTCTTTTGTAATATTATAAATGTCTTGACTGTCACGTTTCATCAATTTGTTGTATCCTTGCTGAATAAAAGTATTTATTTTTTTTTTTTTTAAATCGTATTGACAATTGTAACAGTAGTATATATATATATATATCAGTCTCACTAATCTTTATTTTAAAGTATAGTTGAACAACTCTAGCCAAACTATAAAACAATGTCAACAGAGTATTTCACCACAAAGTCATATATTATAGAAAGAAGGATCTCAGATCAGCAGACTCAGGTGTGTCAGTTTGTTAGGAATGTATATAGCTCATAATCCAAACCTCATGGCCTACATTCTCAACAGACCTATGAAATTTCTTACCAATTTCATTCTGACTATGTTCAATTCAGATTTAATAGTACAATTTTACACACATCATTATGCCAAGGATTAAATTATGTGGTTGAACAAAAAATGTAATTTTCCTGAAACCTTGCTGAGTGATTTCTGTCTAAAAAGAACTTTATGTTAGACCAAAAGAATATACCCACAGCCTGATGAGATTTTCACACTTTCAGCCCTGAGGGTGTTGAGGAAAAAGACAGAGAAATGGACTTCCTCACAGTTCTGATGCTTGTACCAGCTCATCTAACTCTTTGACACTGATTTCCTCTCCACTAATTCCCTGGCAAATGATCTGGCAGCTGACAGATGACCTACGGAGATAAGTGAAGTGTATCACACTCTGCTATTTTCTTTATTTCTCCAAGGCTGGTTGCAACTTGGATCCTCTGTCTTCATTCATACATCAATATCATAACTGAAAGTGAGCACCTTCATGCACCAGGAAATAGAACATTGATTGTAATAACCGGAAAAGTATTAAAGGCGTCATATCACATCATATTAAATTTTTATAGTTTGTCATATTTTCCACTATTTCTCTGACTCTTAGTATTACATGCTGCTCTGCCTTTAAGAATTGTTATTGGCATGTAAACATAGACAGTCATGTGTTAAAGCATTCATCTGTCACCATTTTTGTACATTAAATTTAAGTAGGTTTTTGAGTTATAAAAGTTACACGATGATGTTTACAAGTCAGACTGCAGTTGCTTAATGATTACACTGCTGTATGTATGTATGTATCCACTACCGATCAAGTAAGATTTTTTAAATGTTTTTGAAAGAAGTCTTCAGATTTGGGCCTGTGTTTGGTACTCTCCAAGGTGCTGAATACCATTTTGCATCCGTTGAATGGTGCTGAATGGCATCAAAAGCAAAAGCAGTTACAGTCCTTCAATTCAGTCTAGTGTAGTTTGAGCATTAAAAGTGTGGGTAATATTTAAAGTCTACAAGTTACTAAAGCATAGTCACTAAATTTAGCTGTAATGTCATTCACCAACAGTCACTTCCAATACTGTTTGGTGAAATCCTGTTATTCCATTGTCCTGCTAAGTAATTTTACTTCAATTACTGTGTCAAACCTCTCCTCCATCACACTTGGCTACTAAAATTTGACTGTAGCTTAGTTTCCCAAAATGAGTCTTTGCTGTGCTCCACTGAAACTTTCAAATATTCAAATATTACCAAATATTGAGAAAGTATCACAGAGGTGAGTATATGCTTCTCTCTTTTTTTTCTGGCATTGATAAGTGGGCTATTTACCTCGCAAATGGTAGCGAGTTCACCACTGTGCTGCTGTAAGATCAGTGTGAATAATGCATTGATTAAGGAGACGGGCCAGTGCTTATATTGAGTTTTCAGTGCGGCACAGGGCAGCTAGCCATTAGCTTAGTGGTGCGTGACTGTAGAGAGGAGAAGGCATGTCATTTTCTACATTAGAAATGGAGGTTAAGATAGCCTTTCTGTGCAGTCGCACTCTATGTAGTGCTAAAGTAGCTTTTTACATGCAGGGAGTATGCTTCATATTTCAAGAAATGTCTATTTCTTTCTCAAAACATTCACATAAACAGCTCAACAGGCCAATAATTCTTTGTACCTGGTACCGATGTTACTTGATGCACATGTCAGTCAAGCATACTGTTCTTGAAATAGTTAATTGTGTGTTGTAACAGCGGCTGTGGCATGTTAAATCACAGCTGCATTTGTCTCTGCTGACAGAGACCATCTGCCTCTGAGCCACAAGCTCAAGTTCGCTCAACCTGTGGCATCGTGGGAGCCCGAGGAAAAGTGCAAAGTCACCTCATCACACATTCTTCCTGATAAATGACAAAGGCAGAGGAGATGCATAACCTGCTGATACCTCTGAATGAGAAACAAAGGTCTCTTACACTTAATAAGACTTCTGCCATTGTTTCTTGCCTGCAGACTCAGCAGAGTCCAGTCTCACAGGAAGAAGTGTGCAGAGAAACAGGCTGTTCGTCTCGCTTTACTCTTCCAGCCTTACTGTGAAATAGTCTTTTTGATGTACTAGGGAACTTTATGATTTTTTTGAGGTTGTTGAAAGTTTTCCGCTTTTTGACCCACTGCTTCAGGACAGATTCTTTGGTTCTGTTTAATGCATTCATATGTTTTTGCCTTTTAGGTCTTCAGTTTTTATCAGGAATGTTGAATTGAACACAAGGATGGAAAATTATAATTGATTATTTATTTTTATGCATTATACTTCTTTAGTTGTTTAGTTTTGAATCAATTTAACCCTACAAAGCCATATCATATTTAAAACATATTCCAATATTTATTTAGAGATACTTATGAAAAAAAAAAAAAACATGATTATCAAATTATATTTAAATGAATTAAGATATATAGGGTGGGAATTGATGTTATACATATTTTATATGAAGTCTGCTGTCTTTGTTCAAAATCAATGAGATTTTAATAATGTTAATTATTAATAATAAATACATGTACATATTTTGTCTAAATTTTCAGTAGATAGTTTGATTACAGAACTGTTGATCACATAACTTATTTATATGTCAGGCTTTACGGAGTTAATATTAGTCATATTTTCTAATTTTATACATTTTTCCCTTTTATATACACAGGTGATTCTGCAAGCATATTAAATATGCAGGTGAAAATATTTTGACAGGTTTAGACATATTCTTTGTATTAAAGCCAAAGCTGAGTGTTTAATGTCCAGATGGCCAGAGAGCATCTCTCAGATGGTCAAAGACAGATTGCGTGCGACATGTCTCTGATTCAAGAACGTAACTGTGAGGCAATTAGAAAAACTGACAGCAAATAAACCAGTTTGAACTTCTGTGTGTGAGAGTGTGGTTCCATAGGTGAAAAAAAAAAAAAAAATCACTGGGCACAAGGTGGTCAGATTTTTTATATTAAAATTGATGTGCATTGTACAGATGAAAAAAAATCTTAAAATATAATGTTTTAAAAATCTGAAGGAAAAACAGACAATTTTATTTTCTCTGAGGATGTTATTTATGCTTGACCTAACACTACACATGTAAATTGTAAATGTAAACTACACATGTAAAGTGTGTGTGTGTGCGTGTCTGTTTGAAGATGCATATGCATGGTTTTATCTTGCTATCCTTCCCTCATTTTCACTTGAGTGACTTTTTGTACTTTTATATCCAGGTACAAAATTAATGATCCAAGCATCATTTACATTATGATACTTGATTTTTAGAGTCACAAATAATGTGGCAATAAATCCATGATGCCCTGGATCCTGTTGGTGTTATGCACAAAGGGTGGGCAGAAGGGTTATATTTTCTATGGATTTAAGTTGAAACATTGAATCTAAATCAGACTGCGGTGAATCTAAGCCTGTGTGCATTTGTTATATCTCCCTCTTGTATCATTTGTGCAGCCCACTTCTACCTACAGAAGCCAAATGGGTCACATATTCACCTTTGATCCTCCCACAGTTACACAAAACCATATCTCTACTGTTTATTGGGATAGTATGCCTAGACCCAGAGACCCAGTTGTGCAATAATGTACATGATTATCCATTCACCCATTCATTTTCCAAATCGCTTGTCCTGTGTAAGGTCATGGGGATGCTTGAGCCCATCCCAGAGTCTCTGGCTGTATGCATATGTCTATGTGGTGTTTTTAACATGCTTTAAGACAAGTCATGTGCAAATTCATAAGTCAACACCATTGTTGAGTATTTTCTCCTTAAAACTGCAGTAAACCAAAGACAGTCTCGAACCCGCAGTTTGAAATCGCTGGCAGGTTATCCCAGTATATTTTTCTGGTGATATGAAAAATCGAGTAGATTTAGCAATATAGTGAGTGTATGATGTATATTATGATGTTATGATGAACTAACCTTTCTTCACCAGCGTTCTGAGTTCAAAGCGTTTGTAAGGTTACTGATTGTTAAGGCAGCTGTCTGACTCTGAAATGACGAACAGGAACATGGTTTGTGTAACATTAGCAACACATTATTAGCTGTTTGATAACATAGTCAAGCAAAAGGCTAATCATATTAATTACCGTTATGTTGTAAAGAGCATTACCATTGTGCAGCGTTTACCTCAGTAAGTTGGATCTCTGAGCTCGTGTGAGTGAGTGGAGGCAGGGCTAATTATCATATTAGATGTGCGTATAATAAATGAGGCAAGGGTGTAGAGTTACATGTAAGCAATTTTAAGGCATGAAGATTTTTTTTTCCTCAGGAAAAACATTTTTAGTGATCAAAGATGAGTTTTAAGGAATAAAATTATTGACTAAAGGGGGACTTTAAATATTGCTGTATTGTGACAGATAAACAAATGTTCATGTGGTCTCTCAGTTAACAAAGCCTTAAAAACGGCATGCATAATAATGATAAAGACCTAAAAAAATGCTTTCTAAATTAGTTTTACATGCAATAAAACCTGTATAAATTTTGACCCTCATTGGATTCACTAAAATGGTGTAAAGACTTTGGAGAAGACATTGATCTAATGATCTGCTTTTTGTGTTTTACAGATGCTGGTTCAGGATCAGGAGATGAAGGTAAGGCAACATTTTTCCCATTTGGACACCTGAATTTGTGTGCATGCTGCTCATTAAATCACTCTGCACTTGTTTACACTTCCCCACAAATGATGCTCATAAACACACTCACTTCCTCTCAGCCTGTCAGCAGTCATCTGCTCTCCTCCACAAGCCGCCCACTGAAACTGAGATTCAATTACGCCCACTCACGTATTGTTCAGAGAAACAGAATTATTACACTCTTCCCCCAAAATGCAATGTCTGACTGACAGTAGAACAGTCTGCGGCTCGAGCTGTATATTAGCATCACTTAAAATGTGTCACTCTTCTTTGATTTAATCTCTCGCTCTTCCAGTCAACCCTTTTATTCCTCTCTCTTGACCGAACAGGCCACATACGCTAATTGAGTACTGTAACATCCCCCCTGCATACTGCTGCTTATTGTGGTCTTATTTTGCCAGCCATTTCCTGTTTGCTAGATGTGGTCTGTGCTTTTTGCAAATAGCTGCAGCTTGGTTGGTATATGTGTCATTTGGACGGGACTATTTTCCCTGAGGAGGTTAGGTACATTTATATTTCACAGTACTTCGTGATTTTAATCTTCTGGAGTTTTTAGAGAAACTGAATCCCAGATAGGATAGGAATGTCTGTGATTGGGGTATATTATTTTTTCACAGTAGTTTCACAATATATTTGGACTTCTGTTGAACACTGTAACTGAAGCTAAATTTCTTGTTGTGGTCCCTGTTCTATCTTCATTATAAAATGAATCCTTTTTGTTGGATATCAGATGTTAAATCTCCACAGTTTGTCAGAGTTGTAGAAACTTGGTGGTGTGTCTGATTAAAACACTGGAAAAAGTTCTAGTCCTTTACAGTCTTTAATTTACTGAGTTCAGGATGCTTAAGTCTTGAATTCTTTGAACGACCTAAAGCCCATGGAGATACAGGGAGCAAATTCACATGACAGATGTTAAGAGAAGGACAGGATGGTTTTTAGTCTCTACAAACCATACAAAAAGATAAATAAGACTCATACAAACAATTCATAAACATTAACAATATATATTCAATCCAAGATAATTATTAAACCCAATCCAAATAATTCAAATAAACAAATTCATACCATACAATTAACAACAACAAAAAAAAAAAACCTAACTTAACGCATTCTAAGGAAAGGACTTAAAGGACATGGTTGGGTGTCCATTCAAACACTCACACCTCACCAATGCAGAAAGAACAAAGAAAGGTCTATTTATAGACCTTGACCAGGGGATTGTGGGTGGGGTCAGAACATCAGTCGTAGTAGCAGCATCGGGTATGAGATTCTCACACTAATTTTTACCTTAAAGGGGTCATGAATTGAGAAATCAACTTTACCTTGAGCTTTTGATATATAAGAGGCCATCATACTATAAGAATATCGTGCAAGTTTCAGAACTGAAAACATCCTAGTTAGTCCAATTAAAGCTTTTATTAACACCTATGTGTCAGTAAATCAAACCAGTGACTGAACGATCAACTTCACATTGTTTCTCTTAATAGGATGAAAAGAATCTGTTATTTAATCGGTGATTAAATTATATAAAGAAAGTGATCAAAGAATGCTTCCTTTTGCAATCACTGGAGCTGTCAATCAAACAGCACAAGTTTAGTGACTGAGTTCTGGACATGTGCCAAAACTCCCATTTTATTTAATGAATATCTTATAATGCGTTAACACTGTTAGTTACAATGAAAGCATTCATTACTGTGCAGAAATTGAGTTGCAATGATGAGATCACTGCTTTCATGCGCTCAACAACATGTCTGTGAATAGCTACATGCTCATCACTGCAACTTTTCATGCCAATATTTAAATATAATGACATAGATCTAAATGTAATTCAACACTTTTCATGATAAGTTAACCTTGAGAGCTGTAATAGTAAAAACGTGCTAAAAGTTTTCGAGAGAGTAATACTTAGCTATTTCAAATGGAAAGATGTTAGCCAATCACAGCAGTGGGCATTTATACTAAAGTCTCACAGCAGACACGCCCCTTAAAACCGAGCGTTCAAATCAGAGGTCTTAAATCAGGGTAGGAAAAATGCCTTTTATTTCTAAATTATGACCATTTTTGATGTAAAAAGCATACTAACATTATGTGCACCCCAGGAAACATTATAAAACAATGCAGTTCATGACCCCTTTATAACCGCTTTATAATTTATAATTATAACATTATAATGTCATTATATATAGTACCATTCAAAAGTTTGGGGTCAGTAAGATTTTTTTTTTTAATAGTTTTGCTCTTGTGCTCACTATAGGCCAGATATACTAACAGCTTGCGCCAACACAAACCCTCTTTTGGCATTAAAAAACTACTGTAAGGATTTACTAAAGACACGCAGTGAAAAATTAGCGCTGAAAGGCATGGAAACCATTATTTTTGCGGCTGACCTTATTGCATATGCATTTGTAAGAGTTTCCCTTTCAGACGCAAAATTTATGGGAGGAGAGTATATAAATGAATCATGCAAGGTGATTTACTATGGTTTGCTCTAGTCAATTTACTGGTATTTGCGCCATTATTTAATGGCCAAAAAAAGCATGTCTTAAACCAGACACTAATTTGCTCTGATCTTGGTAGATTCCGTTGGTCATTATGGAAATGATTCAGCTGCGTCTGTGTTCTTTAATTTGCACGTCGTCAGTAGATCATGCGCAGAACTTTTTTACTCCCATTGGTGCTTTTTTGGAATTGCGCTCTAATGCTAATTTGCCCTGTTTAGTAAATCTGGCCCCAAGACCATTTATTTGTTCAAAAATGGCAAGATAATGTTCTCTTCAACACTCTAATAGTGAGTAAAAAAGAGAATACAATATTTTCTAGATAATAATGTAATAGTTAACGTTGGCTTCAGTTCAGTAACAATATAAAAGCCAATTATTTTGCAAACAGCATGTTGTCTTTATAATATTGCACTTAACAGTTTCTTACACAGTATAAATGGGTGTTCATCGCTATTATATTTGGGTATTTTTGACAAAAGTTTGTAAAGTCCTGGTTTAGAAAACTTTACAGAAAACTCCTGCTGAATAGTGCTTATGAAGGACTTTACCAAGTATGCCAACTGAGAATATAGATATTTGTTAAACAAATGCCATTGTGTTAGTAGATGACAATAAATAGCTCTCTGCAGACCAGGAAAATAGATACAATGTAGTGAACATGGAGAAGACAAGACGATGAGGGGAGAGGAGAAAATATGGATAGAGAGACAAAAGAAGACTGATAAGAGACCGGAGAACGTGCACATCGATAAAATGAGTGGAGAAAGGAAAGGAGAAGGAAAGAGAAATGGTAGGCTGATAAAGAGAAAGATAAGTAAAGAGGAGGAAGAGAAAGATGAGGGCGATAAAGGCTGGGGTAAGAGAAGGGAGAAATGATTGCAGTTTATGGATGGAACAGAAAGAGAGTGAGAAAGAGAAAGGGCATTATGGTAAACACAGCACCAACGGTGTGATAAAAATCAAATGTATTTCAATGGCTGCAGATAAATCATATGGATTGCCTACTGGGCCTGGAGGTTTCTGGTCACTTACAGCAAAGCAGAGAGAGAAGCTTCCCAGGCTGTTTGAGCTCCCTGGGCTCCATGAGTGTGACAGGCTACATGCAGAATAATACTTTTTACACTCATATAGAGAAACAGATGATTATTATGGTTGATGGCAAGAGATTATGCTGTTTGCTGATTATCAAACATTTCTTAGTCACCAAGTTATTTATATATAACGATTCCCATCACCAGGTCTTCAGTAGCACATGTCATTGGATTTCAAGGAGTACTGTAATACCTGGGAAATACACAGATATACCCCCAAAAACACACCAGGTACTGATAAAATATGTACTTAATTAAAAATATTTGCACACAAAAAAATTGCATTACATTAATACGTAGATAGTTTTGAATGGTCATCAGTATATCTGTTTAAAATCAGATATAATGCAGTAATAACAGCAGGGGCTCATGCCTTGTTTAAAACATTAAATGGTATTTTTGTTGTCGTTTAATTACATTCAATTGCAGTCCTAATGTTTTAGGACAGTCCTGGAAAAATACTAGATAAATCACCTGAGAATTGCCTCATTAGATCTTAGTAAGTTAATTTACTGAGCGCTAGTTTTCTCCTTTTGGGTTCTCCTGACGGAACTAACTACTAAACAATTCTATCTACTTTTTTATTTTTATATATTTAATTATTTTTTTCTTGCTTTTAATTCAAGAAGCAAATAAAAAGCAAGAAACGCCAGATTTTATTCAATGATTAATCGCTGTATCACTCCGGCTGTCAAAACTCCAGCAGTACGGCTCCACCAGCACTTCATTATTTCTAATTACTTCCAAATGAAATCCATTTACTGTGTATCCAGTGCTCTGCTTCAAGGATCCATTATGTATTTAATTTTGGTAGATTTTCTATAATCAATACAGACAATACAGTCACAGGAGGCTTAAACTGGTTTGTGTGCTTTGGGTTTTCGTTGTGTATTTATTCAGTCTTTGCAGCTGCGGTTGACCGCGTTTGAACTTTCACATAAAAATGGTTGTTAAGTCGTGCCTTAAAATGTTCTAAAACACTCCGCAGCTTTTACCGGAGGGAAATTAATGACCTCACGTTCCTGAGGTGACGACAGTCAGCTGCACAGCCGTCTCCGGGTGAGGACCTTCCTCAGTCACCGTGGTATCACCATGGTAACAAGCTTAGAGGAATGAGAAAGAGAATAATCTAATCTCCCCATTTCAGCTGCTGCGATAAAGACGGGCGCAGTGCCGTCTGGAATGGGAGGTGAAGACTAAGGAAAAGTGTCTGGCTGTGCTGAGAGTTTGTGTGCTTAACATTCAAGCTGAGTGTGAACATGTGCACTGTTTCTGTACTGCAGTCCTTACTGAGTTAGACATAGTGTTTATCAGTATCTGGCATTGCGGCTAGAAAAGGCTTTTAAAACATCACAACGGATATAATTTATAGGTTCATCTGATAAAAAAATGTTCCTATTGAAAAGCTCTCGGACTGGGATATCTTGTCCATAACCTATAGCTTCAATGAGAGGGTGGTGTTTTATCTTGGATTATTGAGTTTATATACTGTATCGAAGACTGAAACCAGTGCTTAATTTGAGCTGGACCCTGTTCCGGTAAATGTCAGATTTTAGATTTTTGGTACTGTACCGTATATATTTTTGACCAAAAAGGTTTCCTAAGTTCAAAATCACTTTCATAGGTTGGTGCTTACTGCTTATTTTTTGTCTGCAGTGAGTAGCGGAACGTTTGGAGAGAGTGTGTATTCCTGACAAATTATTCTAATAAAAATATATTCAAAATATTTTTCAAATCTGTGAGTAAAGCTGATGGTGTTTCTGGTTTAAATAGAGATCCCTAAGATGAAACTGCACCCCTGATCAATACTGCTAATGCTAATCAGGGGTGTGTTTCCCAAAAGCATTGTTGGCCAACTATGGTCGCAAGTTCCATTGAATTCTATAGGTAACGACGGAACTTGCGATGATAGTTGGCTTTGGGAAACGCACCCCAGGATAGGAGAAGCAAGAAATGGGAGTTAGACTCCTTGACTACCATAGTATTTTTTTTGCCTACTATGGTAGTCAATGGGGGGTGAGATCTGCTTGGTTACAAACATTCTTCCAAATATCTTCCTTTGTGTACAGCAGAACAAAAAAATGTATACAGGTTTGTATAACAACAACTTGAGGGGGAGTAAATGATGACAGAATTTTGCGATGCAATGCGACACAAATGAAAATGGGCATACATAAAAGCATGGGCAGACATAAAAGCATGTTGAGGCTGCTAAATTGGGTCACTAAAATATAATTATTCCATTATGTTGAATTTACATGAACTATTTATGTTTTCTAACAAATAAGTATTGAACTAAACAGAGAAGGACAAAAAAGTCAACTTAATTGATTTGTGTGGAACGATGTAATCATGTAAATTTTTTTCATTGTCCTTATTCTCCACAGCTGAGAGAAAAAAGGATTTAGTGCTTCCTTACAGTATGAAAATTGAAAATAACATTGAAAATGGAAATGACTTCATATTCCACTTTTGTTCTTATCACAAAACAAGGCATAGATTCACCCTTGTTGCCTTTGTGAAAAAATGTTTCAGAGACTAAGCTATTTCCAGACCTAACAAGAGGGAAAATGCAATCATTTTATAGCAGCATCTACTCATTCACGAGTCTTTCCAAGCTTTGACAAATACCTCCAGAGTTATTAATATAGTCAGGGTCTCCGCAGATGAAATGTAAATTTCAGGCACACGTGGAAGGAGCCAAATCAAATGAGACAAAGGTGTATTGGGGGCTGTTTGAACCTTCTGTCGCTCAAAAATAAATGTGCTGTTTTAATGTGGGTCATCCTTGGGGCAGAAGGGGATTTCTATTAAAACGTATTTTGGAAAGTACAATATAATGATATGGGCTGGCTGGAGAAAGTGGAAAAAAGACAGAGAGGATGAACAGGAATCACACTAGACAGAAAAAGATGAGCCATCCATGGTAATGGTGGGATTATATGGAGATTAGCACACTAGACGGGTCAGGAGACATTGTGATTGATGAGCCGTGGCAGGAAGTGACAAAATGGCCTCAAGGTTACAGAGAATGTGAAAGAAAAGAGCAGAGTTCATTTTGGCTTACTGTACAGTAACCGAACAGAAATGACACACAAAGAGATATTTGAATTTATTCTGCCAATAGACAGAATAAATTATATCAACATAGAGCATAGAGATTTACAGTCCAGGAGATGAGAAAGAAAATGTAACATATGGAGAGAAAGATAAGATGGAGACAGAAGGGAACACTAGAAGCATTTATACAGTAACTGGGGAAAATAGAGTTGTTTTTCAGCGGCTGCATCTATGAGGAGTTTAATCCCTTTCCAGTCATGGATCTTACGAGGACACTATTCTCTGATAATAGTGAACTTCATTTCTTAAGTGCCACTAAAAACGAACCGACTGCAATCTGTTCTGGTTAAAATCAGTAAAGCATCAACTCTCAGTGGTGCAGGAATACCCATCATAACAGCAGTCTCTAGCTCCCAAATTACTGGAACTAGCTAAGCCTGAACTCCTTGGAGACAAACCTCTGTGTTTGAAATGTAAACATCTAATGGCTTGGTTGTTTATAGAGCTTTCAGTTCTTAAAGGCTCATTTATCCTGGGATGCATCTGCAAAATCCGCTGAGGTTGTTGGTTTGTTTGACTGTCTTTGAATAGAAAGTCGAGGAGCAAAGAGGAGCTCCGCTGGGCTTGAGTCTGGAGTTTGTGCTGGAGCTGGAGGTGTTTTGAAATGGAAAAGAATTTCACATTTCTTTGTTAATGCCTGTAACATGAAATAGGTTATTTGTGGGCCAGAAGCATAATGGATGATTACATTTTAGAATTTGTTGTCCAGTTTCTGAAGGCTTTTTGCAGCTGGTTTAGGATTATTGACTGCTAGTGCCTAGTATTAATACTTAGACCCTGTTTCTGTGATCTGATCAGTGGGTACAGGTGCAAATGGGGTGCAAAGTGATCAGATCACTCAAACCAGAGTGTCAGAAACATGTGACCACATTCACAAATTATAGTGTAATGCTACACTATAATGCATAGCATCGAAGGACCACCTACTCGCCTGTCAGTCAATTACTATGCTAAAACCTTTCTGATTACATCCCACTTTAAAAGAAAATAATAATCCTATCAAAACATTTGGAGAAGCACATATACATGCATAGGGGAGACCGGGGATGGAAGTAACACTTTTTGTTTGAGCATTGGTAACTGAGTGGTTGTTTGTGCTATAGATCTCTCAAACTTTGATACACGGTATAGCCACATTTGTCTACTACAAACAAAACTCCCTGGACATGTACTACACAATCACAGATTATGTGAGTTAAAGGATTAGTTCACTTTAAAATGAAAATTACCCTGTGATTTAATCACCCTCAAGCCATCCTAGGTATATAAGGCTTTCTTCTTTCAGATGAATACGATCAGAGTTATATTAATAATCACCCTGATGCTCCAAAGCTTTATAATGGCAGTGCACGGAAACCACCCGTTTGAAGCTAGAAATAAGAGCATCCATCCAAGCTAGATATTTTGCTTTATAACTTGTTAAATATGGATATTTGTCTTACACAAACACATCGCTTTGCATCAGAAGGCCTTCATTAACCCCCCAGAGCTGTGTGGAGTATGTTTATGATGGATGGATGCTCCTCTTTTTTTTCTTCTAGCTTCAAACAGGTGGTTTCTATGCACCGCCATTATAAGGCTTTGGAGCATCAAGGTGATTATTAATATAATTGTATTCATTCTGTATTCATCTGAAAGAAGAAAGTCTTATATACCTAGGATGGCTTGAGGGTGAGTAAATCATAGGGTAATTTTCATTTTAAAGTGAACTAATCCTTTAATGTCAAATACAAAGAGTTGTACTAAAAGGTATAAAGGTATCTTTTTAAAATCAATTCAAAAGTACATTTTAGTAAATGCATTTTTTTTTCTTTATAAGGATTTGTAAAGGTTTTAAATAGTTTATTTTTTAAGGCTCTTTAAATATTATCTTTTTAAATTGTTTCTTTTTAAGTACTTTTTAGTAAAGGTATTTTTAGTCATTCACTCAGTTCTAAGGTGTAATGGTTTTCCTCACCAAAGTGAAATTGCTAAATAGGAAAATCTCTTGTGAAAATGCTTTCATTTGTTTTCATTTGTTTTTCGTTTGTGCATTGGCTGTTGGGTGTTAAAAGGTCCCTGGTGGGCACATGTTGTTAAAGGCCAATATCTAAATTTGGTTTAGGTCTCTGAGCAATGAATTCATATTCCTTTGAGTTGTGAAATGACCTTTAACTTGATACAGACAAACTAGTTGTTGTTCTACCGAGGTGGAAAACCTCACATTGTCCTTGCTAAATCATTCATCGTCAAATTAGTTCATAAGATCCGCTTCAGGGAAAATAACATTGCTCTTTTATAAATAGACAATCAGGACAAAGTGAATGAAACATAGCATTTTTATGTAAGAGAACATATTAAACTAGCTCTGTCATATTTAATGGAATCCTCTCTGCAATAGACTTTAGCAGCTAGCTCTTGCCTTGCACTACTGATTTGGATCTCTTCTAAAGATCAGCCGGTAAAACTGGAGTGAAAGATTCACACTTTTGAGCCAGAGGGATTAGTGGGGCTCGATGGCAAAGACTTGCACCAACAGAGCTGGGACATCTCAGCTGCTTTCTGTGCCACCCCACTGTATCTGGGAGTTTAGATGGAAAGACAAGATGCCAGCATCTTTCTGCTCTGACAAACACGATTCACTGCAGCAAGGGGTACGCTGGGAAAATGTATTGGGGGGCATAAAGAGGTCATAGTATAAGGAATCAAATGCTCCTTGGTCTTTAGAGATAAAAAAGCTCGATGTACTTAATCCATTTATTTAAATTAAACTTGTTCTGAACTTTTTCAACTTTGTGACATCACACAGATGAATGCATCAATATGTGACCACCCACATTGCGCATTTCAAAGCAAAGAAGCAAAAATTGCCTGATCAAAGGACCAATCAATATTATGTAAAATTATTTATTTTTGGCATAAAAAATATTTTTAAGTGGACCTGAACAATGCAAGTTGATGAAATAAAATGCATGTTTGTTCAAATTCCAAATTTATCAATGACTTACCCTCATCCTTCCTCTTTCTTGAAAACAGAATTTAGGAATGTACTGTATATTGGTATTATATTGGTTATTGGCTCACATTAGAGATTTTTAATTTTATTTATTTTTTTTGTACATTGGTAGTATTAACTTTGCATTGCACCTGGTATTAAGTTCGATCATTGTTCGATCGGATTACAAGTAGATGAGGAAGACACATTCCCATTTACACCTGGTGTTTCTCTTTTGTCTACTTTTAACCACTTCTGTCCTGATTTCTTTGAGACAACAGCAGCTTTCGTTTCTGCTCGGATAGCTGCAAAACCACGCCAAACTTGCTTAGTACATTTGTCATTATCAAACCAAACTTGGGTCTTCAGCTGACAAAGTTTAAATCCCGTCTAGTGCCCTTCCCATAATGTTTACGCATTAGGTCAGTAGGCGAAGAGTAGGTGGTCTTTTGTGGCTGTTCAAACGCAATCGACCACATGAGCATCTACACTACTAAAGCAACCTGGTCAAATGCGTTTTCGAATACCTCTGAAAGTGGACAAGCTCAAAATGTTTTGGACCCTGTTTATACCTGTATGTAGCATAGTGCTGGGCTGTTTGACCAAAAATCTCTATCATGGTTTTTTTTGAAGATTCTGGCGGTTTCATTGTATGTCACGTTTTTTTGCACTGGACCTTTATTTTGGCATATTTTACTGTCAGGAGTACAGGGAATATATTATATAAACATTGTAAGGACAATTCAAAATTAACTGTAATCAAATCAGTTCATAAAGCTAACAATTTAGTTTAAAATGTAATCAAATAATTTAATTATTAAATTAAATGAATAATATTAATAAGTATTTACTTAATACTCATTTCAATGAAGACCTTTGAATTTGTGTTTTAATAAACAGTGTTTATTATTATTATTATCTCTATTAATTAAAGTATACTCGATCGTACAATAGTATATTTCTGTTATTTCAAGTCATACCGAACTTTTATTTTGACAGGGTCGTGAAGACCTTTTACTTCCTGTGTATATGATACGACAAACGTCGATAGTTTTATCAAATTAAACGATGACATGTTCATAAAGTGACCCTAAGAGCAGCTCTGCAGAAGAAGTTTAGTGAGGGAGACAGCAGACACTGAATCATTGCGAGCGTCACGCGTGCTTCAGTATGTGTAGTAGACGAAAATGCGGCGCTCATTCATACAGACTTCAAATTTCAATAGCAGTCTTTTTTAGCTTTAATATCCACAGACACGAGTCCGTATCGATATCTGATTAATTGTACAGCCCAACTTTTGATTTATTCATCCAAAAATTGCCAAATTCTGTGACGTTCCGCTTTATACAGTAAGTTTTATTTGTGACTGGATTCCGTGATTTCATCCGTGTTTTCTGCATCATGGAAATCATATGTATCTACATCGTATTTGCAGTATTAAAGAGAGATGGTTTATTTATTTATTGAGTTATTTATTGTGTTGTTTCCATAAGTGTAAGAAGGGTATGCAGTTAATAGAAGTCTGCTCTCTATACGCTCTACATTGTGCTTCATGGCCACTGAATAGAGACAGCAGCTGTTTCAGCTACACACCGGTGTGGTGGTTTTTGAAAAATACATATCGGTCTCGAAATTGAAACCGGTATACCATATGAACCGGTATAACGCCCAGCACTAATGTAGCGTCGTCCACTTGTGATCCGAAACGATCAACCAACCATCTTAATACCAGGTGTAAACAGGGCCTGAGATTTCCTTTGCCTTCATCTAATGCTTAATCCTTTGACAGTTAATCATTGAAAGCACTAATAACACTGTTAAATGCACTATTAATAAATGAAGGTTCCAAAAAAAAGGGGTTTCAAAGCAATGGCATCAGTGCTTGAAGTGGAAAAATAAAAGTTCCAGTACTTCAGTGCTCAGTTCAAAATGCGTTCCATGCAACATGTCAGAAGTGCTGGCCCATTTCAAGCACTGGATGTCATAGAAGAACCATTTTGGATTTTAGTAATCCAAAGAACCTTTGTCCACTATAAAGAACCTGTTGTGCAATGGAAAGGCTCAATGGATGCCAAAGATTCTTAATGAAACATCAATGCCAGTAAAGAACCTTTATTTTTAAGAGTGTGTAATCCTTAACAAATCTCTGCCTGAATTCACTGGTAGCATTTAAAACAATTGATTTTAATTTTTTTAAGTGTGCTATTTTTCTTTTATTGTTTTTCATAAGTAGTATATCATTTAAATAAATAGACCATTAATGGACATTTTATGAAAATAAAGACCATAAGGAAGTGGAAACACAACAGTATTATGTAGGCTTTTTAAATAAAAAGATAGCTTGAGTCTGTCTTCCTTTAAAGCTTCAAAATTCAGCAGTCTTTTTCTACAGCTATGCATGTAAGAAATCTTTAAAAAATCTGAGGGTCTAATATGAGAGTGTGGTTTAGGGAAGGTCATCCAGTGGGTAAACCACTAGTTGATATGGCCACTAATACAAATGTTCATTTCAGTCTCGATCCTGGTCAGATCCCTTCATCAAGGCCGGCTTCTTAGCTTGCAGAAAGTGACACTTTATTGACTATCCATCGACCGCTTAGCTGCTGGAGATGTTTTTTTCTGTCTCTTTTTCTCTGTCTCTTTCAGTCTGTCTCTTTTTGTCTCTCATCCTTCATCTGTTTTCAAACGCTCTCTGTCATTGTAATGTTTACTTTCTTGTTTTGTTCTTCTTTCTTTCTGTACTATATACCAAAAATGCCATTTGATGTTCTCTCTATCCTGTTTTTACTCTCATTTCTCGTCATCCTCTACTGTTCTTCTCCTTTCCTTCCCCTGTACTCTTCCATTATATTACTAAAAGCGGCTCCATCACAAGTGTTATTATGGGTGCCATCAGGGGCAGATCTTAGTCAGAGCTGGAGATCAGCACATGTGCTGGTTTGTGTGTGAATGTAAGAGGCTCTGAAATTCGCAGCACTTCTCATGGGAGAATAATGGAGAGCTCTAGAAACAGTACAGCTGTATCAAATGCAAGTGAATTGGTGCTTATGTGGGGGTATACGTTTAATTTATATGTGATCGTAAAAGTCTTTCTGAGTGGTATGGAAACGTCTGTGTGTTTATTTTACACAGTTGGCCTTTGTGCAGTGTAATGACCCAGAGTGAAACCGATTCGTAGATCTTCTTCTGGGTCTTATAGGCGCTCAATGAAAGACTTTCAGTGAGCAGCTCTTAATCTGGTAAAAACTGGGGAAAAAAAAGTTTTAAGCCATAATTCCTCTCCTAATTCTTCTTCCCTAATCCCTAGAAGAAGGGCAGCCCGTACAGGCCTCCTTTTCTGAATTTCGCACGTTGGCTCTTACTGCTCTTGCCAATTCAAACCCTCATCTGGCTTTCAAAACGCTCTCCAAAAGCTGTCAGCCAGTGGAAGAAAAGAGCCTCGGGAGCACTCCACAAAATTAGACACCTTCGCTCTGCGCCACTGTCGTCAGCGGATTGCTGTAATTACATGCGCAAATGGGTCATTGGCAAGGTCTTCTATGCTGTCAGGTGTGGATAGAAGAGGCAAAGTGCCAGAGGGGGGTTTTACGACATGCTTTTCCCAATTGGACAGGGGTACTCACTGAGCCTTATTTGTGTGAAGTATGTTATAATGAACCAAATGTGGTGAAGACTCAGTTAATGACTACATGATTGGAGCATTGAGAGCCTGTTACTGTATTTATCAGACATGTTTGCAGGTCAAATGTTGAAATATACAAAATGTTTAGTCATATTAAATTCTGGGGATTTTTGTATGTTAGAGCAGGGGTTCTCAAACTTTTTGGGGCCAGGAACTGTAGCAATGCTTAACAGTGATTAAGTACTTGTAATCAAAAAGCATGTCTAACTAATTGAAATTATACAACATATATTTATATTTATTTATTTATTCATATTAATTTATCAATGATTTATTAAAAGTTTAACAAAAACCAAAAATGTTATGGCCATATGAAATCCAATTTAATGGTCAAATTCAGTTTTAATAAGCAAGAAGCATGAATAATCAACTGAATTCATAAAACTTTAACAACTTAATTTTTTTAAATGTCTGCATAACAGGGCCCTATGAAATGTTTAATTTTTTATGTTTTCATACAAATGTATTATCAAAAAAGCAGCAATGAAATAAAGGCTAATCTTTTAAAAATGTAATTAAATGAAAATGTAACAATTCCTTTTAATTTTTAAAAAATTAGTGCTGCACAACAGAGGTTTACGGTTAAAATTAAAGCATGGAAGAAAAAATGTGATTAATTCCTTAAATAAAGTTTTAATAATTTTTTTAATTTTTTAATTTTTAAAGTTAAACTGAACTTTTATTTTGACAGGTTGTCGTAAAAAACTGCTCGCCTGTGGAACTCACTCAAGTAGATATGCAGACTTAAAGGGGCTTTATGTAAGTTTTTGACTGTACTAAAGCATAAAAATACCATAATATGTTTGCAGATATTTATTAAACATGCTCAGTTCACATACTCTTTTCTCTGAAAACCAGTGCTACAGCCAGTTATTTTACTTTAAAATTAGCGTTCCGTGTCGGAATTTCTGTTTTTGTTTTGGTCTCTGCAAGACCGCACGTTGCTAATTTACCCAATAGTATTTCTCCACCGCGGGTTGCCAGTTGGCACAAAACACATGCAGCGAATTGCAGCCATGGAAGCCAGTGAACAAACTGGGTCAGAAATTGCAGATTCTACCCGACCTAAAAAGCCTCAGCATCCATCTAAAAACCTCTACGAACGGAAGCATATTAAAACGCGATATCAACTCATCATAAATCAATAAATCAACTAATTTTCTTACAGTGTGTAAGCCACCTCGCCTTCCAATGTCGCTCCTGTCGCGTGTCTTCAGACTGGCAACCCGCGAGAGCATCAGTCCTGAGGAGGAGGGGGCAGGGTGAAGAATATTTTGAATTTGAACTGCAGTACCCATTTCAACCACTAGCTGTCATTTTTACATAGAGCCCCTTTAATATTAACAGACGCTACTGCATATCACAATTTAAGTATGTAACAAAATGTACAGTCCTACTTTAAATTTATTCATCCAAAATTTGCCAAATTCTGCAAATTACATTTTTATGACTGGATTCCACATTGTGGAAATCACAGGGCCCTCTATTTATTTCGCGGACCCCCTGGCTATGGGGTACTTAATTTGAGAACCCCTGTGTTAGAGTACTCAACTAAAACATTGTTCATCCAAAATATATGAGTAATTAAGTCCTTTGAATGTGAAATAAGTTGAAAATAATGAGTATGACAGGTTCATGAAATTTTTATTAGTTGTATTAAGTTAGTAAAAGTAATCAATTTGCAATATTTGTAGTGTTTTTACTGGTTGGCTAGTTGGATTGAGCTTTAGTCAATTACTCCCTAATTACTCCCTGCACATCCCTAATTTTGTGGCATAAACACTTTGTGATTCAGTCATTCCATGAATTTTGCAATCATCGCCAGAAAAAAATTACATGTTACTGCAATACAAAAGGAGAGGGAAAAAATCATCACTCTGAGATTCTCTCAAGAAAGTAAGTGTTAAGACGATACTGTGGATCATGCGTAATGCTTAAAATGTCACATTCACCACATTGAAGAAGCATCATTAGCTTGTAGAGATCAGTGGAAATCCAAAGATCCTCTTTCAGGCTATCATCTTTCCACTGTAAGCATTATGCTTCCTACATTCGCTATTGATTCAAAGATGTAATGTGTCCTTTCCATCTGTAGAGATTCACTTGACCTTTGTGTCCCTTAAGAGCTCATCGTGTGCTTGTGTGGTGGCATCTCTTCAGGGAGATATGGGATGTTGGCTTTTCTTCCATTACACATTTGTTTTTTGATAGTAGGCTAATAGAACATTGCATCACATGTTAATCACATGTTAACCTTTAAACTGCAAAGTAATATACATAAAAAAATGTGACCTTTTGGAGACCCAGGAGAGCTTAACAAAGAGAGTAATGATTCTCTTTGTTTCACCAAATGTTTAACTGTGATGTTCTAAACTCTTTCCATTTCACAAATGGTGTGTGTGTGCGTGTTAATCTGAGCTGCTTTTCATCGGATGACCCAGGAGTTATCATACAGTACATCCATTCATCCATTGTGTACATTGCAAAGAATACCACTCAAAAGATTCATTTTTATTTCATGCTCATGAAAGAAATAATACAATTTATCTAAGAGCATTTGGTGCAATTGGGGTAAAATGAAACAATATACAGTGCAATGTACACTGAAAAACAACCATGTTTGTAAGCAAACCAATACATTTTGTTAAGAGTTATTAAAAAAAAAAAAAAAAAAAAGTTAATTCTGAAAACAAAACTTTTATGCAGTCTTGACTATGGAGCCCCACACATAGATATTGAGGCCGTAAATTAAAAATGAGTTCTCTGCACTTCTCAAGTAAAACTTATCTAATTTTAAGGATCTTGATATGTTCACTGGAAAACAAGGCAAAAATACTGATTAAGAAAATTATGTTTTTTATCCAGTCCCTTGGTGCTATTTTCACTTCTCATGATTTGATCTCAGTCAGTTCATATACAGCTCCTCCGACCTAGACTGGAATGCTACACTCATTCTTGCTATTTGTTGTGAAGGTCAGTTTCCATACACTGTGCAGGAGATGGGTGGCTTCATTCATCATCTGTCTGACAGCCCATGTTGTGCCCTAAATCCACCCCCACCTTTCTCCTTAGTTTCTGCACAAGTAGGTTTGTCCCATTAAGAGCCATTTTCTTGGACACTCACCATCTGTCTTATGTTCATTTGAGTATCTCCTTTCCATCTACTTTAAAGCAAAACCTATTCCTCTGCTCAGTATGTGCTCAGATTGCTACATTTTAATGTATAATGCAAATACATTTAAGGTTATGAAACATTAAAAGCACTTTAAAGATTCTTCATTAACAACAAAAACAAAGACTTATCTGCCATTATCCACAAAAGATATATTAAATCAATCATTGACCTTGGGTCTTCAACACATAGTGTATCATAGATATTCTTAAACAGGGTCAGTAGCAGGATTTTTTTTTTTTTGTCAGTGGTTGCAGAAGAAAGTAGAGGGGGTTGGTGATCGACTGTGTTTTCTGGTCAGGGAAAATCGATTCAGAGGGTCCATCTAACCTGGAGATGGAGATAACTGTCACTACCCTTTCCCTCTGACGCGTCTCTCATTTCCAGACCCTTGGGTCCATACAGCCACACCTCAGGTAGAAGCTGGGCATTGGGTTAATCAGCTCCAGTCATTATGCGGGACAAGAGATGTGTTTGGAGCAAAGCTTGATCCAATAGTAAGGGGTGTAATGGTACATGTATTCATCCCGAACCACGACGGTACAGACGTCATGGTTCGGTGCATACAATCAGATGACAGTCAGTCACAGGTGATCCACACTCCAATCCAATAGGGGCGTACACGGTAATGCAACGCTGTTTGCTAAGTGCCAAAACAGAAAAATGAGCAGAAGAAGAAGAGACGATCTATGCACCAACCCGAAACTAGAATTCAGATGACACACAAGAGCTTGCTAGTAGCCTATACGCTGAGTTTCGATTCATTTTTGTGAGCGCTACACAAACTTCACAGAAAGGAAACTGGGATAGCAGAAATCGGCAGTGTGTTTGTTTATTGTATTTTACAAAGCACAATGTTTTGTTTTTATTGTGAGTCTACACAAATAAAAATAGACCCTTTACTGTTTTGAATGATGTTTTAATCTTAAGAGAAAATCATTTGGCATTGTGCCGATTTGTGTCGTGGACATTCTATGACCAGCATGCTAACACATTTCAGACGGCATCATCCAGATGTGCCAATCACCGGAGCTAGGCAGAAAAAGACTACAGAAGTGCAAAAACTTATCTCTGCACAAGATTTATTTTTCATTATTCTATTTATTTTGTACTTTTTTAACACGAGAAGCTTTTCAGTTTAGTAGCTGATTGTGACCAAATACAGTACCTTTTTTTTCCAGCCCTACAAACACTACAACTTATGCAAGAGTGCATTCAGTTTACTGCTTAGTGCTTAGTACACTAAAGGAGGCCACTAGGTGGAACAAACTGTAATTTGCACGACTGTCTGTTCAAAATAAATGAAAAGAAACCTAGCATTGGGGATTTTTTGATTTTTTCTGTTGTACTGAACTCATATCGAACTATGACCCCAAAACTAAGGTACGTGACTTCTTTGTACCGTTACACCCCTATCTATTAGTGCATGTTTGTGATGGTAATGCTAGCCATTGTCTTCACACAAAGTAATCAAAATAAATTAAAATGATCTTATACTCACAGTTTTGGAGGACATGCATTATTTTACTCTTTTTCATTGATTTACTTGTTTCATTTCATTTCATGTCTCTCCGATTGTCTGTTTTTGTGCTTCCAGACAGACTGTCAGTTTGAGTATTAGTGGTGGGCATTTTTAGTGGCTCTGCAGGTTGCCAGTAGGTGTCGACAAGAAACTTTTTGTTTTGTCTGAGTGAGTCTTTGAATTATTCTCTCAAGCTATTTATTTAAATTACTGATTTGTTCAGTACAAAAGAAGTATGTCTGAATTCACAGTACTCATAAAAGAGAAGGCAAAAAGTACCTGGATGACCTACTTCTTCCTGTGCATACAATGGACACTTTACTATCCCATCATCCCATCAGGCCACGGGAGATGTGAATGGCGTTGCGAGGCAACTGTCACTGGTAGGTCACGTGACAAAGGCAACATGGCGAATGTAGTACGTCTATATTACATTCATACTACACACATTCATACTATATAGAACATACTTTTTAGCAGTTGTGAAGTAATAACTTATTCAAAATAAGTACGTACTAAAGAGAGTATGTGATTTCTGATGAAGCCACTGTTTTGAGTGAATGAGGCACTGAATCATACTCATTCCAGACAAAAACAAATGACTATGAGTGAATCATTGAATAATTCACTCCATAGATTGGTTAGAACACTGATTCATTTAGCAACAAGTAACAACAGCTGATTCTTTTCATGTTGATGCTAAACTACTTGTTTCAAACTTTTTTAATTGGTGGAGCAAAATGCACAAAATAACTGGCACTATTGTGTCTAAAATGTAAGTTACTATATGTTGTTAATCATGTTATACTGTCAAAATTATTTAATATTAACAGTTTATTGAACTGTTGTATAAAAGCAGTTTTACTGTTTCTAATGTAGTATTGCTGAATTTAAACAGTTTAAAATAGCTTAGCATTATTTATTTATTGTTTTTATCTTTGATCTGTGAAAGGACACTGTGTCAACTCAAAGCCTGGATTTGTGGTTGTCATCTACACCCAAATGAAAGAAAATAACCATTTTAAACAGACTCGATAGAGGGACAAAATATATCAAAACAATGACTGAAACACCTGTGACTTAAACATTGTTCTTAGTATTTCTTTCTTTTTACTTTTCTTTCTTCCTTTTATCCGTCTGCCTTTCTTTTCTCATCTGTCTGTCTTTGCGGTCTAAGTTTTAAAAATAGCACCTCATAATGGAGGGTCAGGATCCAAAGGGGAACGATGATCCACCGAGGAGGAGACGTAATTTAAATTCCATGGCGTACGGGATTGCTTTTCCCCGTCCACTGATGAGGGCAGATATGCGATAGCGAGGGGCTTTAAGCTTCGGCTCCTGGGAAGCCTCTATCGCCAGGGAGCAGGAGCAGCATATCAGAAATCATCATGATGAAATGAGGGGCGAGGCTGAGGAAAGATCAGTGGGGGATTTGAACTTCTCATGAGAGCCAGAGACAAAGGCAGAATGAGAATTATGTCTGTCCTCGGTCTCTCCATCTATTCTTGAATGTTTGCGTGTGTGAGAGAGAGAGACTGACTATGATTGCCTGCTCATCTTACCCCAAGTAATATTTGTCAGACCTTTAATAGCTTATGCTTGTCTTGTCTCATATTTGTGTATCCAAGCAGGGAACGAGGGTTCGGCAGAGAATGGACAGAAGGAGACGTCCACCTGTGACATTTGCCAGTTTGGGGCAGAGTGTGATGTTGATGCAGAAGATGTCTGGTAAGCACAAAAACAAACTGTAGGAGAACTAATACAGAATAAAAAAATAATAATAATTTAAAAAAAAAACAATAAAAAGGAAAGATGCCCTGCCATGCATTTATTTCAAACCCGTAAGACCTTCATTCATCTTCAGAACACAAATTAAGATATTTTTGATGAAATCCAAGGTTTCTGAAGCATACATAGGCAGCAACGTCATTGCACCTTTTGAGGTCCAGAAAGGTATTAAAGACATTGTTAAAAAGTCAACGTGACTACAGTGGTTCAACCTTAATGTTATGAAATAAAAGTATTCTCGTCGCTAGACAAATACTTGCATTGACGTTGCTGCCTATGTGTGCTTCATAAACCCTCATATTTCATCAAAAATATCTTAATTTGTGTTCCAAAGATGAACGAAGGTCTTAAGGGTTTGGGACGACATTAGGGTGAGTACTTAATGACAGAAATTTTATTTTTGGGTGAACTAACCCTTTAAGCTCCAAAAAGGACACTCTTTGTACTATATGCTACTTTACATGTTCTGGAGCATATTAACATTTCTGTGAACTGACTGAAATGTAAGTCATTCACAGAATTCTTGCCTTGAAAATTTCCCTTGACAGGTCTTCATATACTTTCATTGTATGAAAAATAGATGACACATGATGCTTCAGAAATCATTCTAAGATGCTGAATTGGTGCTCAAGAAACATTTCTTATTATTATGACATTTGAAAACAGTTGTGCTTATTTTTGTGGAAACCATGATGTATTTTTTCAGGATTTTTTGATTAATAGAAAGTTTAAAAGTTTTTTTTTTTTTTTTTTTGTAACACTAAATGTCTTTATAGTCACTTTTGATCAATATGTGTCCTTGCTGACTAAAAGTATTAATTTCTTTAAAAAAAAAAAAATCTTACTGTCCCCAAACTGTTGAACAGTAATGTAATGTGCAAACAGTAAATATATAAATAACTGTTTCATTCTCTGGTCAGTACCAAAGAGATTTGTTGGTTGTTTGATTTGTTGGTACTGTAATAGCATGATATGGAATATGGGACACTATAGGCAATATATGAGATTCATCCACATACTTCAAAGAATCAGAGTTCTTCTAATATGAACTCTGAGAACTTGCCTGAGATAAATGAACAAGAAACAAGGCCAATTATGACAGTTTCATCTCTGCTGATGAATGGCCGTTTAGTTCCGGCGCTCCAGCTCTGAGAACTCATTAATATTTAGTAAAAAATAAGAAGCAAATCCCCATAAGCATTTTGCTCTTCTAACAACATCTTTATGCTATATACAATGAGAAATGGTTATAATTTCTAGAGAATCTATTTGAGTTGTAAACATGTGAAAAAATCATGACTCACATCATATATTTAAAATCCACCCGTGGATGTGGAGAGGAGGTTTTCGTTGCCCTGAGCATCAGTGAACAGCTCAAACTGTCAGCAAGAGTGAACAAGACTACCCTTTAATCTTAATAGAAGAAGGCCTCTCTTCCTCCCTCCTGTCTATCTCTCTCAGGGCGTCTGAAGGGAATTACATGTCGGCCTTGGCAAAGACAGCCTGTAGATTCACTAAAGATTCAACAAGCACTGGCTGGAGAGCTGGGGTGTTTGGAGGCATCAGAATGAAACAGCCCGGCCTCTCCCTCCTCAGAGATATCAGCACAATTTGAGGCATTTATGCCTGAGTCGTAGGGATGGTCCCATGACAGGCCCCTCGCTCTGATACACTTGACTGCAGATGACTCACTCACCTCACCTCACCGAAAAACACTCTACCTC
This sequence comes from Elopichthys bambusa, assembly GCA_037101425.1. Lineage (NCBI taxonomy): Eukaryota > Metazoa > Chordata > Actinopteri > Cypriniformes > Xenocyprididae > Elopichthys > Elopichthys bambusa. The sequence goes on along the minus strand of CM074438.1, from coordinate 13,145,024 downwards.
TCTCAGTAGTCCTTCTTTTTTTAGTCTCGCTCCATTTTTCCATCTTCCTGTGTCATTTGAAAGGATTACTGAAAAAATGAGATGAGAGATTATAAATAAAATCAGTGCTATAAGCTGCATTAATAACATGTCTGTGTGTGTTTGTGCACTGATTGTGTGTAGTGACAAGCGCCAGATTTGTTTGGCTGTTGTGTAGGATACACAACAGTATTGTTTTCATGATTTATGAGGACACAAATTTGTATAATGACATGGGTATTACACTGGTATTACAACGTAAACATGTTTTATAAGGACATTTCATAAGTCCTTATATTTAAAATAGCTTAAAAAACATAGTAAACAATGTTTTATTAAAAATGTAAAAATGCAGAATGTTTCCTGTGATGGGTAGGTTCAGGAGTAGGGGTAGTGTAGGGGGATAGAATGTACAGTTTGTACAATATAAAAACCATTACGCCTATGGAATGTCCTCACTTTGATAGCAAAACAAACCTGTGTGTGTGTGTGTGTGTGTGTGTGTGTAATGCCGAAAGAGTTATATTGATTAATAATATTGATGTTTGTATAGTTTGTCATTAGCATGTTGCTGAATATTTTTGGTATTGTATGAATGAAAAGATAGATAGATAGATAGATAGATAGATAGACAGACAGACAGTCTTCATTATCATTTTAAGAGGTCTTAAATTCGCGGACAGAAAAACAGGAATTGCGATACGGTCTAATGTGATTATTAATCTTCAAATGGCTATGTTTCAATTAAATTAATGTGAGCGCTACACATTCAAAGTGCAGCACTGTTGCTGATGGTTGTAAGAGTATATATCTCTCTGATTTTTTTGAATTAGCAGCTGGAAGTAGACATTTATCAAAATAAGAACAAAAAAACAATGTTTTCAAGAATATTATTTAACATTCATTATATATATTTTACTAGTATTGGCACAATAATATGGATTGCCTTTTTTAAAAACACATTATTATGTGAGTTTTGAATTCAGTATAGATCAACCTTAATTTATATGTATTAAAATATATATATATATATATATATATATATATATATATATATATATATATATATGTATATATATATATATGTATATATATATATATATATATATATATATATATATATGTATATATGTATATATATATATATATATATATATATATATATATATATATATATATATATGTATATGTATATATATATATATATATATATATATATATATATATATATATATATATTAGTGCATAAACCAATTTCAGTAATGATGTATATATTGGATAAAACATGTCTTGAGTATTTTAAACTTGCAAATACCCTGTTTTTGAGTTGAATGTGTGGTCCAGCCTGTTCAGTGAAGTAAACAAAAATCTTCCAAAAATCTATGTGTTAAATAATGTTCTTAATGTTGAAGCCACAAGAGTTTGCATTGAAATGAATGCCAGATACAGTTTATTGTGTAGCCAAAACACCAATAATAACAAGAATTTTTTTTTTATTCAGAGTACAGATAGATAGACAGACAGACAGACAAAACTACAAATGACCCTAAAAACTAAGACTGATTTTCAAGTCATAGGGATACAGACTCATCATAATCCAGCCATAGAGAGAAAGAGACTAAAGTGTGTGAGTAAAGGGCAGCTGGACAGACAGGAAGCCCACAGGCCATGCTGGAAAAGTTTAGATAACAGAGAAACCACATGGCTCTTACAAATCAATAAGACATATCCCCTCACTCAACAAGATAAACACACGCTCACACACATACAGAGGCTACCATCCAAACAACCTGAATTTTTAAGAAAATCTCATCCCTTCAGTTTGACACACTCGCAAAGTTATTATTACTTGATTTGCTATTGGAAATCTTTAATGTGTGTGTGTGTGTGTGTGTGTGTATGTTGTTGATGTAGTGCATTTGCAGTGTGTGTGTCTAGAAAATGTGAGAGGCAACATTAAATATTCATGCTCTCAAGACACATTAGCCTTTATGACCACTACAGACGGTCACACTGGAGAGCAAATGTGTGTTTGTGTGACCATTACCGAAGCTTCACAATAAATTCATCTCAATATCATTGTGCCTGTTTGTTTTTATCTTACTTTCAACATTCCCGGGGATTTATCTAAATTATCATGCATTACAGATCTCAATTAGCAATGGCAAACAATCAAAGCTGCCCTTGAGTGGACTTCATACCACAGTTCAGTTCAGTCAACGTCTCTATTTAAAACAGATATTTTTAGCTCACATTTGTAGTCAGTTCACATTATTCCAGTAGTGCCAGAATACAAAACGGCTCCTTACTCCACCAAAGCTCACTGGCAGGGTGGAAATATTAAAAAGGAAAGTTGAAGAATGAAAAAAAAAACACTCACAAATTATGACAGATTTATAATTATACTGTCGTCTGTTTGCTGCAGCGAGAAGTGACTGGGGACGGCAGTTTAATTGTCATTTCTGCTCAACATGTTCCTGCAGTGGCACACAGATGACGCATACACACTTTAGAGAGAAACTACAGCAGAAACACCTGAATGCTGAAGATACAGACCATAAATTCATTTCTGTCATGACAACTCTGAGAGTTTGGCCTGGTAATGTATATGACAATGTGTTTGGTCTTGGCGGAATAGACCTGCTACGCTGTCGCTGCTGCAGAGCAAGTAAGACACGCTGCTGCTGTACAAACATACATGAATCACCCCATAGCAGATCTATACAGGTGGAGCTGGGGAAGGTGAAGGGTTTCTGAAAGCACGCTGCAGCAAATGCAAGTATTTGAATGTTAAGCAGCAAGCTCATTAACTACTGATACAGCGGGAACCAATCAGCTGTGCCCAATAGAGAATGATGTGATTGCAAGCAGGTTCGGTCAAGGACCTATCAGCCTGTGCCATCTAGAGTTTCATGGGAAATACTCTGGGAAATACTAACATACCAAATAAACTCATATAACATACACAGTGAAGACTAGATGACAGATTTTTTTATTCTCTGAGGCAGAAATGAATGACTAGTTCACGCACAAATACAAAGACTGCATGTGTTGCGTGCCTATCACAAATGTCAGAAACTTTGTCCGGTATTCAGTGCTTCTTTGTCTCCTTCTCAGAAGCACATAGCCTTTTATCCGTGCATACGCACATGCACATAAGCACTCATTACCATCACTAATGAAGGTACGTGAATAAGAACAGCCATTAAAACGAGCAAAGGAACATCAAAGCATTAGAACTCATCATTTCTTGTTTGAAACGGAGCGTTGTATTATTCTCCACTGATGTGTTCACAGTGCTTTGGTTGCTAAGCCAGTCCTCTGTGCTAATCATTAAGCCCCTGAGATGATAGACTCCAGAATGTGCTATAGATTGAAAATCACTGCTGCATCCAGTTCAATCCCATCCACATTCATTCCCAAGCTTTCCCTTCTAGCTTCACGCTGATCCGAGTAGATGAAAAAAGACTTTACTCAATACATTTGCAATCTTGACACCCTTATCAACATTTATAGAGTAGACACATCATAAAAATGCTGTTGATGTTGGTGTTAATCTGTTTCTAATGGTAATTCATCCAGCCTCAAGCCAAATGGGCAATTATGAATGTCAGTTAATGTTTATGTGAGGTTGCCGTTCCCGCTGATGCAGACCTTTTGTAAAGAGGCCTGTATTTTTTACCATTCTAATCTGTGTATGTTGCAGCGCTGTAGTCTCGCAGGATGCCTGTGAAAATGCTGAGCTTAACACACTCATACATGATGGAGAGGTGTACATAAAAATCGTAATGTTCACCCTTTGCAGAACTGGCTCTTACAAAAGCAATTTTCTTGTAGGCATAAAAACAAGTGTTTGTGTGATTGATTGAAACTACCAGCAACACTAGAAGAAACGGAATACTTAAAACTGTCCATTCTTGGCAGGTGTTGTTTGTGGGGCAAACTTTGCTGTGTGGATGTTCTTTAAGTTTATATATATATATATATATATATATATATATATATATATATATATATTCATTACCCGAAAATAATGAAAAACACAATGGTTTTCAACATTGACAATAATAAGAAATGTTTCTTGACACCAAATCAGCATATTAGAATGATTTCTGAAGGATCATGTGACACTGAAGACTGGAGTAATGATGCTGAAAATTCAGCTTTGCATCACAGAAATAAGTTACATTTTAAAATACATTACAATAGAAAACAGTTGTTTTAAATTGAAATAATACTTAACAATATTACTGTTTTTACTGTATTTTTGATCAAATAAATACAGCCTTGTTGAGCAAAAGACACTTCTTTCAAAAACAATAAAAAAATCTTACCAACCCCAAACTTTTAAACGATAGTGTATAAAACATTGGTAACACTTCAGTATGGGAAACAATTCTCCCTTTTAACTAGTTGTTTATTTGCTTACATATTGGCTGTTTATTAGTACTTATAAAGCACATATCAATGCCTTATTTTGCATGACCATATTCTACATCCCTAAATCCTACCCAATACCTAAACTTAAACGCTACAACTACCTTACTAACTATTAATAAGCAGTAAGTTAAGAGTTTATTGAGGCAAAAGTCGTAGTTAATAGTGAATGTGTTCCCCATACCAAAGTGTTACCAAAACATTATGTATTAGGGATGTCCCGATCTGATCAAGCATTTTTTTAACTGATCGGTATCGGCTAACCTACACTGGAGCACGAGAGTTTGAAAGCAGGCATCTATCAGCGGACTGGTCCCCGATAGATGTCTGCTTTCAAACGCTCCCGTGTGCATCTGTGTAAGCGCTTGGTGAAGAGCGTCATTGATGACTATTTACAACGTTTTTGAAGCATTGATCATTGAAGCCAATCACAGACATATCCGATGAGCCGTGAACACAATGGCCAATCAGAGGTGTTTATGAATCTGCTCAACAGCACTCAAAGCATCACATTTTTAAAATTTCAGTACCAACATTGTACCGAAATCGGTACTTTTGACAACTCTAAAGGAATCACTACAAAAAGTCATATATTTACTATTTATTTTATCTGCCAGATTGGCATTCTCATTCTGACAATGCGAGCATCATGCTTTCTAACCTTAAATCCACTTTTTTCCCTTTATGTTGTGTGTGTGTGTGTGTGTTACATGACGTTCCGGCATATTTCCTCCTGACCATCATTTCCTGTCCTCTTTCTCCTAATTAATATCAATAAAAATTGTAAAAAGGCCAAAAAAGATGCATTGTCCAAAGAGGCCATTAAAGATTTTGTGAAACACTGAATACCCCTCCAGCAATTACTTTGAGTCCCCATTTTGCATGTGTGAAGTGTTATTTTTAGCTGACAGCGTGATCAAACAAGGTGTGACACTTGTTTAATGATCTTTCTCCACGGTCTTTGATTTGTCAGTAATTGGCATTTACTGTGCTGTTTCTCACTACACAGGTGCGTCTGTAACATCGACTGCTCCCACATAAGTTTTAACCCCGTGTGCGCATCAGACGGCCGTTCCTATGACAACCCCTGCCAGGTAAAAGAGGCATCGTGTCAGCGGCAGGAACGAATCGAGGTCAAGTTCCTGGGTCACTGTCAGGGTAAGAAGACCATTTTGAAATAATTTATGATTGCTTTATATAACATAGTCATTTCTTATATTGTTACATGCTGTCTTCTTCCATTGAATTTGCATTTATACAAGACAACATGAGAGAACTCATGTAAAGATGAACATTATAAATCAAAGTTACATAATCAAGTTCATTCATGTTCATATGATCATTAGTTTCTGGAATGTAGCAATTTCCCAAATATCATCTTCAAAATGACAATGTACAAATGAAAACAAAAAACATGCTTTGTTATATAACCAGCAGCCTGGCTGAGGCAGATCTGTTCATTTTAACATCTGAATTCATTTCTGTCCTGTAGGCGACATGATTACAGGCACCAAAGCAGGCGATGGGCAATATGCCAGGACAGACTACACAGGTGCGTGTGTGTTTGATAGGGTGACCAGACGTCCTGTTTTTCCCGGGACAGTCACGTATTTCAGCTCTATTTTTAGTGTCCCAACTTATTAAGAAAAAATCATGTTTTGTCCCGTATTTCATCTTTCCTAAAATTTCGTTACATCTGGGTGATCATAGAACGAGTCAAAACAACCCAATCAATTTGTCGTAGAACAAAATTACCATCCAATCACAATTCGTTATCATAGACTGTAAAAAAAATATGGACGTAGTGTCCGTGACGTCACCCGTAGATTTCTGAAGAGCATTTTTTAAGCGAAAATGAGGCCGCTGCCATCTTAGCTGCACGTCACCGCACACGTCGCTTCCGGATAACTGAAAATGGCGGAAAAAGAGGCAGAATGTGGTTGGAACCAAGGTGACTGGTTGCTGAAACCACACCTGCGTAGCTCGACGTGATCATGTTAGCAGGCAAAGGAGCTATTTATCTATCTAAGATACTATCTAAAATATTAATAAAGATAAGTTATATCATTAGAAAGTTCTAAAGGTTTACTGATCTATGGTGTCTTTTTTAAGCTATAGATGCTCCAGCACCAGTAATTAATTTGTGTCAGGTGTGCAAATAACAACACGCAAAATCAAATGGGACTCCATACCTTTATAATGAAATAGTGATCGCGAGATGAATCCAATCCGTGGCACTTAATTGGGTAAAATGTCCATTGCAAAACAAAAAATGGTACTTTTTGTCCACAAAAGCGTTAAATCCATGAAATATTGATATATTATCCATTGTTTGCATCACATTTCTTCTGAATGATCTGCTCTCCATCATCGTTCTTCAAGAAATTATGCAACCTGAGCAGCATTTATGTTGTAAAACTGTATATGATCGTATATATCTCGCAAACAAATGAGCCCGTGTCCAAAGTATAATTTTTCAAAATAGTGCAGCAGTTTAAGTTATATAATATCCAAGCAGTGCTGTTAGAGTTTTATATCCATCCCTTCATTGTGGTAAATCTCACGAACAAAACTTTTAGCCAATGCCACGATCCAACAACGTGTGTTCTGTTTATCTTCCACATGTGTTCACATGTACACAGACGCACATCTGTCTTGAGTCTCGACCATTAACGCAGCAAGCAATATTATTTTATAACTGTATAAAATAATCCAGAAAAAAGCTCAAATACGGCTGAGATGTCAAATTCAGCAGCTTGAATTAGCGGAGGTAAAGTGACGGCTCACAGACAGCAGCGGCAATCTACCTGTCACTCAAGTGACCACGCCCTTAATTTTGCAGAACTTTAAGGCTTAATATAATTCAAACAGATGACTTATAAAAAAAATTCACGCCCCTCAGAGTTGCCATGAAGGGCAAAATTAGCAGTATAGACCAAAACCACAATTTGATCCAGGCTGTAAACATGTTTTTTTTCTGCTGTAAAGTTGGCCATTTTAACATGTGGGTCAGTGAGATTCTGCTCACTTTTGCAGCCTGTCCCTAGCGGCCAGTCGATGAATTGCAGTTGAGTCACTTCCGTGTTGGCTTCACGAGAAACTGGGGGAGGTTGCCGCTTGTTCGTTATCGATTAACTTGCAGTTAGTGAAGATAGTATGGGATCGTATGGGCGGAATCGTATGAGAGGAAAGGGGCGTTTATTTCCCGCTATAAGGGGAATACGCAATCTAACTTCCGTATTCTGTAAAACATATCAGATTGCTTCCGGTACAGATCTTTTGTATGTGCTTCATGAAAAAATTAGCTGCTTTATTCAAGATAACTTAAAAGGAGCGAGCAAAGATGAGCATAACTGATGTCCCCCGCATATGCAGATTGATATTTAAAAACTTTTTTCATTTTTCTACTTCACACTAACGTTTATATATTTAATAGAATAAAACACCTATAACAATGTGAACTAGGTATTTTCGCTGATTACCCTAAAAGTCTATAGATATGCCGTCAGTTCATACTGCTGTTAACACTTTCTCTGACAAGCAGATGCAATGAGATCAGTTTTCCGGTTTGGTCATGTGACGTTCGACATATACCCTATTCATGTTGGTTTTGTGTTTCCATTTGGCGAATTAGAACCAAGTGTGATGAAAACGAAAATAAAAAATATGAAAAAACCCCGCATGACAGAATATGTGATAAATTAACAGTTTCTTAGTTTTTCTGTTTTGAAGACAAAAACGAGAAAAAGTACAGACCGTGAGTGAATTTGTATTTCTCACGAAAGAGTTTGATAGTGTGTGTGAATTCTTTGATAGCGTGTGCGCGAGTAAGTTTGAAATGTCTTGAATGGCCTCTCATAGAATCGCGCTGAATGACACACACCAGAAGCGCTCTCGTGCACGCTCTCACTCTCTTTTCTCCTCGCGCCTGAATGGTCAGATGCACACACAATTGTCAAAATGTCCATTGTGTAGGGTATCGCACCTAAATACAGTCGGTTATGGCTTAAGTGGGCGTAATCAGGTGGGTGAAAACAGGATATGTGTCAGTATATTGAATTCGGTCTTAAAGGGACAGTAGCCTAATTAAAAATTCTGTCTGTCATTAATGTTAATCAAACAATAAAAGAGGTTAAATAAATGTATACATGGTAAATAAACCTACTGTATCTGAAAAACAAGTTTTTTTTCTCTCTCTCTCTGTCATATTAGTCGTATTGTTTGTAGTTTGTTAATGAATAAAATAAAAATAAATGTAAATGTCTTTTTTATATAACTATATATATTAAATATTACCCACCCCTTGCTCACCTGTCCCGTATTCCACCGTGAGAATTCTGGTCACCCTAGTGTTTGATAAAAAGTTGATTATTGCATGTATGTCCTGTGGTTCTGAAGATGCCCTTGGATTCCAGCTGTTCTGACCCACTTGTGTGTCTGTGCTTGAATAATAGAGGAGAAGCCTGAGGTTTCAGAGGTGGCGAGAGGGTTGTACATCCCTTGCCCTGAGCACTATAAGAACTATTGTGTTCACGGAGACTGTGAATATCCCAACATGCTCTCAACACCGTCCTGCAGGTACACACACTCATGATGTGTCTGATCAAGCGTATCCCGTCTAGAAAAATACATTGTGAATAAATGTGTGTGTTCAGGCACACAGCATCTTATGATTGTGTATGGAACTCTAAATCACAGACCTTTGTCTCCCCCTAGTGTTCAAACCACGAAAAAATATTGAAAATCATTAACAATCATTAAAAAATTTGTTTTTATTCATTTTTGTTTCCGGTATTTTAGTTTATCAAGTTCAACTAAATGAAAATGAGAAATGATTCTTTTGCAACTAGCTGAAAAAAGTTTTTTGTTTGTTTTATTTTATTTTGTTTCAAGTAAAAAAAAAGTTTTTTTATGGTTTTAGTTTTAGATTTACTCAACTCTGTAAATACCCTGGTATTTCATTGGTAGGTCAAACAAATTAGCAAACTCCAAACTCCAAAGGTTGATTGTTAAATCTTATAGGAAAATCAATCTACAAGTCATCTCTACAGATTAAGCTTGGACAGAAGGAAGTATTGTAACCGGAATTGTGCACACATTAGCTTAAACTCATATTAAAACTCATATTAAACTCATATTAAAGTCACTGAAAAACATAAGAAAAGTTACTTGAGAGAAATAATAAGACAGTAACGGAGAGTCTCTCTGGCAGGTACTGCAGTAAAAAAGCAGGTATTTCTCAGGAAAGACTTTGAGAGCAAGAAACACTTTGGCGTGTGTGTGTGTGTGAATAGATATATTACAGAGACAATGTGCACTCACACGCATCTAATCTAACAAGTACATAATGCTATGTTTCTTTCTTCAGCTGTCACTCAGGATTCAGCGGTCCGCAGTGTGACACTAAGGAGTATAATGTGTTGTATGTGGTGCCTGGCTCTGGAAAGCTCCGTTACGTCCTCATCGCGTCTGTCATTGGGGCTCTGCAGGTGGCCATCATATGTGTAGTGGTGCTGTGTATCACCCGGTGAGTATAAACACACACCACAGCATTAAACCACACATGTTGTGCTACTGCGAAGGAAAGCAAAGGGCAACTACCTCCTGTGTAGATCCCACACACTCGCAGCTCTTTAGTGAGAGATCCTGCCAGCGAGAGTCTTTTTACACTTTGTGAAAGGTCATGTTGAAGGATATGTGTGTGATAGTGTCTAAATCACTAGTAGCACTAAATACCTCACCCATCTACTGTAATACGCATCAAAAGAGGGAGCATTTTCTGTATGTTCATGGATCATGAGTAAAAGTGATGGATGGATGATTAAACCTCAGATCATCTTCAGTCTACATACAAAAGTTTGGGCTTAGTAAGATTTTTTGTATTTATATTTCAAATAAATTCTGTTCTTTTGAACTTTGTATTCATCAATGAAAAAAAAATAAGCAGCACAGTTGATTTCAACTTTGATGATAATAATAAGAAATGATTTTGAGCACCAAATCAGCATATTAGAATGATTCCTGAAGGATCATGTGACACTGAAGACTGGAGTTATGATTGATGAAAATTACATTTTAAAAGAAGTTATTTTAAATTGTAATAATATTTCTCAATATAACTGTTTTTACTGTATTTTATCAAATAAATGCAGCCTTGTTGAACAAAAGAGACTTTTTTCAAAAACAAAAAAACATTTGCACCGATCCCAAATGTTTTGAATGATGGTGTATGCCCAACTGAACATATGTATGATATTTTCAGCTGAATAACTGCATAATATACCTTTGCGGTGTAAGGAACAGAAGTTAAAAATGCACAAAACAGTTCCATTTAAAAGTGTGACATTTTGGCACCAAGCAAAATTGTAAAAATAAAGATTGTTTCTAAAAAAAAATTTTATCAAACTCTTAACCCATATTTCATTTTTTGGACAAACAAGTAGCAAATGTTTTGTTGTACCCACTCGAGCAGCTCACAAAGATTGCAAATCCATCTGATGTCACTAGAGGCACGGAAATGACCCACTTCAAGCATATTCTACCCAAAATAATTAAAAGTACTTTGACAAATATGTTAAAAAATAAAAAATTACATTATTTGAAAACTGCAATCAAAAAGTATTTGTCAATATAAACCTGAATGGGCCAGTAAAATATATATGTAGATGGAATCACTGTTAATTTAGCATCGTTGTTTTATTGTCTCTTCTTCAGTAAAAGAAACAGACCCTTGTTTGTGGACAGGGCTCAAAAGTCTGTGAGCCGTGATGCAGTTTCAGATGATAGCAGTGGAAAACTGTCTAATGAATACTACTGATGCAGAAGCATGCATGAAACATTCTTTTACAAACATCAAGATATTTACAATTACAAGCTATTTTTATAGGAAAATTAGTTTTTTCCTTCCAGTCATTGTTTTGATTAGAAATATCATATAACTTGCTTCCACCAGGCAGCTCTATGTACGATAATGATGTCCTTTTGCTTCCTCCACAGGAAGTGCCCACGGACCAACAGAATCAACCGGCAGAAGCAGAACACAATGCACTACAACTCTGAAAACACCCTGCGCGCCTCCACCCGCCTCATTTGAGCGCCGCGACCGCTCGTGAGCAGAGAATCATGGGAAATGTAGTTTGGACAGAGGACAGAAAATAAAAAAAACTCAATCTTGTCCTCAAAGAGACACTGCATCCTGCTGGATGATGGGATGGAGGGACGGAGGATGATGGTGCAGATATAACGGAGGACGATGGGTTCTACACACGATGCCTTGCACCTGTGGCACAGGACACAAACAGAGAATTTTAGGACACCATGATAGGACAAGTCCTGTTATTTGGTTATGTATGGGTAATATTTCCAATAGTTAATTTGTTTGTCTTGATGGGGTCCTTTTTCTGTAATGTAAATAAATAATTTATATCACAAAGCACTGTGTGTTGATTTCTTTTTTGAAGGGTCTGACTTGAAGGTCATTTCAGGTGATTCTAGTGAGACTGGCAAAATGATTTTCTACAAATAAACATTGTAAGGCTTTGACAGGCCCAGAAAAATCAATCTTAATCATTTTTGTTAAAAAGTATGGGATCAGCAAAATTTTTTCTGAAAGAAATTAATACTTTTATTCAGCAATGATATAAAATAAAACAGATATTACATTTTACAGTAAAGACATTCAAGTATATTTCTAATAAATGTGTGTGTGTGTGTGTGTGTGTGTGTGTGTATACATATATATATTTGTTGTTGTTGTTGTTGTTTTTAGTTTTTTGTCAAGTTTTATCCAAGCAAAACAGGAAAGGCAGTAGAAAAAAAAAAAAACAAGAAGGAGAAGACATGTACAGCAATAATGTGGTTTCTAACTTGATAGCAGCTGTTAGTCCTAGATTTAAAAAAGAGGTTGAATTATCTGAGCTATTCAAAAGATGAGAATATTACTAACCTCTAAAGGTCATGTGGAGAACAGGACCTTTAGGTCAAAGAAATTCCAGACATTCCTTGTCTTTAGAAGTTCTTCCTATTTCATCCCCAGACCAGTCCAGTGGAGTTCCGGCACTTCCTGTCCTGTCTGACAGTCTTATGTGCCACAGGGGTGAGAGAGAGAGAGTTCCTTTATGAAAATGACCATATATTTGTCTATGTGCACAAATATGTGTTTGTATTCTGCTTCCACTTAACAGACTCTTTATCTTCAGACTGTGTTTTCAACCATGCAGGAAGAAATGGTAGCCCTGTTGACACTGTCATGATGTAAAAACTGAATTTGCATACAATGATTTCTCCTTTGATTTCTCCACATATCACTAGAGTTCTAGTCAAACATACTAAAGTGCAAGATACAGGTACATAGTAGACATACTTTGCATTTTTAGCAACACCGAATCAATTGCCAAGCCATGTGAAGAAAGCACTTACCTGATCCATTCTAAGACTTTCATAGCATGTACCACAATTTCACAATCAATACATTTGCTTTTAGTTGTTGTTTCATTGTATCTCAGTCTCAGCCAGAACTATAACAAGATTTTAAATCAAACCATAAATGTGTTCCTCATATTATATTACACTGGATGTCATTTATAGCATTTGCATTATTTATTTTAATGTGGCAATTTTACAGTGATTCACTTTTAATATAACCCTGGTTGGGAAGTGCTTTAAAATATTAGACAACAGTATTTGACTGTTGTTGCATTCTTAAAGATCTTTACAAATAAATAAATAAAACTGCCAAACCTTGCAAGGCTGAAATCCAAGGCAAAGGAAAATCATTCATGTGGGTGGTTGAGAAGGCTTTGAGAAACACTGTTCTTCAGGGCCTTCAAGATCTGAGGAAAATTGTCAAATTATCTCTCAAATGTCTTTACCATCTTCTGCTTTTTTCATCATTGGTCAAAAGGTCACAGAGACGAGAGAAAGAAATCTGTCTGCTATCATTCGGCTAATGAATGCTGAAGTCTTTTCCTTTCTCATTACTGTGATTTCTCTCCAGACCCGGATTTTGCATTCACCTATAGTCAAATTGACAAACCTGTTGCCAGCAAAGCCTTCCAAGTTTTAAACAAAGGTAGTAATTATATGTAATACAGGCATAAATTTAGTGTGCTCTGCAGTGACATGTCTTTGCATACTTGGGAATTTTCCCATGACGCTTAAACACAAATCATGCAACGCTATGAGTGACAACTCAATAATAGTCACAAATAATATGAAACTAAAGAGAAAGACAATCTACAGACTCTCATTATAAAGAATCAACAACAGGATGTTTTTACGTAGCGGACAGGAAACACTACACATTATTGTAAATGTTTTACAGTATCATTATCCAACTTAGTGCAGAATGCATTCATTAAAGTAAATTCACTTACTGAAGCATGTGGTCCAAAAATACAACAATCTGTAGGTATCATAACATGCTCTTATTTTCTCAGAGAACTACCAGTGTTAAACTGCAGGTTAGTGGAATTATTTATATATTTATTTTATTTTTTGTTTTGTTTTATTATTATTTTCTTTTTGTTACAGTGAGTACCTTCTACCTGCAGAGGTCAGGCTTCACTGCACTATATAATGGATGATTATGGAATATCTTTATTGAAAAGCTTATTGATGGGATTCTTCTCCCGAAATGAGAATTCTGTCATCATTGATTCACCCTCATGTCGTTCCAAAACGTTTGGTCGTTCTTTCTTCTGTGGAACATAAAAAAAGTGTGTGTGTGTGTGTGTGTGTGTGTGCGTTATTGTGACATATCAGGACACAAATTTGTATAATGACATAGGTATTACAAGGAGAGGGTGACTTATGAGGACATTACCCCTTATGAGGACGTTTTTCAAAAGACTTATAAATCATACAGAATGAGTTTTTTTGAGAAAGTAAAAATGTGCACAGTTTCCTGTGATGGGTAGGTTTAGGTGTAGAGCGATAGAAAATATGGTTATGATTTGCTGGTGTTGGTTGTTGCAAGCACTGAGCGACAACAATAGAAGATCCAAATGCAGTTTTATTTGTAGCACAATCCAAAGCCGTACTCAATCAAACAGGCAGAGGTCAGAGCACAGTAAATCAGTCCATACAAACAAACAAATCCAGAGGGCGAGACAGGGACAGGAACAGGAAAACCAGGGAAACCAGGAAACAGGCAGATATCACATAATTAAGGGACCGTTTATATGACACCTTTTTCAACTAAAAACTAAAATCTTTTTATGTGTTTTGGCCGCTCATTTACACAACAACAGCGTTTTGGGGGCCTGAAACTGAAAAACGTGTTTCAAAGTGCAAGTTTTTGAAAATGATAGCATTATTGTCTCCTTGTAAACTACAAATCTGTGAAAGCGGTGACATCATGCGCATGCGTATTATATGTTCAGTCTATAGGCGCGTAGTTTCAGCCTCAGACGTCACGCCAACGGACCGTTGGCTGAACATCTGATGCATATGGCACACTTAACTGGAAACACTTCAGGATTTTCAAAGCCATCATCTGGTTGGTTGAATTCTACAGGATGTCCAGGAAACGTGTGTGTCGCGGTCTTTAACGGTTCGCCTGGAAACAACTGCAAGACTAATAGGCGCATAGTGTTTCTTTACAGAGTAACATCGCCAACTACTGGCCTGGCATGCATAATACATCGTTTTTCATGGATTCCGTGTGAACGGGGATCATTTCCCCAACTTTGTCGCATGTAAGCAAAAAGCGCAAAGGAAAAACTTTTTAGTACATCGTTGTCACGTAAATGTACCCTAAATCTGTATTAAATATTCATAAATCCAAAATTTATTTTAGGAGCGGCAGGACTAAATCTTATTCCTACGCCCCATGACGCTTTGCGCGAATTATGGGTGTAACTTCCCTTAAACTGTAAACAGTCAGTGAAAGGCTCGCTCTATGAACACAATAATACGTTTTATTTAAAAACTGGGTACAGTGAGATGACATTATTCTAATCACCCTTCAACCAACGAACATTATAAGGACATTTAAAAGTGTAAAAGCATCAACATGGTACTTTAAACGGACCATGAATAACACCAGAAGCGCGATTCTTTACACAGCAATAGCGGACGGGTTAAATATCACTACAGTGATATATATATCTGTATTATGTAATATAATGTTCGTGAACTTCATCAATGCGTGATACTATTTCAAAGTGACTTATATTAGCCTATTATATGATTGTACTATTCACTACTCACTATTTTATTTGCTATTTTTATTTTATTGACTATATTATTTTACCATTTATGATATACTATCTGCTATTTTATTCATAGTTATTATATTACTACTACATTATACTATATTTTATACTCAATTGTATTTTTAGGCTATTCATAGTAATAAAATAGGCTAATAATAATAAAATGCTATAGAATAAAACGACACAATTTATATTGTACTATAATTGTACTAAACAATTTTCTACCGCTGTATCTCAAATGTTTTACTGGATCTATTAACGATTGTCTTCAAATAAGTAGTACAAGCTGTGCTATTAATGTTGTCCACTAGAGCGAGCCACAGGATGAGACATTTTTAAGCCCAATCCTTTTATATCTCGCTAAAATCTATTTGAATCGAAATAAATTTAATTAGTACATTAACTATGGTGGACTGACATTAAATCTGTGAAATGCTTAGGCCTATAGATAATTAAATGTTTAACTTTCTTTAGACCCCAATAAAGTTGTCAGACACAGTTAAATATAATGCTGTCCATTTTTTTTTTACTATAAAATTACTATATATATATATATATATATATATATATATATATATATTTTTTTTTTTTTAATATAAAATGTATTATTGTTGTTATGAATAATAAAACAAACATTTGTGTGTTGCATAAGGCACAAGCATAAGGTTAGGAGGCAAAAATTATAAAAATGAAAAGGGCCTTAAGATAAATGTTTCAGATTAATAAGGTCACATTCATTTGAAATTGTCCTGTGACATCCTGTGACGTGATTCAAGAGGAAAAGCTAACGGCACGAGGGAAAGGGCTCAAATGCGTTGTTGAAGACAGAAAAAGCCATTTCCACAATTAAAATCGATGTGCACGTTTCATGTACATTAAATTATATTACATTAGGAACATCTCCACAATTATTAACCTTGAAAAATAAACCAAATCTATGCTTGAGAAACGAGTTTTCACAATTCCTTATGACAAGGAATAATTTTCAAGTTCAAAACTAGCGGGATTTTGAGTAATTGGAGACAAAACCTTTTTCGTACTTCACGCAGTTCATAAACCTATGGAATCGGTTGAGAACTGTAAACTTTATTGCGCTTTTTGCCAGAAAAGCCGCAGCTCCCGGTTTACTTGAATTTGTTTATTGAGAAGTCTTGCCCCGCACAATATGGCGGACTCGTTGACCTATCGCAGCAACAGTCCAAAGCCGCCAATAGGGCGTCTATGTATTTATTATGTCTATGCTTATATTCAACTGTCTGAAAACAAAACAGTGTTCACAACCTGTCTAAATATGTTCACCTTGGTCAATTTATGTACATAATAAAAAGTATAAACTAGTTTTATAAACTAATCGCATCTTAGTAATCAATGTCAATATTTACACACATATTGCTGATTTATCTAAAAAAAAAAAAAAAAAAAACATCTTGCAGATGTAAATTCAGACATCAAATAGACCTCTCCGTGATGGACGTGTGCTATCAGGGAAATGTTTTTACGCTCTTTACTGTTTATGTGCAGAATAAGGTTGGAACAACATGAGGGTGAGTAATTTTTGGGTGAACTATCCCTTTAAATTTAATGTGATTTGTTTTGGCATGACTTATTTCTGGCTATCAATGTCCATGTGTGGATGTGGGGTCACTTGGGTGATGGTTTTTGCTTTGTTTCTATAATCTGAGCACATGACAGGAGAAAATACATACCCCACTAAACTACAACAGAGGAAACAGCACTGTTTTTCTTTGTGTGTGTGTGTGTGCATGTGTGCATGTGTGCATGCAGGCGGCCTGGGAATCGCCTCATAGTCTCAGGAAATGAATGGATGTGGGAGATTATGTTTATGTTAGTGTCCTTTAATAACACTCTTCTACAAATATCTAAGTTATGCATGTTGCTTTGTTCCTATTGATTGTCATTATCCAGAAAATGACCTCGGGTCGAAACAGAATAATGTGTTGTGTTTATCTTTGATATGAGATCCACACAACAGATTTCCAGGTGAGGTGAGGCATTTATTTCACAATGTTTACTTCACGGATCTATGAATGATTTAGTGTCTTTCTTTCTCTTTGTTCATACAGACTGTTGAGCAAGGTTCAATAGGCTACTGTTCATTTTCAATGTCTGACCTGGGTTTATACCTTCAAATAGCTCATAAGATGCACATGTGGTAAATTATCCTAATGCACTTATTTATTAGTTTATTATTATGATTACTGTGAGCTGTCTGCTGGATGTTTATTGGACTTTCATCCTGCATAATTAGCATTAAATGTATTGTGAAATATGTTGCTCGTTCTGTAAATGATATGATCATTTGCTCATTTTAATAAGTTTTTATTTGTATATTTTCTGTTTTTGATTTAATTGTAGTTCAGTTTTTAATATTTTGTTGTGATTTTATCATTTATCATTCTTTTTAAATATATTGTTTTAATGGCTTTATTTCAGTTTTTTTTTTTTACATCATTAAATTAAATGAAAATGAGAAATGTTGCATTTGCAACTAGCTGAAATACATTTATTTATTTTATTTTAATTAAAGTTTATTTTATTTCAAGTTCAGATTTTTGGTATAAGTTTTAATTAACTATAATAACCTTGGTCCAAGCTGCTCTTTTCTGTTTGAGAAACACTGTGTGTGTGTGGTGCATGGTGCATGGTGCCATGGCTACAGATTAACTAAGTTCACTGTCCAAACTGTCCAAACACAGATTTCCATATTTTCAAACAGATCAAACAATACTGAAATTGCACTGAGGAAAAATACACACATGCAGTGGGACACTTTCACACTGACACTCTTTACTCGCATTACTCTGATGGGCTGGGCTAACTACCACAGCAACCAGGCCCCTCCCCTGGGTGTGTGGGAAGTTTTTAAGTGGAGTGTTGGGAATGTTGTTTTTAGAGAGGCGCAGAAGGCAGGAGAGTGTCTGTGAGAGTCAACCTAACCACACCATTTAAAGCCACCAGCATTGACTCCAGGATGGGTGAAGACTCCTCTCATGCTGAGCGAAGCACAGCCACCTTACCCAGGGAGGAAAGCAGCCCGACACCACCAGCTCCAGATGCTCAGGATGCTCAGGATCTCCTAATTCCGAGCTTCAGCCCCAGCTCGGTGCCCTCCTCACCTGTCAACACCCTTTCCCGCCTGGGCCCCAAGTCCCCCACCAGCCCCATGGCCACTGGCAGCCAAATCAGCGCCATCACGGTGGTGGCTCTGCTCGACAAGCTGGTGGTGATGATCGAGGCGGTGCAGGAGAACCAGCAGAGGATGGAGAAGAAGCAGGCTGAGCTGGAGGGGGCAGTCAGGGTGGTGCAAGGCGACGTGACCCGGCTTACTAAGAGCCACACGTCCACGGCCAACAGCGTTGCCAAGCTGCTGGAGCGCTCGCGCAAGACTGGCAACAACGTGAAGGAGGTGAGGGAGCGCCTGGATAAACAGAGCAGCCAGGTGAAGCGTCTAGAGACCAACCACGCCCATCTGCTGAAGAGGAACCACTTTAAAGTAATCATCTTTCAGGTGAGAAGAATGAGATCTTCCTGCTCTTGAGGAACCTTTAAAGATAAAAATAATCTAAATATGTGAGGATTTTTAGATTTAAGCATGGAAATTCAAAATGATTCACTTTCTAAAGACTCTCTCGCTTTCTAGCTTGTTTGTCATATAGCAATAAAACCGTTTTAAAGCTATAGTTACACTTGTAGCACATGCTTTCTAACTCATCTTTTGATACAAGAATTTTTGCACATTTTTTTTGTTGAAACTCCATGTAAACATTTGACATGTTTGCAAGGGGATGTAGACAATAATCACAGAGAAAGTTAGATTTCAGTGGGTTTCAGTGGTGTGTGACAGGACACGTGTGCAGTAGTGTATCATGAATGAAACTAGAGTGCATGGGAATTCTTCCTGTGACTGCAGCTGGGATGAAATGTTTGAAGTTTGTGCAGATTGCAGAGAATTTCAATATGTGCATTTGTGTGCAAGCATTTAAGTATTTGTATTGTTACAGTATATGCATGTAAATGAGAGTTGTCAGTTGTCTTGAGCTTACTGCAAAATATCACATTCTTCATCATTCTTTACCAAAAAGCTCAAAGATCACTTTGTTTACAATAGGTTCATTAGACTACAAGCCTCTCCTTATAAATAAATGTAAAACAAACTGAGATTGTAAAGTCGAGTCTTCTAGCTAAACCAGCTTTGTGACCTGTTCTTTAGTTTGCTCTAATCTTTGGTGAGGTGTTTTGTATGTTCAGGTAATGCAATTTTACACACTAAGGAAGTGCTATTATATTGTATGCCGGTTGGTTAATGTGAAGGGTGCGTCATGTTGATTTAACCAACTGTCTGGGGCTCACGCATTAAGAATAGTATTCTTATCTGATTGCCCTGGAGCAACCCACATGCAGCTTTACATGCTGGGACAGTGATCTTTAACTTGTAGAAGCAGGTAGAGGCATTTCTTAGGGGTGTTCTTTTTTAAAATTATTTCTGGGAATCAGTTTTCCTGAGGCTAATGTAATTCAATAGCAGAATGAGCTAAATATCAAAGCGAGTGTTTGAACCTCAATAACACCTGAAACAGGCTGAGGTTAACAGATTTTTAGACTTATCTTAAGCATGCTAATTAAAAATGATTCCTAAGGAAAACAGGAACTTTTAAGGATATTGCTTTTAATAAACTTATTTAATAAGAGCCATCTATCAGTGTGGAGAGAGTTGATTATTGGGGCGATGACTCTTGACTAATCCAGCTGTCAGAGAGGAAGCCCATGAGGCTGAACAGTGTGGCTAATGGCTGATCCCAAGTCTTAAGCGTTCCCTTTGTGATCGCTAGCAGCAGGTGATTTTCTAAAGTAATAATCAGCCTGTATTCAGCCTGTTAAAACAGTGCAGGCTTGCAGAAAGTTTACTGCAGGAGATTGTAATATCTACTTTGAGAATGTGTTGTAAGATGAAAAGAAGGGCTTTGCAAGACATGCACACATTCACTGGACTAGCACTTCTGTTGTCTATGTTGTGAGTCTATTGAAATATACAGGTGCATCTCAATAAATTAGAATGTCGTGAAAACGTTCATTTATTTTAGTAATTCAACTCAAATTGTGGAACTCGTGTATTAAACACAGACTAAAGTACTTTAAGTCTTTAGTTCTTTTAATTGTGATGATTTTGGCTCACATTTAACAAAAACCCACCAATTCATTCAATTCTCAATAAATTAGAATACTTCATAAGATCACTAAAAAAAAAAGGATATTTTAAACAGAAATGTCAGGCTTCTGAAAAGTACATTCATTTCTATGCACTCAATACTTGGTTGAGCCTCCTTTTGCATGAATTACTGCATCAATGCGGCGTGGCATGGAGGCGATCAGCCTGTGGCACTGCTCATGTGTAATGGAAGCCCAGGTTGCTTTGATAGCAGCCTTCAGGTCATCTGCATTGTTGGGTCTGGTGTCTCTCATCTTCCTCTTGACAATACCCCATAGATTCTCTATGGGGTTCAGGTCTGGTGAGTTTGATGGCCAGTCAAGCACAGTAACACCATGGTCATTGAACCAGCTTTTGGTACCTTTGACAAGGTTTGGTACCTTTGGTGCCAAATCCTGCTGGAAAGTGAAACCAGCATCTCCATAAAGCTTGTCAGCAGAAGGAAGCATGAAGTGCTCTCAAATTTCCTGGTAGATGGCTGTGTTGACTGTGGACTTCAGAAAATACAGTGGACCAACACCAGCAGATGACATGGCAGCCCAAATCATCAGTGACTGTGGAAACTTCACACAAACTTCCCCATGGCTGCTGTTGGGATTACTGACCTAAACCCCTTATTTATACCCTGAGAATGGTAATTTAATAGAACTTGAAATTAAATATTCTAATAATTTGAGATACTGATTTTTGTTTTATTTTGATGAGCAGCAAGCTGTAATCATCAAAATGAAAACAAAAAAGTCTGGAAATATTTTACTTTATTTCTAATAATATATTTAAGTTTTACTTTTTGAATTATAATACAGAAAAAAAAAACCTTTTCATGATATTGTAATTTATTGAGATGCACCTGTACTACAGTTTTTTATGGAAATTAATACTTCATTCAATTAATACTTAATTCAGCAAGGATACATTAAATTGATCAAAAGAGGCATTTATAATGTTACAAAATATGTCTATTTTAAAAATAAATGCTATTCTTTTGAACTTTGTATTTATCAAAAAACCTGAAAAACATTTATTACGGTTACCACAAAAATATTAAAGTCCTCATGAAATCAAAATTGACATATTATTAGCGCATATTACTAGTCTTGTGGTGAACAATTAATCTGTGCAAGGTAATACACAGAAACCATTTTTTTGTCGTGGTAATCTTTAATCAAAATCTGAAAAGTTACTTCGTTCCTTCTCTGATGATGTCAGTTTGACGGCTTGGGTTGAAAACGCTTAAACCACTCCCAAAACCGTTAGTCTGCTATGACGGAGAGATGGAGAGGAGAAGTGCTAAAGTAAAACCCTGCCCTCTATTCAATATTCTGTTTCACTTGGAAATGCATCACAACACTGGAGAAATGTCGTTTGCAAGTTCCGGTTCACGGGGACCTTAAGCAGTATTAAAATGTTTCTTGAACTTCAAATCAGCATATTAGAATGATTTCTGAAGGATCATGTGACACTGAAGACTGGAGTAATAATGCTGAAAATTCAACTTTGCCATTAGAGGAATAAATGAACATTTTAAAATATATTAATATAGAAAACAATCTTAAATTGTAATAATATTTCATAATATTTTACTGTTTTTACTGCATTGTTTTTTACATGTTTTTTACTGACTTCCATAGTCAGGTGTTTTAGTTCTTATACGGTATTTTGTTCAAAACACACTTTCTCATGTGGTCAAGTGCCTCACGGAGTAACAAAACAGCACAGGCATGTACTTTCCATTCTTGCTATGGGACACTGACACATGTTTGGCATTATAGCTGCGGGTGATGCTTCACATTTGTTGCACATGTGTCAATACAAATATGACTCGATAGTGATTTTTAATTCACTGACTCTTTTAAAGGGATAGTTCACCCAAAAATGAAAATTTGATGTTTATCTGCTTACCCCCAGGGCATCCAAGATGTAGGTGACTTTGTTTCTTCATTAGAACACAAATGATGATTTTTAACTCCAACCGTTGCAGTCTGTCAGTTGTATAATGCATGTCAATGGGAACACAATCTATAAGAGTCAAAAAAAACATGCACAGACAAATCCAAATGAAACTCTGCGGCTCGTGACGACACACTTATGTCCTAAGACACGAAACGATCGGCTCGTGCGAGAAACCGAACAGTGTTTATATAATTTTTTACCTCTAATACACCACTATGTCCAACTGCCTTGCGCACGGCATCCGGCGCGTGAGGTGTGTACGCGCTCTGGCGTGGTTTAAAGGATTAGTCCACTTTCAAATAAAATATTGCTGATAATTTACTCACCCCCATGTCATCCAAGATGTTCATGTCTTTCTTTCTTTGGTCAAAAAGAAATTAAGGTTTTTGATAAAAACATTCCAGGATTATTCTCCTTATAGTGGACTTCAATGATCTTTCCAAACGGTTGAAGGTCAAAATTACAGTTTCAGTGCAGCTTCAGAGGGCTTTAAACGATACCAGACGAGGAATAAGGGTCTTATCTAGCGAAATCTCATTTTCTAAAAAAAAATACAAATGTGTATGCTTTATAAACACAAATGATCGCCTTGCATGTGCTTCGGCTTTCAGTATTCTTCAAAAAGCTTATGCTGTATGTTCTACGCCTTCCTTATTCAACTTACGGAACGAACGCGGCGCCAATTCCATTTTTTCCGTAAGTAGAATAGGGAAGGCGTAGGACATACAGCATAAGCTTTTTAAAGAATACAGAAAGCGGAAGCACATGCAAGGCGATCATTTGTGTTTATAAAGCATATACATTTGTATTTTTTTAGAAAATGACCGATCGCTAGATAAGACCCTTATTCCTCGTCTGGTATCGTTTAAAGCCCTTTGAAGCTGCACTGAAACTGTAATTTTGACCTTCAACTGTTTGGAAAGATCATTGAAGTCCACTATAAGGAGAATAATCCTGGAATGTTTTCATCAAAAACCTTAATTTCTTTTCGACCAAAGAAAGAAAGACATGAACATCTTGGATGACATGGGGGTGAGTAAATTATTATTAAAGTGGACTAATCCTTTAAACTACGCCAGAACGCGTACACACCTCACGCGCCAAATGCCGTGCGCAAGGCAGTTGGACATAGTGGTTATAAAATTATATAAATACTGTTCAGAATTCTTGCAAAAATCGATAGTTTCATGTCTTAGGACATCAATGTGTCGTCACGAGCCGCAGAGTTTCATTTGGATTTGTCTGTGCATGTTTTTATAGATTGTGTTCCCATTGACATGCATTATACGACTGACAGACTGCAACGGTTGGAGTTAAAAATCATCATTTGTGTTTTACTAAAGAAACAAAGTCACCTACATCTTGGATGCCCTGGGGGTAAGCAGATAAACATCAAATTTTTGGGTGAACTATCCCTTAAAGTCATTTTTCTCTTCTTTATTTTTTCTGTCTTTGTTCATGGAAAATGATATGCATGTCCATATACCATAGACCAATAAAACAATGGTGTATTGTTCTGTGGAACGACCACCCCTTTGACACTATTAAACATGGAATACAAACACGAGGGAGAACCATTCGGTCTCAGGGGTTTGCCTTGGAAGAGCACTATTGCTCTTTGGTTGTGCATTTGCTTGTTTTGTTTAATTTTTTGGCATCTAACGACACTCACCCAGCCTGTGTGGTAATTATAAGCGTTCTATGCGCTGTGTAAAGGCATTTGGAGATGGAAGGTGTGGTTTGAACACACAAGGGTCCTCCGAAAGAAGAAAAAACTGCAGTAAACACACTGAGTTTGGCACTGAAAATGCATGTGTGGGGGAGAGACAGTCCGGTCAACTGCCTCGTTTCCATTAACAAGCACTAATGATCTGCAGTAATTACTGCCCATTTAAACCTATGTTTGTTTATGTTTAATGCATCACTGCTTTTTCTGAGTTTTCTGACAAAAATGTGGTTCTACATGCTGAAGCTCTTCACTGCAGTAACTCCAGCCTTTTTATGTCTGTGGTTGCCAGTGCTTGTGAAAGGATCATTAACTGCAATAATCTAGACAACTGCTCATAGCTTACCCTGTTTTTGCTCATCTAAGATAAAGATCGGTTAAGAATGCTTGTTTTCCATGACGCATAGCAGAAAAACTCTTTCTATACTTATAAGGGATAACGTGCACCTTAAACGTCTTCACCATGGCGTGCAAAGTTTGGCAAGCTGCATGACTTATGGCAAACATGAGGATTTTATGGATAGTTATAAAACATATTTTATTGCTTTTATGTTTTTGAAGGAAGAAAAGTTTTGGCTGAGATGTTTCTGCAGTGGGAGTTCACAAAACATCTGACAATTGTCATTTTTTTACACCTTTGTAGTCTCTCCGATTCCCCTCATTAGTTCACCCTCTGAAATCCTGTTGAACATTGTGAGGGTTTATTTTGGCTTAGAGGTGCCATGGAACGCCTTCATTAGGATGATGTAAGTCTGCTTGAGATCCAAGCAATGCCACGTATGATTGACCAAGTCAGTCCATCTGCATTTATTTAATTGTGTGTTTTGTCATTTTTGCGTAACATTGTTTAATCCTCAAGATCGGGATCTTCAATGAAAGGTAAAACAAATATGAGTGCAAATGTGAGTTGTGGGAAAGTCTTTTAGGGTGGGAGAAGGGAAACAACCCGATTGCGAATGTTTACCGGCCCTCCCATAATGAGAAAGAGCTTTTTATAGCGACAGAGCAGATTCTGATGATCAAAACACATTCAGTCTGATAATTCTGCACAATAACATTTGGTCATACAACAAAACACATTCTTTCATCAATCAAAAGCATGATTTCCTTAAAGATTTGTATCCATTTCGTGCAGCGGATGCACACAGTTCGTTTTATTCAACAACAAAGAGCATTCATCTGAATTTGATTGTGTTGATTCGATCTCATCATTGATTATATTCTCTGACACTGAGAGATAATGCGTATGCTTATTATGATCGGTGCATTTCAGAGATTTGTTCTGGCTATTTTATTCTGAGTGTATACTGATTCAGATTGCAATTACAATATTTTAATTTTTTTTTTTCAAAGCTCAGGTTGGCATACAACTGTTGTTGTCCTAGGCTGCCTTTCATTATGATTCCTGTGCCGTTCCCTGAGCTCCACCCTCAACCAACAGAGATTCACCTCATAGCAAATCTGAGAGAAAGGCAAGGTTAGAGGAAAGAAAGAAAGAAAGAAAAAAAGAAAGAATGAACTGGACGAGAACAATGAAAAACAAACTGAGATATGTGAGAGAGAGAGAGAGACAGAGAGACTCAGGCATGTTTCGGCCCTGTGCAGGATTTCTGGTTTGACAACTCGACTCCTCCCTTTATCTCTGTAGTAGTTGGGTACATGTAGCTGTTTGTTTATTACAGCACTCTGATATACTTGATTCTGACTGGTCAATCGCAGCTTTCTGCAGTCAAATATTTTTGAATAATGACAGCCAAACTGTATATTTGACTGTTGCTCCAGCAACCTCCTATTCTGTGCTAGTTTCGTGTTTCTCGTATCACTCCACAGATCACATACAACCTACAAACTCCCAGTCAGGGTTTATTTTGTGATGATAACCCACTGACTATACCTTACTAAATTCCTTTAATTTTATTCTATTCAAATATGCAAGGATAAATACCATAATGATTCACTTTGTTGTAGTGGAGCTGAAGTGAAGTGTGCTCATGCACTTTCCTGCCTCCTAGCCACGATTCCTCCTGCACCCAGCTCAATAATGTTGGCAAGGGATCACAGTTAAGTGCGGTATGACTCATCCTGCACAAACAGATTTTTGTCCAATCAAATGTTCTAAGGATAAAGAATGCCCCACCCCCTGAATGTAAATACCACCTGCAACCGACTAGAAAGTAGCAACGGTTCACTGCTTAATATAACTAAAGCCTATTGGCTTTTTTTAATAGACAAGCTCTTTGGTATGCCTCGCCCAAACTTACTGTTTAAATAAGAAATGCACCAAGGGGTGAGGTGTCAAGTCCTGTGAAGATGAAATCATCCAGACACACTCAGGTGTTATTAGACTCACTCAAATAAATACAGTCTAATTAGAAAAATGATACTTCAGGGAGCATGACTAATCATGTGATTAATTCATGCGGCCAGACAGACAGAGACAGAAGAGAACTGAGCTTTCTAAATCTGAACCTGAGAGAGAGAATGAGATGCAATCAGACCCCTTCTTAGACAGCTTAGTTCAGCTCAGGCAGGAATAAGTCAGATTTTGATTCAATATAAAACAAACAAAAACTCTTCAGTTCTGCAGGGCAGTAAACTTCTGCTAATTCAGTAAAAGACGGTTGAAAGTCCACAGATGGCCCTTTTAAGTATCACTTTCGCATAGTTTTTACCACAATGCCGCAGATCGGAGGCTTTGATAGCACATTGCTTTGCCCAGCATCTAACTGAACTGTGTGTTCAAGCCAGTTGGCCGTTGTTTTATACTTATTCTCTCCGTCTGGAGTGAGGCCAAAGATTCCCTGAACTTCTTCCACACATCATAAACAGGTAACGGATGAGCGAGCACATTTTTGTCTCGTTTGTCAGTGTGTGTGTGTGTTTGATGGGGCATTGCATATGGGCTGTAAGTCATGTGTTCAGATATGTGTTTTATAATTAATTTGAATAGGGTTAAATTAGAGAAAAAGGTTTCAGACATGAGATTTAATCATGATGTTCATAGTTAGACATCCATGAGATTTGCATAGTTGCAGAATCATTGAATAAGACAAAATACAAATACTGTGCCTTTGTTGTTTTATTTTTTTTATTTTTTTCATTGCTTTTTTTTTTTTTATTATTAATTACTTACCCTCATGTCATTCCAAACCCGTAAGACTTCCGTTCATCTTCAGAACACAAATGAAAATCTTTTGATGAAATCTAAGAGTTTTCTGTCTCTCCATAGACTGCTGTTGCAACTTGATCTTTGACGCTTTAAAAAGCTCACAAAGAGTTTGGAAAACAAATCCATATGAATCAAGCAATTTAGTCCAACTTTTCTGAAGATCATCTTTTATGATAAACAGATTTAATTAATGCTTTTAATCGCATATAAGCCTTGATCAGCGAACATAAACAGAAGCTCAAACAAACCTGAATGACGCACGAGAACAAACCTCTTCCGGAAGCTCAAACGTGCTGCATAAACAATGAGGATCATTCTCGTGTATTACGCAGCACGTTTGAGCTTCCGGAAGAGGTTTGTTCTCGCATGTCATTCAGGTTTGGTTGAGCTTCTGTTTATGCTCGCTGATCAAGGTTTATATGCGAGCAAAAGCTTAAATTAAACCTGTTCTTCATAAAAAGTGATCGTGTCTCTTCAGAAAATTTGGACTAAACCGCTCGATTCATATGGATTCGTTTTCGGATCTCTTTATGACCTTTTTGAAGCATCAAAGATCAACTTGCAAAGGCAGTCTATGGAGGGACAGAATACTGTCAGATTTCATCTGAAAGATCTTTATTTGTGTTCTGAAGATGAACAAAAGTCAGGTTTGGAACAACTTGAGAGTGAGTAATTAAAGACAGAATGTTCATTTTGGGGTGAACTAACCCTTTAACATAAAAATGAAAATATAGACATAAAAGCTAATTCAAAATATTAATAAATACCATAATAGTATATGAATAATACTAAAATAACACTGCTATAACTGGCTTCTAATCTGCTATATTTTTGTATTTTTATCTTAAGTATATTATTGTACTCTGTAGTGACATTCTTTGAGAGCCACTTTCCCTTAGTAAGAACAAATGTGATACTGCTAACATCCACCAGTGACACATCCTTCCTTTTTTTTTTTTTTTTTAATAGTATCATCCTCTATTGTTCTTATATTTGTCTTTCCTCTGTTTCTTTCCTGTGCTTTCTGCTGCCCTTGTGTTGTCTGTTCAGGTCGTAAGAGCCTAGATTGAGACACACACACACACCAGTCTCTCTCATCTCTTTCGATGTTTCCACTCCAAAAAGTCCGGAGGCCTCCAGCGGGGTGCATTAATTATCCAGGCTCCCATTACACACTGAACCAGGAGTATCAGCATGTGACACAATGTTTTCAAAAGTTCTCCCTCGCTCTTTTCTTCAGTCCCCTCCTCTTTCTCTTCCTCTGAGTCTCACAAGCCATTGTGTATTTAGGTAAAGGTCAAAATCTGAATGGCAAATGTCTTGATTTATCACTCTGTTACAAGACACAGGGCTGAGAAACAAATGTTAATAAATACAGAGAGGAATCAGAAAGACTTAAACAGCTTCAACTAAGAATGCAAATGATAAATGAAGAATGAAACTAACCAAACAGAGACTCCTTGCTTTGGTTTTCAGCTTGTATTCAAAATGTGAATGTATATGTAGAGAAAAGTTGATACTGTAGCTAGTTGCATGACATCATTCCCAAACTTTTTTTTGTAAAATATGCATCATTATAATGATATATGTTAGTTTTACTAGACTTTTAATGACATTGTTACTGTTGAAACTCTTTTAATAAAGCCTTCAAATTTGGGTCAACCTACTACTGTGTGAAATTTCCCAGGCTTATGGAGATATATTTCATGTGTGCACTATTCATCTGACAAGACCCTCAAGGTACAAACTAATTAGATTTGATCTGAAACAACATATTTCAATAGGGAATCATTTTACATAATTCAAGTTTTTTTTAAATCTAATATCTAAATCCCTAAATCTCATCTGTGTAGTTTCTTGGTAAATTACAGTTCTTGTATGGGTGGCTGAAAACATAATATGAAGGTGTTTCCCAAGTTTCACTCTATTATTAATTATGAAATGAAATCCAAATGTAGACATTACCAGGTTATCAAAAAAAAAAAAAAAAAAAAAAGATGATACTTTTACAGAACTAACCAAATTCAGCCAACTCCCAGCTCTGGTTTCCACGTCGTTCTTGAACCTGAGGGGTGTTACATGTGCTTGTGAATAAACTGGTTTGCCCAGAGTCAACACTGGTTTTGACTGGATCTCTGCCCTCAGGTGATGCTGGGTATTCAAAGGTGAAATGTTAACAAAGATGAGCACAAGTAACGTACCTTTAGACCATTTTTTAAAAACATTTGCACACACACTGAAAAACAACTGCACTTTTGGAAAAGGTTCTTCTCATATTAATCAAGAAAGACATTGGGATTATTTATTGAATGTAAAAAGTGGGAGTTGCATTCCTTTACTGGAATTTGTAAACTAACTTCTTGATAATGGCACAGAGTTTTGTGCACAAGGGAAGGGCATGAGGATCAGGTTGTCTTTACGTTATGTTGTTATTCCATTTTCTCGTGCATTATAGCCTATTTCAGTGCATGTTCAACAACTGGGAGCTCTCAATGTCTATATAGAATGCTGAATCTTTATTACAGGTTAAAGGAATGTGTAATTTTGCAGTTCTTCTGCATAAGTCTCAGGACCAGAAAGCTGTTCCACGAACACGTTCAGAGCTCTTTAAAGTTGTTTATGTTCATTATTATTGTAATGTTATGGGCTTTGAGACATGAGGTAATTTTAATGCCGTCTCATGATGCTTTGCAGACTTTGCTCAGGCTGCATGTGTTCATGTGTTTTGGAGGAGGTGTGGCTTTGGAGAGTGCTTTGAAAGGAGGGTGGGATCTTATGCATGAAACTGTTCACCCTCGCATGAAAAGAGCCTAAATGAGTGCTTTATATGGAAAGACCATTGCTTGACTTGTAAAAGGTTTCCTAGAGACAGGGACATTGGTATCTGAGGATCTGTTTATACATATACTTGCATTTGCAGTTTCATACTGAAATATTGGCATACGATAACAAATCTGTCATTTTGATAAGCTTGGACAGTGCATGCTCTGAATTACTGGGAGTGTGCTAGTGCCCTTAGGAGGGAGCAGGTGAGTGTGCAAAAGCTCCATTCGTGCTGTTAATCCACCCTTCCCTGAGGGTCAAATCTTCAAATTACTCCTTAAGTGTGAAGCATAACCCCTGTAAACCTCAGCAGCCATGTCTGAGGTATGTGTCAGGGGTCTGCGTGTGTGAGGGGAGAGCGGGTGATAAGAGAAGATTCTGCACTGTATGTGCCAGAGAGAGATATGAAAGAGTGTGGCATATATATACACTATATTGCCAAAAGTATTGGGACACCCCTCCAAATCACTGAATTCAAGTGTTCCAATCACTTCCATGGCCACAGGTGTATAAAATGAAACACCTAGGCATGCAGACTGCTTCTACAAACATTTGTGAAAGAATGGGTTGCTCTCAGGAGCTCAGTGAATTCAAGTGTGGTACCGTAATAGGTTGCCACCTGTGCAATAAGTCCAGTCAGTGCATGCTGAGGCGCACAGTGCGCAGAAGTCGCCAACTTTCTGCAGAGTCAATAGCTACAGACCTCCAAATTTTGTATGGCCTTCAGATTAGCTCAAGAACAGTGCGTAGAGAGCTTCATGGAATGGGTTTCCATGGCCGAGCAGCTGCATCCAAACCTTACATCACCAAGTGCAATGCAAAGCGTTGGATGCAGTGGTGTAAAGCACACCTCCACTGAAATCTAAAGCAGTATAGACGTGTTCTCTGGAGTGACGAATCATGCTTCTCTGTCTGGCAGTCCGATGGACGAGTCTGGGTTTGGCGGTTGCCAGGAGAAGGGTACTTGCCTGACTGCATTGTGCCAAGTGTAAAGTTTGGTGGAGGGAAGATTATGGCGTGGGGTTGTTTTCAGGGGTTGGGCTTGGCCCCTTAGTTCCAGTGAAAGGAACTCTTAATGCTTCAGCATACCAAGACATTTTGGAAAATTTCATGCTCCCAACTTTGTGGCAACAGTTTACAAATTACAAAATAAGAAACAAATATAAAAAAGAAGTCATAAAATGATTTAATTCAACATATATTAAGCTATAGAGTTTACCCAAAAATCTTGACTAGTTAAAATAATTAGGTTGTTTACTAAAATAAGATTTCATTTTTTTTAATTTTCATGAAGGTCATTTTTAAATCAAAGCTTTTGAAAAGGAATTTGGCATGGGTGTGTTTGAATATTCTGCACCTCTGCACTCTCTGTGTGAGATTTGAAAGGGTGTGGCATATTTAGTAGGGTTTTTTGTTTGTTTATTGCAGTGATTAAATGATTGAGCAAATAAAATTATGCATAAGGTAACAGATATTTATATTTAATTTATGTACATGCATAATCACACAATAAGTAACAAATATAGGCGAAGAAGAAGTGATCAAAATTATTGCATTCAACAGATATTTAGATGCAGTATACCCAAAATCTTGACTTGAATAAGGGATTAGATTGCTAAGTGAAACAAGATTACAGTTTACATTTTTATATATGTACATTTTAAATCAAAGCTTTTTGAAAGGAATTTGCTGGGAATAATAAACCTAATCCTTGTGCCATTTTTATTACTTTGGAATAACTCCAAGACAATGCCTCCACATGTCTTGTGTATAGCTAGCTGTGCCACAAACAGGTTTTTCAGCAGATTGCAAAATATAACTTAAACAACAGAGCAAACTGACTCATCTCTTTGTTTTGCTCATTGATACAAAAATAGTGTGTGTGGACCTGAAACAAATATTTACAGTACAGTATGGTACTGGCAATGCCAAGACTGTAGGTTTGATTCCCAGGAGAAACATCAACTGATAAACTGTATGCAGTGTGCTTTGGAGAAGATTGTCTGCAAAATGTACATGCAACAAAATGAGAAAAAAACTATTTCCTATTACATCTAAATGCGATCTAAAGGTTATAGGAGGATTTTACTATAACACAATATCTGCACTGTAACCGTAAAAGCAGGCATTAACACACTGAGCCTTTCAATCTTTGTTAAATGCATTTTCTTTTTCTACAATTTCAGGAGGACGGCGAAATCCCCTCCACTCTGCTCACTAAAGATAGCCTGGCCTCCACCTCTCAGGATGAAATCGCTCCATCTGCACCAGCTCCGCTCACTGATTTAAACCACTCTCAAGATGAGGGCCTGCAGACCATCAGCCTCTCCTCCGACGACAATGAGGAAAAAGGAGCAATGAGCCCCCTGGCAGAGGGCGGCGATGATTCCCTGATGGATCTGCATGAAGACAGCTTCCCAGGCTTGGGAAGTGAACATCTGGAGCGTTCTCGTGCTGACAAATTCAAGCGCTCCAGTCTGAAGAAGGTGGATAGTCTGAAAAAGGCCTTCTCGCGAAGCAGCATAGAGAAGAAGATCAACAAGATCGTGCCTCCAGAACAACGCGAGAAGATCAAGAAAAGCTTCATCCCAAACCATCCGAAGAGCACCTCTTCCAAGAGCTCGTCCTTCCGTGTCTCGCCAATGACCTTCAATGTCAAGAAGGTACGAGATGGAGAGGCTGACTCCTCCCAGCAGCCCGGAAGCTCACCCAGAAACCTCAGCCCGGTGGAGGTTCCCAACTTTGGGGGACCTGATGGTGAGCTGCCTCTGGCTGAGTTACACTCCCCAAGTGAAAAAGCAAACGGAGATGATCACCACAGCCCCTCCACACCAAGAAGCGCCGATGGAGAGGTGTTTGTTACAGCTGAGGCTGGAGATCTCGAGAACGGTCCATCTGCAACTCTTGCTGAAGAGGAAGTGGATAAAGAAGATGATGACAGTGATGATAATGATGAAAATGGGGAGGAGGAAGAGGAGGAGGAGAAAGAATCAAGACCCGCAGAAGAAGTGCCCGTGTCTCCGCCATCGACTGCAGCTACTGTTGAGCTAACTTCTTAAATATAGTTTTTTCTTGCCCTTTGACTTCCATCTACTTCTGAGACTTTGAGAAGCATAGTTACTCACTTGTGCGACTGGTATCTTGTCCCCAAGCTTGTTTAATGTTAGCATGTCTGCTGAAATAATATATCGCCCTGAATTAACCCTAAATATAATGTAACTATAACCTATTGTGTTAAGTTCAGAAATTAAGCATGTTCTTGTAGGAAGAAAATTCCATTTAGATTCCATTCCAAATAGATTGTGTACAAAGGCCCAGAGAATGGTACAGCAGTTCAGACCACTGTCACCACAATGATACACCGAAATAGTTATATTTTCCTGTGGGAGCCTGTGAATACCATGAAATTGACTGAACTGAAATGCCTGAACTCTCATTCTCTATATTTTTTTCTTTGTGTAGGAAAGGCAATGTGTGTGCCAATCTGCCCTTTGTTATGCTGGAGTCCAGACTCTCTTCTGTCAGTGTATATAAGATTTAGTATTAAATTGTCTACAATAAAGTACTATGGAAGTATTATGGTTTTTGGAAATAGTACTTTGTTTTTCAGTAACGGTATTATGATGCAAATATTTTGGAGTGCCATGTAAACTATGAACTATGAATCATACAGCACCATGATATATATCATAACACCATCAAACATCATTACCATTGTACCAATACAATACATTTTATAAGGTGTGAAACTGTCAACATTTTACCTCTTTCCCTTTTGTAGTTGTCTAAGTTTTATTAAAGGGTCAGTTCACGCAAAAATGAAAATAATGTTATTTATTACTCACCCTTATGTCATTCTACACCTGTAAGACCTTCGTTCATCTTCGGAACACAAATTAAGATATTGTTGATGAAATCCGATGGCTCAGTGAGGCCTCTATTGAGAGCAAAGCCATTGAAACTCTCAAGATCAATAAAGGTACTAAAAACATATTTAAAACAGTTCGTGTGAGTTCAGTGGTTCTATCTTAATATTATAAAGCGACAAGAATACTTTTTGTGCGCCAAAAAAACAAAATAACGACTTTTCAACAATATCTAGTGATGGCCGATTTCAAAACACTGCTTCAGAGCTTTACGAATCGAATCAGTAGATCGGAGTGGATCGAAGTCACATGATTTCGGCAGTTTAGCCGTTTGATAGGAGATCCAAATCACTAATTCGAAACAAAAGATTCATAAAGCTCAGAAGCTTCATGAAGCAGTGTTTTGAAATCGGCCATCACGAGATATTGTTGAAAAGTCGTTATTTTGTTGTTTTTTTGGCGCACAAAAAGTATTCTTGTCGCTTTATAATATTAAGGTTGAACCACTGAACTCACATGAACTGTTTCAAATATGTTTTTAGTAGCTTTATAGAGTTGCAATGGCATTGCTGTCTATAGAGGCCTCACTGAGCCGTCGGATTTCATCAACAATATCTTAATTTGTGTTCCGAAGATGAACGAAGGTCTTACAGGTGTAGAACGACAAGAGGGTGAGTAATAAATGACATTATTTTCATTTTTGGGTGAACTAACCCTTTAAAATATTTAGCAGCAATCTGTCTCTAGGCTTAAATAAGTAGATGTCTATGAGAGCTGACAGTAGGTCCTGGCATGGTGGGAAGCATGTTTACAAAATTTCTGGGAGAAAGCCAGTACAATTGACTGCCATCTCCATGGAAACCTTGCCCACTGCCAACAACTCTCCAATTACTGCTGTAGAGCACGGCAGGGGCACACACATTCACATAGACACACACACAAACCAAAAAAGTACAAGTATACAGTGAAGCAGAAGTATTTGTTTGTTGTCAAACATTCCATACTGCTGATGTAATAACATCACATTCTCCTAAACAGTAACATTTTTTAGATGATTCAGTGATGAAATAAGTACTCAGACCTGTAAACATAGAAATTGCTGCTAGATAGACTTCTAAACTAAAGCCTAACACCCAAGTACCATACGCTTTTAATCGTTTCTCTGGACACTCGCATCTATCTCACAAAATTATTCAGCACACACAGTCTCTGATACACACACATACCAGGTGAAGAAGGTGCATTCCTGGTTCTGATGGATAGCTTCTCTGCAGTTCATTTTCCACTGACTGGAAAAAGAAGAAGCGGGAACGGATTGATGGCTATAGTTTCCACGGGTTAGCTGAGGTATGGAGTACCCGCATGTACTACAGGTGTGCTGCCTGCAGGCCTCTTCTTCACGGCCCCTCTCAGACACACAACCTCATGCTGGCGTTGCGTCACACCACGGCAGTGATGCTCAACATCAATAAAACAACTTCAGAACCAGCTAAGTTTGAGTTTTGTGGATTTTGTCTACAACAATGAACACTGTTATAGAAAACATTTATGCATTTATTAGAACTTAAAAGTGCAAATCAATGGAGATTTTGAGTGTTTCGAGTCCTGTGTTCTTCTCTCAGTAAATGTGGAATATGTAAGATGAATAGTCGTTCTAGACAGAAAACTTCACTGTTTAGTTTCAACGTCAACCACATGTGAGTATGTCAAGTAGTCTAAAATCTCTCTGGCTCCCAGGTAGACTGAGAAGTCATGTTACATGTAGGCCTACTGTATATCTCTTCAAGTTGAGGGATTATTGATGAACCAGTCAAGTCAACTCACCTTTATTTATATAGCACATTTTACAATACAGATAGTTTCAAAGCGGCTTTACAGTGAGAACAGGAAAATCATGCAGACAAAGTTTTTCAGCTGTACAGCAGCTCTAGAAGAAAATAGTGTCATTGTCAAGCTTAAGTACGTTTAAGCTGATAACAATGACAGTGTGAAATATGTAAGGGGGTACAGAGATGCAAGAGGCGATTGTAGCTGTGATTATATAATGTGCCTTACAGAGAAGACAGACATTACACTATATGTAAACTTTTTCCTTTCCTAACAAAGATTACTTTGTACAAAATGTACAAGTTATAGGGTATGTAGTGCAGATTCAGTATGTCATTTTACGTCTTGTACGTCTCACACTGTGGAGCTGAAGGGCGTGCTAACAGGGTGTGGTTGGTAACTGCCATTATTGCAGAAATCTGTCGACTTTTAAATAATGTATTTGAAAAATATTGCTAAGATTCACATACACATTCACTGTATTATTATTGTTAATTGTTGTTAAGTACTGTTGTTATTATCTTCTCAGCAGCCACCTTAGCTTGAATTTTTAAGGTTTTTAAGCATTTAATGGATGCTGTTGTCTCCACCGTGTGGCCAAATGCCGTCAGTTGACCATTTAATCTGCTTGTTGGCAATTATCAAACATAAGCCCTTAAAACGAAATATAGTCATTAAAGAAATATAAATATTATGTTATTTCGTTATTGAGCGTAGTCAGATCACTATGTATGCACACACACACACAAACAGTAAAATCGTATTCTAATTCACTAAAAACAAGTGTAAGTCTGCTTTTCCTTACATTTCTGTAATAATTGCTTTGCCTCTATTATCACACTACCCAAGTTTATTTGAAGACCATGTGCTAATAAATAGTTTTTAAAGGATTTTTAGATAATGACTTCCTAAAAAGTTTTAAATCGAGACGAGAAATATGTCTACCTAGTATTTTATTTTAATGCAAGCCATATATACCAAATATATGTAGGTAGATAATTATTTATTATAATAATAATTATTATTATTATAATTATTATTATTAAGACACAGAAAGAAACATCATCGTGCAATTTGCTCAATATTATGGTTATATATCTTATGTGTAGAAAATAAAAATGGCGTCACGGTGGCCGAGAGGTTAAGGCGTTGGACTCGAAATCCAATGGGGTTTCCCCGCACAGGTTCGAATCCTGTTCGTGACGAACTTTCTTTTTCCATGTGTGAGCGCGAGACTGCAGTGAATTATTGTTGCTAAGCCCCTGCAAATAATGTAGTGAGATGTCAACTAAATTTTGTGAAAAAAATAAACAATAAAATAAATAAAAAATCAGAATCTGACTCTAGCTAGTCAGCCGTTCATGTTTTCCCATTTTTATTCGAAACTTGTCAAATGTCATGTACTTGTCTACATAGCCTTTAACGTTTTTTATTTGTTTATCTATTTGATATGAACATCAACACGGTTAACTACTCTTCATTGATATACAGGGTTCATATACAGTGCCCATCCCTTAAAATACAACAAAGCTCTAAAAACAACGCCTTGTAACTGCTAACACTCAATTGGATTACTGAGGTAGGTGATGACGCAACCTAAATACCTTTGGAAATATTTTGGAACGTCTAATCAAATCATATTACACAACGTCGACAATCGTACAAGGAAATGGAGTGTGGTTATTTCCTATCCATGTGGACACATTCTTCACGGTGTCCAATCAGATTGAGCTCAATGTAACAAGAACACGGTAAAAACCAACACTTGAGTTTCTCAAGCTTTCGTTCCTGTATAATATCCATGATACTGGACAACATAGGGTGAATTATTTGTAATGTCTGTTCAATAAAATGTCTGTGTATTGAAATCGAATGAGTGTATTTAACAACAATAACGCATCTGTGAACACCCCCACGAAACAGTGCGATGGTACATCCGGTAGAATTTAAAGAACCGAACACACACTAGCGCAGAGCAGATGCTTTGTTAGTGAGGGAGAGGCAGAGGCAGAGGCAGAGGCAGATAGCACATAGCACTGTGAAATAGAGATTTTCCCCTGTTTTACTAAAGTTTTTTTTTTTTTTTTTAATTCTGTTTCTTAGTGAAATTACAGTACGTCACAAGTAGAAAACATACTATAATTATAACTATTTAAAAGGCCATCAGGGAGTTTCGAACTGCTCATAACGCACATTAAAGTTAGGCGGTTATAGTTATCTCGGCTGACATCCGTTTAAATGGACTGCGTCGTCGCTTTAGCATTTTAGATGTCGATTATAAGCAAGATGAATGATTTTCGAGTGGAAGGTAACATGAAGAGACGCGTTAGTGTTCAGTTTGACCGGCAGTGTGTGTGACAACTCACTGATTTTAAACGCAACCCGCATTATAACCGGCATATGTGTGTAAAGAAAACAGATTTAAACAGCTATTTATTGACTTATTATTTTATTAACTTGACGTCGGGTAGCAAAAAAAGAAACCCGTATAAATGAATCTGGATGCTAGACATTATTGAGCAGTGACGGACTTCTTGGAGTCGTAGTTTGTCAGGTTTAGGGCAGGATGAAGTCTAAAATCTCTGTCTGGAAAACGAATTGAGTGTTTTTATACGAATAGTTTTAATCGTATAGGAGGAAATATTTCCTGTTTTTACTTTCATTCCTTTAGCCCGATGGTCAAGTGTGAAAACTGCCTCAAATGTTACGCTAGAAACACATCTGTCTTTCCAAAAGGGTGTTGCATATAAAGTTTATTCGCCAAATAAAGTTTATTTGGCAAATAAAACAACCCACTCAGAGCACCGATTTAGCTTTAGATCAAGAAATCCTCCAACACAGCTGTGGTTTCGCTAGCCGGTGTGCTAGCCTTCACCTCAGCTCTCAGAAATGTCGAATATCTCCAACGAAGCTGTGATCTTGATTAAAGATGTAAAGCCCGGATCGAAAAACCTTAATATCGTCTTTATAGTGTTGGAAATCGGTAAGTGGATTCAATGCTGTGCCCCTCATGACCGTTTATTAGCACAAGCGGAGCTAATTTCTCACAGCTAACACTCATGAATAACATGTGTAACGTTGCGCTCGACGTATGTTGCTTTGTTCTTGTATCTTTGATTGTTGACGCATCACCCATCATGTAACGCAGTCAATGTGTGTGTTTTCAGTAGTTTTTTTAACGGTTGAGATTTTACTGAACTTTGCTGTGCACGCGCAGGTCGGGTGACGAAGACAAAGGACGGGCACGAGGTGCGCTCGTGCAGAGTGGCGGATAAGAGCGGCAGCATCGCCATCTCTGTGTGGGATGAGTTGGGCAGCCTCATCCAGCCAGGGGACATCATCCGCCTTACGAGAGGGTACGAGCCACCTCATGTCTCTTTTATTCAGACTCTTGACACTGAACCCTGTATGACTGTCAATCAAATAATATACATTGGCAACTATCTCTTTCAAACTGATCTAAACTGCTTTTGAGTATCCTTCAAGTCCAGCTTGTATTAATAATAAGGCTGTATGTGAAATTAATGTCACTAACAACCATGTATGTGCTTTAAAAACGTGCAGAATACAAATGTTCGTGTGGTGAGGCTTATAAAATGTTGCATATGACATGTTTCAACTTGGAAATATTTGTGTCTGGATAGGTATGCTTCAATCTGGAAGGGGTGCCTTACACTGTACACTGGAAGAGGAGGAGACTTACAGAAAATAGGAGAGTGAGTATTAAATATTGCCTCTCAATATATAATCATCTGCCACTTTCATTTTCTAATTTACCAGCATTTGGCTATAACTATGCTAATTCACCCTTGTGTTGGTTCCAAAATCTACAGACAGATGAATCATTGAATAGATAATGTACAGTTTCTGTTTTCAAATGCTTTGAGTTTAGTAACTGTCTATAAATTATTTAATACAGGGTTCCCGTGGTGAACCCTGTATTTGTTTTTAATATTCTCTATTTCCAAGCCTATAAAGTTCATGGAAATATCTATAGCAGGGATGTCCAATACTCTTCTTGAAGGGCCACTTTCCTGTAGCATTTATTACCCAACCAGCTAATCAAGGTCTTCAGGATTAGGAAATGTCCAGGTAGGTGCATTTGAGCAGGTTGGAGCTAAACACTGCAGGAAATTGGCCTTCTAGGAGCTTAATTACACAACCTTAGTCTATATTGAAGTACAAGTTTGGCTTTTATGCTTTGCTCTAAATCCTTTAATTCTCACAAAATTGTTCTGAGCGTGAGATCGCTGTATAATGTTATGACTGACCAAAAAGAACTATAGGAAATGTACCGGGCAAAAGGTGTGGGAACACTGTTAATTTCAGCCATCATTTGTCAGCCATTATCTCATTGAATG
This sequence comes from Elopichthys bambusa, assembly GCA_037101425.1. Taxonomy (NCBI): domain Eukaryota; kingdom Metazoa; phylum Chordata; class Actinopteri; order Cypriniformes; family Xenocyprididae; genus Elopichthys; species Elopichthys bambusa. Next base: position 13,104,401 of record CM074438.1, on the reverse strand, counting down.
TCACTAATATTATCACAATATATTTGCATAATATGCATGTAAGGTTTATCGGCCACCTTGCTCTCCTAGATATTGGTTTTGTCCAAAAAAAAAAAATCATTAGAAGCAGCATTTATACTGCATTGTTTTTCACAGGTTCTGTATGGTGTATTCGGAGGTTCCTAATTTCAGTGAGCCAAATCCAGAGCTGCTAGCACAAGCTAACCAGCAGAACAAGACGGTGAGTCCAATCAATGTTCAGGTTTATGCAAAATGGCACCTCAGTGTGATGCCTCAATGAGTATACTTCCTTTCAATCATTTGCTTACCTAAATTTGCTTCAGTTATAATGTAGAAACATGGTCTTGTTTTTCACACTACCTCAGTTCAAAGTCTTTGTTTAGAACACATAGCTTGGAAGGTAGAAGTAATTTATGCAGATGCAAACATTTGGTTTTACTTCTGCACATTCAAATACAGACCCATTAAACTGCATAACAGGAGCTTTGCTGGTTTGGCTAAAATCAACACTGGTGTCTTCTCTCGTCCTCTCAATAGGGTAAAGAACAGCGTGGAAATTCTCCACCGACTCAAAATGCAGGTACTCCTGTGCAGACAGGTGAGCAAATATGGCTAGTACTTCACATAATCTGTCCTACTAAGGTGACAGATGTTGATTTTGTAGTGGTAGATTAATGGTTTGGAATCTGGGCTGCTAATGAAGGCTGCAGGTTCTGAGTTACGGAGATCACGCTCTCGTTTGTTCTTACTGTTAGCATTCTGTAAGCTGCTTTTGATAAGTGTCTGTTAAATGACACAAAGTAACCGCTTTTTCTGGTCCCTCATTACGATGTCTTTTGTATGTCTCTGAAATGATTAAGTCTGTCATCTTTGTTTAAATTGTTTGCCCAACAGGAAATGGTATTGGGGCAGTATTTCCCAATAACAGTACTGCACCTGTGCCTCGGGATCCCAACTTTGGGGCTCAAGGAAGACCAAACGGACGTGTTCCAGGCAATGGACCACCCCCAGTAACTGCAGGGGGACCTCCTGTGCCCCCCAAACCCACAGTGACCATTAGCAATGGCAGGGACCCAAGAAGGGCTTCAAAGAGATGAGACTGCAAAGCCACTTGTCCCTAAAATCCTTCCACAAACCATCCTTACAATACAAAACAATACTGCCAATCTAAAGATACGAGGTTTAATGCTACTGTTTTGCCACCTGTGCTTTTGCTTCGTTATTTGCCAATATTTGCATAATATGATTATCACAACAGGTTAGAATTCAACTTGTTAAAGTTTGGCATACTCTTTGCCCGTTAAGGGCCGGTTCAGTGGCCTACCATTTATTTCCTTTCCCTAAATGTGTTGTTAAACTATACACCGTACTTGAACACTCGATGCACTTTCTTTTCTTAATTTATAGTGAATGCATTGTCATGTGATTCAGGAATGATTAACTGCTGTTGAAAATTGGGGAAAGAACTTCAAAGTGACTGACTGACTATATGGGTTCTTCCCTCCTCTTTGGCCAAAAAAAAAAAAAAAAAAAAAAATTACCAGAAGTGACCGTGTGAAAGGAAAGGTGATAGTTTGATTGGACACTTAGGATTATTTAATTAGGAATAAATGAAGAACAAAATGTTGGGAAACTTATCCCTGTGGTTGTTGTAATTGTTCTACTTAATCTTTTCAGTGCCATTTACGTTGGATGAGATTGTTGCCTTTTATATAGTGCAATGTGACTTCACTGAAAAATTCTGCCTACTCTTATACTGTAATACCACTGTGTTTTTGTTATATAGACATTTAATGTTATATATAAAATGCATATCAATTTAGGGATACTTTTGTTATTCAGCCCAATATGTATTTCTTTTAGCCCAATAGTACTAGTACTTTTTAACATTTGCTGCATGAGTGATGCTAATACATATATTGCTTGCCTGTTAACATGACAAGCTGCTTTATCTGCAGATTTCATGGATGGAGAGTGTAATGCTTCTGGTAAGAAAAGCTAATGAATTAGACCCTGAGAGAATATATGAAAGTTTTCCCAGTTTGTAGTCCAGATCAGTGGTTCTCAACCAGTTTAGCCATGGGGCTCACATTTTCCAAGGTGTGACCCAATATATGTGTGTGTATATATATATATATATATATATATATTTTTTTTTTTTTTTTTAAGGAATCTATTTATAAAAATTGCATCTATAAAAAATATAATGCATTTGCTTTATAAAAAGCAAGCAAATGTATTTTAGAAAAATGGTTGACACACAAGTACTATCCCACTTTACATACACATAAATTGTAAGAATATTACTAATAATGATGAATAAGCAGTAAGGTAATGCTATTGAATAGCACTCCCAAACTAGTTTTTGTTAATAAAGTTAGTTACCACAGTCATTTAAAAATAAAAACAACACAAAGTGAAAATAAAGTGGCATCTTGGGGTTATGGAAACAACAGTTACCATGGTAAATACACAATACTAACATGAATTGTTAATGAAACGTAGAAACTGCTCCTGATGAATAGAATAAACACATGCATGCAAATCCTGTCCAGCTAACACACGACTTGCAACTCACCAGTTGAGAAACGCTTTTAGATAAGCACCTTTTTTTTCCCTACTTCTTCTTTGGAAGAAGTGTTAAATCAGTATATATGCATTGTGCCAGCATGTTAGTGTTTTTGCATACAGTGCTAATGCCAGGTCAGTTAAAAAAATGTTTGCAATCGAATTGTGCACTATATGATTTAGTGTCAAGACATGGTTTAATACCATCATTTCAAAGTTAATATTTCATTAGCACTGCTTTTCATCCAGATGTTTTTGTGTTCATTTGCATGCATAGAAATGAAGATTAGGCCGGGGTTTACTGTCAGGAAAAATAGCTGGATTATTTGTGTAAAATGCACGCCACTATTTTTGTGAACGCTTGTGAAAATGACCCAAGAATATACTGATCGTGCACAGATTTTCTGTGCACTTGAAATATCATTATCCTTAAAGATGACTGACACCAATGCATTATAGCATTTATTTCTGATTACAAGCTATATATACATATACATATATTTGGTAGTGTTGTGTCCTAATATGAGGCTATATCATATGTAAATTGTGAATCCTAAAATGGAATACTTTGGTTACAACAGTCCACAATTGTATTCTGTTCAGAAGACTTCAGAAAGTCAAAGCTGTGGCTGTAGTTTTGCAGTTGCTTAGTGTCCCATTCTTATTATATTAATATTATTATTACAATATATGCGCAAAATATGGATTACCTGAAGTGATGATTAGTGATTAATGTTGTAGCCATGACATATTTTCACTGCCATCTAGACAGTATTTTAATTTGGACAACACTGATGCAACAAGTGAACTTTGCAGCACTACATTATATTTAATTGGCTCTGTTTGAAGATATATTCATCTTCCATCATGTGCTTAGGCTTTATCATCAGCCCAGTCAAGCACAAACTTGTATGAATGATTTCAAAACATGTTCATCAAAATTCTTGTTCCTCTTAAAAACATCACTGAAGTCAATCTCAATCAGGAACTTGTGAAATTAGAAATCCTCTTGCTGTGTGTACTTGTTCGCCCTGATACTCATTCAATGCATTTTTGTAATAGTACGTGTAATCTAGTATGTTTAAGCCATATTAGGTTCCTTCCTTGCACTAAAACTCCTAAATGACAGCCATAATTCTCTGAATGACATCATCAAAGGTTGGTCAAACTGCACTGACCTAATTAGCCTGTTTAATTATATACACCTATTAGCAGAACATAATGTCATCACATTTGTGATGAACAAATAAGGACACAGTATAAACCTGAATTATGGCATTAAAACCTTAACAATCATGAAATGACCTTTTACACAGAACTGCTCCAAAAGCAACAAAAAATATATTTTGCAATCATAATTGATTACCCATGTAACATTTATAAAAACATAATTAACAGTTTGATAAAATGTTTAATTTTACGTGATTTAAATACCCATTAGCAGACTTTGACTGAAATCACACTGTAACCAAACAAATACTATTAGGTTTAGAATGACACGACTAAATGATGATTGAATGTTCATTTTTAGGTGAACTATCACTTTAAGTACAAAAAAAAAAAAATAATAATAATAATAAGGGCTGATTAACTATTGTTGGTGGCTCAACAAATTCCCTGTAATTAACAATTGATTTGTTTGCTATTTAGCACAGTGTTGAAAGTTGTTGGCTTGTTCACATGTGTACACGATGCAGCTCTTTCCAGAACTCTCCAATGCCATTTGAAAGAGCTCCCTCTGCCAGTCTCCGGCACTCACGTGGGGTAAAGCCCACCAGGGCCGTACCCTTGATGGCCACTCCATGGCGTTTAGCCAGCTCTGCTACTCGTGCTGTAATTAGCGAGGCTGGAGCATGGCAGAAGTTTTGCCCTCCAATGGCAAAGCTTGGCCATTGCTCCTCATCATAAGACAAAGATGATGGAGGACCACCTTGAACACTCTCCACATTGCAAGCGATCTCCACAGCACCTTCATGTGGCAGAGCCATGACCTGAACTCCAGGGATACCACCAGGACTGGATTCACGGACTGCTAAAGCAACAATCCGGCCCAGGGCCAGATCCTGGGTATTGATGGTCACGTTACAGTTCATGACATAGGGGCTGGCGCCAACACCTGCAGAACAAATAGTTTTTTATTTGTTTTGTTTAGTAAGGTTCAAATAGTGATTCAAAACTGCTGCCAGGGTGAAGATTTTTCGAAACCGGTAATAACCTTTTTTCCAGGCTGCTGATTGGCCAACATGGCTTTACAATTAGGGTTATATCGCCACCTGTTGGTTTGGCATACTCTTGACAACGTTTCATAGCGTGTGGACTAGGCCTCAAAGACATAGTTCAGACAAATAATTTAAAAAAAATCTTCTAAACAAAAATTAAGATATTTTTAATGAAACCTGAAAGGTTTCTGTTCCTACATTGCAAGTACAGGTAACCAAAACTTAAAAGATACTAGATTTTTTTTAATAGAGCACAACTTTTTCAGCAGTCATTTCCTCCTTAAGAATATTAAAAAAAAAAACGTAAACAGTTCTATGACATTAACCAAACAAATTAACTGTTTTATGAGGTAATAAACTACAATGATGCAAATTCCCTGAAATTGCTGATAATTGCAACAGAGGCATACTCTTAAATAAAAATGTCACTCTCTTTCTTGAAGAATTTTTTTTCTTTTCTTCCGGAACCCAATTGTTGCGCTCTACTGCTTAATTTTGAAACAAACTCTACCTTGCCGTTTCATTTTTGTTTCTATATTGTGAATGCACATATGAAAAATAACCTGTAATGCCATATCTCCTTGTGGGCTGTGGACCCACATCTGGCTGGATGCTTGACATATCTTTGAACTTTTTGAACCAGCCAATCTCCTTCCTCCTTTGAGCCAGACCTCGACGCTGAGGAGAATCTGCCCAGCCAAAGAAAAAAGCACTGGTACCGGCCACTCGTTCTGTCAGAGCTGTTGCTAATGCTAAACAAGAAAGAAAACAGCAGTTGAGGTACAAATAGACAAGAACAACATGACACATTCACATTTGAAAAGAAAAAAAAAATCTAAATTTGTAGAATAATAAGTGCCCAGTTGGCATGCTGAGCCCAAAATAACTCAATGCTGTTTGTACTGCATTAGCATTTTTTACTTTAAGACTATATTGAAACTCTACTTTGCGAAGGGAAAATTCTGAGAAGGCATTTTAACTTTTCTTGGGTGCATGCATGACTACATACCCTGGGCCTCTTTTCCACAATCCTCAAGGCCTACCTCCTCCCCCAGTGGATAGATAGGCACCAGATCCACTGCACCCATGCATGGATGGGTGCCCTCATGGACATTCATGTCAATCAGAGAACATGCACGCTCACAAGCCGACAATACAGCCTCCCCTGCAATTGACAACAACAATAATAATGACTGGCCTCTTTTGTACAATTACTTAAAAAGCAAATGTTCTCAACAAATGGACATTTATTTAAAATGACAAGAAGGTCAAGCAGGCAACTCACTTATTAGGTCAATGCTTGCAACAATAGTGATGACTGAGCGATTGTAGTCAACATCATTGAAGATGTTCAGCACTGTGACGCCTTCACGCTTTTTTCCTTATGAAGGACAGTTTTGTCACAATAACATGCAAGGAAAAGATTCCTAATTACTTCAGATACAGTTTAACGACCACTTTGACATATAGTTCGGTTTAGAATTATTATTATCCATTACAAACCATACATGCATGGTCTCACCATGTGTGTCAGTGATGGCTGATCTTGCCACTGTCTCTACCAGCTCTCTTCTCCGAGCTTCCGAGATGTTCAGGAGACATGCAACCAGCCGTCGACCAAGAGCAGAGCAGGACATCCCTCAAGAGAACACAAACACTTTACACATTTAAAGGCCCACGGACTGTATCAGTTTTAAGTTTTATTAATCTTTTCCACAAAAGGAATGAACTTTCAGGGCTGAATAGTTCTATAAACACTCGACAGCTTTATATTGATCAGTTTTTGTCTAACAGTCCAAAGTTTATCATACTCGTTGCTACTACAAGGAGACACCGTAGATAATTTACTAATACTTTTCACAACTAACTGACTTGTAATCACACTCACACAAACATCGTACTTGTTTTTCATGCACAATGTTACTTGTAGGCGTGAAACTCCAGAAGCACACATGCTCCCAGCTGTTTCCGCTAGCGACGTCCGATTCTTAAACGAATCGTTCTATTGAGTCGAAACTTCTCAATGAATCAGTTAAACCGTTTCACAAAAACGGTCTGAACGAAATAAATAAATAAAACGTATTGCAAATTTGTTTACGCTTTGCTTACATAATTTTATTTATCAAAGAGATAATAAAATTAATTTAGTATTAAGTATGTTTAGGTTCAAAAAGCTAAATGGCTGAAACAAACTGACAAATAAAGTAAGACAAAAACATCAACAAAACAGTGCCTAACAGAACATTTATTGCGTGAAAAAAAAATCCACGAATGTTAGGGACATGATGACGCAATTGAGTCATATTGTAAATAAATCGTTTTTAAATCGGTTCTTTGATGCGAATTGTTCGAAAGAACCGACTGAACCGACATGAGTCATGATTCCATCACTACTTCTATTCCGCCCCCTGAAGTTTAAAAAGAAACTCACATTTTGGACATTAGATTAAACATGGTTCTGCCGCATTAATCACTACAGTGTTCTATTCGTGCAGTCAATCCAAATGCGTCATATATCAGCACTGCCGCTGTTCATGGATGCGTTTCGACTTCGCGCATGCGCATCATTGTCAAGTTTTGACGCTCCCCTAAAGTGCCACTTGGTGGCGTTTCATATAAACAAATCATAAGCCACACATATTTCACTATTTTGAACCGTTTTGTTCATTTTAAACATTAAAATTATCGACCGAATGCCCACCGGATTATCCTGAACGCAGGATAATAGTTTGGATCATGCGGCGTTACTTTTTGCGATTGTTTTGCAGTGATGGTTTCGATCTTAATGCTGCAGGTCGTGCAGTCGCAGCTACATAATCCTTTTGCTTATGGGAAGCATCCGATCAGTTGTGGCTTGTTTATCGCTAGCCGTTATAGCGAGGAAAATGACAGCCGCGGCGGGGCTGTGCTTACCCGGGACATCCGCTTCTGTGCCCGGGCTGCTCCGCCTGACTTCAGTACCCGGTTATGATCAAAACCGCGTAAATGATGTTCTGCTCTTAAGACCCGCCACGGAAACGCAGAGACGATGCGACAGCGAAACGGAGAACCTGCAGAATGGAAACGATCACGTAGTCTTCTTTCCTGGAGACATTCAGGTTGGTGCATGTCATCAATCCTGAACCTGTCAGGTTACCACGACTGCATGCCCTCCTAAATTACTTTCTAAACAATAATGGGTTAATATGTGTATGTGTATAATACACAGGGATAATAATGTGTCAGGAATTAGATATTGTTTATAGAGTGTATTATATGTAGTCCTCTTATTAGACAAAATACGCCTATTGCGCGTTATAGAGACTGTTGAACCCACTGTAAAATATCTCTTGGATTATTCACTTAAGTCATTTGATACAGTTTAGCTTCTGAGATGGATCTCTATATTTAGTTTTTCATTAGAGACATTGAAGAACAGGCCCACGACACGTACTAACACCACACTGCAGACCAGCATTTTTTTTATTAATAGAAATGTTTTGCAACAATTTTGATCCATTTAATGCATCCTTGCTAAATAAAAGTATTAATTTCTTTAAAAAAAAAAAAAAAAACTTATACTGACCTCAAACATTTAACTCTTGTACATGCTTCACATATATTGAATATGTTTGAATAAAAGGGGCTTTTCTCTACTAGAAGAATATTAGTAAAAGCGTGAATATACTTGAATCGTGTTAATGGAAAGCTAGGAATTATCAGGAGATTTTAAAATGGTGATTTCCAGGCCTAGAAATTATTTTCTCAAGTCATGGAAGTTACTATAGTGATATTTTTCTAGCTATGTGCAGGTGTAAAACCATTTATTGTGAGAAACTGTTCTTTATGAGTGCAATCTCTATAAAAACAAAACCTACAAATTATGAATGACAGAGAAAGTCATAAATTTATTGCTCAAAAGGTGTTATAACCCTGTTTTTGATAGCAAGTGTTCATTAAATATATGCTGAGTTTCAGTGTATTTCTCTTCCACTTGATTATTCATTATTCATCCCATCTTCATAATGCAACTTCTCATCTACTATCCAGAACTTCCAGCAGGAAATGGCTCTCCAGCCTGACGCTGCCCCATGGCAGTCCTGGAGTCTGGAGCGTGTAGCCCTCACCCTGGGCCACCGTTTTCCTGGCTGCCATATCTGGATAGTCCGTGCATCCCGCATGTACCTACACAAGTTCAGCTGCTATCAGAACTTTGTAGAGAGCAACCTATTTGGAGCACCAGAACACTCTCCAGACTACGGAGCCATTCGCCATCTGAGGGCACTCCTGGGTCATGGCATGCAACGGGCTGGTCTCCCAAATCCTTTACCCCCACTTAGTGGTACAGCCGCCCCTGGCCCCCTTCCAGCAGCTTTCACCCTTACCATAGTAGGCTTCAGTAAAGGATGTGTTGTTCTCAATCAAATAGTGTATGAGCTGGCTGGAGCTCGAGCAGACCCAGAACTGAGGCTGTTCCTGGACAGTGTCTCAGACATGTACTGGCTGGATGGAGGACACCCTGGTGGCAGTGAGACATGGGTGACCGATAAATGTGCTCTGGATGAGCTGGCCTCCAGTGGGGTGGCTGTCCATGCCCACGTCACTCCATATGAGGTGAGGGACCCGATGAGGGCATGGGTTGGGCGAGAGCACCAGCTCTTTATAAAGACTCTGGAGGATCTGGGCGCCTGTCTGAGCCAGAAACTGCACTTCGAGGAGGAGCCGGCATCCATTGAGAATCACTTCCGAGTCATTCAGGAGTTCTGACTATTCTCGATCTATGCTTTCAAGTCTTAACATGGAGTGTATTCTTATGCAGAGCAGACAGCTTTGTATTGCACTGATGTATTAGTTAGAAAAAAGCTTTGGGTTTGCCTACCCAACACTAAAGAGATTGAAGCTTAAAGGGATAGTTCACTGAAAAAGTGAAAGACTGTCATCATTTACTCGGCCTCATGCTGTTCCAAACCCATAAGACTTTGGTTGATTGTTGAAACAAATTAAGATTTTTTTTTTTCCCTCCATTGAAAGTCCAGGTGACCAAAATCCAAAAAGGTCATAAAGATCTTGAATCCATATGAAGCAAGCGGTTTAAACCTTGTAAAGAGATATGATCACTTTATACGATGAACAGACATATAAACACACATAGAGCGCATCACATAAAGTAAACACGGAAGCTCATGCGCACGTAACGTATGTTCATCATGTGCTAGAACAAACGTCATTGGTTCTCATGAATCAAACATGCAGATTTGAGTTTCCGTTATGTTCTTCATGTTTGTGTCTGTCATTGTTTAGATGTAAATAAAAGCCTAAATTAAATCTGACCTTTTTGGATCTTCTAAGATGTGGTTATCTGGACTTCCAGTGGAAGGAGAGAAACCTCTCAAGTTTCATAAAAAATATCTTAAATTGTGTTTCAAAGATTAACAAAAGTCTTATGGGTTTAGAACAACATGAGGTCAAGTAAATGATGACAGAATTTATTTTTTTTGGGTTGAACTAAACCTTTAATGACAAAACATTTAGCTGCCTGACATTAAGCCTTATTGTTTGCCTGTTGCATCTACCTACATAGGATTTGTCTGATATACTAGGATACTTGTTTTACTTAGTCTATTTGGAATGCAGATTTGCTTAGTAAAACAATCAGCTCCTCGTGTTTAAAGGACTCTCATTTCCCAAGAATTATTAAATTAATTTGTTTTTTATGTTGCTACGGTAAATTAATAAGCTTGGATTTTCATTTCAAGTATGTTTTGTTTTCCCAATTATGTATGGATACTCTTGAATGTAAAACACTCTAAACTTCCCTTAGTTTAATTTCCCTGAGTCCTGCTGCCCTGCTAAGGAATATTAAAACATTGCAGACAAGCAAATCCACTAAAGAGCAATATTACAGCCTCAAACTAAATTTCATGAGCATCGTCCCATATACAATTACATTGGTTTATCATCACAAATGTGTTTGTGTTCAATAGTTGGTATTACTTTTATCTAGTAACAAAATCAAAGAATATATTTTTGTTTAGAAAATCTAAATATTTTATTTACTGACTCATTCTGAAATGTTTTATTGACTGAGTTATGGTTAGTAGCTAAAACGATTCCAGTATTGAACCTCAGAAGTACTGAATACTCTAGGTGGCGCACTTTATTTGGATTGCGCTCTATTGAATGTCACATACCAATGAATATGTGTATTTTGTAATATCCTCAATGTAATGCGATGAATGTACTTCCGGCTTCATAGTCATTCCATGCTGATGTAATGCAATAAAAATGTTTAAATGTTTCATATGTTTAATTAGAATCATGAACTTTAAATAATACAATTCAAGTTGATTCAACAATTCAACATGAAATAAAACAGGAAAAAGTATATCAAATCCACAGCTGGCATCAAGGTTCAAGAGAATGTAAAAGGCAATATATATAAAAATTAATATGTCAGAATGGTTGGACTAAATACATGATTTGACGATTTTCTGTCCTTGAACTTAATGAAAGGCATTTTGCTCATGTTATTATTTATGGAACATTTATTTTGGGTGGGTGTGGTTCTGATGATGCATTTCAGAAGTATAAGAATTTATTCAAGTCTTGACAGGCATCAAAGCTAGTAAATTTTAGATTTTCCTTTTTTATTATTTCAGGAAATCAATGTCATAGCATGAGGGACATATTTTAAAAACAAAATTGTAAATGTTATGGGTCATAAATCAACAACATAAAATCTATATTAAGGGTACATCCTTTACAACTTTAGACTCTCAATGGCTTTATTAAAATCAATTGAACGTCATTTATTATGGTACATATAACTCAAAATACACAGTTTTCATCATGAACTGAAGTATCTTCCATTATAAGTTGACTAAGATAGTAAGACAATCAACAAAGTTTATCCCTTAAAGTGTCTTTACAATGTTTGTCACAAGCTTTCTGCAAATACCACAGTAACTGCTCAGAAATGCACTCCAAAGCCTGGCCTATTCTCTATTGAATTCAAGCTTCAAATACCTCATGGCCCTTAAACATTATTGAGGCTGTTTCCCAGGCAAGGAATAGATTCAAGTTTTCCTTTAAGATGACGGCATACAGTGAGCACACGACCGTGACAAGAGCCTCCCATCTTAGGAGACAATAGCTCTATTATGATTGCAGACTGGTGACATCTCTGGGAAATCGTAAGGCCCTGAGCACACAAACACACATGAGCTCTTCACACCTCTAGACAGAACAATAACTGAAGGGCTCGACCTTCAAGACTGAATTCTGCAATACTAACATTTCCAGTTCTAACAGCCACTCAGAAAAGCAGTCAACTATATTAAACCAATAAACCCTCAGTGCTGCGAGTTATATTTTTTCGCTAACCCTCATACGTTGCATTACTGCACACTTTCTGATGAATCCTTCTTCCAAACCATTTTCCACCACAATAACATTAATTTGCCTTCATTCCAGAATTCAAACTTTGTACTTTCATTACAACCAAACATACTTCACTATCCAACCATAACCATATCATTTCATCAATAACCCATGTTTTCATGCCCTACATATACAAAGAGACCATAAATAGAACTTTAACACTGTTTTCCTTTCTAAAACCCATTGCATATATGAGTCCATACAAATAATTTACTTACTACCAGGCAATCAGTTTAAAGGGTGTACCAGTATCTCAATTAAAACAGGGTAAACATTAATAGTAATACATCCACATAAATGTGCTGCACTGATAAAATCAAGTGAGGCTGTACGGCTCAAGCATAGAGGAAAAAAATGCACAAAGGCACTCGAGAAATATACACCGGTAAACTGCAGTTACAGCTAACCCTGAGAATAAGGCTCAGAATGAACAAGTACTGAAACCTCCATCAGTTAATGGCATTAGCTTAAAAACATCTGTACAAAAAAAGGTAACAAAACCCTGAGTTACCTCAGATTGGTGCATAGATAAAAACTGTAATTTTAAGATTATGTATATCATAGGCCATCACAGGCATTGTGATATTAGACGCCTGCCATAGGGGAATGCTAGAATGGAACAGTTTATTACACAATACGCTGGCGGTAAAAAAAGAAATATTTAAAAACATGGATATATTTTAAAATCAATAGATACATTTGATTCACTAAATCTAATGCTGTTACAAATATTTTCTCATATTTTAGTCAAACAAACACATATAATAAGGGTTTAAGTGCTTTCCTGCATTTCTTTAGTCATTCTCTAGAAGGAAGTTCATGCAAACACATTTGTGTAATCCAGGGTGTGTTGTGCGTGTGTGTTGAGTCATATTTTTACAGAGCCCACTAATGTGTCAATACCACACGAAAGGAGAGGATGCAAGACAAAACACTCACCCATACACACAGGGCATTCCTGTACTGAACCTTTTTAACAGACATTCTAACAAGGTGTTTTTGAATGAACAAGGTCTAATCATACAAACAGAACTCCCTCTGACATTGAGACAGAGAACAAAGACTGACATTAGTTTGCTTAAACACTCTCGTCCTTCATTAAAGCAGAATTAAAAACCACTGAATGCTCTGCTGCTCTCAAGTGTCTGTTTTTTTCAAATCCCTTATTGTTGCTTTAATGGAATTAGTGTCGAGATTAATAGGGGCTAAAATCGGCAGAACATTAAATCGATACTGAATGGCAATTACAATAAAAATATATTCAAATTAATAATTTAAAATCCAAATATGACAGGAAAAACAAAAATCTTGAGACAGTACAGCAACATAGATATTTCTCACTATTATAGTATTAATATTACACCAGAATTGGCCCTTTAGTGAAAAGATCATCTTTGGTCAACCAAAGGATGGTGAAAAAGTAGCATGTTTGCTGGTGCCATGTGGGGAGATGTACTCAAGGACCAAAATTGTGACAATGCTATTCAGTGCAAGTGCATTTCCCTTTAGGATCAGCATAAGTGGTCACCGTCGGCCGTGGCTGACATGTCCTCCTCAAAACGAAACCTCTTGGTATGTGGTGAGTCCAGAATGTTTTCTTTGTCTTCAGGGTCCTCGGGTGGCGCGGACCACTTGCCCCCGAAACTCCTTTCCCGGGGAGTGCGTGGGGTCACAGGGATCGGATCAAAACCTGAAGAGTGCAGCCATAGCCAGGGATGGGTCATGCAGTCGGCTGCACTGGGACGATCCCTGATAAAGGAGGGGAGAATTCATTTCAAGGACTTTGATATGTGGCTGCATGGAAACTAATCTGAAACTCATCTATTACACTGAAACTATTGTTAAAAACAGTAATAAAAACCAAAGTAAATCAATTAGTTTATGACAACTTGTGCAAATGTAAAATCTTAACTCTATTTAGAACAACAAAAACGTATTGCTTCCATTTTTGCTAAACAGTCTATTTTGATCTAATTTGTTCTCAAAGAAACAAATGAAAAGAAAATGAAACCTGGACTTTATACTTTGTGATAACCAACAGTTATACAATCTATGGGAATGGAGAAAGTCAATATCTGAATACTTTGAGCCATAAAAGAGTGATCATTGCACAAGTTAATTTGTAAGCCTATTTAAATGTTTGCAATGACTTAATTTCTAAAACTATGTAATACATAATAAAACCGTATGACCCAGAATAATTACTGTTTTGGAAGTATGGAAGGGTATTACATAGCACTTTATTTAAAAGCAGTACGTAATTTTTCATAGTACACTGACTGAGTGTGGCAAACAAGCTTCACTTCTTCTAATGGCGCTTTTCCACTGCATGGTATGGCTTCGGTATGACTCACTTTTGTACTGTGTACAGTACCTAGTACTTTTTTTAGTACCACCTCGGTTGAGGTTCCAAGTGAGCCATACTGATAATAAATGTGACGTGTAAACACTGCAGATCACTGATTGGTCAGAGAGAATCGTCACTACCAGTGTCATTGAATTTGCGACACAAGACACCAAACCCGCTAGATTTAAATAGTCAGTAACAGCCACCGCAGTATCATTTGTTCACACAACTTTTTTTAAACTACGTGCTTTAAACGTCCATCGCATGCATCTTGAAATAAGACATGGCATTATCGTGGTCAGTAGATGAGGTGGCGGCGCAACTGTAACTATCAGTCTATAATCCCACCCACTTTGAAGCGGTACTAAACTGCAGTGGAAAAGCAAACCGAGCAACAGTAAAGCCAGCCGAGTCATGCTACGCAGTGGAAAAGCGCCTTAAGTGTCTGAAATCAGAGTCACTCAGACTCAAGGACAGACTCACTCTGGTGCTTTGACCAGCAGTTTCCGGATGAAGTCGACAGCCAGCTCAGACACCCTTGAGAAGGCCTCTCTGCTGTAGTCCACGTTCACCTGGGATACATTTAGGAAGGTCTCCTGTTTATCCTCGCCAGCAAAGGGAGACTCTCCTGTCACCAGCATATAGGTGATCACACCCACACTCCTGAAGTCCAATAGATACACAATCAGTTTAAAACCAACTTTGACACAAACCAACAACATATATGACAACAAACATGGAATATCCTTTATTAGCACAAAGTTGACTCTAGAATCAAACTGAATCAATCGGTCTGCCACAGCTGGTTTGCTGGTCTTAGCTGCTCTCCCATCCTAGACATGCTGGTCTATTGGCTGGTTTTAGAGGGGTTTGGAGCACATTTGACCTAGATATTGTTTGTTTGGGGTATTTTTAGCAAGCCATGCCTCCAGACATGTTCACTACTGTTCAAAAGCTGGGGGTTTATCAAAGAAACCTTAAAAAAACATATGTCAAAATCAAAATTAAGCGGCACAACTGTTTTTAGCATTGATAATAATAAGAAATGTTTCTTGAGCAGCAAATCAGCATATTAGAATGATTTATGAAAGATCACATTACACTGAAGACTGAAATTAATATTCAGCTTTAGAATATGTCACAGGAATAACTTGTAACAACAGTTTACAATATTACTATTTTTATTTTGAACAATTTATCACAGCCTTTTTTTAAAAAATCTTACCCCAAACTTTTGAACAGTAGTGTACGTCTTTCCAATTGAGCGTTAAGAAAGTTTATTTTTGTCTTTACTTAGCAGAATACAGTAGACAACATTCAGAGTTCTCACTTCTCCCAACAAATGAATTTCCACAAACTGTGTACAAATAGAAAAATGTCTATTGACCATTGAAATTTCCATGACTATTTACAATTTTACTAATGTCCATGACTTTTCCAGGTCTGGATATCACCCTGTGGGAACCTTGTATATTGAAACACCTGATGAAAAAGATTAAGACTCACCAGAGGTCTGTTGCTGTGGTGATTGGTTCATAGTTCAGGATCTCAGGGGCTAAATTTGAAAAAAAGCAAAATGACTAAATACACCACTTTCATTGAGCATGAACTCTTCTGGTATGATGAAATGGATTTGAAGATGAATGACACCGAATAATCTTACCTACGTACTCGGGGGTTCCCAGAATTTCTCTAAGCTCTCCAGCAGAACCCAACTTGCGGGCCAAGCCAAAATCCACTATCTTTATATCCCCCATTGGGCTCAGACTGGTCAGGAGAATATTCTGGGGCTGAATAAGAGAAAACAGTAAATACAACTGGTGCTTTTTAGAAGAAATTCACATAATCAAATTTAAAATAAGATGGCTCTAAAGATGAGAGACATATGATATTTATTTGAACCAGATCGGCATTATAGTTAAAAGGCTGGAACTTCAGGACAGAATGTGTCCAATGAAGATGTTAAAAGCAGCCGTGCATCTAACCTTCAGGTCAAGGTGCACCACACTGCTCTGGTGGAGTAGGTGAACGCCCTCAAGCATCTGTCTGATCAGACGGGTGATCTGACCTTCAGAAAGCAGCTCCTCTGACACACAGTGGTCAAATATCTCTCCACCTGCCGCACTAACACACATTCAGGGTTATTCTTAGTACTGAACCCAGCAATCATTTTGTGAACAGAGACATGAAATTGATGCATCTAATCACAGCACTCACTATTCCAGCATTAGAACGAGGTCGTGATCGGTCTCATATACAGCATGCAGGTTCACCACACGAGGGTTGTTCTTCGCTGCCTCTAGAACGGCAATCTCATGAACGACCTCCGCCCTGCAGTCGCGACCTCGTCGCCGCTTCTTGATGAACTTTGCAGCAAAGACTTTCCCTGTGGCTTTTTCCACACACCGCTTCACCACTGCAAACTTCCCCCTGATGGAGGCGACAAAAGAGGAATAGAAAGAATAAAATGAGTATAATGGAGGAAAGATATGACAAATGGGGAAATTTTGAGAGATAAATAAAGTACCTAAATTTTCAAATACTTATGATGCACTGTAAAGCTGTCACATTGTGCATGCTTTCAGTCACACCTATAGTAGTTCTCTCATTCACACCAAAGCTCTTACTGACACAGATAGTTATTAACTGAGTCAAACCCTCCATTAGATGTTCTCACAGTTTAATATCACGTTAGATGACTGATGTGGACCAGTCTTTACTCTAGAAACTGCAATTACTGTCACAGCATGAACAGGTGAAATATTAGGCCACAAGCATATACTCAAAATAAATCCTACAGTTCTTTGGACCAGACCATCACCTTGCCTATCATCTTTATTAACAATTTTGTTATAATACATCTTAGGATGTATCATACTGAATATAGAGCCATACCGCATACTGAACTGAGTTAGATCTTGGAACCAGGTCAAAGTAGACAGCAAAATTCAAACTATACACACAAACCAACCAACATTCAAAAGTTTAGGGTCGTTTTTGAACAAAGTCTTACATGCTCACCAAGGCTGCATTATTTGATAAAAAAGAAATACCGTAATATTGTGAAATATTATTACAATTTAAAATAATTCAATATATTTTAATAGTAATTTATTCCTGTGATACTTTCTTGCTATTCATTTCTTCAAAACTTTTAAACGGTGTACCGGTATATGTATATGATAAAGAAAACCCACAGATAGAATGAATATTCACTATTGATATTACATGATTTCTTAATATTTTATATTTTTTACGTGACTTTCCCAGGCCAGGGATAAACCCAGGGATATTTCTAGGTTTCTCCATTAGAAGTAAAAAATGTACTTGACCAATAAACTCCATTCTCACTGGTTCGGATTCAAAACAAACTGCTTTTTGAGCAACTTTGCGAGTCATTTTCGCATAAAACCCATGCAAAATATCACAGCATTCAAACGTATACTTTCTTTCCACAGAACTGCACCTTCCTCCAAAGAAACAAACAACAAAACATCTTCACACTGACGAGTTAAAACTGTAAGTGACCTGTGAAATGATTTCCTGTTAAACAACACAGCTGGCAGCATAAAAAACAACCCGAATATGGCTGTATGCAAATGGTATGATAGAAGAGGAAGAGACCAATATCACTTCCTTTTTCTCAGTATTCACAGTATAATCTACAGCAAAACACAAAACTGGGTCTGGTTCCCATATGGGTTTCCTTCCTGCAAAAGCTCAAAGCCTTGCTGTAGAGCTTTAGCAATGACACACACATATTAGTCACAGTTCAGTGAGCAAGGCCTTTCCAATCCTGAATAATACAGAAGCAGGACAGACTCCAACTCCATACAGCAGAAAACCTCCAGTCTTACTCACCCTGTGACAAAATAAACCAAGGAAACATCTATCCTAGAGTTCATAATATATCTTCTTATAATTTGGGACCACAACACTTCCCTGACTGGCAATAGTATATGATAAATATTCCAACTACATGCACATTACCAATTAGATAACTTGAGAATTAATGTTTTTCTTCAGCAAGGAAGCATGAAATTGAACAAAGTAACAACTGATAGTAATAAGAAATGTTTCTTGAGCTTCAAATCAGCATATTAGAATGATTTCTGAAGGATCATGTGACACTGAAGACTGGAGTAACGATGCCGAAAATTCAACTTTGCCATCACATGAAAAAATTACAATCATTAACATATATTATAATAGAAAATAGTCATTTTTAAGTTGTAATGATACATATTCAAACCATATGCACAGAACCAAATAACGTGTAGTTTTTTTTTTTTTTTTTTTTTTTTTTTGACAGGATATAAGAGAACAAAAACATGCTACAGTTCCCTTAAAAATCTATCCATCTATTCATTTAACATCTGACAGTACTTTTATATGAAAGAATTACAAGAAATATGACAGAACATCCACATTCAGGACAACATACCGATACATATTTACATTATTGAAATAAAAATCAGTTCTGCAATCAATATAATGTTCATTAACACATGAAAACATTACAATAACACCAAATGAAGCATTTTAAAAGGGAAACACTTAAAGAGACCGAGACTTAAGGTACTTTAATGAGGAGTATTTACACACCTGCCAAGTTCGTTGCTCATGTCAAACACGGCGTCCAGAGGATCCGTGTGGATGTGAGTGTGGATCTCTGACAGCAGAGCCGAGGATCCACTGCGACTGTCCAGCCTCCTCCGGGCCATCACCACCAGCGAGTGTCCAGTGAAGAGTGCAGACTGCTATTATCACTTAACCAGCACTCTGCTCATGTTCAGAGTCACCACCAGGAAAAACACCCACTGCCACCGGCCTCTTGACGGTGTTCGCGCCGTAAACGGTGAAACGTCTTCAGAGCGAGATAGTTTAGTTCGCGCCGCGGTTATGCAAAAAGTGTTGACAATAAATAAATTCGCTTAACTGGAGTGAGTTCAGTTGAGTTTAAACACGACAACTGATGCTAAGAGCCTCTAGCTAGCGCAGATTAGCTCATTTAGCCCTCAAAGATTCCGCTAAAACTCTTGGATTAAACTCTGTCCTTTATTTAGACAAATGTACATAAAGATTCGACTCATTTTGTTCAAAATACAAACAGACCGACGGACAGCGCTTCCTTTAACGCAGGACAAAATCACGACACTAAGTTAGAACGGACAACCCTCTTCCTCTTCTCACGGGAACAACAGCTGTAGTTCAACTGACAAACTATCTGTAATAAACTCTGAATGAAGCTGAACGGAGAGTAAACGCGATCATCTTGCTAGTTCATGCTGAGGTAAGTCGGTTTTGGAGTCTGGGATTCAGCTCTTGTCCCCCCCGGTGTTCTTCAGTTTCAAATTCTGCTCAGATGCCAACACGAGAAGTGAGGCACTACGTCACCACCACCGTCATCATCGTGGTCGTTAGAATTCGCCCATTGTACAGACAGACAGACAGATAGATAGATAGATAGATAGATAGACAGACAGACAGACAGATAGATAGATAGACAGACAGACAGACAGACAGACAGACAGACAGACAGACAGACAGATAGATAGATAGATAGATAGATAGATAGATAGATACCTTATACAATTCCGATATCAATAATTCGGCTATTTAATGTTATGTCTGATAACCGATAAACAGCAGATTTTACATGCTAGCTACTATGCTTTATTAAAAATAAGTAAATCAAACTAGTTTCCACTCGGACACGCGCTCTTAAAGTTAAAGCATTCTTTAGGCTACTATCTCTTTAAATTAGTGTTAGCTAATTAACACAATTTTAAAGTAATTGGAAAAAAATAAAATATTCGATACTGATAAATAAATACAAAACGCGTAACCAAGGATATCCAATATAGTGGCGATATATCATCCATTCTTAAAATAAGGTTGTTTTAAATTATTATTTATATACTACTCATACATTTGGTAAAAAAAAAAAAAAATATATATATATATATATATATATATATATATATATATATATATATTGCTTTCATGTAAGTGTTCAGTGTTAGTATTATAAGCTGCAAAACAGATAAACAGTCATCAATGTGAAGAGGAGACTTTGCAGGTTTGTTTTGGATTTTCTTGTCCCTACAGAAGACAACTGTAGGCTACTGGACTTTAGACCATGGAAATGCAAACTCAGTGAGTAAGCTGACAGGTGCAGTTTGATTGGCCAAGCAGAAAGATAATATGTAAATAATGGCTCTAACAAGTCCTGTGTCAAGAGAAAAGGTATTTGCAATACAAAGAAAATATGTTAAAGCACAAAGACAAACACAAAAGAGACCAGACTGGCACTCAAATCTCTGGTGCATTCAGTGCAAAATATAATTTAAACACAGGACAAGACTGACATACATATATTACAGCTATATACAAAAATGAACACATCATGATGGAAGGCATGCAGGTTCACATATTCACCAACTGTTTTCAAGTGATGCCTCTTTCATCAGCATCATCTTACACAATCAGTGACCCACAAAGTTTAAATAACAGCAGATGATGTATGAAAAGTATGGAAGTGACATTTTCTATTTTTTCTTTTTTCATTTATTTATTTATTTCTGTCCCTAATTCCATCCCACCCCTTATTAACAGCAACTTCTCATGCAAATTAAGATAATCTGGATTTGTTGTTTCACTAATTCCAGCATGCAATATCAAGCTATGACACAACGCCATCTAAGGGTCAAACTCAGGTACTGCTTCTTTGACCCTGCATGCAGTATTTTATCCCAAAGATCAATTACATAGAGAAAGGAGCTGTTTTAAGACAAATCCATATCCTAGGATCTGAGCTTTGGTCAGATCAGCATGTGTGTGGTGTGAATGCGTGATTTCCATGTATTGCTGAGTGCATGTGTGAGGGCTTGTGGAGGGACCACAGACGGAAACTACATGTCTGTAAACGAGGGGTGCAACTTGTCACCCAAAAATGAGGAACTTTTCATCCATTATTTTAGCTTCGATCTGTGGATACATTAAATGGAAGTTCCTGCACTGAGATTGTTCCATTATTATATCATATTTCCAAAACACTTCATACCACTTGTGCAAGGGTGTTACAGTTTGGCTTGCTGCTCCCTACACATGCTAAAACATGTTTTTTTTTTCTTTTTTTTTTTTCTTTAACTTTTCTTTTATTTTTCCATAGCAGAAGAATCTCGTTAATCTGTTTTTACTGGTTTTAACCACTGCAGTCCTGGTTTTAAATTAATTCAGTGGACTGCACACATTACCATCATATTAACTATACCCAACTATACATTTTATTAAAGATGATTTCAAGGCCACTGTTTGTGTCTGTCACCACAGTTTAGAACAATAGGTCTCCTTATGATTAACTCTAAGAACAAATCTACCATTCCTGATACACAAATATCTGTTGCACACATTGCACATGGTGATCAGTGTTTATACATTCATAGTTTGTTTGTTTTTTTGTTTTTTTTTATTGTAACATTTGTGGGTTGCATAAAAGGTTAAGAGGTGGATTTAAAAAATGTGTGTGTGTTATAAAGTACTGAGTGTTGGTGTTTGTTAGTTAATCAGTGACCAATGTGAATTACTACATTTACAGTCCCCTGGAACAGTCTGGTGATAAATGTCTTGCTCAAGGGCACAAGAGGTGATAGAGGAACTCTCTAGTTCATAGGTCATCCTTTCCAGGGTTTGAACTAGAATGTTCAGGTTGCTATTCTACAACCACTACATTTGGTGCAAGGATCTCTATAAGAGAGTGTGCATGCTGTTTTGTGTTTTAATGGGTTCATTCTCTTGAAAGATGGCAAAAAGAATGAGAACTGCAACCAAGATCAATGTCATTTAGACCCCTCAAAACCAAGAAAGCGAACCTTAAGTGAAACCTCTGAAAGTCCTTTTTAACTGACATTATCTTTCCATGAGAAAGACATGCAGCAAAAATCATCACAGCTTTGTCCCTTTAAACCATATAGATATAGTTTTGACTTAAAAAAAAAAAAAAGCAGCTCAGTCAAGAACAGAAGCCAAAGACCTAAAACCCAGATCAAAATGTACTGGTCTAAACAAATCCAAAGGCCAAAACCAGATAACCAAGATTCCAGCTCTGATTTCTGTCAATGTGTAAAGGCCCGGGTATACTTCATTTTCCGCATTCCTCTCTGTCTCACACACAGTTGGGTGCGCAAGCTTTTCAAAGTATACTCCTTTGGCCATGAGTGCAGAAAGATGCGTTTAGTGGATTTTGTTTTCAAGCGCTCAAGTCACTCGCATGTGCGCACCGTCCGCGGACCCTCCTGATGACAACAATTACACCACACAGACAGTGCGCTGACCGTTGCGGAATGCGGACAGCTGAAGTATACTTTGGGCTTAGGTCTGTCTTTGCGTGAAGAATTGATTGCGGTTATCACAGGCTTTGAGTTCATACTCTATAGAGCAGGAGTTGGCACATGCCCAATGAGTCATTTGATGGCATATATTCCAGTTCCGTAGACTTTGACGAAAAGATTATGTCCGGTGACCATGATCGTAGTGAAGAGTGAGGATTGAAAATAAAGTCTGTATGGTGAGCCAGGTTGTTAGGAACTGGGGAAAAATCAGTAGCACTTTTGCTGTGATGGGAGCTCATTCCAGACCAAAGGTGCTGGTCTCCTCCACAGCAGTGAGCATCTTCTCGTAGAGCATGGAGAAGGAGGGGTAGGGAGGGAGATCCAGGCGGTTAAAGCAGGTGTGAGCCCTACACAAACATAAAAAGACAACATGGCATTAGCTGACTGATCATAGGTATGAGGTCACAGTAAGATCTTTGTGGGAGGCAGTAAACATAAAAAGCTCAGAAATACCTTGGGAGGGAAGTCACTTTGCCCCATTTCTCAACACAGAATCGACGTGGGCCGTTGCTGCCCCGCAGAGAGGCAAAGCCCTCATAGGGAATGCTGGAAGTGCCTGTAACAAACTGGAGGAAAGCAGAGCACATTTTGACATGGCTAATTTCACTGATCTACTTGGAGAAGAGCTTTGGTTTGAATGGGAACTCAGACAAGAATGAAAATTTTAGAGGAATTGTTTTACATTGTATGAGCTCACTAAGTGAAAATTGTATTAGTTCATGCATTTCCTGGGATTCAAACCCACAACTTTGCTGTTGCTAGTGACATGCTCTACTCTTTGAGCTACATTAACTTTGAGTAATATTAAAAAAACAGTAATATTGTGATATATTATTTCAATTTAAAGTAACTTTTCTATTTTAATAGATTTCAAAATGTAATATATTCCTGTGATGGTAAAGCTGAATTTTCAACATTATTACTCCAGTCTTCAGTGTCACATGATCCTTCAGAAATCATTCTAATATGTTGATTTGATGCTTAAGAAACATTTCTTATTTTTATCAATGTTGAAATCAATTGTGCTGCTTAAAATTGATGTGAAAACCATGATTAATGTTTTAATCAATAAATCTTTTGAACCAGTTCAAAAGTTGTTTTTTTAGTCACTTTTGATCGATTTAATGCATCTTTGCTGAATAAAAGTATTAATTTCTTATAAAAAACTAAAAAAAAAAAAAAAATATATATATATATATATATATTTATAAATTTCTCATAAAAAAGTTACTGACACCAAACTTTTGAATGGTATTGTATCTGACCTATGGTGTTTGCGAGATCTGAGTGTACCTGAAGGAGTCGCAGTCTCTGTTCATTATTGAAACGCTCCACTGCAGCCCAGAACCATCGAATCACTATGTGGTTGTCATGATAACCTTCAAAGGCAGAGATGAGAAAAAAGTCATATTATGATATACTGCTGTAACATTTTTACACATCCTATGATATTCTTGATTGGTGTGAAACAACACCTAAATCTGTTTCAATAAAAAATACCTCCTCTGTATTCTGTATTGCTTCTCCAGTCGGATAAATCAATTTCCGCTGTTCCAGCAATGACCAGCTCCAGCTCTCTGGCATCAAACACTGAGACGAGTCGGACGTCCACTACCTACACAATCACATGGTCTCAGATCAATGGAGTTAAACATTAGTTAGTCATTATTCACAGATTCAGACAACATCATACCTCATAGAATCCTCGCACAAGACTCTCAGTCTGCTGGGCCACACCCCTCTCAATCCTCCACTTCACCATGCGTTCAATGTACTCTTTCTTGTTCTTGTCTGACACAGCAATGCCAGACCCACCCGGCTTTAGCTCACGCTCTGTAATCTGACATAAAGAATTCTCCAGTTCACTCTTAGTTTATATAACTTTACAGTGAATATGACTAACCAAAATAGATTTTACATTTCCGATTTACATTTCTGGTTGCAAGGGTGTTGCTAGTATGGTTTGGGTGATTGCTAGGGCATTCTGAGTTGTTGCTAGGACGTTTGCTTATCCAAATAACCCACTCTCATTTGTTTATGATGATGAGACGCCTAGATATTTTTAGGAATAATAACGAGCACTAATAACAAAGATGCTTGCCTTAGCAAACACCACTAACAAATATTTTAAAAGTTTGAAGACCAGTGTTATTATAAATAATTGCCTTTAGAAATATTGCCTTTGAGACAAATTGAAATGGAAAAAAAGTTGTATTACTGAACTGTAAACTGAAATAAAAAAATAAAGCTAAATAGAAATATAAAAAAATGACAATAACACATAAAATTACTAAAACTAAAATTAAAATAAAAACTGAAAATATATAAATAAAAGTGCAAAAATATCATTAATAATAATTAATATTAATCAAACTGCATTTTTACATTTTCAAAAAACATCATTTAGTATGATTTATAAGCTGTTTTCCTCATGGGGACCAAAAAAATTTTGGGTTTTGGAAACCACACACACACAAACAATCCATTCGGACCTGTCCAAACACTTCCTCGTTGACAGTAAAGGTGAGGTCCAGCATATCCTCAATGTCATTGTCTTTCATCCACTGCAGACTCTGATGGAACTCCTCATCCAGAAACTCTAGATCACTCAAATCACATGGGCTACAAAGAGAAATACATTACATATTATGTGACAGAATCAACTGAATTTCAATCAAAAGTCTGGAGTAGTTCGGTCAAGAAAAAGAGAAAGCTGTGATACAGTTTTCAGTAGCTGCTTTATATGAAGCAAATATGAATCATCCTTCAGTGCTGAACGTGAAGACTCACATGCGAAGAAGTCCTTTGTAAAAGGGTCGGGTGAAGAATGCATCCAATAGGTACTGATGAATTAGAGCAAGACCCAGAATGCGTCCGCTGAACCGGAACCTAAGAAACACAACATTAGTCTAAAAATGCCCTTTGGAGATTGATTGTGAATGAAATCCATCCATCCATCCATCCATCCATCTGCCGATTACCACTCATGATGGTTGTCCACAAAAGCTGACATGGGGCTGATCTGCACAGTGTAAGTGTCATTAGCTGAGTATTCAAATAGTCCATAGTATGGGTTAAACAGCTCTCTGGAAACCAGGAAGAAGAATTCTCTGGATGGACCACTATAGTCCAATCTGAAAAAAAAAAAAAGAAAAAAAAAATATATATATATATATAATGCACTAACCATTTCAAATCAATGCACACATATGTAATAATACAGTAATGTGGTTTAAATTACAAAATCTAAGATAGATAAAGTGACAGTAATAAGAGTCAGCTTTGTCATCTGCAGTGAGATGAGCACTCTGGTTGTAATGCAGAGATTTCACATGATCTCAATAACATACAGGTCAAAATAATTAGCAATATATTTCATTTTGATAGAAAATATGTGCTGTATACCAACCCTTCTTCTCCAACAAAGCTGACATAAAGCCTGCTCCTCTGGAGGTCTTTGCGGGAATAACACATGATCTGGTTGAAAGCGTCCTCCAGCAGGTGATCTCTTCTAATTATTAACCTAGAAAGTGATGAAAACCATATCAGGACACAAAGAATCTAGAGAAGATGAATATGATCATAACAAAAGGGGCTCCATATTTTGTATTAGTGCTGACAGTTTGCCTTGACATTGTGACGCACCGTATTGTTGTGTCTAAAGATTTAGAACAAATTCAAGTGAGTTTTAGAAACAACCAAGTATTTAATGTCTACAAAACTCCAGTTTAAAAATGGACAATTATCAATTTATTTTATTTATTTTAAATATTACCCAGCTAACAAAAATATCTTCTAAGAATGTTTTGCTAACATTTCCATTATTGGTTATAAAAGGTTATTTTTGAACATTTTCTGAAACATCATCTCAAATAAACGTTCCAAGAATGATGTATAAATAATGTTTTTGTGCTGATGTTTTTAGAACATTATTAAATATCTGATAACTTTGAAAGAACATTCTGTTGCTGGTGGAATGTTTGTTCATAACTTTGAGAGAACTTGCCAGAACGTTATCCAAAGTTCTGAGAATGTTCCCTGTTAGCTGGGTAGACTCATTTAGACAGGATTTCAATTCTTTCAACCAACCACTGAACTGCACACACAAGAATAGGGATATAATAAGCAGTGAACATTAGCTGCTTGTTGAATAGAAGAGAGAATAATAGAGAATTATCTCTACTTCCTCAAATTTTTTTGAAGATAGAACTTACTTCACTTTTCCCGGCCCCTGCCCGTAGCCCTTGGTCTCCATTTTGCGGTAGAAGTTTCTTAGTTTGGCCTCAAAATCACGCTTGTAGGGTGCAGGGGCTCGAGCATTGGCCCGCGGAGTTCCTGTGAGCAAGAAAAGATGTGAATAACTTGGAACAAAAACTGAGATAAAACCTACCCTGGAAAATCTAGTATCCACAATGCAAGACTCTTCTAACATTTTAAAGCATATATTATAATCAGAATAACTGTTCTAAACATGCGTGATCAGGTAAACATACAAATTAGTCCACAGGGTCTTCCACTTTCATTAGCTCATTATTTAGTCTTGTAATGGAGGACACAAGGCAGGAAAAAGGGGGGAAACGGGAAATTATTTGTTTAGATGTGAGACCGGGTCATGTGACCTCTCACCAGGGGAGCTCTGTGGGGAGGCATGACAGTAGCTGGAGAGCAGTAAGGCATTGGGCGGCACATACGACATCACTTCCTCTTCAAACAGGCTGCAAGGAGAGAGGGCCAGGTAACAGGTATGTGTATTCTAACCTGAGCTAGGTGTACAAAGTCAGGCCATCATAAAATATGTAGGGGGAGAGTGAGGTAAGATTTTTTACTTATGTAATCTTCAAGATAAGGGAAAATGAGGCAGAAGTACAATGAATTCAGGATGTTTCCTATCATTTTAAATGATCAGAGTACATCTATGACAAAGGTTCTAAAAATATGGCTTCTTATAAAAAAGTGTTCCTGTGGCTCAATTTACCCCAGGTTAGGGGTAAGTTGATCCGAGTCAGTGGGTAAGTTGCACCATCTGGGTGTAAACTGACCATCTAACTGAATCTGAATCAAACCCATGTGAAATTGTGAAGATCATTTAAATCTTTAAAAAACTAATTAATAATCAAATTTCCTTTTACAAATAATCATATTTTTTTCGAGAGAGTTGAGTTCCAGCGTATGACGTAGGAGGTAGGCATAGCATAAGCTCAGGTGAGAGTAGACGTCTCTCGCCATTCAAACAAATAGGGCTGGGCAACAAACTCAAGCTCCTTAGACATTTCTCTTTCAAAATTCTCATTTTAGACTTCTAATTCGTGACCGGTGTTTTGTTTTGCTCTATCCTCTACACTTCCACGTTCGTCAATACATCATGCTAGAGTTCTTTGGCCGGAACTAGGCTCACGTACGGAAGCCAGTTATAAATAGGCTATAGATATATTTTTATTACAAAAATGCATCGCTTCGCTTCAGAAGGTTTTATTAAACCCCTGGAGCCATATGGATTACTTTTATGATGGATGGATGCACTTTTTGGCCTTCAAAATTTCATTTCAATTTCTATTCACTCCCACTATAAAGCTGGGAAGAGCCAGGATATTTTTAAATATAACTCCGATTGTGTTTGGCTGAAAGAAGAAAGTCATGTACACTTAGGATAACTTGAGGGGGAGTAAATTATGGGCTAATTTTCATTTTTGGGTGAACTAACCTTTTAAGTACAGTGCCTTATGGTGGGGTAAGTTAAAACGCTGGCTCAATTTACCCCACATCACTTTGTTCACTTTGCCTCATAGCTGCCATTTTGGACAAAACTAGCTAGCTAATCACCAATATGGATCACATATAATTTTAGACCTGGACAAATTTGCTTTGATGTAAAAGCCATTAAATCTGTTATGTTAAAATGTTACTTTGACAAGCCAAAAACAGTGTTTAAAGTAAATGGGTGCTTTCGACTCTGCCCATGTGCTTCTCCTTTTCACAGTCTGGCAGAAATTATGGGTAGTTCCAAAATATATGGTCACATGACAATAAAAGTGTATGGTTGCCAAGATAAAGTGGGTGGCTCATCTTACTCCACTCTCCCCTACATTGCTTTTTTTTCCCCTTTCTTTTTTTCTTTCTTTTTTACATATACACTACCATTCAAATGTTTGGGGTCTACAAGATATGTGTAATATTTTTGAAATCAAGACTCACCAATGAAGCATTTATTTGATCAAAAAAAAAAAAAAAAAAAGTATTACACTTTAAAAACCCTGTTATTATTCAGTCAGTCATGTTCGACGTTACGTTGATACTGACGTAATGGGGTCTCGCTTGGGAGCCCAATCACCTCCAGTGGTACAAAACAAGCCAATGGGAATTGGCCAGTGAGATTTACATGCCGGACCACACCCCCGGCATCCGGGTATAAATAGGACCGGCATACTCACTTCCATTCATACTTTTGCTTCGGAGCCGATTGGTTGTGGATCGTTCTCTCGCCTCTACAAAGTGAATTTCTCTAACTGAGCAAACAGCAATTTTAATTGCTTGGAGTGATCTCCAAAAACAGCAATTTTTATTGTTTTTGTTCCGGTGGCTGCAGCTCGGATGTCTCTGGCTGGTGGGAAAGCACTTTCAGCGGTGGGAGTGACAGCGCGCTAGTACAGGACGATGCAGCACTCATCCCTGTGTGCTTCAGCTGGTAGAGTATTCTAAAAGAGCAGGCATGGGCGATCAGCGTCTTTTTCAAGATGTCTTTTCGTCCGTGTGTTTCTAGATGTGGTCGTTTCCTGACCTCGTCTGACGGCCATGATCGCTGTCTCACTTGTTTGGGTAAACAGCACGCTGAGTCAGTGCTCATGGATGGCACATGCCCTCACTGTGAGGCTGTAAAGTCACCCGCGGCTGTAAAGGCCGCCGGTCTGGTTAGCACTCTGGAAGATCTGAGGGTTACAGTGGGAGCTTCTTTGTCGGGCCCGCCACCATGAATGTGCCGTTTGGTTTCTGGGTGCGGGGCATGGTGTTCAGCCCCAGTTCCTTTCTTCCCGGAGGTGCATGAGGAGGTTCAGAAGACGTGGAAGGCACCTTCCGTTCAGAAATCCTTCAGAAATCGTTCTTCTGCCTCCTCCACTCTCACTACCCTCAATGGTGGGGCCTCCAAGGGTTACGTGGACATTTCACAGGTGGAACATGTGCCCGCAGTTTGCGGCCACCTGGCAGAATCGTCCGCGCCTACCTCTCAAGGAGCTGCATGAGGGTAGTTCTGAGCCAGGGCTCTTGCAAGAACTGCGCACGGCGACTGACCTCGCCCTCTGGGTGACGAAAGTCACGGCGGGGGCCCTGGGTCAGACGATGTCCACCCTGGTGGCCCAGGAACGACATCTTTGGTTGGACCTGGCCGAAATGAAGGACGCAGACAAAGTCCACTTTCTCAACGCCTCCATTTCCCAGGCCGGCCTCTTCGGCGACACTGTCGAGGACTTTGCACAGCAGTTCTCGGCAGTGCAGACGGAGGCCATCAAACACATTTTTCCCTGGCGTGATGTTGCCACCATTCCGCTGCGGGCTGGCCACCAGTCTGCTCCTCGCTGACGGCGTCCCCCTGCATCTGCACAGGCTCCCGGGAGGTCGGAATCTTCCCACCCTCCCCGAGCTACCCGTAGGAAGGCGACACCACCTGCCCAGGCCGCTAAGCTCTCGAAGAAGAAGTCTAAGCAGTGGTCCAGAGACAGAGGGGACTGCTCTGTCCCAGGAGATGGTGAAGGCACCGCTCCTTCCCCCGGGAGAGGGCCGGGTGGAGAATCCTGGAAATGCCCAGGTCAGTGCCGTGCTTTCCTTCCTTCAAGATGGCTTGGAGTGGAGGCTGACCCCCTCCACCTTGAAGATCTATGTGGCCACCATCGCAGCACATCACGATGTGGTCGATGGCAGGTCGCTAGGAAAGCACCACCTGATCATCAGGTTCCTCAGAGGCGCCAGGAGGTTAAACCCCCCTAGGCCTCGCCTCATTCCTTCTTGGGACCTCTCTGTCGCTCTCGACCATCTCCTGAGTAACGCCCGTCCTCTCCATCCCACTGGTATGGAAGACACCTCGGGCTTACTCTGGGCGCTGGAGGGTTACGAGTCTGTGCTAGCACCTGCATTTGGGCACGCCACAGCTTGCCAGCACCTGCTTCCCTAACACTCGTAACATGGCTCAGTTGCTATGCCGCTTTCCGTTGGACCCCATTACGTCAGTATCGACGTAATGTCGAACGTGACTGACTGAATGGGAACATCTAGGTTACTATTTTAACCCCCGTTCCCTGAAGAAGGGAACGGAGATGTTACGTCCCTCTGCCATAGCCCTGAGTCACCGCTGAACGGCCGGGTACCTATCTTGGCTCCTCAGCAAAATATGAATGGAAGTGAGTATGCTGGTCCTGTTTATACCCGGATGCCGGGGGTATGGCCCGGCATGTAATTCTGTTTTGTACCATTGGAGGTGATTGGGCTCCCAAGCGAGACCCCATTACGTCAGTATCGACGTAACATCTCCGTTCCCTCCTTCAGGGAATGGGGGTTACAATAGTAACCTAGACGTTTTCTATTTGAATACATTCCTGTGATGGCAAAGCTGAAATTTCAGCAGTCATTACTCCAGTCTTCAGTGTCACATGATCCTTCAGAAATCATTCTAATATGCTTGATTTGGTGCTCAATAAACACTTCTTATCGATGTTGAAAACAGTTGTGCTGCTTAATATTTTTGTGGAAACTGTGATACTTTTTTCAGGATTCTTTTATGAATAGGAAGATCAAACGAACGGCATTTACTTGAAATAGAAATCTTTCGTAACATTGTAAATGTCTCTACTGTCACTTTTGATCAATTTAATGCATCTTTGTTGAATAAAAGTATTACCTTGTTTAAAAAAATGTTTTTTGAATGGTAGTGTACTGTACATACAATACATACAACATACAACTAATGCATGCATATCTCAGGCAAAGGGAAACAGGCAGGCACACGCTGTAATTAAATATGTTGCGAAAGATGCACACACTAACCTGAGCAACATAACTAGGTCTGCATCACTAGACAGACGAGTCAATCCAGCTGGCCCCTCATTGCGGATGAATTGAACCTTCTCTCTGAAACAACCATAAAAACATATGAAAAATGTTTAGAATTCAGCTATTATAACATGAAAATTATAAATAACTACAGCACAATCACTCAGGTGCGAAATTTAGGGCTCTCTGTCGGCATCTGTGGATGAAACATAAAACTGCAGAAACATGTACCTAAGGGAGTGGTTTCTCACGAGCTCTGGCTGTCTCTCTTGCAGAATCTCAAAAATGTTGGGTTGTCGCAGAAAGGCGACAATCTTCTCATTATAAGCTGTAAAACACAGATGTGTAATGTGTCTGAATACATGTGATGATATGTCAGTGTGTGCACACTGTGTAAACGTGAGACACTCACCCACAGGCACCAAGTCCTGGTACTGACTGCTTCTTGATGAACGGCCCTGGACAGGAGGACTCGGAGAGCGAGAGTCATCTGCTACCTAAAACATCAAAGGAGGTTACACAATTTCATGGTGTATTTTCCTACTGAAAGCGCCCCATTTGAGTTTATTACATGTAAGCAAACAATAGACAGCACATTAAAAACACGTGCAGGAACAATACGATTTCACTGTGGGCAGAGATATCCAGTATGAAGGGATAGAAATAGAAACCACGCAACTGACAAAATGACAAAACCCTTTTCTGTATCACTTTATTTTACTCTACACTACCGTTCAAAAGTCGGGGTCGGGTATGTTTTTAAAAGAAGTCTCTTATGCTCACCAAGTCTGTATTTATTTGATACAGTAAAACAGTTTTAATATTGCTAAATATTTTTACAATTTAAAATAACTGTTTTCTATTTTAATAAATTAAAAAAAAAACTGTGATGGCAAAGCTGAATTTTCAGCATCATTACTCCAGTCTTCAGTCACATGATCATGATATTAAGTGACATGATTCAGTCACTTAATATTTTTGTGGAAACCTTTTTTTTTTTTTTTTAGGATTCTTTGATGAATAGACATTTGAAAAGAACACTATTAATTTTTAGTCATTACTGTCATTTGAATGTGTCCTTGCTTAATAATAGTATTCATTTATTTTAAAAAACCGTACTGATCCCAGACTTTTAAATGGAAGTGTATGTGGTTAGTATTGCTGAAACTTGAAACTACAGTTCTCACCTCTCCTGCACTGTGGCTGCGCTGGCGGGACAGGTGCTGTCGGTGAACCAGCAGGCCGCTGGACCGGGAGTTCTGTAAGGGCAGCCGTGGGTCAATAAACGTTGTGGCACGACAGTTATGATCCACAAAGAAGGCCTGTGATGCATAAACACATAAACAGGGTTTGAGCAAAGAACTGTCCATGAAACATACAACACTGATGGGCCCTTAAGAATAAATAAGACAAGCATCTGTTCATTTTTTCCTGTGAGAAACACTAACTGGGCATCAACAAGACAACCAGATGGGCCTAGGCTCTATATGAACATACTAACTGAGATTTCAGTGTCTGTCTGTACAGTTTGTCCTATCAGACTACTCTTATGCAGGTCTAAGGCCCCTAAGACCAAACAAGTGCACAGTTCCAGAAGAAAAAAACACACACCTTCCCAGTGTGGTCGTGTTTCATCTCCCAGCCCCGTGGCAGCTCCAGCTGCTTGTTGGAGAACAGATTGAGGAAGTTTACGAGGTCCCGGTTGTGTTGGTACCGCTCAAAGTGTTGGGCGTCCCGTCGAACTTTACTGATCATATGCTTCAGACACGTGTTACTTGTGAACATGCGATAGGCACTCTGAAAGGTAAATAAGTGAGATCAAATCAGGAAATGTGTCAAAATTATTGCATGCCTTTCTGAATACTCAGTTTTGATTGGATACTTGAGCAAGTTAGAATAGCAAAATTGGTGACATTTTGCAACTCAAAACACAGAATACAGTAAAAATGACCTGAGGGGACTTCAGTGTTTGAATATAAATAATGAGTATAAAAATTTTGCTAGATGTCTAGAAACTCAAGAGTCCCCATTTAAAGCAATAAAATGAAAACATTGCTCAGAAAAATTAAGAGA
Source organism: Elopichthys bambusa (assembly GCA_037101425.1). NCBI lineage: Eukaryota > Metazoa > Chordata > Actinopteri > Cypriniformes > Xenocyprididae > Elopichthys > Elopichthys bambusa. The sequence continues at coordinate 13,070,346 of CM074438.1, read as the reverse complement.
CATAAGGACCTGGATGAGACAGAACTTAAAATAACGGAAGACATTTTATAATGTAGCTAAATATAGCTAACTAGTCCCAAAAAAACTGTTACATGGATTATATAATAATAATAATAATATAAATTAATATTAATATTAGTCTATTAAGTCTAATAGACTATTTTGCTTAGCACAAGCTTTTAGCAAGATAATTAAGATCATTTAAATTCAAAACAATATTTCATGTCCATGTATTTATTTGGTAAGTAGCCATGTAATAAGCTGGATAATGTCCAGTCTGTCGGTCATTACTTAAAAAAGCTTTGAGGTATTGCACTTGTCATATGACACAGGAAAGAGAAAATATATATATTGTGCCCAAAAAGAAATCGCTCCCATGACTTGTTTTGTTGATTTTGTCCCATGTTTTATTAATTAATTAAATCGTTTTAGTTAAATATAATTACTAATTCATTCCCTCCTTTTAATTTAGTTAAACTGTGGCCACAATTTACCTAATGAGAGAACAAATTAATAAGTCATGGGACCAAACTCTTAATTTGTGACCACAATCTCATGTTTTTCCCCCACATGTAATATACAGGGCTCCATAGTTTTGTAATAATGCCGGCTATACATTATCAATTACTTAGTTTCAGGTGTGCATGTAAGCACTGATATCTGTGTCTCTGTGTGCTTTAGCTCACAGGATTAGAATGCAGAACAGAGAAGAAGTCTGGACTGGAGAGGAACTTTGCACCAGGAGACTGAAGCAGCAAAGCCAGACGAGAACGTGAGCTGGCTTGACCCATAAAGCCGTCCCGCCGGTATTCTACATGAGAACAGACACATCAACAAGCACAAACTGAACAAAAACCTCTCATTCTACCCAGCCTCAGTCATCTTACATTCATCTCAGCATAACATTCATTCACTTTCCCAGACACTATCATCTGTAGTTCTCACTTTGATTGACAGCTTACCAGAGATGGAGTGGGACAGCAGGTCTGTTTCTTCAGGAGGAGGATCATCCACTCTTTGTTCCTCAGACCTTTCACTGGTCATTGTCCTACGGATACTCTGATACCTGCCAGAGAGAAAATACATCAATCACACATTCAGTAATGCATTGACCCTCTTGCTACATAAAAAAAATAAAAAATCTGTATACACCTTTCATATTCCCGGGTCAGTTTTGACCCAGTGGAATGTGAGCTTATAAAACAGTCATCATTTAATAATAATAATATATTTCAGATAAAGCCATATTGTATCTGATCAGTAACTTCCCATTAATGAGTGAATGTGCAAAATTTTGAATGTTACCATATTTTACTATGTTATTACTAGGGGTGTAACGATACCCTCATGTCAAGATTCGATACATATCATGATACTGAACTCACGATACGATATCATTGCGATACTCCAAGACATGGTAAAAGGTAAAAACAAAAAATGAACTGTTGATTAAAACGCTAAATTTGGTATTACATTGGGGGTGGAAATAAAATGAATAGGCTTAGACTTGGTGCTGGGAACTCAATGCACAGGACAATGCTGACACAAGAATAAAAATATTCATGATTCTGAAGCTGAAAATACATAATTATATTAGACGAATATGCTTGCACTCTGTCAGTGACAAGATTTTTACTGGTATAATAAATTTGTGGGTCCTGATAATTTGGCATTATTATACATTATATTCAACATTATATATAGTAGTTTAATGTAGCACTGACACTAAAACTGAACTGAATTTTTTTCACACAGAAATGTTCATTTTGGGTGAACTATACACAATACATATTGTCACTATCCACAATACATATTGTTGCATTTTTGTATTGCGATATATAGTGACATGATATATTTTGTGGGGTAGGGGTATTGTTAGATCCCTAGTTAACCTCCTGAGACCCAGGAATAGACTTTTGTCCTCTGTAGTGGACATTATATTTTAGTGATTTTCTCTGACACCATACGTCACAGTTTTAAGTCTGGATGTCCTGTAAAGAGAAGATTAAGGCTTTTCAGAGATACCAAATGTTTGGAGGTTTCACCAGGACAACAACTTCTCCTTGGTCTTTAAAAATGACTGAATGATCAAATTTAGCACTCTTATGGAAAATAATTTTTTTTGTAATTATCATTTACATCTGACTAATTTTCAAATTGTTTGTCATAAATCAGCATCTCAGGAAATGTTATGGGGTTTCTAATCAAAATATGACTTTCTGTTATAAAACAGGACATTGATTTCATACATGTCCACTGTAGAGGACACCAGGACTTAAATCATGTTTATCAGGCATTTTAGGAGACACAAGTGAATAGCGAAATAAATTATATATCAATATTCCTATTAATTATTAGATATTATTATGAAAATGTTGCAATTATTACTTATTACTTATTACTTATTAGATACAGTGTATAGATGCACTGTATTGAATGGGAAAACCCATGTATGGCTATTTTACCCACATATTGCATAAAGTAAAATGGTATATCAATTAATACCATTATATCTTTCATAACATAGTAACATAGAATCTAAAAATGGATTGGTGAATAAAAGAAAATCCCATTGTTTTTGCCTATACATGTCATGTCATTTATTTTTTTAAACAACTTAGTCCTGGTGTCCACTACAGAGGACATAGCATAACATATGAATAAAATATAATTTTTTTAATTTTTTTTTTTTTTTCATTTGTTTCTTATGCTCTAAACCAATGGTTCCCAAACCTGTTCATGGAGGACCCCCAGCACTGCACATTTCATCTAACACATCTGATTCAACTCATTAGTAGAGACTGCAAGACCTGAAGTAGGTGTGTCAGATATACATATATATATAGTGGGTACGGAAAGTATTCAGACCCCCTTAAATTTTTGACTCATTGTTATATTGCAGCCATTTGCTAAAATCATTTAAGTTCATTGTTTTTCCTCATTAATGTACACACAGCACCCCATATTGACAGAAAAACACAGAATTGTTGACATTTTTGCAGATTTATTAAAAAAGAAAAACTGAAATATCACATGGTCCTAAGTATTCAGACCCTTTGCTGTGACACTCATATATTTAACTCAGGTGCTGTCCATTTCTTCTGATCATCCTTGAGATGGTTCTGGACCTTCATTTGAGTCCAGCTGTGTTTGATTATACTGATTGGACTTGATTAGGAAAGCCACACACCTGTCTATATAAGACCTTACAGCTCACAGTACATGTCAGAGCAAATGAGAATCATGAGGTCAAAGGAACTGCCTGAAGAGCTCAGAGACCGAATTGTGGCAAAGCACAGATCTGGCCAAAATTTCTGCTGCACTTAAGGTTCCTAAGAGCACAGTGGCCTCCATAATCCTTAAATGGAAGACGTTTGGGACGACCAGAACCCTTCCTAGAGCTGGCCGTCCGGCCAAACTGAGCTATCGGGGGAGAAGAGCCTTGGTGAGAGAGGTAAAGAAGAACCCAAAGATCACTGTGGCTGAGCTCCAGAGATGCAGTCGGGAGATGGGAGCAAATTGTAGAAAGTTGTAGAAAGTCAAGTACACTGCAGCCCTCCACCAGTCGGGGCTTTATGGCAGTGGCCCGACGGAAGCCTCTCCTTAGTGCAAGACACATGAAAGCCCGCATGGAGTTTGCTAAAAAACACCTGAAGGACTCCAAGATGGTGAGAAATAAGATTCTGTGGTCTGATGAGACCAAGATAGAACTTTTTGGCCTTAATTCTAAGCGGTATGTGTGGAGAAAACCAGGCACTGCTCATCACCTGTCCAATACAGTCCCAACAGTGAAGCATGGTGGTGGCAGCATCATGCTGTGGGGGTGTTTTTCAGCTGCAGGGACAGGATGACTGGTTGCAATCGAGGGAAAGATGAATGCGGCCAAGTACAGGGATATCCTGGACGAAAGCCTTCTCCAGAGTGCTCAGGACCTCAGACTGGGCCGAAGGTTTACCTTCCAACAAGACAATGACCCTAAGCACACAGCTAAAATAACGAAGGAGTGGCTTCACAACAACTCCGTGACTGTTCTTGAATGGCCCAGCCAGAGCCCTGACTTAAAACCAATTGAGCATCTCTGGAGAGACCTAAAAATGGCTGTCCACCAACGTTTACCATCCAACCTGACAGAACTGGAGAGGATCTGCAAGGAGGAATGGCAGAGGATCCCCAAATCCAGGTGTGAAAAACTTGTTGCATCTTTCCCAAAAAGACTCATGGCTGTATTAGATCAAAAGGGTGCTTCTACTAAATACTGAGCAAAGGGTCTGAATACTTAGGACCATGTGATATTTCAGTTTTTCTTTTTTAATAAATCTGCAAAAATGTCAACAATTCTGTGTTTTTCTGTCAATATGGGGTGCTGTGTGTACATTAATGAGGAAAAAAAAAGAACTTAAATGATTTTAGCAAATGGCTGCAATATAACAAAGAGTCAAAAATTTAAGGGGGGCTGAATACTTTCCGTACCCACTGTATATATATATATATATATATATATATATTTTTTCATGAGCTCTAACCTGCGGTTGAGTTGTTCCATCTGCAGTATGGAGCTGGAGCGGGTCAGACCCTGTGGGGCAGGTGGGCCAGTGGGTCTCTGCCATGTGGTGGTGCGGTTCACATGATCAACAAAGAAGATACGGCCATGACTGTCTATACGAGCCTCCCAGTCTGAGAAAAGAAATGTGCGAAATGAGAATGGAGAGTAGGGAGTGATGGTGCCTAATTGAGTCATCAAGCCTAAATGACATAATTTATCTAGTACAGACACATAAACAACAGAAAAGCACATGCGGACGTACAGAAACACATACACACACTCACTGGGAGGTAAGGGCTCGTCCACACGCTGGTATCTGTGGACATCTTGTCTTACAGATGGCAGAGAATGAACACGCTGATCTCCGTTTATCTGAGGGACACCTGCACAACATTTTACATACAGAATCAGGATGTATTTCCGAACTCATGTTTGATTTCTTTTCCATATAAAAATAAATTGTCAAGCGAAGGCCAGCTCAATGATTCTGTGAATACCTGATTCTGATTCTGTCTCGGTAACGAAGGTCTCAGAATCCACAGATTCTCCATCACCTGATGGCATTAACTCCTCCTCTTCCTCGTCCTCCTGTGACACACCTGCTGTTGCCTCCAGGCTCCACCTTCTGGACATTGTGTCCTCAGTCACATCTTCACATTCCTCCTCCTCAATGGCTGATGGTTCTGGTTTTGGAGCGTCCCTCTCTTGCTCATTAGTTGGATGGATTTCTTCAGCAGTCTCAGCAACCTCATAAATTGTGGGTGGATCATCTGAAAGATCTTCTCCCCCTGGGTCAATGGCTGCCTCTGCCCCCTGTTCTGCCTCCTATAAAGATCAATTCATAGACAAAGATTACCTTTACTTCATATTTTGCCCTATCTATTAATTTCATAGTTTATAGATTTCTATTTCTATTCATATAATTTTTAATTTATTAATATTTATATTTCAGGGCATATCATCCTCTTGGAATTATAAAGGTTCTATCTGACATTTTTGTCAGGGTATTTTAAAATACACTCATTCACGGTGTAAAGAAAATGCTATTACTTTTATTTCATGGTTAGCATGACTGATTTTTTTTATGCTATTTATTAAATATCTTGAATTAGATTTTAGTTTTATATTTTCATTTTTTTATTTTAGTTAGTTTTAGTAATTTGTTATGTGCTTTTATCATTTTTATTATTTTTTGTTTTGTTTTAAATACAGTGCTCAGCGTAAATGAAAAGTAACATTTTAAATCATATCTCAATGAACACAAAAACAATTTCCAAAATGTTGACAAGACTAAGTTTTATATAAAATCTGTTTAACTTATAATATGAAAGTAAGGTTAATAATATAACTTAGAGAACAAAAAGTTTTACTCAAATTAGGATGATGCAAAAATGAGTACACCCCACTGAAAGTCTCTGAAGCAAAGCTAAATTTTAGACTACAAATGTCTAATTTAACAAGAATTCAACCACAGGTGAGTCTAATTATGCTGCATTCACGCCACCTCGTATTTACCGGAATCTTGCATCTACAAGAAGATCAGCAAAGCTTTACTTATCAGTCAGAATACTGTAGCAAAAGTGGTACAAAAATTTTAAAAAGATGGAACTGCAACCATGAGTGATGGCTGCATGAGTGCTGCTGGTGTCAGGGAGCTGCATTAATTCACAGATGTACTGCTCTATACTGAAAAAGAAGATGCTACCATCACTCCGTGCCCTTGGTCGTCGTGCACTTTTCCAACATGACAGTGATCCTAAACACACATCTAATTTCTGAAGAAGAACAGGGTGAAAGTGATTCAGTGGCTTCTGATCTGAACCCAGTCGAACACCTATGGGGGAATTCTGAAGAGACAAGTTGAGCATCACTCTCCATCCAGCATCCAGTCTCTAAAAGAGGTCATTCTTGAAGAATGGAAAAAGATAGATGTTGCAAAATGTCGCTAACTTGTTCATACCATGCCTAGAAGACTTGGTGCTTACATTAAAAATCATGGAGGCCATACAAAGACACACTAGATGTAGTAGTTTTTGTTGTGGGGTGTACTCATTGTTGCATCACGCTAATTTGAGTAAAACTGAAAAATGTGTAATCTAAGTTATATTATTAACCTTACTTTCATGTTATAAGTTAAACAGATGTTATATTAAACTTAGTCTTGTCAACATTTTGGAAATTGTTTTTGTGTTCATTGAGATATTGTTTAAAAAGTTACTTTTCAAAGGGGGTGTACTCATTTACGCTGAGCACTGTAATTTTTAATGATTTTTTATTTCGGTTTTAGTACTTTTATATTTAATCTATTTATATTTCATATTTTATTTACTTATATTTTATTTTTTAATGAATATTTTAATAGTTTTAACAATGACAACACTGTTTTAAACTAGATTTGTAAAAGATCTGGACACTCTTAAAAGATTGTGGACAGTGTTGCCAAGTCTGCGGTTTTCTCGCAGAATTGGGTAACTTTTACACTGTTGCAGTGGGTTGTTTTTCATGTCTGCGGGTTGAAGCGACCCCAAATAACATGATATTTATCCCCTTTTATGCTAATTTTACAAAAGGAACCCCTCCAAAAACGCGTATTTTAGCCCCGAGAACGCAACCCCCCATGAAACGCGATTGGGCTAGTTTTGGGCTAGTTCTGAGTAGCAATTGGGCGGGTTTTGTTGTGAAAACCTGGCAACCCTGATTGTGGACACTCTTATTATACTGTATGTTAAATTGGAATTTCGCATAAAACATTTGTGAATAAAGTAGCGTGTCCATCCAGTGAGTCGAAGAGAACAAAATCATCACATCCTGATAAAGTGGCACCAAATATCAAGAAGCCACTTTATATAATAATTTTTGTATAGCCTATAATAAATTACTTGCGGCTCAGAGCAAGAAACATAATAAAAACGCTCACATTATCTTGGTTTCGGAGGCGGATACCTGCTGGGAACACAGTCAAGTAAGACAGTTCACATTACTTTTTTGATGCGCATCAAGGAATTTATTCGGTAAATGTGTTTCCATCATAGTTTATGTGCATGTTTTCTTATCAGATAAAAAAAATATCCGACTCAATTGAGCACGTTTTTTATGCACATTTTTAGAATTTATTATCCAGTTTCCATTCAGCGTTTTTTTATGCAATATCCCAAAATGTGCATAAAAATAGGTAAATGGAAACATAGCTATTGACGCACTTGAATTGAGAATTTTCCTTTCAGTAAATCTTCAACTGACCTGAGAAGCAGATGTAGGGCCCGGGCAGCAGTCAGATGCCATTGAAGAAATATCAACTTCGGTTGCCAGCTCCTCACTGGGTTCCAGTCCTTCTTCTTCCTCCTCCTCTTGCCTCTCCATCAGGCTGGCGGTTTCCACCTCAGGGGCGACTGAACTCGGCATGACCTCTGGCTCAGGAGGCACCTCTGTTCCTATATTCAGAGTCTCTATTTCCAACTCCAGTCTAGCCTCTTCTGGAGGTTCCTCTACAGATGTTTTAAACGTTAAATGTTCTGTAATTGGTGGTTTTGGGGGTGTTTGTTGAGTCCTTGAAACACCATTAAATGTTGGCAGCGTGGCCTCTGTAGCAGCGGACCTCTCTTCATCTTCATCAGAGTCAATGTGCAGCATAGCGCTGAGGCGTGTGTGTGTGGGAAAGCTGGATCGTAATTTTGGAGAAGCTGCCCCAAGAGGCCTATCTCCCGGGCCCTTAGGGGCATCAATGGCATCAAGCTGCTCACTGAAAGAACCCTGGAGCAGGTCTGGAGAAGAAGGGCCCTCATCATCCAGGGTGGCCCCATACATCTCGGTGTCTGGGGAGGGTATGCTGCTACCTTCCCCATTTCTGTGGGAACCCAGGGAGCCAGTGGGTGAAGGGCCTGCTGATGGGACAGGGAGAGGACGGGGCAGCTCTTCATCATCTGAAGGGGTTCCAGGAGCTCCATTGAGGGCTGCTGCCCCTAAAATCGTCTCAGTGGAAACATCTATGAGAGGTGAATACAGGTTATTTCAAAACCATTTGAAATTAGTAGCTATAAGCTGAGCCAGATCAAATGTGTTTGTATGTTATCTTACCATCTTGGCCCATAGATGTGATATCCACTTTAAAGTGCATTTGACCGCTCACATGATCAGTGGGCAAACGACGACATAGAGAGAAGCTCAGTGATTGGTTCCTGTAGCCATATAAATATATATGTATTGACACACATACACAACCATTCAAAAGTTTGGGGCTAGCAAGATTTTTAAAGTTTTTGAAAAAAGTCTCTTATGTTTACCAAGGCTGCATTTATTTGATCAAAAATACATTAAAAACAGTAATAAAAACAGTATGAAATATATAATGAAAGTAATGAGATATTATTACAATTTAAAATAGCTGTTTTGTATATTAATATAATTTATTCCTGTGATGTCAAAGCTGAATTTTCAGCATCATTACTCCAGTCTTCAGTGTCACATGATCCTTCAGAAATCATTCTAATATGCTGATTTGATGCTCAAGGAACATTTCTTTTCGTCGTGAAAACAGTTGTGCTAGTTAATATTTTTGTGGAAACCGTAATATTTTTATTTTTCAAGAACATTATTTATTTTAAAAATAAATCTTTTGTAACATTATTAACAGCTCTACTCTCACTATTGATCAATTTAATGCATCCTTGCTAAATAAAAATAATATTTTTTTTTTTTTTTTTTTTTTAAACCTTACTAACCCCAAAGCCTTAAAGGGTAGTGTATTACTGATCAATTATATTGTGACTAATATCAGTGTTTATGTTCTATTAAAGAAATCGATCAGAAAAGAAGAATCAGGAACATGTTTGTTTTCATGACGATCAGATGAGACATTGCCATGACACTCACCCTGACGCATGTCTCTCCAGCAGCATCTGCACCGGAATGTTCAGCTGACCCAGGAAGCGCTTAATAATTGGGCGACTTTTAGCAAACTTGTCTTTAATCTCAATCACTAAGACGTCTGTCATAAGAGCCACAAAAGTGTGTTTCTACATGGAAAAACAAAAACATCTTGGTGTGAACTGTTTCAATAGATGTTTATTTGACTGTGAATGTGTCAGTTTTTTTTTACAGTCTGCATTAGATAGTTTCTTTCTTATTATGTACTCTCTGTGTGTGTTTGTGTGTGTGTATCACCTCTCCATGCCACACAGGATTAGTAGTGTTAGTTGTAATGCCGGATCGTCTCTCTTGGCCATGATGGGAAAAGGTCGGAAAGCAACTTCTCTTGCCTGGATGAATGCTCATCTTCAAATAAGGGTCTGGGTTAAAAAACATCCCCTTCTTCAGCCCCACTGCCCGGATATCTAAAACAAACAACAGTCTAATTAGTAATAAAAACAGCACAGATAAATCTATGGAGTAGGATAGTATCATAAGTCATTGACCTTTATTTGAAGAGTATAAATCATCAATGGATCATTCCTGTTTGTCTCTTACATACCTGATAAGGTAAAGCTGACCAGTTTTCGACTGCTCTCTGAAGCTTGTTGTCCTTCACCTTGACCGTCAACCTGGAAGATACATAGATATGAGTGGCTACATACATGAGTGGCTACATCTGTGGACTTACAATGATAAATAATAAGTAATAACAAGTATCTTAATAGTTTAGCATTCATAATTTCTCTAGTCATCTTGTATCCTCAGTTTACTTAACACAGAGAACAGATTATCTGGCTCAAGTGTGTTTCAATAGAGTTGGAACACTACAGGAAGGCAGGTGTCCAGGAGCAGGAGAGAGCTCCCATATGTATATGACTGAGTTCCCTACATCCATCCAACGACATGATAAATGGCCTGCACTTATGGGAGCTAAGAAATATCCGACCTCCAAACATATAGATGTGAGGATGCGGTCAGATAGTCATTTAGCACTGTGTACTGTGTAACCTTTACTGTCTGGCCTGTAGTGAACAAGACAACAACAGTGGTATATATAATCATCTGCTAGTAAACATGTTTAATATTGCACAGAAATTGTGAGCCAGTAAAGACAATATAAATACGGTAATGTTTTTGAATAAAATACAGTTGAAAAATGTGATATATATGTTTGAAATAACAAACTACCAAATAAATTATAAAAGTTTGGGGTTAGCATGTTTTTAAAAAAAAATCTCATATGCAAAAACTTGTTTTGAAAGTGATTCCAACAAAACTGTTTCTTTGTGCCATTATCTTTATAGTTGTGGTGTGGACTATTCTTTTATGTTTTGAATGATATTTAGAATTATATCTCTATCATTATTGCTATAGTTATCGTCTTTGTTGTAAAAGGGTTCACGTCATGTGTATATTGCAGTGTGTAATGCAGATTTTTTATATACACGGAGTAGACGGGGGGAAAAAACTTTTGACAAATATGTACAAGCACAGCACGCTTTGTTGGATACATTATTCCACAATGCAATGTGCTTGACCTTCCATTTCCAGTGATGAACCAGATTATATCTTGATCAGACTAACAACTGTTTTACACAAAAATTGGATTGAAGAGCCAAGCACTTTACCACACCATGTGTTTTTGTGAACTATAATGCTGTCTATTTACGCAGGAATAATGTCTTCTGTTGCCTAACACACACACACACACACACACACACACACACACACACTGACCGAGGCTCTGGGGTTCTTGACTGTGATGCAGGGTGTTGTGGCTCTCAGCGCACCACTGACTCCATGGTAGTATTTAAAACAGATCCTTGTCTCAGCTAGAAGAGATAACCAGAAGAGTGCCAGCATAACAAATCTGTCCAGCATATTTGTAGAGTCAGCATGATATTTTATATCAAAAAAAAAAAAAAAAAAATTACATTACATATTTATAACATTAGGAATTTGTAACATATCCTGTGTTTGTAACACATGTAAAGCATGTAACATCAAGTTGTGTCACTCACCTTCAAGGAAGTACGGCCCTGCCTCCAGCCTCCAGACAATCTGCCCACACTGTGTACCATTAACCCCACGGTTTTTGCAGTCCCACATGTTTGATGGACAGGTCTCATCTGAAAAAAGCACATTGCATACTTTTACTGTATTTGTATGTGCGCATATGTTTCTAACAGTTTACAGAATACGTTCTAGACATGCCGCATTCTTATATATTTTTGGGTGGCAAATGGGTGACACATGAGGTAGAATAAACCCAATTAGCAGAACAGTGCCCCATAATGATGACAAATTTACTGATAAAGAATCTATAGTGGCTCTGTATTTTACATTGCATAGTCATCTACTAATGAATAAATGTGGGGCAAATTATGTTGAGGCCATTACTGAATGTCTGCTTAGTCGTTGAAACTTAGAGCCCCCTAGAGATAAGACCCTTGTGCAGGTAAAGAAGTTTTGCTGGCCTTCAAGTCAATGGTTTGTGGCTTTGTGCCCAGATGTATCGTTTTGCTCTGGTCTCATATTTTTACATGACAGTGAGAATTGTGATCTAAGTGTTTAAGGATGAGGACTGAAGGGCAAAGAGGGTGAATGGATCTGTCTGCCATCATCTAGTAAACATGTCTAACAGCATGTCTGGTAGAGTCCTGCTGCTTTTAATTTAAATTCTATTTGTACTATATTGTGTCTCTCTGTTGTAGTCTGTATATTTGTGAGCAATTTTTAAATTTTGGATGAGTCCTCACTTAGTTTTTTTTTTTTAAATAAATGAGTGTTAATATAAAAAGAAAGAAATGCATTTGATTAACAGGATGCTAAACTAAAGTTTCATTATATATATATATTTAAACTAATTAAAAAAATATTATTTAATTGCACATGTTTTTATTTGTGTAAGTTAGAGCAAATGTAATGCATAAGACAGACTAGATCATATCAGCAAAACCCAGAACAACTGGATTTAGATGCTATAGCCACAATACTACTATTGATCACAATATTCTTATTACTCATTTAGAAAAGACTGTGGGTATTCGAGGCACGGCTCTTGAGTGGTTCAGATCATTTCTTTCTAATAGGACCTTTTCAGTTAATATCAGTCAGTCTTCTTCAAAATCTGCTCCATTGAATTGTGGTGTTCCCCAGGGTTCAATTCTTGGTCCAGTTTTGTTTTTACTGCACATGCTGCCCTTAGGTTCTATTTTTAAAAGTCATGGAGTTTCTTTTCATTGTTTTGCTGATGATACTCAGGTGTATCTACCTTTATGGAAACAGGACAAGAGGACAATTACATCTCTACTAAATTGTCTGCATGAAGTTAAACTATGGATGTACGCAATTTTTTAAATGTTTTTAAACGAAAGTAAGACCGAGGTAATTTGGTTCGAAAACTCTAAATCTCAAGTCCTCTCTGATTTGGGGAACTTGGCTCCTTTCTGTAAATCGGTAGTTAAGAATCTTGGGGTTCAGTTTGATGTCTCTCTGAAATTTGATAAACAGATCAACTCGGTGGTTAAGTCTTGTTTTTTTCAGTTGAGATTACTAGCTAAGGTAAAACCATTTCTGTCACCTAGCAATCCTGAAAAGCTTATTCATGCCTTTATTTCTGTAAGATTGGACTACTGTAATTCTTTGTATGCAAGTGTGAACCAATCGCTGTTAACTCGCTTGCAGTTTGTGCAAAATGCTGCTGCTAGATTGCTGATTGGTGTTCGTAAACACCAGCATATAACACCTATCTCCAATCCACTACAGGGTCGATTTTTAAATTACTTATCTTGGTATATAAAGTCTTACACAATCTTTTGCATTTACACAAACCTCAAAGGAATCTAAGGTCTTCAAACCAGATGATTCTAGACGTCCCTAGGACTAGAATAAAAATAAGTGAAGACCAGGCATTTTCAGTGGCGGCCCCAAAGCATTGGAATAGCTTGCCTTTATATCTTAGACTTTTACCTACATTGGGTTCTTTTAAAAGAAATCTGAAATTGTATTTACTAGAGTTAGCCTTTGGCTCAACACACTGAGTAAACAAAGTGGGTCTCGTTCTTTGCTGTGATGTTTGTTTTACTTGCTTATTTAATTATTACTCTTTTTCCTTCTGTGCTGTTGGTCTCCTTTTTTACTATTGTACAGCACACTGGTCAACCTTGTGTTTTTTTTAATTGTGCTCTATAAATAAATGAAACAAACAACAAACAAACAATAACATCAAGTCTTACCTATGTGGTACAGGCCAATCCAGTCTGTGGCATCCACCTCTTCCTTGATATCCCATGAGATGACCAAGTTCTGGCCCCGGCACATTGTGAACTCTAAAGTAGAAGCTGTGAGTGAGGATCGCCCTTGAGAACTGACCAGGTCTGTATCACTGTTGGCTCTGAGGAGTCCAACTCCAGCCTGCTCGGCCCCACCACGCTCGGCTAAGCTCCGAAGATTGTCCGGGCTGAGTGTGTGCCGCACATTTGGGCTCCGTCTACGACCTGCAGACTCCCGTGTGGCCAGGTGATCCCGCCCCTGAGGCGCCATGCCTGACGCCGGGTTGGAGCGGGGCCTGGACGGGAGAACTGCTGTGGCAAGAGAGGGGCGAATGGTGGCAACTGTGTGGAAGCACGTCTATGGACTGGAAGGGTTTGAATGGGGGTTTGAGGAAAAGGCCGGAATGATCAAGAACCCTGACCTGAATCCTGGATTGGACCTGGACTGAACTGTAATTGTCTGGACATATAGGTGAAGGACCAGATAGGAACTCTTTTGGCCTGTCCCCTGTTAGAGCACTTGGCTATGATAATGGCTATTGACCTTAAAGATTTGAGAATAAGGTATTTAATTAAACTTTAATGAATCTAAAAGAGCTCAGTTATTTCCATTGATTGGCCAATGGGTTCCAGCTAGCAAACACAATCCTCCTCGGCTCCTAATAGTTTATCATCAATACCATCTGTCTATAAACACACAATGAAGAAGATGAAACTAATTTTAGAGTTTTTAGAACCTAAGAAATAAGTGTGAGGAATAGGGAAAAGAAATTGGAAATGACAAAGAGATAGAGAAAAGAACAAAGAAAGAGAAATGTCAGTAAAGAGAAAGTATTTACAGTACTACACAATTTCATATGTACAATCATTAATACCACAGATGTAAGTTCCGTGAGTCTTAAGTACACATAACTTGCTTCATTTTGAGACAGACATTTTAATCACTGAAAGTAGATAACATTCAGCTCAGGAAGTGAGTCAGATGTTTTCTAACGACTCTGGCCAATTCAGTGAGTTTATTCCAGTGTTATTTTTGTATTATTTATATACTTTTTGTGTAATTTATATACTTTATATAATTTTCAGCTTTCATTTTAGTTTTTCATTTTCATTTTTTTTGTTTGTAATTTTGTCATTTAAATTTTACAACCAAATTTTGTTTCTATATAGCTTTAATTAGTTTATTTTTATTTCAGTTTGCACTTCATCTTAAACTTATTTATTTATTAGCCAATAAACATTTCTATTTTTCTTTAAATAATTAAGTTTAAGTTTTTCATCTAAGATTTATATTGTATTTTTTTTACAGCTTTATTCCAGTAACAACTGAATTCAACAGTTTGTCAAAAGAACCAGTTCATAAGAGTCAATTGTCCATTAACTGAACTGTACTGTTTCTTTGCACTACACTGAGATGCGTTCTACATACAACAATGTAACTCGCTTATTAACTACTATAGTATGATGCATTAATGGAGAAACGAACCAAATAATAAACACAAATAAACCGTAGTAACATGGTCGCACATCATGTTTGAACCACATTGGTTGGTTCAACAATATAGGACAGCCATTAATTACGTCACTAGCAGGTAGAGGAGTAATTTTGCTTTATTTGATGATTCATTGCGGGTTTCCTCATACGTCATACTCCAGAGTTCCCTTGAACATTTTATGCACATGCACAGTCCTCAAAACGGTGCAAATTGTTGACATATATAGATTAAAATGTCTATATATTTAAATAGAATGAAAGATACAGAATGTACTAAATGTTAGCTTGCTTATTTTGTCCAAGAACATGATCCATTTAAGTTCATTTAAAGGTGGACTCAGTATTATTTCAAATACACTGTTTGGAAGTTAGTCGGGCCGATACCAACAATCAGCATTAGGGGGCGTATGACGGTCAAAGAGAGAGAACGAGCAAGAGGGAGATTTGAAAATAAGAAAAAACAAACAAACTGCAGAATGAGAGATGGGACCCAATACAAAACAGCTCAAAAGAATATCACTGGAATTAAGGTTTATGACTGGGCAAGTGCTTTAGGACCCGCGTTAATATTAGAAAAGCTTTCCAGCGCTGAAGAGAGCTAAGCAGAAAGGCCTGAAAACAGACGTGGAGGTTGCTTTGATTCCTTATCATGTAAGTAACACTGGGTTTTGATTGTCTGGAGCTGCTGTTCTGTTGGTGATTAACAACAAACTCTTGTTTGTATTTGCTCTTGTGTACTGTACGTTCATTTTTTGTGCTTCCTTGTTGTTTGTTCATCATCTGCGCTTTATTTTTCGTGAAGCATTTTGTTGTGCATCAGCTGTGATAAACAGATATCCACTCGCATTGCGTGTGTAACAGTGGCCAGATAGTGGAAGTTTTGCAGTTAAACTGCTGCACACTGACAACCACTAGAGAATGAGACATTTAGCGTCACTGGTAGTGCATTCGCCTCGCATGCCAGCAGCGATCAAGCTGGGGTTTGAGACCGACTCGGAGCAGGGTGGTTAGTATTGAAGAGTGAGTTTTGGAGCAATGAAGAGAGGGGTGGGTTTGTTTGGGTTGATTTCAAATATCAACAGTGTTCAACAACGAATTTGAGAAATCGCATACAGCACCTTTAACAAGAAACTATGCTTCTAAACACAGGTCGCAAGCAGTAGTTCCAACAAGTTTGCGAATGTTTGTTGAAACTATGGTTTCGGGAAACACCAAATCGTTGAACTATGTTGGTAATGACCATAGTTGGCTATGCTTTTGGGAAACGCACCCCTGATTGGCTTTATGTTTTAAAGTCACTACATTTATGAATTGGTTCCTAAGAATCATTTGCTTATGAATCGGACTACAATGATTGTAAGGCCTGTTTTCTGTTTGCTCTGTGGTTAAAAAGAAACCCAAAAATTGAAACAAGAACAAAGAAGTTTATCATCAAAAACTTGAGGTAAGTAATAATTCATTATTTTTGGTTTTTGGCTGTGTCTAGACACCATGCATTTTTTAATTTCCTCTGTTTTATTAAAATGTGCCCCACAAATACACTCTCTTAGGATCATTTGACAGGTCTTTAGTTCCAAAGGCACCTCAGGTAAAAATAGGACCAGTGGGAGGATTAGTGGATGTCATTTCTCTACACACTCCAGCTCAGCTATCTTCCTTCACAGCCCATCACCATCACTTTTTACTTATACCCCATGAATCATTGACAGAGGGCAATTGGGAAAATTTATGTCATAAAACTTTTCCAGATTTCTAAATAGTGTTACTAAAAATACTAATAAAATCGATGCAAGGAGAATATTTATTGTGCGTTATAATGTATCCATTGCAGAAACTAAATAATATATTTTCTGCTGGTTATACAAACAACATTCAAACTCCACACTCACTAACATCTAATGTGAGCTTTTAATAATGTATTTATTCACCAATCCTAACTGAACATTAAAGAGAATTCACAAAGTATCTGTTTGCAACATTTTGAATTAGAAGTCTTACACTGCAGAATGACAATGTATTGCATGTCTGAAAAATGCTTGAGCGAGCATGCATGTGCGTATGAGCGTGTTCCCGGAGGTGATGTCAGCACAGAGAGTTTCTGCAGTGTTTGCATGCGGATGACACCTGATCTTACAGTCCATTAAATAGTAAATGAGGTCTGTTCACCTATGCATAAATGCAGTGTTTTCTATCACTACAGGAACCCCTCTGTGCACTAGCGGAGGTTACTGCAGTCTTTGCTTCTTGACATAACGGGCACCTTGGGGAGCTGGCACAGAGAATGGCACAGGAGCGGTTTGTTCTGTTCCACTCTCTATATTACAATTCAGAGCAACAGACACACACACAAGCATGTAACTGCACACTAACAGACCTTGCCTTACATTTTGCCAGCTTTTAAGACACATTTCATTACTGAACAGAAGTTTGCTACTTTCAGGCTCACCACTGAAGTCTCAGTTTACTCTTGAAAGATGGATAAATATTTTCTTCTAAGGATGCGTACCCATTTTTAACAAATACCTACAAAAATGTATTATTACCACTAAGGCTTTTTTGGTCTCTTGCATCTGGTTGCAGGGAATGAAAGGCAATGAAGGGGTCTTTCTCATGTTGCAGATAATGGTCAAATACAGTCAAACATTCACTCTGTCAACCCCTGCTTTCCCTCACATCTGAAAATGTGATGCAGCATTGTGAATATAGAATGACTGGGGGAGTACTGCAGCATCAGTAACAAGGATATCAAAATCAGCGAGCAAATTAGGCTATGCAGCAACTTTCAGATGGCTGACTTTTTAAGGGATATCTATAGGTTTTTTTTTTTTACACATATTCTTGTAGCCTAAGTAGCCTACTCCAGCACATTTAGTATATGCCAATTATATGAGATACGTTTTTAAAAATATATATTTTAATAGGCCTATGGAATATAGATGGCTTGTTGCAAGTCCATAATAACGGGGAAAATATTAAAAGTAGCCTACTTTATTGTTCATTGTCATTGTATACTGATCTCAAAAGAAAAATCTAGATTAGCGTTCTGTTGCTATAGTTACCTCCTCACGCGAACGCGACTTTTTTTTTTTTTAAAAAGGGTTTATTAGTATTAAAGACACACACTAACTAACTTGTTATATACATTTTTAACGTTACTAAAAATCTAATTGAAGCGTAGCCTGTACAATTGTATGCAAAAATAACATGTTTAAGACACTCTTCTTGCACTGAGGATAGGCTATTCAGTCTCTTTAGCAGCCGAATCGTCCATTCAATATCATTTCACCAATCTCTATTTATTTATCTTTGTATTTATTTAAAGATTGCTCCAGCTATGCTGTCGAAAAAAAGTGTAATAGCCTAAATAAATGAAGTAAATAATGTGTAATATGTTTTTATTACTCAGCAGAAGTGTGTATTACGTCATATGAGTTCGAGCTTGTGCGATCAACCAGAATCATCACATGAAGGTGAATTTTTTTTTTTTTTTTTTGGTTACATCTGCAGGTGAAGCCCAGCGCGCACACAAGTTCCACAGAGCCGTAACGGCTTTTCTCACGACAGCATATCGGATAACACAGGGAATTCCCTTCGTCATGTATTCACACATCACGATCTGCAGATAATCAGCAACGCAACCCCTCGTCGGCGCATATGTATTTCTAAACCTCAGAGTCAGTGCACCTTTTTTATTATTATATCAAGCGTTAAAATTGCTGAATCACAAAACACATTTTCTGTTAAAATATCGGTTGCATAGACATACATAGACCTACAACATGCATCAACACACCATATATTGTGTAACCGCGTACCTGCGCATCAACGTGATGTGTCCATGGAAACGCCAACATAATCCGCGGCGCAAAGGCGAATAACGTGCGTTAATAACAGACCTACTATTTTATCGCTAATTCCTCAAATTCGCCTTGGCAGCGAGGCGTCGATCCATTCAGGGCCTCTTCATCCAAATGAAGCGAGATTTTGTCGCTTACCCGAACCAGAAATCACGACTGAGGGGACAGTTCCCTTCTGCACAGGTTGACAGATGAGCTATAACATCCTGGATAACAGCCCGAACTATCTGATCTTAGGCTCCTGAATATCTGATCTCAACGACTGGTGTAATTAGGCTATAGCAGAAAACGGCGTTCGGTTTCCCTGTGGACGTGACCACCCGGCTCGGTCCGTCTTCATGTCACTCCCCGCAGCGCATGCAGCGGTGGTAATAAAGCAGTTATAAGGCGCTCCAGTCAGAGCTGGAGGCAGTGTGAGAGTGGCGGGGTGGCGACTGCTGGGGAATAGCTCTACATAGGACAAATAACAGGGTATTACAAACGAATTCAGATTACATTTGCACGGATTGATCAATCCAGACCTCTAATGCAACTGTTTTAAAGAATAATGCAGATGTAAAAGAATACATGTGTGTTTTAAAGTATAATACAATAGTCACAATGCACATTATCCTTAGTCATCCCACATCTAACACATTTAATGCATAAACAATAAAAGACACAAACTGAAATGCAAATGCTTATTTTCAAACATGTTCAATTTTCCTGTGAAAGACTGTAAATAGCTCTGCATCAGGCATTTAAGATTTCTAGAACACTACAATATGGTTCAACTGGTTAGTTAAACCAATAACAAAAAATGTACAGCATTTCTTAATGTTAAAAATGTCTAATATTTCAAGTTGTACAAATGCACATGATTTAAAAATGAGCAAAAGTATTTATCAATAACATTAACAAAGATTAATAAATTGTCATTTGTACAATTTGTTTGCATTAACTAATGCCAATTAAAATGTTTAAAATATGCATTATTTAAAGGTTTACATTAGACAAAACTAATGAAAATATGTTCTGTCAGGTTTGAAACCTCTTTCCATTCCATGAATCTTCTGTTTGATGTGACTGTGCTTGACTCTGCTCTGTTGCGGACAGCATTTGTATTCATATCTTGTGGTTAATCCTGAACACTCATAGACCCTCTCACTGGATCTCACTCCAGACACATGTGTTCACATTAATTCCATGCCATCCTGGGAGTAAATACTGCTGACTAAATGAGCTGCATGCCAAATGATTTATGCATTTATGAATGGAGAGGTGGACTGTTCTGTGAAGCAGAACATTGCATCAGATATTAGAAGACATTGTGATTATATAGTTTTCGGTCTTTCAACTGAGATGAAAGAAAACTTCAACATCTCCGTATAAACCCAGTCAAATGGTGTTTTGGCAGCTGCAGTGGCCAAATCTCAGCAGGACTAACAGCCATCTGTTAGGCTGAGGAAAAAATGCAAAATATTATTAAATATGACTAAATAGAAGGAATTAAAATGGCACCCTAACCCTAACCCAAGATGTTTGAGGGATTTTCTAAGAATTACTAAAACATACCACACTATTTTTAAAGAGACAGCATGCAAAAAAAAAAAAAAAAAAAGGGCACACTTTGAGACTAAGCGAAATAAGTAAATAATAAAAACTAACTTAAATAATGTGAAAAGACAATTTATATATTGTGACTCTTTGCTGTAAAAATAATACCTTGTATCTACTCAAAAAATGGTTACAAGCAATATTATTAATTAAAATTTAACAATTAAGAATTGAGTTAAAATTAATCAAATGAGCTCCTTAAAAGTGAACCATTTAAAATGAGTAACTACAAATAGCACACAAAAAAATTAAGTAAAATTTAAACAAAAATATTGGGTTCATTGGACAAAAAAAACTATATTAATGAATACTGCTTAATTTTGTGTTATGTCAAAATAATTTAATTAAGTTAATATTATTAATAATATTAAGTGGATTATTTAAATTATTGAATTTTAATGAATTAAATCGGATTTTAAGTATAAATAACAGACAGACGTCAAAGATCTCTTTATTAAGAACTCTTTATTTATCAGACAATTGGGAAATACAAATGCAGACAAGGCACTGATTTTCCAGGTATAGATGACCGGTGTTGTAGTCTGTAATGTAAAATATCACCCCTTGTTGCAATCTGCAGATTTTACACCGCCATCTCATTATGTTGCACCTATTAAAAAACACACGAGAGAAAAAAAAAAACCAAAAAAAAAAAACACACACACACACGAGTACATTTAGACTGTATTTTTTTGCACTTTAATTCATTTTTGTGACTCTAATACCTAATTATACTGTGCAACTAAATAAGTCTATGTTCATAGTTTGTTGTAAGAGTTAAACAAAATGTTGAAATGATAATTGTTAGGGCTGGAAAGGGAGTGGTGCTTGTGAGCACTGGAAACTGCATACACTGTTGAATGGTAGCGATAGGCTAATAGTTTTAGCTTATCTCCTTTAGTCATTAATTGGTCTAAAACACGATTTCCTACTTTGTTGGTGGTAATAACACACAACCTGGACAATTAACAGTTTTAAGAATTAAATTAAACTGTCAGATCATCATCAGCCTCCACATTGTCAGCGGGAATCCAGTAAAGCCAGGCCTCGTGAACATAAACCATTCAATAGCAGTGCTCAATAGGGTTACCGCTGCCTTATTCAGTTTTCTTTGTTAATATTAACACAAAACTATGCAAAGTCCACAAAAAGAGTGCCGTCAGAAATGTCCTCACACCGTCTGCTGCCGGAAACTCCACGTCATTTCTTAAAAGCGCGCACTGCAATCGGAAATGCTTGTCAATTGAAAACAGCTAATTTCCATCATGTTGGATTCATTCAATATTCTCTCTGTTTGGAATTACTCAATAAGAATAAATCCTTAACGACAAAACTGAGTAGATTTTGTTACAGACGATTTTAATGAACTTTAACACAAAAGACATTAATTTTGTTAAATAAAGTTTACATATTAAATTCCATGAAATCTACAAACCCACAGAATTACTTTTTACAGTGTTCTTTGATCTAAAGAATACACACACACACACACACACACACCAATAAACTTGAGAACCAACTCTCTGTAAACAATTTTATTGGAACTGCAGTAGTGCTCAAATTGCACATATTTTTGGGTAAAATAACATGTTAAGATATAAACACTACAAGCCACTGACTCCACAACACATTATTCGCAACCTGAGAATGTTCATTTTGTTATTTCACCATATACAAAGAGTTAGATAGGCAAATACCTTGTTATCCTGCACTGTAACAAATTAATTACAAAACAGGTGCACAACATCTGACACTTTCTATCATGTCTGTATAATAAATAACAATAAAAGATGCTCCAGAAATAAGCATGAACTGCCCTAATCACCATATTAAGAAAACAATGATCACAGCCAATCACAGTGACGCTGCTGTTTGGCCAGACAGGTGCAAGCCAATGATGTCAAATCAGCCCAATTGCTAATAGAAGTGCTAATGTGTTAGCATACATGTGCTAATAGACAGTGCTTCATCACAGAACAGTATAAAAGTGGCATTGACAAATGTTCATTTACACTCTTACAGTTTAATAGTTACTGCACATGAGTGAAATATGTTCATTACAAAAGCACCACAAATCAGGCAAAACAGCACTGTAATCACACTTGTATCAACTTCTACATCACTTAGTAAACATTTTTTAATTTTAATTTTTTTAAAGTTTTAGTGAGCAATTTACAACTGCTGATTAATGCTTTAATTTAAAAATATTACAAATACCTATTATTCAGCTTTCAAATGAGTAATACCAACCCCTTACAATATTGATTTAAACCGCTCCATTACATATAACAGATGAGTCACTGTAATGAGTGAGTCACTGCAACTATATTAAAGCACAACAGCATTTAGGTTCATGAGGCAGTGAGCTGCATTTATATATATATATATATATATATATATATATATATATATATATATATATATATATATATATATATATATATATATATATATATATATATATATATATATCAAAACAGTCACCGCTAAACTTGAAACCCATCTGAAACCCATCTTAAAGCCCATCTTAAAGCCAACAGAAATACTGGATCTGTGTTTCTCACACAGAATGACTGTGGAATGTGCAGGCCTGTAGGCTTTTGTTCCCTCATTTTTCACATTTTTTCTAAAGGTCAATTATTGTTCGACTGGTATTAAAAGAAATACGTAATACTGAACATTTTGGTTTCAGCATTAAAATTAAATTTTTTAATTGTCAGTTAATTTTCAATCAATTTTAACATTACATTTTTAAATTCAAATCTTAAATATTAGTTTTAATCTATCATTCACTGTTTAGGGTCAAGATGTTTTAATTTTTTTTTTAAACACTCACCAAGGCTGCATTTATGTGATCAAAAATACAGTAAATATTATTTAAATACATTTTAAAATGTAATTTATTTTACATACATTTTCAGTAGCCATTACTTTAGTCTTTAATGTCACATGATCCTTCAGAAATTATTTTAATATGTTGATTTGGTGCTCAAGAAACACCAATGTTGAAAAAGATTGTGCCAGTTAATATTTTGTGGAAACCCTGATTTTTTTTTTAGGATTCACTGATGAATATAAAGTTCAAAAGAACAGCATTTAAAATAGAATTTTGATCAATTGAATGAACCCTTGCTGAAATATATTCCACTGAACCCAAACTCTGAACCATCTGTCTTTACAATTAACATTCAACTGTTAAAGGTGCAATGTGTACATTTTATGAGGCTCTACTGACAGGAAGGCAATATAGTTATAGATTATGTTTTCAGTGGTGTATAAAAATGTTACATAATGTACAGTTATGTTTTGTTTTTATTACCTTAAAATGAGCCATTTCTATCTACATACACAGCGGGTCCCCTTACATGTCAAATCGGCATTTAGGACGTTTACTTGACTGGCTTCTCTCAGCTTTCTCAGACGACAACATTTTTGTCATGTGTTTGCCACCGTAGCTTCTCTATATTGCAATTCGCAACCTCATCGCAAGATGCCGCTAAAAATTACACACTGCACCTTTAATATTATCACAACATATTTTCCACAACACTATTAAACAAAATAAGTTTACGCAAGTTCTTCATTAAATTTCTCAGAAGCATCAATACAAACATTGTGGTCATTGCTGCAGAGTTAAAGAGTTGCTGTTGGATCTGTTTGGCTTCATTGCAGATAGTGAGTGTACTCATTACATGGCCCCAAATTAGCAGTCTACTTTGAGACATAAAATCAGATCCTGGCCTCAAAATATTGTGGCACAATCACAGTGAACACCGCTGAAAACAATCAGTCACAATCATACTGATAGAAAAAAGGCATCACAAAAACAGCTTGAATTTAGCATGAGGCAGAGCAAGATTGCAACATACCATAAAAAAAAGACAACACACATCAAAGCTTACTGCAAAACATCTAAACTACACACACACACACACTCACACTCACAGTGCAGAAGACACAATTTTGTGCCATATGAGTGTTTTTTGGTCAAGTACATCCTGTGAGAGAAGGACATCTGATTTAAATAGACTACTTGGAGGGACTGACAAACATCCTCAACATCCGTCCTCAATGATGAGAAGATTACATTTCAAACGGGTATCAGAGAAGCAGGGGCATATTACACGAAAGGCACCGTTCTCTCATTTGATTCAGGATGACAAAGTATAATTTCAGCTCTCAGGTAAGCAATCCTGAATCATGAGCAGATCAAATGATGAAAGAGCAGAGACGCTGCTGAGCAGTGTGTGAGGAACACAGACGGACCATCAACAGCATTCCTCAAACATTACATTTAAAAAAAAAAGCTATGCAGACTGCAACAATCTCATGGCTACTGTGACTGTGGCAGTGTTTCTAATAATTCATCTCAGGTTATGAGACTGCACTATGCCCATAAATGTAACTATGAGGTCTTTTTAAGACCACAAATTGTGCACATAGATGCTGATATAAAATCATCATATTGCTCGTCAGTCCAGTTCTGTGATCGTACCTCACGAAACTCACAGTAACGGCTAAAGACAGAAGGTAATGTTCCTTGCCTTACAGATTCAGCTAATGCAAAAGGGGTGTTAATATGAACCGATCTGTCTAACACGGAGATATTTCAGCATCTACAGGCATTACATATGCATTCAAAGCTAAATGGTTTAAGGCAGAAATGACAGATCAAAGATAGAACAGGCAGAGATCCGATCATTCTCACAGACTCCCGTGTCTCACAGACATGTGAATTGCAGAAAAGCTGAACAAACACCTAAAGCTGCTTTTACATCCTTAAAGTCAACATGAAAAAGCATCCGCAACACTTTTTTTTACTTCCGTAATGTGACATTTTGATAATGATGTATCATCATGATGCATGATATGAAAAAGGATAGTCAAAAATAAACTGAATGGGAACTGATTTCATCCACTGAAAATTGACTCAGGGATGAAGTGAAGATTTCCATGAACAGCATGATTTACCGAAAAATCTGTAAAAATCGATTGGATATTATACTAACAGGGGCTGGGATGAATCGTAAATGCATTTTTCTCTTGCTAAACTACAAAATTGTTAAGTAACTTAAATTGTTGATTCTGTGAATCAGAATTGAAGCAAATGCTTCTCACAGTCAACTAAAAAAAGAAAAGCCTCATATGAAAGTGATAACATTAGTGTAAGTGAACAGAACGTTTTTTTAACGGTTTTTACAACATTTACTTTTCAGTTACTATCCACACTACAATAAGCTGAATCAATAAGCAAAATAAAATAATTACAATTTATTTAGACGGGAGAAAATGTAGGTGTTCTTACGGATTTATTTCTCAAGATTTAATTAAAGAATTTTTTTTTTTTTTTTTTTGGAGTAACATGCACCAATGAATCATGCACAAGTCTAGAATTGTAAGTTGTTAGGGCACAGTTTTTTAAAATTATGGCTGATACGGATAAACGATTATGTTATAGCTCATAACCGTTACTTGGCTAATATTAAAATTTCATACCGTTTTGTAATCACTAAAAAAAGAAACCAATTTTAAATGCTACATGTGAATTTAGGCATCACAACATAATGTATTTTTTAAATTTCTTAAAGATTAAAATATTTGTGTTTTTAAACATGAACTTTAAGTGAGTTTTAGATGACAGCAAAGGTAATCTTATTGTAAAAATAGGGGAAATGAGCAGCAAAATTAAATATCCAATGTCGTCAGATGGTGGTTAAAAAATAATTTTAAAAAATCTGAAAACAGTTAAGGTAATGATATATTATGTATCCCTATCAATTATGATTTCATGTTGACTTTAAGAATTAACACTAAATCATAGATACGCTACCACCACCCCCAACACACACTCCAGTACAGGCTAGCTTCCCAGACACTAATTAAATATAGTGTTAGATTAGTTCAGGCCAGTGGCAGTTCTAGCTTGTATGGCGCCCTGTGCAAACCATCCCTTCCCCCCGTGCTGCCCCCTGCAAGATGCCGCCCTGGGCGGTTACCCATGTCACCTATGTGTAAATCTGCCACTGGTTCAGGCCTAGGCTTAAAATGTGTCTGGGAAACTAGCCTTATGGACAAGAGGTATTGCTCATGAATACAGACATACCATCATTAACAAATGTAATACCCTGTCAAGAAGCTATAAATTATGACATAGGACAAATCACATAACTCTGGATGTGCTGGTCCACTGATGTGATCCCACTGAATACACACAGGGTTATAAGGCTGTTTTGGTCTGACCTGGTATGGATTTATACAAAACCCAGGTCTTGTTCTAATCTCAATGCAGACTCACTTTTAAAGTTTGCAGGGAAGTCAAAAGTAACAAGAGCAGACAAAGAGGGTCAGAGCTGTAGACACGAAGTAAGTGACTCTATAAATGTGCAGTGGACAAAAAGCCAGCATTCCCACACACAGCGGCAGCAGTAGATGGACCATCAGATTAAGCATCAGTTTGCTGTAATACAAGTGTAAATACAGACACACAGCCTTGTTAGAACTTTTTTTTGTAAGAAAGAAATTAAAAATTTTATTCAGCAAGGATGCATTAAATTGATCAAAAGATAGAGTAAAGCCATTTATAATGTTATAAAAGATTTTGATTCAAATAAACGAACTTTTTATAAAAAAAATAGTGAAAAATTGTATCCTTTCTACAAAAATATTAAATTTACTTTTAACTTTAATATTACATTTTCAACATTGATAATAATAAGAAATGTTTCTTGAGCATCAAATCAGCATTTTAGAATGATTTTTGAAGGATCATGTGCCACTGAATTTTCAGCATCATTACTCCAGTCTTCAGCTTTGCCATCACAAGAACAGTTACTACTATTTTACAATATTACTGTTGTACAGTATTTTTGATCAAATAAATGCAGCCTTGGTGAGCACAGACTTCTTTCAAAAATGGTGTGCATGTATTTGTCTAAACTGTATGAATATATAAAATATGACTGATGAGCCAAAACATTATGACCACCTGCTTAATATGCTTTTGGTCATCCGTGTACTGCCAAAAAAGCACCGACCCGCTGAGGCGCGGACTCTACAAAACCCCTGAAGGTGTCCTGTGGTATCTGGCGCCAAGACGTTAACAGCAGATCCTTCAAGCCCTATAGGGTGTGAGGTGGAGCCACTGTGGATTGAACTTCTTATTCCAGCACATACCACAGATGCTCAATTGGATTGAGAATTTGAAGAAATTTGAAAAACCTAAACTGTGGAATTTGAAGGCCAGCGTAACACCTTGAACTCTTCATCATGTTCCTCAAACCATTCCTGAACAATGTGTGCAGTGTGGCAGGGTGCATTATTCTGCTGAAAGAGGCCAATTCCACCAGGGAACACCATTGTCATCAAGGGGTGGACCTGGTCTGCAGTGATGTTGAGGTTGGTGGCACATGTCAAATTTACATCCGCATGAATAGCCGGACCGAGGCTTTCCCAGCAGAACATTGCCCAGAGCATCACACTCCCTCCACCAGCTTGTCGTCATCCCACAGTGCATCCCGGTGCCATCGCTTTCCCAGGTAAATGGCACACACATACATGCCTATCTATGTGATGTAAAAGAAAACGGGACTCACTGGACCAGGCAACCTTCTTTCACTGCTCCAAGGTCCAGTCCCGACACTCACATGCCCATTGTAGGTGCTTTCGACAGTGGACAGGGGTCATCATAGGCACTCTGATTGGCCTGCAGCTATGCAGCCCCATATGCAGCAGAGTGTGATGACACTGTGTGACACACTCCTCACATAACCATCATTAAAATTTTGTGTGACTTGCGGCCCAGTAGACACAGTAGTTGGCTCAGACCAGATGGGACAGCCTTTATCACCCTCATGCATTGATGAGCCTTGGGCGCCCAACACCCTGTCGCCAGTTTGTGATCTGTCCTCTTTGGACAACTGTTGGTAAATTCTCACCACTGATGACTGGAAGCAAACCCACAAACCTTGCGATTTTACAGACACTCTCACCCAGTTGCCTTGCCATAACAATTTGGCCCTTGTCAAAGTTGCTCAGATCTTTATTTCTTTCTCCCATTTCTTCTGCATCCAACATGTTGATTACGAGAACTATTAACCATCTAATCTACCCCGACCATAATATATGGCCTTGTTAGTAAACAATCAACAATATTCTCTTCACCACTAGTCAATGTTTTGGCTCAGTGTGTATTTTTATATATATATATATATATATATATATATATATATATATATATATATATATATATATATATATATATATATATATATATATATATAATTCAGAACCCCTTAAATTTTTCACTCTTTGTTATATTGCAGCCATTTGCTAAAATCATTTAAGTTCATTTTTTTTCCTCATGAATGTACACACAGCACCCCATATTGACAGAAAAACACAGAATTGTTGACATTTTTGCAGATTTATTAAAAAAAGAAAAACTGAACTATCACATGGTCCTAAGTATTCAGACCCTTTGCTGTGACACTCATATATTTAACTCAGGTGCTGTCCATTTCTTCTGATCACCCTTGCGATGGTTCTATACCTTCATTTGAGTCCAGCTGTGTTTGATTTTACTGATTGGACTTGATTAGGAAAGCCACACACCTGTCTATATAAGACCTTACAGCTCACAGTACATGTCAGAGCAAATGAGAATCATGAGGTCAAAGGAACTGCCTGAAGAGCTCAGAGACAGAATTGTGGCAAAGCACAGATCTGGCCAAAATTTCTGCTGCACTTAAGGTTCCTAAGAGCACAGTGGCCTCCATAATCCTTAAATGGAAGACGTTTGGGACGACCAGAACCCTTCCTAGAGCTGGCCGTCCGGCCAAACTGAGCTATCGGGGGAGAAGAGCCTTGGTGAGAGAGGTAAAGAAGAACCCAAAGATCACTGTGGCTGAGCTCCAGAGATGCAGTCGGGAGATGGGAGCAAATTGTAGAAAGTTGTAGAAAGTCAACCATCACTGCAGCCCTCCACCAGTCGGGGCTTTATGGCAGAGTGGCCCGATGGAAGCCTCTCCTCAGTGCAAGACACATGAAAGCCCGCATGGAGTTTGCTAAAAAACACCTGAAGGACTCCAAGATGGTGAGAAATAAGATTCTCTGGTCTGATGAGACCAAGATAGAACTTTTTGGCCTTAATTCTAAGCGGTATGTGTGGAGAAAACCAGGCACTGCTCATCACCTGTTCAATACAGTCCCAACAGTGAAGCATGGTGGTGGCAGCATCATGCTGTGGGGGTGTTTTTCAGCTGCAGGGACAGGATGACTGGTTGCAATCGAGGGAAAGATGAATGCGGCCAAGTACAGGGATATCCTGGACGAAAGCCTTCTCCAGAGTGCTCAGGACCTCAGACTGGGCCGAAGGTTTACCTTCCAACAAGACAATGACCCTAAGCACACAGCTAAAATAACGAAGGAGTGGCTTCACAACAACTCCGTGACTGTTCTTGAATGGCCCAGCCAGAGCCCTGACTTAAACCCAATTGAGCATCTCTGGAGAGACCTAAAAATGGCTGTCCACCAACGTTTACCATCCAACCTGACAGAACTGGAGAGGATCTGCAAGGAGGAATGGCAGAGGATCCCCAAATCCAGGTGTGAAAAACTTGTTGCATCTTTCCCAAAAAGACTCATGGCTGTATTAGATCAAAAGGGTGCTTCTACTAAATACTGAGCAAAGGGTCTGAATACTTAGGACCATGTGATATTTCAGTTTTTCTTTTTTAATAAATCTGCAAAAATGTCAACAATTCTGTGTTTTTCTGTCAATTTGGGGTGCTGTGTGTACATTAATGAAGAAAAAAAAATGAACTTAAATGATTTTAGCAAATGGCTGCAATATAACAGAGTGAAAAATTTAAGGGGGTCTGAATACTTTCCGTACCCACTGTATATAATATAATATATATAAATTCAAAAATCATTACACATATGTGGTGAATTATATTTATAATGATTTTGAATTATACTTAAGCAATCTTCGTAAATATTGAGATGATTTTAAATGCTCTTTGATATGGCCATATTAAGCTTCCTAAAGAGTATCAGTAATGAACATGACTATATGAAATTATGTAAAATTACATGACTAATTTAGTAAGAAATGCACACAAACCTGCGGAGGAGTGTATTTGTGTTACAGTTGATGAGCAGCACAGAGCTGATGAGCAGGGGTAGAATGTGAGGCCAGCAGGGGTCAGGATCCAAATGAACCCAATATCTGAACAAGACACATACACATGTGCAAATTAAAAACTCCTAGAGGACTTTGGCTATGTTACTTGCTCTACTTTAGTAACTTATATGAGATTATACATTTCTAATGAATCTGCACCTTACATTGCTCTATTACCTGAGATTGTGCTTCCAGTGGATAAGGGAAGGGGTGCTGAACATCATGGTAAGAATAAGCAGTGTGGACAAACTAAAGTGGAGCTGCAGATCATCTCTGACGTCTTGTAGAACTGATTCTGACAGTAAAGGGCTACCATTACATTCTTTACCATTACTGTGAGAATCAGTGCCATGAAAACCATTTTCTGAGTTTTGTGAAATTTTCTGGGGCGCCTGGTTTAACGAGAACAAAACGTTTAGAAAATACAGGTATTGTGAGCAAACTGGAGTCAGAAAATTGATAAATGATGTAAAATAAGACATTTATACCAGGTTCAACATGTGGCTCAGTGATCTCTCTGTCATCTGCAATGTAAGCACCTGGACAAAAAACAGAAGCACAGGAGATTAAAATCATTATTAAGATAATTGCATTCAGATTAAGAAAGATAAATATTTTAGTAACTATTATAAGCATCAGCAGGAATAAATTCAAGTCAAGCAACTAACTCAAGGTAAAAAAAAAAAAAAGATTAGAATAATAATTCCTCTTATCAACCCTAACACATCTTTATATGAAGTAGGTATGAAAATGCCTTAAGGAAGGTAACTCACTCTGTAGAAGTGGAGAAGAGCGGAGACCATAAGAGCTAGCGCTCCACAGGTGACGCCTCCCAGCACACTCAGAGAGATGATCAGGAGAATCTGAGTATGAAGACGAAGTGTACCACAGTCCCGGGACACTGAAGGTCTACAAACAGTGATACATCAACATTTAATTTTTTTTTTATTTTTTTTTTTACATAAACTTCTTGCATGTGCGTTTGTATCTAATATATTTTAAAAGCAAAGCTGAATTTTCAGCATCATTACTCCAGTCTTCAGTGTCATATGAACCTTCAGAAATCACTAATATGCTGATCTGAAGTGTAAAAAAACATTTCTTATAATTATCAATGTTGAAAACAGCTTAAAATATTGGTGGAAATTAGATACTTTTTTTTTTTCCTTCAGGATTCCTTGGAAGAGCATGTTTGAAACAGAAAAAGTCTGTTACTTTTGATCAATTTTGTTTAAAAGTACTAATTTCTTTAAAAAAAAAAAAAAATTTTTTTTAAATCTTATTGACCCCTTAAACAGTGTATAAGTGTATATTTAGATAAATGCATTGCAACTCACAGAATAACATAAGTGTGTTCATTTTTGTTTGTTGATTTAGATCAAAACATACAAATTAATCCATGCAAAACATCTATTTACTCAAAGCACCTACTACAAAGCAGTTATTAACATGATTTTCACCTGTGCAGTGGAGCAAGGAAAAAGGACAGGAAGTAGACAGACACTCTGAGGACTGTGCTACCCCAGAATGCAATGGCTGCACCGAGCACACAGAGCAGTGGGGACACTAGACGAGGCCATTCCTGCATAGAGGCTTTTGGATCCTGGGATATGCTTTCCACAGAGTTTAGAGGAAGAGTATCCACCCAAGGAAGAGCAAGAGAGGACCAGACATCCTGAAACCAGCTCTGCCTATAATAGAAAAAAGAAAAGATTAAATGGGGAAAAAAAGAGATATGATATATACTGTATATGTTGTATAACTGTATAATTCTCTGGCAACCATTTATTTTGAATCTTCAGAATGGAGCATTGCCTGCCTATGTTTAGCAAAAAAAGAGAATAAGCATTCAAATACAGCAGAAAGACACTGTGTCAAGACTCACCTGAGCAGCAGAAGCAGCAGCAGCACAGGCAGTTCCAGTTTGTGGAGCTGTAAGGATTTACTCATGGCCTCTTGCATTCCAACAGGATGCCCCGATCTTTGGACAGAGCTCAGCTGAGCCCTGATCATCAGGAGAAGCACTACAGCGGAGTAGACGGGCAGAACTGGACCACAGAAACGAAGAATCTAAAGAACAACAATTCGTTTTGAATATAAGACTCTAGGTTCAAAGTTGAAATGGCAAATTAAATACCAAAATGTAAGCATACCTGCCCAAGCACTTTGGGAAATGAAGTCCGAATAGACACCTGTAGAGAAACAAGACAATGTTGGTTGTCTTACTGGTAGGTTTACTTTGATAAAACAAAGGATGTGGATGAAATACCCTGTATTGGCAGTTGGGGGCAGTGTGGAGCTGCAGGAGGGCACTGGAGGTGTTGTCAGGGCGGCTGGTGAGAAGCATGCTGTAAATCTCTGATACCGAAGGAATACTTTGGTGGAAAACATACAAAGTTTTAAAAGACACAATCATCAGTACTCTTATGAGAGCTGCGGAGAGTGAGGAAAGCTGGCTGATTATTAATGACAAGAATCTTTCTACCTTGCCATAGCAAAGGAGTCTTCGTGAAACCAAGGTACCCTCAGTCTGTAAACACTGGGCAGTCTGTCTGTGTAACAACACGTATAGTATCAGACATTAGTCTTTTAAAACACAATGCTGAATTTCTGGCAGATGAAGTTGAATAACTGGTTACCTTTAGAGGTTTTGCAATGACTCATGATCGTTATTCTAAAAGCCTGATAAACCTGAAGGAACACAAACTTGAGTTTCTTATGCTTAGGGGTATACATCTTAATTTAATTTAACAGGAAAGGAGAGCAGAACGACAGGGAATGCTGTGAGAGATCACCTGATGAAAGTCTTGTAGCAGTAGTGTATGGAGCAGCCCAGAGGAGTTAATGCTGAGGTCACTGACGGTCAGACCTGCAAACAGTCACATTCAGGTTGAAATATTTGCATACATTAAACACAACTTACTTGGTTTTAGAAAGTAAGTAAGAATGACCAATTTGTGCTCTCGTAAAGGAGAGGTTTAGAGAGACAGAGTCCTTTAGTGATCTGCTTCAGACACTTGTGAGAAAAGAGGTGACGCTGCAATGTATATGAAAAAATTAAAGTGTTTTTTGACCTTGGATGCATGTAAACCTAGAGACCTCCAAAACAAAATTAGGAACAACTTTAAATGTGCATAAAAATAAAAGAGTTCATGCAGCTGTTATTAAAGTAATACCAAAAAATAAACTAATACCAGTTTATTGGTTTTTACTTAAAAAGTAAAAATGTCAACATATACATGTACGTGATTTTAGCTCACCAAAGGACAGTGTATGAGGCACCTGCACTGAGACAGTCAGGCTCTGCTCTCTCTGCAGCTCACACTCCACTACAAACTACAATCAGACAATCAAGCATTTAGAATGTATCTTTAATCAAGCTAATTAATTTGACATGAACCATCCAATGCATGTTTTAAAAAGAAAAATGTATACTAATGTGGTCTTTCATGTAGTCTAGTTTTCAAATTGAACATGATAATGTGCACTGTAAGTTAACCTGTGCTCCGCTGGGGTTAGAGGCATCAATGATGAGATGAGAGACTGACAAGAGTTCACTGATTTTCACTGTCACAGCCTATAAAGGAACACAGAGTGTTTATATATCAAATTTATTTTTAAATGTTGTATTATAAGTTGTGTTATTGCATGTGTACGAAAAACAAGATTGACCTTATAGGCTGGAAGGAGCTCTGTCTCAGATGACAGATCTACTGCTTGAACACTGGAAAATGAGGAAAAACAGAGAAAGAAGCACTTTACAATGCAAATAATATAACACATACTATACAATTTACATCAAGAATGTGCCAACTTTGTGAAAGACAGGCATTTGAATACTGTGGAAATTATGGGTGCAGATTCTGTATGGACCCTGGTAATTTCCAATTAAATGAGAATTTCATGTGGTTCATTTTACTCACCACATCGAGCCACTCATCTGTGTGCAGCCATATAGCCAGCTGGTCATTTCCTGTTGAACATGCAGAGATACACATGGCTCTTCAAAACATGCTTATTGTGAATGTTCTTAAGCATAAGTCATGACAGATAAAGAATACTTTAACTTGGACCACAGCCTGCCTGAAGGAAAAACTGTATTTTCCTGCAAAATATGTACTTTTTTGCTTATTATATACTATTTTTTTGTGAGCAGTGGAAATCCAAATGCTTTGCAAAATAAAGCACAACATTTTTACAACATTTTAGAATTTTTACATATATTTACATTTGAATGCACAATAATGCACATTTTTCTTCATATAAAATAAATATAAAATAAATGTACCACATAAAATAAATGTAAAAGGAATGCTCTTAAATAGACTTCATTTCACTGTAATGTTTTGTGACATTCAAATCAATATGATACATTTAAAGAAAAAAGGGTTCTGAGTGTGATGCTGTTGGACACTCTCACCATATTATTACTGCGGCAATGAAAATGACTGTAGGCCTTCCTTCGACTGGAGAGAGCAAACAGGAAGTACTTGACTTGAGCTTCCTGCCAAGAATTGGAGGATGGTTTACATCAGTGCAATGTATAGACATAAGCTGCTGGCATAATTTTTCCAGAAATGATGAAACATATTGTCACCTTGGGGGCAGTGTAGAACAGACGGAGTGTGTTGACCTCCTTCCACACCTCAGGGGGAGCTGGAAGGATGGATGAATAGATGTGGATAAAAATAGTAAGAAGAGGAAAGAGAGATTCAGATATTATCTTCCAGCTGTGGTAAAAACAGATAAGACTATAAATATACATGTGCACACAAACACAGACCTGAGAAAGTGACAGGGGCATCCTGTGCTTCTCCAGGCTGCAGCACTGGGTGTCTAAAGAAGTGATAGTTCAACAC
The DNA here is from genome assembly GCA_037101425.1 of Elopichthys bambusa. Classification (NCBI taxonomy): domain Eukaryota; kingdom Metazoa; phylum Chordata; class Actinopteri; order Cypriniformes; family Xenocyprididae; genus Elopichthys; species Elopichthys bambusa. Next base: position 13,034,631 of record CM074438.1, on the reverse strand, counting down.
TGAGATTCGCTTCTCGGGACTCTCTGTAAACTAAAGAGAAACATGAGTCAATAAAAACACTTTAAACTTACACAATAACATGGTATTAGGACAGTGCTCACCTGCCCCGTTTCAGGTTCAATAAGGTCGAAGAATGCCCGGACTGTGGCCAGAACCAGCTCCTTGCACCTTGTATAAAGTATTTGAAATTACAAAGGATAAAATTCACTGGCCATTAAGAAGCTAAGTAGCCTTAGAAACAAAATAATTAGCCACGAGTTTTGATGCTCAATGTTAGCATACAAAAAAACATACCAAACAATGGAAATATGATCTGTGGAAACCCAGGTTCGGGGAACTGCAGTTACCTAAAACCAATTTACAAAACCAATGCAAGGACATTAAAAACAAAGAAGATTGTACTTTAAAGTTTCAGGTTGAAGTATTTAACTAAAGCGAATTTTTAATAAAAGATCTCAAAGAAAATGGCAAGTAGACCTACCACTACTGACATCTTATTGAGGTCATCGATGGGACAGGACAGCGCCGTCAAGCCAGAACGCACCTGGAAGTCAAGGTAACCACCACCCACAGAGAGAACGGTAATATTTCGAAGGTCTTCAGCATTTGTGGCCCAGCGATGCCTGACTGTGGAGTAAAACTCTATAACAGACACACAATTCAGATGATAGTGTACCAGTTAAGTACATCTGTATCAAACTTTTTGTTTGAAAAATATAAATATACGCAAATGTATGCGAGTCCATACCTTCTGACTACTACACCATAGTTCAAAAGTTTGGGGTTGGTAAGATTTTTTAATTTGAAGTCTCGTGTTCACCAAGGCAGCATGTATTTGATCAAAATTACAGTAAATACAGTAATATTGTGAAATATTACAATTCAAAATAACCGTTTTCTATTTTGATATATTTTAAAATGTAATCAATTCCTGTGAAAGCAAAGCTGAATTTTCAGTATCATTACTCAAATCTTCAGTGTCACATGATCCTTCAGAAATCATTCTAATACGCTGATTAGGTGTTTAAAGGTATAATATGTAAGAATTTTGCAGTAAAATATCCAAAAAAACCACTAGACCTATGGAATCCCAAGCCTGCTAAAATTAAAAAAGTATACAAAGAAATGTAAAAGAGTAAAATATATAAATAAATATACATAGAAGAAAAATTATTTATACATTTATTTCCTTATTTATGTATATATATATATATATATATATATATATATATATATATATATATATATATATATATATTTTTTTTTTTCCCCAGATTTATTTATTTATACATTTATTCATTTCGATTTTTATTTATTTCCACATTTATTTATTTATGTATTTATTTCCGTATTTGTTCATTTCCATATTTGTTTATTTCCACATTTATTCATTTATACATTTCTTTGTCAGTAGGGTAATGAGGAAGGTGTGGTTTACCTCAGACATAGCAATCAAGCTCAGAGTAGGCGAGAGCAAAGCGTTGAGGCCACAGGGACACCTTGTGGTGTGCCCGAAATAGTGTAGCCTACTGACATTGATACTGGGATGAATGATATAGATGGGTAGTATGGCCAAAATCTTATATCACGGGTTAAGCAACATCACCCTAACTGTACTGTGTGACATGGATAGGCTACTCTTTATTCCGGACATGGCCGTAGAACATCATCTGGTCTGGATTTATAAAATGTCCTGCGCTGGCAAACATGAACAGCAACATCTTCAACAGATCTGATAACAGGGACTCAGAAATGGAAGCACTTGTTATTTCCCATTATTAATCATTTGAATGAATGGGCTTACGTTTGATTGAGATTCGGACACCGGTCAGAACAAGGAAAGGATACATTAAGCCACGTTAAGCATCTTCTTATAACGGTTTTCTATGGGAGGAAAATGCTTAACGTGTTATTAAACGCTTTTTTGTACATAGTATACTTTATTATGATGATGTTTAGTGAGTTTGGTCTGTTAATATCACTGTCTTAGTACATTAAGCCACGTTAAGCATTTTAGAATGTCCCCACGAGGTGAGACGTGACGCGACAAAATGTTCTACTGTAACCGATGCCTTGTTCTATTTTGGATCTTTGATATATGCATAGTATTTTAAGCGTTTGTCACATGTTGTGCATGTAAAAGTAGGAAATATGAATGTGAAGTGAATTTGTGGTCTCATTTCAAATGCATTGATCAATATTCTTGCGTTGACTTCACTGTAGCACTGTAGGTTCGATCCTTTCTGTGTTCTGACCGGTGTCCGAATCTCAAACAAACGCAAGCCCATTCATTCAAATTATTATTAATGGAAAATAACAAGCGCTTCCATTTCAGAGTCCCTGTTATCAGATCTGTTGAAGATGTTGCTGTTCATGTTTGCCAGCGCAGGACATTTTACAAATCCAGACCAGACGATGTTCTATGGCCATGTCCAGAATAAAGAGTAGCCTATCCATGTCACACAGTACAGTTAGGGTGATATTACTTAACCTGTGATATAAGATTTTGGCCATACTACCCATCCATATCATTCATTCCAGTATCAATGTCAGTAGGCTACACTATTTCGGGCACACCACAAGGTGTCACTGTGGCCTCAACGCTTCGCTCTTGCCTACTCAGAGCTGGATTGTCTGAGGTAAACCACACCTTCCTCATTACCCTACTGACAAAGAAATGCAAAAATACATAAATGTAGAAATAAAGAAATGTAGAAATGAATAAATGTAGAAATGAACAAATAGGGAAATAAATACATAAATAAATGTGGAAATAAATAAAAATCTAATGTGGAAATGTGGAGATGTGGAAGATGTGGAAAAAATAAATATATACATAAATAAGGAAATAAATGTATAAATAATGATTTATTTATTTTTGCTTTTTTTTTTACATTTCTTTGTATATTTATGTATTTATTTATTTTTAATTTTGGCAGACTCGGGATTCCATAAGACCAGTGTTATATATTTTGTTCACTTGAGTACTTACAATATCCCAAATGTTTGCAACTATTTGTAAATCGTGAGAAAATTTCAATTTTAACCAAGGCTCCGGGACGTGTGAGGAGTTGCCTGTCAATTGCGTCATACCCGCGTTACCCTCGGTTTCCGGTTTTATTTTGTAGAAACCATGGAAACACCAAAGACGCTTTAATATTTACGTTTTAATAGACAAGGGAACAACTGTTTTGATATATTTATAGACAGAAAACTAATTATTGTTATATAGCTCAACATGTTTAGTCTTATTGTTTAAATCTAATTTTCTAGATTTTTTGCGAGCACCATGCTTTAGCATGCCTCAGAGAAAAGCGCCATTTTGTGCAGTAGCTAACATAGCATAATCAGATGCAGCTTTATTTATCAAAATCTTACATATTGTACCTTTAAGATACATTTCTTATTATGATCAATGTTGAACAGTTGTGTTGCTTAATTTTTTGTGGAAACTAATTACTTTTTTTCTGTAATACTGTATATTTGAATAAATAGAAAGTTCAAAAGAACAGCATTTATTTAAAATAGAATCTTTTATAACATTAAAAATATCTTTACTTTCCCTTGTTATCCATTTATTGCATCCTTGCAGAATTAAAATGTTAATTTCTTTCTTTCACAAAAAAACAAAACAAAAAAAAACAAAAAACAAAAAACACCTTACTGATTTCAAACTTTTGAATGGTAGCGTACCTTCAAAGCTCTCAAACAAATCTTCTGTACATATTTATGCATGTGTGTCTGTATATGTTTTTTTCCTACCCAGTATATAAGGATCAAGAGACAGGACAGGTGCCTGGTGGGGGGAGGCCTGTGTGATGATGAGGCTGACCAGCCGTGGATTGAAGCGTGCCAGGGTAAACAACGCTCTTGCCACTACTCCACCCATGGAGTGACCCACCAGAACCACACCTGTGGGGGGGTCTGGACAGTCCTGCAGCCATGGAAATGTAGTAAAAAGACCACTGGTTTAGATGTAGATGTAGATCTACTAATAGCAGTAAGCTTCCATTACAAAGTCACTAGAGACCAGAAAACACTACATGACCTTTAAATTCTGGCATCATACACTTTTAAAATCTGCTCAAAATATCAAACATTTTTAAGTCTTCCAACTGGATGGAATCATAGTCTGAAACTAAAAATCGGAGTCTGTGCCCATCATACAGTATGTGATTTTCTGTAAAATTCCCAAAATCTGCAGACTATCAGATTTTAGCCATTAAAATCTTATAAGTACCTGAAATAAGCACAAATGTCAGGGCATGTAAAAACATCTCCAGGACCCAAAAAACACCTCAGACCAGAGGGTTAAGGCTGGAATGTACTACATTCTGTTGTACAGATTTTTTGCCATTTTCAGTCTGGAGGAGACAATGCTTGTTGCCATACACTGTAAGGAATATTTTATTAGCATATATATATTTTGTGTGCGGTCAACCCAAAACGGATACTGGAAAGATACTGGGTGTTCGTGAACCACTGTGCATACTAATGAAAGTGTAGAATACTGTAATTTGTGATCTGTAATGTTAACAAAGAGAGAAAGGGACAGAAAAGAATGGAAAGGAAAGGGTGAAGGAAATAAAAGAAAAGGGAGAGAAAGAAAATTAACGAAGGAAAGTGGAAGAAAGTAAAGGGACAAAAAAAAGGACCCCTTGACTTCTGACCTTATAAAGGCGCAAGATGGCTTTGATGCTTTCGTGTAGAAACTGAGTTTGTCTGCGCAAACTGCCCCCATACAGGGCCACCAGCTCCTCGTTGAAGTCAATAGTAAACACATTCATATGGATCGGTCTGTCCAGGTTCTCAGCCTTCCTCAACGCCACCGAACCCAGAGAACGAGCTGCAAGAGGGAGTACAACAACATCTTTGTTGCAAAAAGCTCTCACATCTCAATTCCTCCATTTCCAATGTTTAATCAGAAAGTTTCATTAGCACTGGGACAAAGTCTGTAGAGAATAAAGATTGAGCAAACAAACAGGTTTTCTGTCTCCAAACAGTCAAAACCCACCTTGGAGACAAATAAACAAGGCCGAGCTATTCAAATCACATAAGCATGTCTGTATGTACTGATTGAAATATTGAGGAAAAACAGTTCCATCTCACCTTGCTTGTAGCTCCCCGCATTCCCCGGCAGGAAGAGCACAGGTGCGCCGGTGAGCTTAAGTCCTCTGGTCTCCTGAGCATATGCGCCCTCTCCATACAGATAGAGCCCGTATGATGGGTACTGGCGCGCGACACGCCTCGGAAGCTGTACGCGCTGCAAACGCGCACGTACACAAATTACAACTGTGAGTTTTCACGCGCAGAGGATAATGCAAGACCACAAACAAATCAAGTTGTGGAACAGGATTTCTGACACAAACGGAACTTTAAATGTATATACAGGTTGTAATGCAGGTTTGAATGTGACATTTAGAGCTTCATTTAGAGATATATATGTCACCACATAATAAGCAAACATCTTAATTGCTAAATACACACACAAGGAGTGAATATTATTTAAACAAAATATAGTACGTTCATTTCATTAAAAGAAATGTTACGCTTATTGTCTTCGGTCTGTTTTGGCTGCTGAGGGTCACACCCCTAATACCAGAGGTTTGAAGAGGTGTTCTGCCCTTATAAACCTTGTATAATGACTGATGTTGCTGATTAGGAATGTTTGTTATTGCCAAAACAACAGGTAGAGTGACAAATATGAGGAACTGATGCATGGCCTGCGAATAGTGAATTGTGCACACTCAAGTGAGCTATTAATGTTGCTCTAATTACTAATAAATGGTGCATTTTGATAAATGCAAACCAAACCTGTCAAAAAAACAACAACAGTGATATAGACTATTTTTCCATTGATACTCACTCGGTATTCTGGGTACTCGAACATATATGTCATGCTGCATCGATTCTCCTCGAAACCAAATAATAATTCCCGCACACCCACGAGCAAAAGCCCAAGAGCAAAGCCGTAAAACGCGTATACAGCGAGTCTCATGTCTCCAAAGTAAGCTTTATTATATTCACAAATTCATTGTTATCGTGTCAACGCTTTCCTTGTTGTAAACCCACACACTGCCTGTTTAAACCTATACGAAACCTCCTACGGACCTGTCACGCAGCTCCTGGGGCTACGTCACGACGCAGACAGGAAAGTTAGCCAATCGAGAGAGGGAATAGGTTCTGAGTTTGACCAATCAGAATTAAAAGTGGGAGGGATGGCAAGAGAACAGTGGGATCATCGTACAAAAATGCTCCTCTATTTAAAACGCAGAAAGGGGTAAACCGAGCAGTAGTACACATCAAATATCAGTAATTCCTCTTATGCAGTACACTTTCATATCACCATTACATATAGCTCTTAATATAATAGATAAAACAAGAAAGATGGAAATGTTCTTAATCACAATTATGTAGCTATTGCCACCCTCACCGTGAAAAATGGCTCTTTCCATCTTGTTAGTCTTTTGTATTTTCCCTGTAACTAACAAAATCCTTAATGACATCATCCTCCAGGTAGCCACAGCACAAATACCCATAATGAGGAATAACATCATCTGCACTTTTTGAGAGTACACTGGATTTCAAAATTAATTTCTGTACTGTATATGACATATCACAAAATTCCATTAGCATACCTAACCATTTATAATATTCTGCCAAAATCATTTAAATGTACAATATTTTGATGAATTATTATATTTGAGTAAATTACATTAAAATAAAACAGAATACTTCTTGCTGTTTAGCATAAGATGGAAGTTCGGATAAAACAGTTTGTCTATGTTGTGTTTGCACTTCGACTGTCATGTGGTATCTTTAATCATGTTGTATTAGTTTAGGTCTCATTCAGTCCAGCACTGTTGGTTTGCTCTAAAGTGGCAACAAATTCCTTGCTCAAACTTGGCCAATAAAGTTGATCCTGATTCATATAAAGTTTAAAAAACCTTTTTTATGATTAAACTCTGATCATTGAGGAGCCTTACAAATTTACAAACATTAAAATACTTAATCTGAGATCAGTGAGATGCGAAACACTGAAGCACACAGGAAACCAACATTCATAACTTTCTTATTGTCCATATAGAGTATCTGGAGCTGACAAATATATGTTTTTTTTCCCAGTGAGGCTTAGAGAATCATGCCTATACATTTTTTGCCATGTTGAGCAATATTGAATGAATGAATGAATAATAATAATAAAAAAAATCTTTCCCAGTTCAACACACTTAATCAAGAAGTTTTGAGTGCTCTATTCTTGTGATGATCCAATCGGGAGTCACACCCTGGGTAAACTCCCTTTGGAATCTGCCAAAACAAAGAAAACAATTTACATTTACTACAATTACAACATAATACTGCTATTTCTGGACATTAACTCAAGGTAAATGGTAGCTTCTCTCAATCTTAATATTTATAGGCAATTTAAACTATAATAAAAATATATTTAATAAAAATCTTGCAATCTATCTCAATCTCACTACGAGACGCAATATACGAACAATAAAATGAGTAATCACAATACTCACTCATAATTGGCTGTAAGCAATCTCTTGGTTTCTGGTCTCTCTCCCTCTCTACCAATGGCAACCTGGAAAATTCTCGCTCCCTCCATACTGTCATCAGGAATTCTGGCACTAGTTAAGTACCAGAAGCGCATCAAAATACTTACAAATTTCCTCCCTGAAAATGAAAGAAAGACTGCAATTATTTTTGTCATACATATGAAATTATGGTCTACTTTAAACAAAATGATATCTTTTTAAATACATCTTGGGCTGGTTCCAAAGACAGGGCTTAGATTAAGCCAGGATTACGCCCTAGTTCAATTACGACGTTTAAGAAGCTTTAATAAACATGCCTTAAAAGAAAAGGCATCTTGAGACAAAACAATGGTAGACATATTTTAAGATATGTCAGTGCAAGCTGCTTTCAGTTAAAACAGCTCAAACATGCATTTTAATCTGTGAAATCGGGCTAGTAACCTATAGAACATATTGGCTTTCATAAGAACTAGTCCGATAAAAAGGATGCAAGCTACATATTTTTTTCTAAATTACTCGCCCACAAACAATAATTAAACATTACCTGGGCGAATATTGCGTGGTATGAAGCTTATATGGTCTCACCGCTATCATCATAGTGAATGCCCACATCTCCAGTTGTTGTGTACATGATCTCATCAGACTCGGCTGACAGCGCCCTCTGGTGGCTCACAGACAGATGAGCGCATTTTTCCTCAAGTTTTTCTATTAGCTATGAGGGAAAATATAAATAAATGACTCATATTGACATCAAATAATCTTAAACAGGAAAACAATAGGATAATTGTTATCTTCATGTACTTACATCTTTAGCCACTAATCCCTCAAGAGACTCAAACTGACACTGAGACAGCAATCTTGAAACGTGTGAGAAAGCCTGAGAGAGAAAGGACAGGTTTGAATATTCTGTTTAAGACTACAATTTGGCATTTGTTGATATAATTTTATTTAAAAATATGAAAAATAAAACTGACAATTAAACATGCATCTTCTTTGGTATGTTTATTCATAAAGTATAAAACTTAAATAAATGCCTAAAATATGGCTCTTATAAAATGTTATCAATTTAGACATTCATTTTTGGTCCATAATTATCATAGAACAAGTACTGTTATATCTAACATTATTCAGTGTCTATTACATGCCGTCGGTTAAGCAAAACAAACAAACAAACAAAAAATGACTCGTCGGAGGAGACAGAGAGAAACATCTATAACTCACCTGTTTGGCTCCTTCCGTGAACTCCTCGCTGCTAAACTCTTTGTCGAAGTAAGTTCGGATGAGAAAGAAGTAGATGCGGGTTCGGAACCAGATGAAGGGGTTCGGGATGCCAACAACCACAACCTTTTGGTTCTGTTTGTGTCTACCCCGCTCAGAGTACTGACGAACATTCCACACAGCAGACGACACGGGGGCGAGTCGTCTGGACTGATTCACTAAAAGTGGCTTTGATGTAAAGTACCGGATCAGAATGGAAACGGGCCTGTTACAGCTACAACACCTTAGTAAGGGCAGCGCCATCTTTCTCCCATCAACCTCAGGCTCAGGGAGCCCATCTGTTAGAAAAATCCGACTGACAACATACTAAAGAGAGAATAGTTCCACATTTACAGATAAATATAACGGATTTGAACAATATATCAGTATCAGACAAAAAAATACTTTTTAAAAAGACTATTTAAATTATTAATTCAATTTACATTATGTGTGTTGATTGTAAAGAGAACACGGTTAACACATTTTCTAATAGCGGTGTCCAATTTGTTCACAAACTGTTCTTTTGAGTCGGTTTATTTAAAAGAATCATTTGAATCGGTTCTCAAACCGAGCTGACCGATTCGTTAAAGAATCAGACTGAATGGTTCTGAGAGGTTCTCGTGGCAACAACTCGCATACTCATTTAACCAGCATTGTGAATAAACAACAGTAACACACAACAATATTTGTCTACGTGGCTTTACTTGAATGATATAGAGAGCATTAGAGACTCGGCATTTTAAACGGTTCTTTAAAACGAACTGTTTGAAAGAGTCGACTCGAAGAAACGAGTCGGGCTTCCTATCACTAGTTTCCAAAGAAGGCGAAAGCTTGGGTGCAGCGAATGGACAGTAAAATTCAGATCGTCAGAAATGGATTGTCAGGAAAAGCTGGAGGTGCCCGTATACACCGATGTGGACAGAGAGACTTTCTTGAGGGACATATATCCGCTGGTAACGCGTATTGTATATATAATAACAGTAATTTGTTGCGGTGTTATGATTGTGTTCCGTGTAAATGAACCACACGTGTCTCATTCAGCGCAGACCAGTGGTTCTAAAGCGCGTGCCACTGGGGCCCTGTGTGCGCGCGTGGACGGTGAGTTATCTCGCAGAAAAAGGGGGAGATCGCGAGGTCAAAGTGCACGTGTCCCCAGAGCCCAGGATGGACTTTCTACATAAGAACTTCGTGTACAGGTGTGTGATTTAACACAGGTCATGAGTCCAGCAAAAACTGTGGAAGCTGAAACATCATTCTGTATTTCAGGACACTGCCATTTGACAAGTTTATTCAGAGAGCTGCAGAGGCAAAACACTCTGATTTCTTCATTAGTCAGGTTAGTTACCTTTTAATGTTTAATCTATAAAAAAAAAAAGTGCATTTCCAGTGTAATAAGGTGTTTTTAAAAGTATATTCTGTAAGATTTTTATTTTGATTATAATTAAGTGTAAATACATTGCATTGTGACACCTAAAACTAAATTCCAAAGTTTGGAAGTAGTTCTGGCTTCAGACATACTAACCATAACTATTATTTATTTCATTTTTTTATTTTTTACTAAGGTCCACAAGTTTTTTATGAGCCAAACACAAACATAATCTTATTTTTCTTGATCTTCTTGTTCCCAACAGAATGAAAGCTATTACTTGCGCTCACTTGGAGAAGATGTTCGTAAGGTAGTGAATTAGAAATTATTATCCTACTTGTTTGTGACTCTAGAGTTTCATTCAAATAAAGCTGTAATATGCCTCAGTATATTCACTATGGAATGCCTGGAGAATATTCTTGTCCTTTCCCTTTAAGGAACCTGCTGATTTAAGCAAGCAGTTCCCTGAGCTGGCAGAGGACTTCTATATACCCCAGTTCTTTGAGCCGGAGCAGTTTTTCTCCAGTGTCTTTCGTATCAGTTCCCCTGGTCTGCAGCTGTGGACACACTATGATGTGAGTTCTACATACCTATAGGTTTTGTCACTTTTTTTAGCAGAAGTACAGACAAAGAAAATGTGACCGTGCAGTCTCTTGTAATGTTTTTAACCAATCTAAGTTTGATATGGCTATGTTAATGTTTACCGTCAGGTAATGGACAACCTTCTAGCTCAGGTTACAGGAAGAAAGCGTGTTGTTCTCTACAGCCCCAAAGATGCCCTTCATCTCTACCTCACAGGTGATCCTCAGTACTTTACAAATGACTGTGTGTAGAAAATAAAATGTTATTAATTTTATCTATACACACATTTAACAATGTGTATGATAAAGCTGAATCTAAAATGCATCTGGATAGTTCTTGAATTGTCATTTTTTTTAGGGGACAAGTCTGAAGTTTTGGACATCGACACTCCTGATCTGCAACTTTATCCTGATTTTGTGAAAGCGTGCCGCTACGAGTGTGTTCTGGAACCAGGAGACCTGCTCTTCATCCCAGGTACTGGATTCTTTATCTGTGCCAATTAGTTATACATATTGGAAAAACTTATGTATATACTTCCACACTGTACTCATGAACTAATTGCATGCAGAGAATTGCAATTTTTTAATGTAATGAAGTTTGAATTACATTTCCTCAGCTCTTTGGTTTCACAATACCCTGGCTCTCCAGTTTGGAGTTGGTGTCAACGTGTTCTGGAAGCATCTTCCACCTGAGAGTTATGATAAGAAAGATCCATATGGAAACAAAGACCCAGTAGCAGCTACTCGAGCCCTGCAGGCACTAGAAAGGACTCTAGGCATCTTGGAAGAACTGCCACCTGATTATCGAGATTTCTATGCTCGTCGTATGGTGCTGCGGATTCAAAGTCGGGCGTACCTTAAGCAACCCATGGAGGTGGCACAGGAAAATTTAGACACTACATAGTTCTCTCATTCATTCAGACTGAATGGAGCTGTATACTATTGCCATCAAAGGAAATCTGAGAGAATGGTGAGGAGAATGTGTATATGGACCATGGACAAACTGTTTAAATTAAAATTGATATTTTATTTTAGATAACAGTTCATGAATTTAACCTACATGTTAAAGCATTGTAAACAGGGTGGAGCCGCCTCTCATCTGGGCTGGTGGTAATACATGGTGTTTGTGATCACAATAGTCTTCAACAATTAATGCTCCTGATCACAGAATTTCACATAATTGGTTTGGAAAACACGAGAATGTTCTCAATCTTCTAGTCTTCTTCATCACCTGGAGGTTGAATGATAAATCTTGTCAAAGGCAGTTACAACATCAAGAGTTGCAGCTCAGCCTCAAATCCTTAAACAACTTCCTGATCAATGTGTTTCTGTTGGGTGGTTGAATTGTCAGCATCAATGCAACAATAACATTTACTAAGTTTTTTTACTTAATTTACTTAATTTTTGTCACATCAGTCTTTCTGACATGTAGGGAACAGCATGATAGGTAGACCATTATAGACAATTCATTAGAGGAACAAAAAATAAAAGAACACAGATGGCATAATCCAGCAGTGAGACCTCAATATTCCAGAAACTTTGGATTTAGATACATAAGGAAGAGCTAACCCAACCAGTGTTAATAAAATATCTGAGAGTGGAACACATGAAAGCATCACACATGGACAATCACACATACTCATCTGTCTTGTCTTTGTGAAGCAACAGGTGTCTTAAACTCCTAAAACAAACCAAACAAATGACCACCACCCAGACTTCCTTGAGCTGGACATGTCTTGATCTTCATAGTCAGAATTCCAAAGCATTACTTCTCAGATCCTTCTCCAAATAACCTCAGGCAGCCTTGCATGTTAGGTTTGAATACATTCAGTCATAGAAACATTCAAACGAGACAATTAGCATTCTAACTTTTTGAACTACAGTGTTTGTGCTTTTGAACATGGCACACTACTAAGAGTCGTCCTGCATCATTGAAAAAAAGACGAAGAACTCGATCTAAACAGGAAAAAAATGGCACGGTTGCAGAAAGTAATGTATCAGGGTTCTCATGGGCGCGAAGAGCTCTTTTGGAGGCTGCCCAATGGGACATGGACAGGCAGTGGTGTTGAACTTGGGCAGATTATGGGACAGATCTGAAACCATTAGGGAGTTGCTGCTGTTCCCCGGCCAGTCTTCATCTTCTCCAGCCTTTTTGAGAGGTGGCTGTTACTAGACTCCAACTCTTCAATCTTGTCCAATGCAGATCGTAGCTGCCATGAAGCAAAGTTGAGCAAGCCATTCATTTTATTATATGTACATACAAGTAGGACTTTGTCTGTTATTTTGTTGAAAGCAAAGCTATTTGGCTATTGTACCTCTCGCTGCAGTTTGCGTTTTTCAGCTTTGAGTTCGTCCTCCACCTTCTCTGAATTTTCAGATGCAGCTTTGTACCGGGTCACCTGACCCTCGAGCCTTGTGACCTACAACATGAGTTTCAATTAAAACTACAATAAAAACTATTTCATATTTTAAAAATGATAAAATGTGTTGATATATATATATATATATAAAAAAAGAACTCACATTCTGTTCAAGTGCTGTGACTTCTTGCTCTGATTTGACAAGTTTAAATTTGAGGTCAATGATTTGCCTGTTGGCATCCCCTGAAATAAGGAACAATTAAACAACTCAACATCTGAGGATGAGAGTCTTATTTGCTTGAATAATGAACCAAACCTGTTCAAAATGGCTAATGATAAACTCAAAGTGTGCAGGCATGTCCTTACTCTGTATATCCATGATGTTGGAGTCAGCACCATTCTCCAGCATATCTCCCTCTGGGCTGGATGTGTCCTCTGTGCCATTGTTCTGTTTATTTTGCTCAAGTTGACCTTTCAATCTCTTGACCTGGACAAATAACATGCTTGGGACTGCACAAAATATAATAAAACAAAACAAAGCGAGTGTAAAGCAAGCAACTGCCAGATACGCACCTGCTCTATTAAGTTCTCCCTCTCATCAACCAGTTTTCGCAAGCGTATTTCTGAAAAGCAAGTTCAACAGATTGACTATAAGACAACAATAAACATTTTTTCCTGCATTTCCATCGCAATACCTCCTTAGGGTACATTCATACTCACAATTTTGTAACAACTCTAGTAAAATGTAAAAAAAGTATTCTGCAATAATAAAATACATTCATACATTAAAATATTCCAAGGTTAGACAGGAAATTTTTTTAACATACCAGGGGTGGGAGGAGCCAAAGGCATGGAGGGGGAGGAGTCAGGGCATGCAAAAGTGAGGCTATCCTATGCTGGGATGTGAAGGATGAGGATGGACAACATGCAGAAACTTCAGTGACCTCAGAGGCCTCAGCCTCATGCAGTCAAATCTCTCAGCATTCGCTCAATTTATACATTATTACATGTCAGTGTTTTGATTGTGAGCTTACTTGAGCTTATTCAAATGAGTGTGAAGAAAAACATCCTATAATTCATGACAAAAATTGAACTTTAAATCATAGTTTTATTTGTATATATTCTTATCTAAAGCAGTTTAATTAAATGTCCTCTATCATTATATAAAAGCTTATTCAGTTAGCTGGTAAATTAAATTATTAAAATATACTAATGCAGCACAATCAACAACAAAAGTTTAAAATAATATATTTTTAATATATTCATTTTATTTTAACATAGATGTTCAATTAACATAGGTCTCAATGTTCCAACACCATCTTCACCCAACAGAATTAAAATGAAATGCTGGTTTTCAATCATACATCTCAAAAAATTAATTGGAAAAACAAAGTGAGAACTACAACACTCCTGTCAAATCCTTAGAGGAATATTTAATAGGGTTGGCACACAATAACTTTTTTTTTTTATTATTTACCACATTTGGAACAACATACCACCCATACAACATACAAAGTACATTATGGGCTCTTTGCAACAGAAAATACTCTAAGTAGAAAGCTGCTAAACATGACCGCAGCATAGACAGAAAGGTGGTAATTTCCAAAACAGAATAATGTATTAATTACATATTATGAGAAACATTTTATTCATGCTGGTGTAAAATTTCTAAATAAATATGACACTTTATACCTATTACTGCTACCATTAAATGTGCGATTTTACAGATTGTTTGACCTAATTTCCTAATTTCCAGAGTTATGCTTGCTAAAACAGCTGTGGTGACTGATATTTGGGCTTGACTGTAAGACAACTTTGGTTTTCTAAGGTTCTCCGAAGGTATGGTCCCAAAATAATTTCATTAAGACCTATAAGTGCAATGTTACTTGTTGAATAGAAGATGCTGAGAAAAGACACTCGGCAATATCCTTGTATTAAGACATTTTACATTCTTCTTTCCCCTTGCTCTTTCCTTTCCCTTTTCCACTTTTTTTAGATTCTTTTCTATCATTTTCCTTGTGACTCCCTGTGGCTTCCTGCTCTTCTGAAATATTTGATGCCTTGTTTTCATGGTGAATGGAGCTATCAATCTCTTGGCCTACATCTGTTGTCTCCACCTCTGAACTTTGATTAACTCCTTTACTGAGTGTCACATCTTCTGATGCCTGCTGATGATCATTAGGTCTGACTTCACTGTTGGTTTCGCTGTCCTCTGTTAAACATCTTTCTACATCTGTTGCTGTTTGTGGGTTTTCTGTAGCATGACCATTATCTTCATGCTCCTTTGGCTTTGATTCCTGATCTGAATGTTCCAGGCATTCATCTCCTTGAGACTGGTCCTCATCCTTGGCATTCCTTTGGCATTCCTGGTTTGCTTCTTGTGCATTTTCTTTTAACAAAGCAGAGTCCTTACTTGGTTGATCTAGAAGGTTTCTTAAAGGGGCATCTGATGATGCTTCAAGGTCCATTTCATCAAAATCAAACGATTCTCCTTCGTCTTCCTCTTCCTCCTCCTCCTCATCTTTTTCCTTGAGCTCTTGAAGAACCACATCTGACTTTATCAGAATGTCTTCATCATCTTCAGGCAGTTGCACATTAATTGTAACCTGATCTTGGATTGATTTTTCCTCCTGAGCATTTTCTACCTTGGGTTCTTGTTCAGAAGTTTCTAAATCTACAACCGTTTCCTGATTTGCTTCATTGGAAGACAGGTGATCCTCATGTATAACCTGAATCTGTGTTTCAATTAAAGGAGTGTCTTCAACATGGGATCCATCATGATCTTGGATTGATTTTTCCTCCTGAGCATTTTCTACCTTGGGTTCTTGGTCAGAAGCTTCTAAATCTACAACCGTTTCCTGATTTGCTTCATTGGAATGAATCCGTGTTTCAATTAAAGGAGTGTCTTCAACATGGCCTCCATCAAACACTTTTTCACCAGGCACATTAAGGTTTTCTTCATTTAGTTCATCTTGTGTCTCAACCTCTTCCTGGTCCACGTCTGCTCCAATACGGTCTTGAAGTTGACTTTCCATTGGCTGATCAATAGGTTGTTCCTGGATTACATTTTCAGTGTCATTTTCCACATTCTCCATCACAGGGGAACTTACATTACCAGACTTATCTTGATCTTCAGAGATAGTGTCGCCATCTAGATCGATATTTTGGAGCCTTTCCTTCTGTTCTTCTACTTCACAGTCCAGATGACTCTTCTCTTCCTTGATGCCTACCAATGAAGAATTCTCGATGTTCTCAGAGCTGCTGATGGACTCAACGCACACTCCAACAGTATCCATGGGCTGAGCAGGAGGTTCATGAGGCAGTGAAGTTTCTGTTTCTGAAGCCATAAGCTCACTGCTAAGGATTACAGGTTCTGGATCAGGATTTGTTGAATCCTCAGTGTGGTCATCAATAATGTTTGCAGGGTTAGAGATAATATCATTGGACGGATCATCTAAAAGAACATCATTGCTAGATTCAGGGCAATCGGAATTTGAGATGGTTTTAGACATTTCTGTCAAATCAGCTTCATCTATAACTAACTGAATTTTGTCTTGAGCATCATCAGCATTAATATTTGTGTTTGTTATTTCAATACAGTCCAATTCATTGGTTCCTTTATCATCATGTGGGACATCTGTATTCATTGTTGTTTTGGATACGTCATTCCCTAAGGGCTTCTCATGATTTTCTTCTAAACCTTCCATTTCTTGGTTTGGATTAGCTTCACTCAAAACTTCATTCTTGTCATCCATTTTTGTCTCACTCTCTTGCTTGTCATTTTGTTTCTGCTTCTGCTTGTTTTTCTTCTTCTTTTTCTTTTTTTTATTGGAAGCACTGGCACCCTGTGTTTTGGGGAGTGTCTCCATTTGAGATGATTCCACAGACTCCTCTTTGAGTTCATCATCAAGCACAGCCTCACCAGGTTTATCAGTTTCATCATGGATTGAACCAGAGACAGACTCTAAAGGAGTTTCTTCTTTGATTTCCTTACTAGAATTGACACATTCGCTCTCTTGTTGATTTGTCTCCATAAGTCCATCCTTGTGAACTTTGCACTCTAATTCTTCAGTATCATATCTTGAATCTTCCTTTATAAGTGCCTCAGATTTGATCTTCTCCTTGGGTCTTGTTGCAGCGAGTTCCTCACCAACAGAACTTGGAGGTTCTTCAGGTCTATACTCAAGCTGCCCTACACCCCGTTTCATTTGGTCCCCAAGGTCTCCATTCTCATTTGCTTCTAAAGGTGTCTTTGTAGAACTGAAAGGGGCATGTGAAGACTGTTGATTCCCTTGCATCCTGTCATCCAAATCTTTTTGTTGCTGGTCTTTACACAGCTTCAACTGATGAGTGCCTGGGAGATGATGGAGGTGTCAGTAGTTAAAGCCAAAAGAAATGTGTCTCTATAGAAGCCAAAGAGTAACTTGCAAATGTTTAAAGCAAGAAGTAAAAGGAAGAAGGAAAGGAGGGAAAACGAAGACTCCAAGGCAAAGCTCTTAAGCCTAAAAAAAAAAAAAAAAATCAAATGTGTTGAAGGATGTCCCAAAGAAGAAAATCCCACAGTTTAAAGTCAAGAACTGAAGAAACTACTCTGCAATTCCTTCTCTTGATTTTGATTTCAAAGTCAAGAATGATTAAATATTTGCAGCAATTTGATAAACACTTGTCCAGCAGAATATTGGAATATAGACTCAAGAAAGAGACAAGATCATGTAGTGTTTGGTTCATGATATGCCATTAATTAGCTGTACAGTATATGCAAAGTGGATACAGGGAAACAGGAAAGTGTGAGAGATGTTAATGAAATGTGCATTCGTACCAGGTTCATAGAAACAGTTTAGTTAGACATGGCTCAAGCTCTATAAGATGAAAATGCAAAGTGGCAAAGATAAAGTAATGTAGGCATGCAATGAATTATGTTAAGAAAAGCAGCTTACCAAGTACACTACTCCCCTCTCGGATTTCAGCTGATGCTGTTTGAGAATTCTGTTCAGCCTTTCCAACTTCTTCCCCTGTTTCTCCATTGGTGGCTAAGTCGGGTCCAAGGACAATACCATGTTTCTGTACAGGAAAACAATTTAATATTAGTAAACTTAGTTTAAAAACAGATTCGGATTAAGTTTAGATACACTAGGCCTAATTTAGAATTATTTTTTAAAAATGTGTCTATTTGTTGATGCACAAATATTATAATGTAATATAATATTCTGTTCATTCAGTCAAGTTGGGTGTTAATGAATCAATCTTTATTTATATTATATTCTGGATCTGGATATTTGTTCTGTTAGGAAATGTTCACTGGAAAAGAATGAGTCCTAGTTTTCACCACACATATCAATACCTTCAAAATATCTTTGAGCTGAACAACCTCATCTCTGAGCTCATCCCGCTCATTTCGAATGGCATCAGAAAATTCCTTCTGCCTCTCTAATGCCTGAACAGCACCAGAAGGGATTTGGCAAAGATGCAGCAAAGACGAGAAAAAGAAGGTGAAAGCAATGAAAACATCAATGCTGCAGACAACAAGAACAGTTTGGCAAAGTACAGACAGATTGTAGCAGGAAACAGATGTAGAACCAAGCAAATCTTTATGTTTTAAAGGTGAAATTATAATTCTCTTAACGTGAAGGTAAAGTCAAATAAAACTTTTATGGGAGTTGGATACTTGAGGGATCATACCCCAATTTTTTTATTCTTCCACTCAATAGTTTCCTGGAGGTCAGAAATCTCCCTAACAAAGCCATCTTGCTTGAGCCGTAATTGACGGATCTCCTAGAGAGAGGTATTATGCATGGAAGAAGACCAAATATAAAGGAAAATGAGAAGTTGTTCAGGCAGATGAGCAGAAGCCAAGCATTTGAAAAAGACAAAAGTTTCACGACAGAGACATAAATACAACAATACTCACAGTGAGCAGTTCTTCACTCTGTTTCAGTGTCTCCTTCAATTCACTGAACTGAAACTGCAGTATACTATGAGCATGCTTCTCTCGTTCAAAGTCCTGGAAAAAAAATAGAACTGCTTTTTAGTTTTTTTTTTATTTCTTTTAAATTCAAAATGAAGACGTTTTTACAGTGTGAGTGTACCTTCTCATTTTTCGCACAAAAAGAAATTACAAACAATAACAAAAAAGTTAATTAGTTAACAAATGAATACATTAAAAATCCAATTAAAAGCTCTTACTATTTAAATTTAAGCTATTATTCGACAATGTATTACAACAAACCATTACTACAACTTACTATAATGCACACCTGACTGTACAGACCTTACACTTTTCCTCAAGTTCACGACGTGTTTCAAACAGCATCTCCTCCAGTTCCATTAAAGAGTCTTTTAAAGTGTCCACTTCATACATCATATTGGTCTTCTCATTGTCCAGCTGTGCATTGGACACCATGGCCTTACGGTACTTTTCTTCCACTTCCAAAAGGGAATCCTACAAAAAGCCAGACACCATATTAAAATCAGCACACTTACAAAACACCTCTGAACACGTATTACAATACTTACTAAATTAACCATGAACACACTTTTAGACTAAATTTCATTATAATATTGTGAAGAAAGGTGTGTAACTATGTTTTTTAAAATAAGATTAAGTCAAAGATGGAAGCAAGGGAGAGAAATCAGACTATAGACTTCTATGGCACAGAAGTATGAACATGCAAGACGAAAGCCAGATAAGAAGCAGAGGCCAGTTATCACAATCTCATCATGTTCAGAGTGAACCATTCGCTGATTAAAAAGCATAAATTTGAGTTGTTGTTCCTTTGCTAGCACTGTCATATGTAACTCAGATAAAGCAGGTTCTTGCTGGGCTTTTGACTGGCACTGTCTTTAACAGACATGTACCTTGAGCTCTTTGAGGTTCTGCATGTGCTTCGCCTCCACATCTTGAATCTGATCCTTAAGCTCATGGATCTCCTGAATGAAAAGCATGAAGAGTGAGAATGAGGAGGAAGGATAAAGGATGCAGTGGAGGAAGAACAATGGAAGGGTAAAAAAATGCCAGACTGATTTACAGATGAATACTGTACAAGAAAGTACAAAGCTGTAGAAAATAACAGTGAAACAGATTATAGCAGGTGCTCAGTCCTACTCCTGAAGAATTTAACAAACAAACATCTTGGTTATGAGTCTGCTAAGGGGTAATAATGGAACAGTGATTTTACACTATTATTTACAACAGGATCTCATGGGTTCAAATAAAAGATTTTTGTTGTAAGAGAGAAATAAAAACCACTCCAATTCCTGGATTAAAAAAAAAAAAAAAAAAAAAAAAAAACTTGAATTTGAACAATGAATTTGTAACAGCTGAATGTAACATTTTTGACATCTGATAACATGTAATTTATTTAAGCTACAAAAAAAATTACGTAAAACATACACATACAATACACACATTCCGTAAGTATAATGAACTACGCAGAAACCATTTTATAATTACGCAAAAATCAAACATAGTTCACCCCTTATGCACGTTATCACGTCTGTCAAAAACTGAGGCTGGCTGTCGGTTGGAATATTAGAACTAAAAACATTGACACACACTCATGGGCATCAATTACTTCACTGAATACTTGCCGGCTAAGAAACAAATCATTATTACATTATGATCCATCTGTTTTCAAATCCACATCATTTGAATATCATGACATCGATGTCTGTCAAAAAATAATGTGCACAATATACTGCAGAGAAGCAGAGTTCCTTCATTCGCTGAAATTGAATCGGAATGATCAGGGAACTGAGTGAAATACTTCACACTGCATGCTAAAGAGAATTAAAGCAATCTAACTGAACAACTTTGCTGGGTTAGTGAACATCGTTCAACATGTGTTGGTTTTGACATTTTTAATGCACAAACTATGCATTCTGATTCTGACATTCCTAATTTTAATAATTTCAATAATAAACATTTCATAATTTTCTATTCATGACTGATCTTTTTCTTATCTTGGCAATAGATTAACTGTTAAATGATTGATCTTGAGTCACTGTAGTCCAATTGGACTCTCATGTGCTGATGTAATATATATTATAAACTTGACGGGTGATTTTTATAAAATGTAGTTTGAATACTATCCTCTCAGTTGTTTAAAAGGCATTATCAAAGTTTGATAAAATGTTTAATTTTCCAATAAAATAACTTTTTTTTTCTTTTTCTTTTTTTTTTTACATTACGTACATTTTTACATGATTTGTTACATTTAATTACCCCTTAGCAGATTTTGACTCTTATCTGGTTCAGGTGTGTTTGATTAGATGTGACTCTGATGGAAGGTACTGTAGATCTCTAGGAACCGGACTGAGCAACATGTGAAGAAAGAAAATGACAGTGTACTTCTGTGAAGAAGGTGTATGATGAAAATGAGCAATGATATCTTATCATACAAAATTATACTACAAAAAATAAAAATAATAATAATAATAATAATAATTATATAACTAAACAAAACATGATGTGATACATTGCCGAAAACTACTCAGATTAAAGGGCAATATCTGCGCCCTAAAACTGATTTTTATGGGCATTTTGTACCTTCTTTTTTTTTTCTAACCACGTAAAAAAAAACACAACTTAATTCAGATTCTCAATCTGAATAATTACAGTCAAACCAAGATTTATCCAGACACCTTGAACATTTCATTCATTAATACAGTTTATTCACTATAGTTTAAAAAAAAAAAAAAGGTATCTCAGAGAAAAAATTAATCTTTTAATTATGTCAGATAACACTTAGCAAAACATGGTCAGGTCAAAGTGTCTGAATAATTTTTGGTTCCAAATTTTTATACATTTTACTGGTAGTCCACTGTATGAAGAGTGTTTGGGTATAATATGTCACAGTTTACTTTATTTTGCTATCCTCACTTACATAAATTAACTATAGTGTCCTGCACCCACTATAAAAATATACCAAAAATATTAAAAATGTCTTAATAATTTTTGGTTTGACTGCATGGCTTTTAATTTTTAAATCAAATCAACATCAAATATAAATGTGACCGTAAATAAAATACAAGGTATCAAACTAAACTAACCCCCTAACTAGAAAGACTCTGAATAGAATATAATAAAAATTAATAAATAAATTTACTGTATGTCTGTCATCTGTCCAATGTAAACAGCAAAAGCATACCAGGAAATCATGGGATGATATCACATGATTATATAAACCTGCTGCCTAAATTTAAACTGGCACCAGACAAATAGATCAGGACAAACACCTTGATTTCCCGTATGGATGCTTCTGTGTCAGCAGAGATGGATGTATCTCCACTTCCTCTCCGTGAGGATGTCCCACCCAGAGAGGTAAGAGTGGCACCAGATATAGTTGATGCTCGTGAAGAGCCCTACAAATACAAGTCATAAGTCAAATCGATTGTTTATACAGCTCACAATGACAATATGCTTAATTGGTAAACATTCTACACAAATAAAACAAAGTCACAAACCTTTTCTACGTAGTCTCGCTCTAACTTGTCATCAACCTGTAAATAAACAAAATTATACAAATTCAATAGGTCTTGTAGTCTTGCAAGTCAAGTTGAGCCATTACAAGTCTCTTATTCATTCACTGTGATTATTGTTGTCCACTGAAAACAGGCTGTTGACACAAAAGTTAGTAAAAAACACTTTTTATTATTATTATTAGAGCAAGAAAATCAGTTTGATTAATAACACTGACAAAATCAAAATGGAACCAGCAAGTAATTCTGTAATAATTCTCAAGGTGTTGCAAATATTAACAACGGGAAAGTTCCATCAAAAATCATGGCACTCAAGAATTCAGTGCTTTTCTGCACATAAAATCTTGCTAAAATAAGTGACCACTGACCATGCAGACCATCACCTCAATCCAACATGCCATTTCTTTAATGCATAAATACACACACACATTTTAAACCAGGGCATCAAACACCACAGAGCACATGAACCCCAAATTTTCACTCTTGTACCATCGACAGCCTCCCATTAACATTCGGCAGGTCAGGAATGATGACGCGGTCAAGGTCTCTAGAAAGGCCACTGATACTCGCTGTGCTGCGCATAAAACTAGCCACTGAGCTGCTGCAGTCCTCCTGGAAACCACCAGATGGCAGCAATTAACATCAATGCGAGAAGTATTTCGACCATTTAAGTCTATACATCCAAGTTTAACAGATGGCTTTTTGCATGCACCCAAAGGAGGAGTGCACACAAACACACATCATCTGAGACATCCCTTCTTACACTGTTAAAGTAATTAATGGGTAAACATCAAGTTTAATTTATCATTTGAACGCACATTCATGACTCAAGTAGAAACATCCATAATCAGCGACACACACACAGTAACTGTACAGGCACCAGATTTAACAGACATTAAATGCAAAAGCCACTTAAATTGGATGCACGTAGCAGTAACTGATTCCCAAGATGATCTTGGATCAACAGTTTTATTTCTCAGTGACAGATTCAGTGACACTAGGTTGCTCACCACTGGGCTGCCACATGCAGAATTAGCCCTGGACGAAGTCCTAGAGCTGGAGCCCAGGAAACCACTGTATTCAGAGGACTAGAGGTGGAGAGAGAGGTAGAGAGAGAGAGGTGGAGAGAGAGGTAGAGGGAGGTAGAGAGAGAGAGAGAGAGAGAGAGGTAGAGAGAGAGAGAGAGAGAGAGAGAGAGGTAGAGAGAGAGAGAGAGAGAGAGAGAGAGAGAGAGAGAGAGAGAGAGAGAGAGAGAGAGATAAAATGAAGAATCAGACAAAGTTTGGAGATTGACAGACATTCCAGGCCTCTTGCAGTCACTGCACATCTATAAGCTTCTCAAAAAACAAAAAACTAAAATCTAACAAAACTCAGAAAAACAAGCTGGTAGATGATTTTAAGAACACGCATGCCTGTTATTGTCTTGCAGATCCTCTGAATGAGCTAGATGGGTAGTAGATATGAAATACCAATTTGACTTCTTACTCTCAGCTTTACAGCATTCACAAAACACATTCAAAGTATTTTCCAAGTCTTACTTTGACTTTTTTTTCCATGATACACAAGTAACCTGTTTTAGCCTCAAATTAACAAAAACAACAACAAAAAACAAAACAAAAAAACACTTAAAATGTATACAAATAGTATTTTGTGAATAGATTGCATTAGTGCTCGCCCCCTTTTTCAGCGGCACTGGTTCTGGAAGCATTTTTTCCATTCATTTTTAGGGATTTAAAAAAAGAAAGTATTTGAAAAGCAGACAAAAATACAAAAGGTACAAGACCTACAAACCCATGAAGTAGTGCAAACAGCATAAACAATTTAAAAATGATGGAGAGACATAAAACTACTCATTTACCAATGGTGATTATATATAAAAACAATATATTTTAAGTTTATTGCAAAATATGCATATATACACAAACATTTAAGTATTTTGAGAGTATAGAGAGATCGACTCGATTACGGCATTCGCTGTGCTTCATGTGAGTGGGAAGAGCTAACAAGATCTTTTGGCAAGTGTTGCTTTTTTCAACTCTCTGATTGGTGTAATTTTCTGTACAGCATCATGGGTAATGTAGTTTTTCACCTGGAATTCTGCTGTAAAACATTATTATTTTTAAAAATAAGCTTAAATAATGCAGGCTGATGTCTTCAACAAAAGCAAATACC
Source organism: Elopichthys bambusa (assembly GCA_037101425.1). NCBI lineage: Eukaryota > Metazoa > Chordata > Actinopteri > Cypriniformes > Xenocyprididae > Elopichthys > Elopichthys bambusa. The sequence goes on along the minus strand of CM074438.1, from coordinate 13,009,874 downwards.
ATCAATTAACAACCTCTTAGCTCACAGCAGGTCTTGTCTTTTAAGGTTTATTAGTTATCGTTCAAAATCAATTTCCCTATGGAGAAATGAATGGAGTTTTTACTTCCGGAACACAACACAACATTATAAACAAGAACCCTTTATTTAATAATAAAGGGTCAACATCAAAAATGAATTTTAAAAACTTCACACTTTTTAATGGTTAGGGAACTGAATCCACAGATTAATAGGGTAATAATTTCATGCACATTTAGCTCTATCATTCTTACAGCACGAGCACTGGAGCGCCGAGAGCCACTGTAGAGACTGTCCTCATATATAGAGCCCTGATAGTGGACGGATACAGACACACAGACAAGAAACAACATTTATATCACACCTCAAGTTCTGACCTATAACCACTAGTGCAAGCAAGCATGCAAACTCTCTACAGTCTCAGTTCTTCTTTTGTGCATAATGCATTGATACAGCTGGACTGTACGTCGAAGCCAAAGCACAAGCAATTAGCTCAGTACTCAGGTGTTTGTGGTCTGTTTGGGTTTAAGGTCTAATAACCCTGTTGATGAGAGAGTGAAAGCATCTACAATGTGTGTACAGAGCTGCAAATATTATTGTACAGGAAGTGCTGTGGGGCAGAGGGTAATATGAGGAGCAGCACAAACCCTGTGCTTCCTGCTGTGCAGCAAAGGGAGCTAAACAGACAGGAGAGATGAACATTTCAAACTAAATACTGACTGAAAAGGTGGAGAACAACAATGGGTGGACATGACAGAAAAAAGAAAGCTCCAAATGATATAGAGAAAAGAGACAGAGATTAAGTGAGATGAAAGGAGAGGATGAAGATAACCGACCTGGTAGCCACTGTAGGAAGGGACTTGATGTTTAGAGGAATAACTACTACTGCTGCTGTACAATTCAGAAGAATAGTAGGCACTCTAAAATAATGGGAAATAATGTAGATGGAATGAATGATGAACTGATGAAGACAGAGGTGTGAGAGACGACACGAAAAGCTGCAATGCAAGGGCATCATGCCAGCTGAAGTCAGAAATTGTATTATATTGGATTTTCACACTTAAAAACATTCACCCAGGATACTTCTAAACATTTTTTAATGTAATAATTAGCTTATTTCAGCTTTATACTGTTTATACATTACCCTGCATTGGGATTTCACACTACTCACACCTTTAATTTAGTAGTTTTTAAAGTGGCTTTAACCCTGGATTTTAAAAAAAGTTTAGTGTAAAAAGCTTTTAATTTTGGTACAATTCACATGCATAAAACCATTAGAACCACACCTGTAGTAGTAATTAGTCATGTTACATCTACTATTTTACAAGTCGCCTGTGCAGAAAATCTAAAGCCTTTAGTTTGTTTTAGCTGGTCTCCCACACTGGCCAAGCTGGTATTCATAAATAAATAAAATAAAATAAAAGTCTTTGACACCTATCGGCCAAAAAGCCAAATATAAGTAGATATATTAGTCGACCCGTAGGGTATTTTGTAAACAAACACATGCTTTCTCAAACACAGTGACAATCATTCACTCATGTTAGATATATTTTCATGTTAATCACTTAAAAAGTCAATAGGCCAGAGAATCAGGAGGTTAAAGAGACGCAGGACTGAAACCCACCGACTGCAGATCAAGTCTAGAGGAACGAGATATTTTGCTCTCATCACTGAGTCTGGAGCTCTGCGCATAAATACACAGAATTTTACAGTTTACAATCATCACACCAATCTGTAGCACATCACACCATAGTTAGTCACACTGCTGCATCATGATCACTGCAAATGCGTAAACAACACAGCCTACTAGAAATCATTATAGATGAATCAACACGTCATTAATACTCAAACACGAGTATTTGGGCCACTAACCCGACTAGACAATGTGCTGAGATCATCATCATAGCCATTGCTCTGTGGGAAAGATAACATGTCATGATTGATAGACCATCCTCTCTTTATAGAACACAAATGTGATGTGCATAATTGCTGTGAACGTACGGTTTTAGAAGAATGTTTTTTCTTTTTCTTGGACTTCTTATGAGAGTGAGAGGAGGCGGCCTGGGGAAGCTGGACAAGATGGTGGGAAATGGAAGTGGGATTAAACCACAGAATTTACTGCTCAATACTTCATAGTTGTGCACTGTGACATGCAGGTGAAGATTCAGACACTTAATAAAACACCTCTTCATTTGTAATGTTGATGAAACACTTCAAAACATCACAAATGTAGCATCACATTACAATTAGCTATACTTATTTGAAACACACCACAGTGCAAAAATAAAATGTCTTGTGAACTCCGTTATGTGCTCATCTCACTTTAACAGGAACCCGAAAGTAATGTCACAAAACTGGTGCCTGAAGAAACATTTCCCACCCTGAGATTCTTACCCCGCCATAAGCACCCGCCGCATCCAAATCCAACTGCCCAGACAAACAAAACCATCATCAGCATGTAGAACATTTTGAACTGATTTATAACCTTTAGACAACACACTCACACCTTCACAACACACTCTGACCCAGAGTACACAGGAACTATACAGTTACACTGATACTGACCCGTATGTTGCTCCTGCTCCCCACTGACATCCGTTCTTCATCATCTGACACCTTGGATGAAAAAAAAAAAAAAAAAAAGCGGTAAAATGAGATGGATCCCAAAGTTAGCCTAAGTTTAAAGACTTACTACTATGCACATATACAACATATCAGTAGTGTGAGACCCAAAATGTAAGTCTGTCATAATGTCTCTATATAACTGCATTTCAGATAAAATAAAGTGTTTTCCTGAAGCACAAACTTATTGTGAAATGTTTTGCTTGACAAGTGTGCATGAAGGTTTGAGGAGGACAGACAGACAAGACAGAAATACAAACCGAAGCATGTCTCCGTGAGACACGTGTATATCGCTCACTGTCCTCCTGAGAAGAGAAGAGAAGAGAAGAGAAGAGAAGAGAAGAGAAGAGAAGAGAAGAGAAGAGAAGAGAAGAGAAGAGAAGAGAAGAGAAGAGAAGAGAAGAGAAGAGAAGAGAAGAGAAGAGAAGAGAAGAGAAGAGAAGAGTATAATATATGCAAGATGGCAAAAAAGACAGACGCAACACTCAGCAAGCAAGGTGAGCAATGGAAGCATGCAAATCAGTAAGAGCAATCTGTTAAAAACAGACAATTCTAGACAATACAAAACAACCCACACTATTAACTGTACACAGTTATTGTTTTTGTAAAATAGACATACACTCACATTACCGTTCAAAAGTTTGAGGTCAGTAAGAGTTTATTTTTAAAGAAATTAATACTTTTTTTTTTTCACCAGGGTTGCAGTAAGTTGATCAAAAGTGAAAGTAAAAACATTTATAATTTGAATTTTAAATAAATGTTTTGTTTATCAAATAATTCTGGAAGAAAAGTTTCATTTTTACAAATATATTAAAGCTGCACAACTGTTTTCAACATGGATAATAATAAGAAAAGTTTCTTTAGCAGCAAATCAGCATATTAGAATGATTTCGGAAGGATCATGTGACACTGAAGACTGGAGTAATGGCGGCTGAAATGTCAGCTTTGCATCACAGGAATAAATTACATTTTAAAATATATTGAAATAGAAAATAGTATTTTGCAATTTTACTGTTTTTACTGTATTTTTTGTATCAAATAAATGCAGCCTTGGTAAGCATAAAAGACTACTTTTACAACAAACCGTAGTATACGTAAGTATCTACAGTGCAATTAAACACAGATTAACATAAAGCCTTATTTCACTTGTTAAATGTGCAAATCAGCCACGTAGAGGTTTTGACCTAGTGTTATACCGTGTTGAGACATACAACCCTGTGCTGATATCAAACATCAAAACTTAAACTCTTAATTATTAACAGATAAAACATGAATGCATCCTGTATCGCAATGGATCCCAATCATGTAAAAGTCACATGCTGATAAAACTAGAGGCCTGAAACATGCACAAAATTCCAACAATGAATGTACCATCCACTGCTCAATGTCCCCCCATTTGTTGTCCAGGTTATCCAGTCCATAGTATTTCTGGAATGAGAATTTCAACAGAGACCAGGAGAGAAAAATAAAGGAAGTTCAGGTAACAAGAAGGACCTGAAAGTGATTACATTAGACTAATAGAATATGACATTAGAAGGATAGATTAATATACAGTAGATCAGTGATGTCCAGAGATTGTTAAAAAAAAAAATCTAAAACCTCATAATAAAAAAAATAAATAAATAAAAAACCTGATAAAAAGTACAGAAATAGCTAAATAAGCAAGAACAGAAGGAAAGGAATTAAAATACTTAGAGTAGATCTACAGAATCAGAGTCCTACCTTCTGCACCTGATAAATCTACATCACAGGAGGCCAGCAAAAGAGGATCAGATGAGCAAAGGAAAGAAAGACGCCAGATTGGGAAAGAAGGGGAAAAAGAGAGGGCATTGATTATTTGACATGAAAGAGAGCTTAACCGAGTGGAAGATTGTGTACACAAAGATAATAGAATGGAAAGGGAAAGCTGATAAATTTTTAGCAATCCATCAGGCTGGTGTCATGTTACCTGGCCTTACAGGTGAAAGTGAGAAACACCAGTTCACATACTTCACTCAAATACATGAAGCTCATGTGGATCAACAAGCAGCAAAATTCAAAGGCATTACAGATGCGACGGAATCATCAGTCAGGAATTTTAAAACACTGCAAGTTAATAAAAGCATCTGAATTATGCCAGGCAACTGTTCAGATATCTAAAGATATACTCAAGAGTTAAAGATGCTCATGTGATCTGGTCTATTGGGTAACAGGATTCTTTCCACTGATGTTTAAGGTTTCATTCAGGTCATTAGTGACCAAATCCATGTAGCACTAGACTAGTAAAGCAGTGGTGCGTTTACACTAACACACTTTCATATTTGCTCTTGGCCATAATTTTTTCACAAGTAACCATTACATCAGCAGAAAAGCGCAATATTTGTGTTTTAAAAGGGAACCTATTATGAAAAATTCACTTTTACATGGTGTTTGAACATAAGTGTCGGCAGTGTGTCTACACAACCCTATAATGGTAAAAATCCACCCACTCCTTTTTTAAAATCCCCATAAATCATAAGCGGTGTCTCAGAATAAGCCGTTTGCAGTTTCTATACAATGTGACGTCACATTTCACAGGCCCCGCCCACGACTGCTGGCCAACCCTTCAGATGTGTGCATTCAGAAAACCATATCAGAAGTTTAGACTGATATGGCTTTAAAACGCATACAGATAATAAACCTTCATGATGAAGAAGAACTGCATTGTCACATTAGCGTGACCACGATGGAGATGATACATATTAGTTAAAGCCCATTCAAATGCTGATCAAATTCTTGATCAATACATCTCTAACAGTTTGTGGTAAGAATTTTAATAATTTAATAAGAATTCTAAGCTGATTATTTTATTGTCTAATACTCTACTGGACATCATTTTACTATACAGTGCCTGTGCACACTTTCATTCTCACTTACTGAAAAACATACAGAATCTCACCCAACTGGTTTTCTCCATATGTATTTGCACCAGTTTTGATAAGTGTTTGTTAACATTGCTGTAACAAAATCTCTTTCTTGGAGTAATCTTACACATTAAGTATTAAATTACAGACTTTACCACAACATCGGTGCTCATTTGTTTCTCCAAATCTCTGCACTCACAAAACTAGTCAAAGAAACTAAGAAATTGTCAGTGTATGAAATGAAAAAATGTTTAAGATGACCATGTAAATTTTTTCCTAACAAATAAAAACACTGGCATTCTAACTGCATCTGGCACAAAACTAAATCCATGTGACTTTGCAGAGCTATCCTTTGCATTTAATCAACCTAACCCAACCTTCTGACAAGCACATACGAGTTTCAAAACTTTTCATTAAGGGTAAACGTTTACACGACAACAATGTACTAAAAATGGAAAAAATTTTCCCTTTGCTTTTTTCGCATACAGATGATAACACTGTCAAAATGATTCCAGTTCACATGGATCCGCGAAAACGATTAAAAATGCTTTATTATACGTATTATACACCTATAGACTGAACACGTAATATGCATGCGCAGATCACCTGATGCTAGTATGGAACACTAAATGCATCAGTAAACCAGTTACTTCTCATTAAGTCCAATGCTTATCTAGTTAATTCAAGCTCACCTTCCTCAACACAGGGGTCTGGGGCCGCCCATTGATCACTTCCTTAGCCCCTCTATGTACTAGTCGCTTGCAAGCCGTCCTGCTAGTGTCACAGGGTCTCCGTCTACCGGAGACAGAGGCTTTCTATGATCCCAAAGATATAGTCTGTCATATAATCCAAACCCCACAGCCTGTGTGCGCTACGAGTTCATCTTCACAAAATTTCTTACTGAACTCTTCCAGATCTATTTTATGTCACAGCATGTTCAATCTTGAGTCATTGTGTTCCTGATTATCATAATGATCACATCCAGATAGTGAATGGGAACTGAGTCTGTTATCCTGCTGCAGGTACGGTTGAAAGCTCATAATCTACTTTAAGACTTGGCTGAAGTTTTAAAGCCACAAAGCGCACACCCTTAACATTCTCACACACCTCCTGATCAGACCGGGCTTAACTCTGAATGCTAGCTAATCTTTCAAGTGTGACCCGGGTATGTGTAAAGGCTGTGTTTATCTTCATTACATAAGTTTGTTGCGTCTGAGCTCAGGTACCACACTGGGAGTTTCTGGTTTTCCATTCACCTCTGATGGACTCCTGAGCAATAGTTAATTCATATGCACCTAATCAAATGTCCCTAAATATCTGAAGGAATCTACAATTCGTTTGTATTTGCGCTACTGAACCCATGCCATATATACCTCACTTACTGTGTGCAGTCGGCTGTAGCAAACCAGCATGAGCAGTCATAGTGCATTAATACTAATTACACAGAATCACTCATTCACATATTAATGAGCTTGAAACAAACAATACCCTTGCTTTAAATCCAGCTTTCTTTACTATGAGGAATGTTCAGACAATGTACTGTTACAGTACCAAAAGCCTGACAAATCAAATAAGAAACTCAAAAACATCTACAAAGTCTGTTTGTAAAGACTTACAGTAACTAATGTAACAGAGATAAAGTACAAAACCTGCAGTAAAGCTGCAGGGTACTACATCAAATTAAGCATAAAGAAAGACCAGGCTTTTTCATGAATGTTAATATTATTTGAACAAATTCCTCAGACAAAAAATTCAAATAAATCAATTCCATGTTTTTTTTTTAATTGCTGTTGATAGACCTTTAAAGGGATTGTTCACACAAAAAATGTAATTTCTCATTTCAAAGAGATATATAAAAAAAAAAAGAGTCTGTTTTGTTTTTTTTTTTTTTTTTTTTGTCCATAAAATGGATATCAATGGGGTCTTAAGCAACACTGGACCCCATATGAAAATAGCAATCTATGTAAAAACACCAAAGTGCTCATGATGTAACCTGTGATATTTCTGAGCATTAGCTGAGGCTGAAGTTCCAATGTGGCAGTTCAAATGGGCTTTTAGAAGGTCCTGACCCAAGGGGTGATTATCTGACCCTGATCCCCGTTAACCCAGCCAAAACATGTCCTTCAAAGCACAGAGCCCACAATCATGATGAAGATTAAACAAATTGAACATAATCGGCTGACAGAGTTGTACAGGAGCAAGTCAACAAGACCATGGAAAACATTTAATTTTGAGAATAAAGAAAGCCTTTTCTGCTGGTAGTTCAGTAGAAAAAAAAAATACTTGGAAAAAAAAAAAAAATAGAGTGTGCAGAGGCCAAGGCTTCATAAACATTATCAGCGGCAACATTATGGGAAATAACTTTGCGATTTTAAATGCTTACAACTCAACACTCTCTTGAATGCTGTTGGAAAGGTCTCCTTCATGTGTTTAAAACACATTGTGTAATGAGGGTTATTTGTTTGTGAGATGCTTTCAGTGCTTAAACTGTTTATAAGTGGGAACTGTTCATAAAACACCAATCAAAAGAGACATATCCACTGTACACACAGGATGGAGTTAAGCAGACTATGGGGTCATTCCGTGTCAACTCAACCAGAGGTTTAAATGCTCTCAAATTTTTGATTTTGTTAATATTTTTTCTGTAGTAATACAAACAGTGTTGAAAGCCAAAATTATAAAAATGTCAAAGATCCACTATTTTGTAGAGAAAGGGGGTCAAAATGACAATTTTGACATGAGATTTGGAGCCAAATTAGAGGAGTATAAAAATAACTTTAGAAAGATGACATCATTATTTTATTTTTACACAGAGATTGGTCTATTAGTAAAATCTGTTCACTTTAGCAATCTTTGCTTCATTATATGCCAATGGTGACGGTTAAAAAAAAAAAAAAAAAAAAAAAAAAAAAAAAAATGGAAGTTTTTTTTTGCACAAGAAGTGGAAAAAGCACAAGAATCATTTCTTTTGGATTCTTCATTTTTAAGGTCCGATATAGTTCAGTTCCATAGATATTTGGCTCCAAATCTCAGGTGAAAACTGTCATTTTGACCCCCCCCCTCTACAAAAATGTGGATTACTCAGAAAATATACTTTATATAATATTTTGGCTTTCAACATTATTTATGTTTGTCATTTTACAGAAAAAATATTAACAAAAGTTTCTAAAATTTGGTTGAATTGACATGGAATGACCCTATAAGGATGAGAATTTTCCAGAAGGTCACATCTTGCTGGTGGGCATCTCAAAACATCTAGGTGCAGGAACAGCACAGTCATGCTAGAATGTTTGCAGACCCCCCCCTTTTTTTTAAATATTTCTACATATATTTGATCTATGTATGCATGTGTGTATGTATATGTGTAATGTGTATCACAGACAGACAGACAGATTCCAGAATCAAGACCAATCATATTTTAACATATGAAAACATTTAGCAACGCTAAGGCTAAATTTTAACCTGAGATTTAGCTCACAGTGATTGTGTGTTTATTCACCTCTTTCTGTTGTCTCTCCAGTTCTCTCATTCTGATCTCACGAGCTTCTGCACGGGCTGCTCTCTTAGCTGCCAAACGGGCTTCAGCCTGCAGGGGGCGGGTGGGGAAACAGAAAAAGAGAGAGATAAAGTCATTAAACCATGACCATGAGACCATGAGCAATGTAGTAAATGCAAAAACACACAAAAATAACACATAAAAGCTTTGCATTAACAAAAAAACAAAACATGAACAGTAGGATCACAGGAAATATAATGTCATATATGTGATTACATGAACATGTTTGTGTACCTCCCTGTCATAATGTTTCATGTACTGTAACTGTATACTCCTCAGACTGCACATGCTATGAATGAGTTTGTTTACATGAGCATGTATGCCTGTATTTGTGACTTTAGTCTATCACACTTTAAAAGTCCTTTTAAGGAAAAGACTCCCTGTCAGGCATGAGGGGGAGACAGAGAGAGAGAGAGAGAGAGAGAGAGAGAGAGAACCGCACACTTCCTTCCTGTATATGACGCCACAAAATGTGCAACAACCAAAAAAAAAAAAAAGAAAAGAAAAAGAAACCTCAACTCCAGTATTTCATCACAGACACCCTCACAAGGTGATGTCTGCACCTTAACTCCAGCCACCACAATCCTGTAATAATCTTTACAACTGAGTCACGACTGTAACATTCACAGATTTGCAAAAATGTTATTTATGATTTAAAGAATAAGGGTTAAAATAATGAAACTACTACTTAAAGGGAGGCATGTAAGGCTTTAAAATGATTTCCTGTGTTTGTTAGCTGATGGAGAAATCCATAATGATGTGTTCCCGAGTAAATGTCAGATCATATCTTCATGTCTCAGACTGAGGCCTTCCGTCCTGAACACAGTCAAGCAACTTTCCAAGGAAGCAGCTGTTTCTCACCAAAAACAGTCTTGTGTTCCTTTGCCAACAACGATGTTCAAAAAAAAATATGTAGCCAAAATAAATATTTCCAGTTTCAGTTCTAATAGTAGTAGTTCTAACAGAAACTGATGGCTTTAATTTTGCTTTTAATTTTAGAAACTTGTTCTGCTTAATATTTTTGTGGAAACTGTGATACGCACATTCTTTCATGAATAGAAAGTTCAAAAGAACAGCATTTATTTTAAACAAATCTTTTGTAACCTTATAAATGTCTTTCCTGTCACTTTTGATCAATTTAATGCATCCTTGCTGAATAAAAGTAGTAATTTCTTTTAAAGAAATGACTGACCCCAAACTTTTAAAAGGTATAGCAAGTAATTCAAACAATCACACTCACAAAGATGTTTTCCATGTTGGGATGGATTAAACTTTCCAACTAAGCAAATCACAACACAATTCAAATGCTCTTAAATTCAGGATAATATAAGACAAATAAACTGAAATTGTAACCTTTCTCATCCTTAATGAGATTTTACAAAACCACTTTACTCAAAATGGTGCTGTGCAGCTGCCATACAAATTCAGAATTAAATGTCTAAAATTTAAAGAAACATCTTTTCTTTATATTTAAAATCACTACTGCTTGTAAACAGAAAACATGACCATGTTATGTTAATGTTAGTCTGTACTGTTGTAATGAAGGCAGATAATTATGTAGATAAACTGCCTGGGAGAAGTTACCCCAGCAATTAAGCAGCTGTCCAAACATGTTTATAACAGGTTCTCACTAATGTCAACACACATTTTCCACGAGCACAACAATACACCTATGCATACATGCTTTAAAATAACAGCATTAACACCCAACAGCGCTTTGACTCTGCTGAAAATGCTGAATAATATTTCATTCGGGCGAAGAAAAACTTAGACTAAACATCAAGAGTAATAGAGTCTTCTGAAAACATACAGGAATAAATGCACTCTATGACTGTGTGGCTAACAGGGTAACCAAAACTATGCTTTTTTTTGACCATAGCAGGAAGTCAGAGGGCTGAGTCATTAACAATCGAGCCTGGAGCACACCCTTCCTGCAGTATTAACGGGACTAACTGCTGATCATACAAACACCCATCACTGCTGCTCGGTCCTGATGTGGAGGTCATGTACATGTGCGCACACTATGGTTTACATCAACAGGAAGTAATAATCCATATTACTAAACAAAATCTATTCATTCAATGCATAAAACTGCATATGCAGGTTACCCACGTTAAAGAAAGCATGCACTATTCTTCCTCTCTGAACTAAAAGAACAAACTGTTTTTGTTTTTTGAAAACCTATATTCATGTTAAGGCCTACCTTCTTGCAGTTATCAAAGTAGACCATGATATCGGTCACGGTGAGCATATGATAGCCTGGGTCATCCGCATTTCCCCCCATCATGACAATCCATACACTCTTACAGAAGAGGAAAACAATCTGGCCTATTTCACACACCTCTCTCCTCTCACTCTCTCCTCAACAGCTATTTTTAATGACCCAAATGGAGCGGGCTCTATCAATACACCCAAAATGCTCTAATTTAATAAAAACTGTGACGTGGCTGTTCTCAATGGGAATGAAGAGCTAGTTCCACAGCTGTCTGGTAAAGACCTTTTTTGGAATGGAAACACATTTCTATTCCATATTTAATTGCTCTAATTGGCCACAGAGTACATCATGTTTACATCAGGCCTGCAACAACGTTAATTTCAGTAGTTAACAAAATCAAGGCATTTTGGTAACTACGTGACAATTTTTTGTTTATGTAGTGCTAGCTGATACGACCCCATGTAAACGACTATAATATAAGACACAATAGGGTCATTCCGCGTCAACTCACCCAGAGGTCCATGCCTGACTCAGGAAGTATTAAATATATCTTAATATCCTCTTAAGTTCTGGTTCTTAATAAACTTTCCTTTTGGTATCTTCCTTTTAAAGGCCCTCAATGGTTCAATGCCAGAGATAAGGACATGTTAATGTGACTCCATGAGTAAATTGGTAAGTTATATACATTTGGTCAAAAACTAAATGTGGGTCACTTTGTATACAGCGGATACTTTTTCTTTTAAAGAGGAATATCTAAAGAACAAATAATGTTAAAACTAGAAATGTATCTAATTTTTTTCTATAAGCTCAATTGCATAGAACAAACCTGTCTGAGTGCCATAAATATTCCTTTTTCAAAGTTTCCATGCCTGTAGCTCTAAAAGTATTCAAGATATCTTAATATCCTTCTAAATTCTCATTTTTAATAAACATTTCTTTTGGAATTTCCATTTTTAAGGACCTATATAGTTCAGTCCCACAGATATTGGGACCCCAATGTGACTCCATGTCCAAATTGTTGAATTTTACATGTCTGTAACTCAAGTAACTTGTACTTATGAAACTTTTCTTTTGGAATTCTCATTTTTAAGGCCCTATATAGTTCAATCTTCAGAAGCGGTTAAAATGAACAAAATCCTGTCTTCCAAACATCCCTAAAACTGATTCAAATATAGATTTTTATAAATGCACTTTTGAGAGCAAGTTAATGTGCCTCAACTTAACCATTTTCAGTGGATTTTTGGTACTCAGAGAGTTATGTTTTATGCAATTCTTTTGATAGAGGGAAACAAGACATATTTCTAGTTTAAACAATATTCTTCAGACATTCCTCTTTAAATGCAGTATCAGCTGTGTGCAAAGTGACCCACATTTGGTTTTTGACCACTGAATATGTGTACAATTTACCAATTTACTCATGGAGCCGCATTAATATCTCCATATCTCTGGGATTGAACCATTGGGGGCCTTTAAAATGAAGATACCAAAAGTAAAGCTTGTTAAGAACCAGAATCTAAAAGAATATTAAGGTATCTTTAATACTTCTTGAGTTACAGGCATGCAAACTTGAGGCAAAAAAAAAAAGAAGTGCTTTTTGCCATTTTTGAACTGTCACCATTGGCATATAATGAAATAAAGATTGCTAAAGTCAACAGATTTTACTAATAGACCTACCAATTTCTCAGTAGAAATAAAATGATGATTTTCAGTGGTGTAAAAATGACTTTAGAAAGATGTCATTTTGACCCCCCTCTACAAAATAGTGGATTAATCAGTAAATATACATATGTGACATTTAATATTTTGGCTTTCATCACTATTTATGTTTATCTTTCTAAAGAAAAAATATTTACAAAATCCAAAATTTGAGCCGGGGAAGTTTCCTAAATTTGGTTGATTTGACACGGAATGACCCCATAATAAAATTCCCTGACATTTCCAGGTGTTCCATGATCATTGGAATCCTATATGTGAATGTGACTTTTTTTCCCCCTATAAATTGCAAATATGAGCACCCATGGAACACCTTGAGTTCAACAAACGTGAAGAATTAGTGACTTTTTTTGGAATTTTGTAAGATACCAACATATTTGTCAGATGATTCTGGACAGGCTTACTAAAACCCTTTATTTGGTGCCTTTTAAGGTAGACATGCAGAACAAGCTTGTCATTCAGAAGTCCCTGGGAGTTTGATGAATGCCAGGACAATCTGAGTCCAGAGTTCATATCTGTTGACATAAATACCACAGAAAGAGATGCCAAGTTCACCAGATCTATCTCTCCCACGGCCTCTTGTACCAGCGTGCCAGGCTAAGGGGGTGCATGCTAATCAGCTGGACTGCTAATAGACTAGCTGTAACAGAAAATGAAGGGAACAAACAGAAGACATGCAATACAAATAACTGGAAGTGCTCCTTGTTTTTACTGTTTTTGGACAGTACTCTGGAAGCAAAACTTACTATAGTGTAAAACAAATAGGCATTATTAACTCCAAAACTATGACTTATATAAACCAAAAGAGCCTCTGGCCAGTTTAATTCATTTTAATGTGGAAAGCTCAATATTCAAAATGTGAATCATTTTGCCATCTGTGTAAACTGGATTAACGGTCTTCAATATGAGACATAAACAGTCTTTTTCACTCCAGTACTAACGTAAGAGCCAGAGACTGGAACATATGAGATCACTGGAGACGTCTGCCACATTTCTGGCCTGCCCATATTAATACCTATATAAATTGTGCCAGCCTTCCATGTCAAACATAAACCAAACAATGTCTGATCTGTGTGTGGTGGGTCCACATTTTAGCAGTCCCTGGGATCTGTGGCAAGTTTTAATACAAAAAGTGAGCTTGCTCAAAAAGAAACTCACCATGTAGGGCTAAAAGAATTTAGGAACAAGAATTTGGGTCATTCCGAGCATGGAGAAAATGATGACAAAAGGGAGGGAAAGAAAAAGGAGGAAAAGAGCTGATAAGATTAAGTGACCATTACTTAGCGGTATTACATCATGTCTAATATAAACCTCAGACAATGGAAATGTGAATTTTCAATGTTAAAGGGATAGATCTATATATAATGTAAGATATAACTATACAGTATACTCACGTTAAGCGATATATACTATAAAACAAATCTCAACTGCTTGAATTTATACCACTGCAAAATGTTTACTATTATCGCTCAAGCCTTTGGTACTATAGAGATATTATAAACATTAATATCATTACAATATTACAATACAACATTTATACAGGTTTACAATGACATGAGAGGGGGAGGGGGGTGAACTAGCCCTTTAAATGCTTTCCTAACCCCGTTTAATCTGCAGAGATAATAAGTAAGCCATTCATATCGACTTCCCAAAGAGTGCCCACACTGTAGATCTGCGGTGCTATCAAAACATTAGTAGTTTGTTTGTGCAGTTCAACATGCCCTGTTCTGTCTCAACCAATGACGTTGCGTCGTTATTTTGGCAATCCCTTTAGATGCCGCTAGTATCTCAGAAATGACACGCCCTAAAAATGACTTCCTTAAACCCTGCGAAACCTGAGGCAGGGTGATGTCTAATAGATGCCAGCGTGCCCGTCTCAGATGACTGCACACAGAAGCAGCTCTTCACGGAAAGCTAAGACCTAGTGTGCTTGGCCAACACAGAACACTTGCTTCACTGACCACAGGAGTTACTCAAAAACAAGCGCAAGCCTGTGAGAGAAACTCTAGCTTGTTGAAAAGTAGGAGTAAGAGAGAGTAGCATGACTGTGATGAGATGAAGGTGAAAGAGTTTCTCATCGACTGGTCTCTGGTTTCTAATGACATTCAATGCACTCTATGTTCTAATACCTAAAAAAATGACTGGTCGTTGGTTAACACTGTAGAACAGCTGATAACACTGTAGATTTCCTTAGAAGAGATTAAGAGTACAAGTCAGAGACCAGACCTCATTCAACAGACTGGTGACAGAATTTATTGAAATTTTATTTGTTTATCCTACATTTTTTATGACATCCAAACAATTTGCATAAAAATATTCAGATATTTAAACTCAAGCCTTTTTTGTTGGACTAATTTTAAAGATGTCTGTGGACTTCTTTCTCAAAATTTCAATCTCTGTCAAATGAGGTAGAGAGGTCAGCTGGAGTCAGGTCAGTGTGAGGGAAAACAGAAGATGAATTGTGTCTCTTCATACAGGAGGAATGAGCAGTGTCTTTGCAACATAATATAATTTTTTACACATCAAGCTGTTTCACACCTACATTTGTCAAATAAGCAAACATTTTGCACCAAGCGGTCAATCGGAGACCAGAGCGAGAGTTTCTTCAAATTCCTTTCCCGTTAGCAAATGGTCTTATCAGACCAAAATCCACAACATGACCTTGTACACCAAGTTAATAAATCATGAAACGGGGACCATTTTCTCTCTCTCTGTCTACTTTATGTTTTTGAGCATAATTGTAACTTAACGGAATACAAGTTTAACACTTTTTTTTTAAAGGGGGGTTAAACAAGACTAGAGACAAGACGTTTTGTTTGTGTAGGATTACCATGCACTGTACCTCAAATCCAACAAAAATAATATTTTAAAGATAAGAGATTGTTGGTTATACTGAGGATTATAACAGAAAGCATCATTGTATGGTGCTAGGTCACTGAAAACCCTCTTTGACTGTGCTATAAACAGAAGAACTAACATCACCTCATATTGTGTTTACATTTACTCATTTAGTAGACACTTTTATCCAAATCAACTAACACTCAAAAATATTTAGGTCTAAATGTAAGATTTATGTATTTTAATTGTATATAATGTGATGCATATTTGTCAGTCACACATACATAAATAAACAAGAATGAGATTTTTGTAAAAGTACATTTAAATACACAATTACCAGGTTACATATTTATCATTAATAAATCAAACATCATACATTAACTAAATGAATCTTGCTTGTTCCACAGCTCGCCATATTTGTTCATGCTTTTTAACAATTAACAGATTATGAGGATTCTATTATGCTGATTTTTAAATCCTAACAATAAACTATTAATTGTTTGAATATACAAATGAGGAACACTTTGTCGCAATACTCATATTACATAATGCCAAGTCAAGTAAAAAGTAGATTAGTAAACAAGATAGAGCAGAAGTGAAATACAGAAAAGAAGAAAAAGAGAACTTTAAATGACTTAAAGGTTTAGTTCACCCAAAAATGAAAATTCTGTCATTTATTACTCACCCTCATGTCGTTCCACCGTAAGCCCTTCATTCATCTTCAGAGCACAAATTAAGATATTTTTCATAAATTCCGATGGCTCAGTGAGGCCTGCAATGCCAGGAAGATAATTAACACTTTCAGATACCCAGAAAGCTGCTAAAGACATATTTAAAACAGTTCATGTGACTGCAGTGGTTCAATCTTAATGTTATGAAGTGACAAGAACACTTTTAGTGCCCCAAAAAAACAAAATAACAACTTTATTCAACAATATCTAGTGATGGGCAATTTCAAAACACTGCTTCATGAAGCTTTAAAGCTTTATAAAACTTTCGTTTCTAATCAGTAGTTCAGAGCGCGTATCAAACTGCCAAAGTCACGTGTTTTCAGTAAACGAGGCTTCGTTACGTCATAAGTGTTTCGAAATTTCAATGGTTAATCACTGCGGGGCGTGACTTTGGCAGTTTGATACACGCTCCGAACCACTGATTCGAAACAAAAGATTTGTAAAGCTTCAAATCTTCATGAAGCAGTGTTTTGAAATCGCCCATCACTAGATATTGTTGAATTAAGTCGTTATTTTGTTTTTTTGGCACACAAAAAGTACTCTCATCGCTTCATAACATTAAGGTTGAACCACTGTAGTCACATGAAATGTTTTAAATATGTCTTTAGCAGTTTTCCTGGCACTGAAAGTGTTAATTGTCTTGCTGGCAATACAGGCCTCACTGAGCCATTGGATTTTATGAAAAAATTCATAATTTCATTTTTGGGTGAACTAACACTTTAAAATAAATAGTTATGCCTAAGTAGCAGTTATCACAGCAACCATGCTTATACACAAACATCCTGACCAATCAGTAACCAGGGGCACTGGAAATATGGACTCAGCATTAGGCCTACTCCTTTATATGGGATGTGTCCCAACAGCAGAGAATAAACAGGAAGGCAATTGTGATAACAATCTTCAGGGGCCCATCGGTGACGTCAGAAAAAAGGAAGAAAACCCTTTCTGAATCCTTGTCCTTATATGGAGAGGTTCCATTCTTGGTAAAAGGTCTCTGACTTAAGTGTGCTGACATTACTTGAGAGTTTTCTACACAGTGTCTTGCTTCAACCTGTATCAACAGTTCTGCAACAAGGCTCTTGAAGAAAATTCAAATAAATAATGCATTGTTGAATACAATCCAGTGCAAGTTTAACTGCTCAGAGCCTAGTCCTGAGGGAGGCAGAAAATTATTTTTATGATTGTCATGGACCAGTGATAAGCAGGTGATAATGTGTCAATGTGCTACTGTGACTGGTATTCATAAAACCATATAGTATATGTGTGTGGCCATATATGAACACAATCATGTATTATGATGTCAGGACTCTTCTTCTTAATGCAGAAATACAAAACTGCTCCTGACAATGAGTTTAGATTAACAGACAGCTCATCCCACAGTCCAAAATCTGAGCCCAGATTAATCATCTAAACACCCACAAGAGCACAAAGCCTGGCATCCTAATCTACTTGTAACCATCTCGGCTGCATTCTGGCACTGTTACAGTTCAGGATTGTTCAGGATTCACTGATAAATAGAAAATACAAAATACCAGCACTTATTTGACATAGAAATCTATAACATTAATGTTTTACTGCACATTTGATCAATTTAATCCGGTGTCTGAGCTTTCTGTGTGCGTGCGTCGAATGTGCATGCACAAATCTTCTCACAGCACATGCACCAAGTTCTTCGCTTAAGTTGGCAATAAAAGGCAGATATATACAGTAAATAAATATAAAACTAATTATATATATATATATATATATATATATATATATATATATATATATATATATATATATATAGTTTTATATTTATTTACTGTATATATCTGCCTTTTAGGTTTTTTTTAAACAATAAGATGGAGAACACTGGCTCAGCCTGACACTATAAGGGTTTGAACTATCCATCCTGCTAATTATAACTATTCTCACACAATGAGTTGACAGCTCTGAATTTATTTTGAACCAATCTAATCATTCTCTAATCACAAAACTACTGAACACATTTTTACCGGACTTGCCAACTTACATCTGTCTCAATAGCCGATTTTCAGTTGTAAGCCTATTTAACATAGTAGGGATCAGTCACGTTGAGTATTGAACTAATTCACTCAGTCACTTCCTATTGAATTAATTGTTCTAAAGACTGGAAATCAACTTTCATCTAGCTTGAAATAACATTGGTAGTGACAGTGACAAATGTGCTTTTGACACACCATTGTCCAGCTCACATCTGATTCACAATCATACAGATTGAAAGAGTAGAGTTACTCCATGAATCACATCCTAAGTCAGTCAGCACTCAAAATGGTTCATAAGCAGAGATCATTTCTGATTGTCTAGTTTTCTGGCTTAAATAATAATTGGCTAAATAAAACCACAGGCTGCTCCCCTGACTCTAGAGATATTGTGAAATATTAACAATTCAAATTAACTGTTTTCTGTGTTTAAAAATGTAATTTATTCCTGTGAATCAGTTGAATTTTCAGTATCATTACTCCAGTCTTCAGTGTCACATGATCCTTTTGAAATCATTCTAATATGATAATTTGCTGCTCATGTAACATTTCTTATTATCAATGTTGATAACAGTTGTGCTGCTTAATATTTTTGTAAAAAAAAAAAAGAAAAAAAAGTGATACCTTTTTCCATGATTCTTTGATTAATAGAAAGTTAAAAAAGAACAGCATTTACTTAAAATAGAAATATATGTTCTTCTAATGGCAAAACTACGATAAGAAGAGCATATATCATAGATCAACAATAATCACCGCCTTCATCTGGACTTGGTCTGCACTTAAAAAATTGAAATGCCTCATCTAATCAAATGAGGAGTGTTGTTGTATGAAACTTTTTTCAGCATGTGCCAAAACTTTGCAGAATGTGGTCATGAACCAAACACAAACAGCTGAAAACAATCTATTTGTCATGCGTTTGTTTTACCAGATTCCACAACTTGCATTTGTGTAACAAGAAGGACAAACAAAACACTGAATCAAAGTGTTGAGTAGCAATTGTTGACATTTTTTTACAGGAAATCCTTCACTGATTCATGTTCTACTGAGGCCATATCTCAAACTTACCAGCTTAGCTACGTTAGATAGCACCAAAAAAAAAAAAAAAAAAAAAGGCCACTGAGGATTACTTCTGCAGATATTATCAGCATATGTTTCCATAGCATCCATTATCAGATGCCCCTGTTCCCTACTTCTGCTCATTGTAATGGCCCCCCAAAACATGTCTGGTCTTGAGGCTGCACTAACAGCTGGTCTCTGAGGGTCTTCTATTTTTAAAGCTCTTGTTACTGAATCAACGATCACACGAGGGCCAACATACCAGCCTGTCAGAGAGCAGCAAGTGTGGGACTGCAGCCTATATCAGCAACAAATGCAGGTACAGTACCAGGTGAAAAAAGGGGGGACAATGGAACACAGGAAATACTGAACTAGGCCCTTAAAAGGAGATAAAGTGGCTCTGAAAGAAACATATAAACCTTAAAAAGCCCTAGGAACATGGAACACAGCTTATTTGTGAACACATTGAAAAACCCTTTAAAATATGTCAAGTGCCAAGTAAAAAAAAAAAAAAAGGTTAAACCACAGTATCTCGTCATCATCGTAACTGACACCAAACCTGGGCTCCAATGAGACCTTGTGTGACCTGACCTGACTGTGTTTAAATATGCAAAAGCTCTGTTGCAAAGCCACATAAATGAATACTAAAAAATAATTTCCATTTCAAGAGAAACAGGTTTGATCAGAGAAAGAAAAACATTTTAGCGTTCATGCTGATATTATGCAAATGTAAAACTGAAACTTGCTTCCTGATTCAGTGTTTCAAGCATGGGTGTGTTTCACCTGAATCTCTCTTTATCCATGTGCTCACTAACTAGAGGTCAACTCAATGTGCTACAGAAAACCAAATGGGCAATTGTCAAGTTAGGCTACTTTTAAACATTTCAAAACTTTTAAAATGGCTAACCTGTCCTCTTGTTGAGAATGAGCAGCAAATTTGGTACCAAATTATTTTTGAAAACATTTTGCACAAGGTTATGCAACTATCAAAGTTTTGCACATCCTCTGCCACTATTTTAGCTTATTGGTTATGCATTAACAAACCAATAAGTGTTTCATACCATTTCAGACTCAAGACATCCCCTAAAATCACTCCATAAATTAGAAAAAAAAAAAAAAATCAATCAATCTGCAGACTCTGTCTGGACAAATCATGTAAACTCAAAGAAATGTTTAGATGCATACACACAAATATAACTCTGACTGCATTTCACACTCTAAACTGAGAGGACAGCTCATGCTGACAGTAGTGTGAGAAGGCCTCTATCCTGTCTACTACAGAGCATGATGTGTCAAGCAAAGACACACTTACTAATAATAGACTGAAACATTTGCTACATGTGTATAGCTGTCTATGAAAACGTGCACTTCACATACAGTCTTTACTTTTCACTATGGGTATGCAATGAAGGAACATCATATCAGTCAAATATCTGTCTGAGCCAAAATCATTTCCTAAGCACTCAGATCAAGGCTCTCTCCACCATGACCCCAGCACCTGTTCCAGCACATCAAACTCAGCTTATGTTGCACACTGCTAGCCTAGCACTTTTAAACACATTACTGCCAAGATACATAGGTCCCATACAGCTCAGAAACTTGTAGTTAGGTGTAGGTAACTAAAAACACAGGGAGGAAGCAGACATGAAAGGAAATGATCTACAGCTTGTAAATAAGAATAATATATTAACAATGCAGGGCCACATGAGTTCAAAAGCATGGACTTTACCTTAGTTAGGCTGCTGTTATGTTAATTAGATACTCGTGAAACTGTGTACTGCTCTTTGGTTTAATAAATAAACTGACTCAGGATGTAGAACCATGTGATTTTTCTCATTTTCCTCTTAAGTTTAACCCTGCACTTCTGCAAATAAGACCATTACAGTAGTTTATCCCTTATGAGATCAATTTACCTCTTTTGCGATTACGTTGAGGGCATCTTCTTCGGCAGTCAACCCATTTTTGCTGGGGGTTCTTTTACGTCCTGGCCCTTGAGACCCCATTGGTAACCTTTAATAAATCCTTCTGAGAAACACACGCTGCTTTACGTCTGAAAACCGTTCCTTTGGGGAGTTATTCCTTCGGCAAAGGCATAAGATAAAAGAAAACACGTTTCCAACTCTAACCAAAAAAAAGCGAGGCTACTTCGTGTCGTTCGCGACGTAGTTCATTGTGTTACATCCGTATTTTTTGCACTCTTCCTAGTGCTGTACTGTGAGAGTGAAGAGTCACCGGTGCTGAGAGCGCAAACGCTTTTTCATGACACACGTGTCGCCTCTGAGGAGCTGCCAAAATGGCTGTAAATGATCTAGACTAGAGTTTGTTTGCGCAGAGAGTTGTCATTGTCAGTATAACCGCTCGGATAAAAGTTCTCTCTTCTCTTGTTCTCTTGCTTTAGTTCATTGCTGGGATGGACTGTGAGTGTCTGTTGGGGGAGTTTCAGGGCTCGCAGACCCTCTCGCTATTTTTAATCATGGAAGTCTGGTGCTAAAAAAAGAAACCTTATCTTTCTTGCATTTCTTAAAGTCATACCCATGTGCTTTCGCAATAATAAGCTGCGTTTCATTCTGACAGGGAAAAAAAATGCGCTGCTGGGGAAAAATATATTAGGTGGTCTCAAGCCATCATCTATCATAACCAGTTAAAGACCACAAACTACATCAAGTCGGGGAGACCAGCAAAGGTTTCTTTTTTCCTTCTCCAGCACAAAATTGTAGTCAAAATTATACCCCGCGGGCATGACACACACACACAAAAAAATGTATAAGCAAAACATCTCGTTATCTGAACCGAGTTGCCAAATTCATTTAGGTTTTTTTTTTTTTTTAATCTTTACCATTAGCCCGGTTTCACAGACAGGACTTAGATTAAGCCAGGATTAGACCTTAGTTCATTTAGGGCATTTAAGTAGCTTTTATAAAGGTGTCTTAGAAAAAAAAAAACCTTACTGGTGTGAGACAAAACAATGGCGCTGACATATTTTAAGATATGTAAGATATTTTAAAATAAGTTTCAAACACACATTTTAGTCTGGGACTAGGCTTAAGTTTGTCTGTGAAACTGGGGGATTATCTTTTATCTGTATTCTATAGACATGTGTATAGCTTCAGTTGCTGGTGCATGTTGACATCTAGTGGTAAAAAGCTAAACTTACTAATAATTATGCGATTCTAGTTTCTCTCTCTCTCTCTCTCTCTCTCTCTCTCTCTCTCTCTCTCTCTCTCTCTCTCTCTCTCTCTCTCCCATCAGTGGCTGAGCCAGGATTTTTTTTTTTTTTTTTTCATTATTTCAACATAAAATGGGTCTGACTATAATCTGTTGGACTGTACCTACAACACAACTGAATACAGTTCATTTGTACTTAATTTTAATTGAGATAGTGAATTAGATCATGGAATGCTGAGTGAATATGACCATTTAAAAAAAAAAACCTGGAGGCATATTAATAAAGGGGCTCACACATAGCTAAATTTCAACTTGTTCATTAAGCTTGTTCTGGTTCTCAAAACCCCCAATAGCTTGTTCTCCATTGCTGCATCTTCATGGATGAGACATGCAGATAACTACATACTGTAGTGTAGTTCAAAGATTATTCAACCTTCATTGAATTTTATGTATAATCAATGAACTCTTCAACAATTCTTTTTGTTGAGTTTGTCTGTTTCAAAAACTAACCAAAAAAGTAACTAAATGCTTAACTTTCTATATCACAGGTGTCAAACACAAGGCCCGCGGGTCGAATACGGCCCACAAAGGTGTTCAATCCGGCCTGGGGTATGATTTGAACAATAATTAAAAAACGGTTATGCATGGTCCACCGGCCATAAATCTGAATGGTTATTAGTTTTATTTTGGCCATTATCTATTCTGGACTTGCAAACAAACTGCTTTGCAATCATTTCCCAAACTGTCGTTTGTGTGGAAATATTACGAAGTCTGTAAACAGGACGTTAACACAGCCACATGCTGAATACGGACACAAAGAGAAGAACACGCGCGCCAGCAAAGCAAACACTGTACAGGCCAAGCTCACTGTTTGTGAAATATTGGAAGAAAAATATAAATATTGAATTGGGTTTTTTATGAATGTAACTTAAAAGGGAACTGTCTTCAGAAAAGTTTCGATCTCCATATAAGTAGCCTATTTTATAAGCACAGTGATGTACAGCAGTAACCAAGGAAACGCTATATCGCTGCTGTTCCACAAGCGCCACCTACTGTTAGAGAGTGAATTTGCATTTTCATTCAGTCTGCTATTTTTGTTTTGTGCAGGTGTCTTATGTAGCACCATTTCACAAAGCTATAAAGCTAGACCATGCTGTTTTTTAATTTTTTTTTTTTTTCTATAAATCTTGAAGTTATACAATATAATTTAAATCAAAAACAACTGCTCATGCTCAAAATGCAGTGGTGCCTGTATACCAAATGGCTACACATATTTTTGTTTGTTTGTTTGTTTCAGGCCAGTTTGGCCTGTTATAGAACAAATAAATAACAAATAAATTAAAGAAAATTTGGCAACCGGTATCAAATTTGCTCCAAAAAAATGGAATTGGCCATAAAAAAAAAAAAAATCAATAATAAAAAATATTCAATAAAACATTATTTTAAAAATCTAATAAAGTCTTTTCGCAGTAAAAACAAATGCAGTTTTTTAAAGAGCAGTGTTTTTTTTTTTTTTTTCTTGCAAATTAATGTGTAGTTTGTATGGTTAATATTAATGTAAATGTCAGCTCACTAAGGTTTAAAAAACAAATTAGGCCCACACATGGTTACATTTTTTCCCATCCGGCCCTCAACCTAAAATGAGTTTGACACCCCTGTTCTATATTATTAATAAATAATTGCAACAGTTCTATCATACCTAAGTTAAAAAAAGAAAAAGAATTGAAAGAAATTCTTTTTGACGACAGAATTGACGACAGAACTACGACGGTGCATGCTTGTAGTTTCTTTTGCGCTTTATTTATAGTGAAGTAAGCCTAATACACAGTGCGACGTATTTGCGCGATTGAAAAGCGCGCGCCGCGAGCACAGTATACCGGCTGACACGACAGGAAAAGCAAGCTACGTTTCTTCTGAGTTTTAATGGCATAGATCTGACCGCAGATACCTAATATTGACAACGCGTTTCTCTCAGCATCTGACAAGAGTGCCACCGGCTTTCACACACGTCTTTCAAAATAAAAGTGGCATCATAAAAAAAGGATTTTACGTTTGGTGATGTTGTTTCTTTGACTGCACACATTGCGACCCACTCAAAGCTTGCAACCCACCAGTTTAGAAACACTGACGTAAGCTATAATGTCCGCAGTTCACTGTTGTTCTACTGAAGCTCATTTGGCGCCTTTCCGCGCGCGTTTGACAAAGTCTCCCGTTTTTTTTTTTTTTTTTTTTTTTTTTTTTTTTTTTTGTGGTCTTAAAGAGACGGTTCTGCGTTTAAATAAACACAATTCTTGTCAATTAAAAAGAAAACAGAAACAGCAGTTGTGAGCGGGGTGGCCAAGCTTAAGCCACCCCCTGGCTACGCTCCTGCTCCCCATTAAAATTCGATTCATATACCGCTTTCGAAAAGAACACTTTTTCTAAAAAAAAAAAAAAAAATTTCCCCCTAAACTTTTTGTTTTTGGTAGGCTACAATTATTAATTAGTGAAATTACTCAGCTGTGCTCTGCTCAGGTGATTGAGATTTTTAAAAGAAGCTCACGAAGCTGTGTTTAGTAGATTCTTTGAGACCTTTGGGTGAAAAATATGGGTACGTTCTTGTTGCAGTAATTTATATGTATGTATATCTTTTGGAATTTTTTATTTATTTTTTTTTTTTTTAGCTTCAAAGACAGTGTTGATCGTGTACGCGCACCAGATGCTGCTGTGGATGTGCTGAAGAAACAGGGCTGCAATGTGCTTGTGTCTGACCTGTATGAAATGAAATTCAAGGCCACAGCAACCAAAGAAGATATTACTGGTGTGGGAGGCAATATTTGTTTAGAAAATAATATTAAATTTAAAACGTGTGCCTTATCGGAGCGCAATGGCAGTTCTTGCACAATGTTGTGTTTCAGGGCCAATGAAGAGCCCAGAACACTTTTGCTATGGAGAGAGCACTAGGCTTTGTTTCTCTTCCAGTTTCCCATGTACTGGTTCTCTGTTCCTGCCATCATGAAAGGTTGGATGGATCATGTTCTTACCCTTGGTTTTGCTTACACTTTGGAAAAAAAACGCTATAGTGAGGGTATCTTCAGGGTGGGGCCTACAAACCATAAATTTATTTTTCTATTCACATGCCTTCCTCACAAAAGGTTAACAAATGTTGATTTAATGAAAGGTGAGAGGGCTGTTAGTATTGGTGTAATGAGTGTTTAACTTTTCATCAGAAAAAGAAAGCCATGTTATCCTTCACCACTGGTTTCCATAAGACCATGTTCAACTCCAGTGGGATCAATGGAGACATGAATGTTACTCTGTGGCCAGTTCAGGTAAGAAGCTTTATCCCTTATTCTTTTACCTCAACCAGGCTTAATTTTGCACTCTATTAATGAGTTTGCATGTAATACTATCTTGAGACCATTGTGCTATTGTTTTCTCTTTTGTACAATAGTGTCCTTAACTACTGTGGCTTTCAGGTACTCGCACCACAGATCTTCTGGGCACCCACACATCTCTCTGCTGAGGCTCGTGGCAGCCTGTTGGAAGGCTGGCGTACTCGTCTTCAAGGTCTCTTTAGTGAAGCGCCACTCACCTTCCCACCAGTAGACAGTTTTGATGAGGGAAAAGGCTTTCAGCTGAAGCCTGAAGTCCAGGAGAAGCAAACTGACTCCCCTTTCGGTCTCACTGTGGGTCACCACCTGGAGAAACCTCTGCCACCGCACAGCCAGATGAAAGCTGGGGTATGAGACACAGAGCAACACTGTCCCCATGTGGCCATGTCCTTGTCTCAAAGCTAATTTTTTTAGACCTGAATAAATTGTTCATGTCTTGAGTTTGAGTTTTGTAATTCATTTTAAGTCATAATGTGAGAGCCACAATTGCTCATTATTAAAGCTAATGTCAGGCATTTAGAAACCAAGACACCAAGGTTTGTGCTCCCTATAGTCTAGTATTTCCTACTTTATCTTTGTTGCTCCTACAGTGGTCTTGTAGTGCTTTACCTGGATAACAGTAGTTTAATCCATGGAAGAGCTTGACAGTGAAAAGTCTGTATTCCACACATTTAATGGCAGGTAAACAGGCAGCTCATACATGGAGTAGCTCTTTGTGAGTGTTAAAAATAAAAGCAAAAGTATAATGAACTGGTAGCGCAAACATGTCAACTACTTTTTCCTGCAGTCATGCAGTCTTTTAAAGGAACCCTGCATACTAATGTAATGTATGTAAAAACCTTGTTTTGACTGTTACAGTCTTCCTATAGGGGCTTTAATTTAATTAATCACATAATAGTCTGTAATATGTTATGTTGAGATTCAATCGCATAATACTTGTAGCTACCTTATGTTCACAGTCAAAGTTTATACTATTGATATTGTTTCATATGTGTAATTTTATTATTCTCCAACAGCTCATATACCTATAGTATTTTATATATTTTCACCAACCACTTATAAGCATATAGAATGGTGCATAAAACAAATTCATAAGTAGAAAAGGGGTTTAAATAATATAATCAGCTCCAGAGTGAATTCCAAGTGAGCAAAGGCTTAGTATGTTTCATTTAAACCTTATGCACAAGTTCCACCAGTAGTGGGCACTCCTGCAATGCAAGCAATGACACATATCCGAGTCCACGAGACGGAGGGAAGTTAGCGAGTAAAGGGCATAAAACTTTGGAGTGGAACGCAGCCCTAGAAAGGTATTTGTCTCCCAGCTGTGCACAGATTTCCAATTTCCTGTGGAAATTCTTTGGAGGCCTGTACTTTTCTGCAGCAAAGTTCTTTGCAGATGTCTGCAGATAACGCTTTGATATGCGTTTACGTATTAATCTAAAACAGATCCTAAATGGTAATCTAAAGTTTGCAGCCGCCCAATATTTGCACATGAAACACAATGCAAACATATCTCCACTAATATTGGCACCCTTGGTAAATATGAGCAAAGGGGGCTGTGAAAATAAATCTGCATTGTTTATCGTTAAACAAATTGGGGTCCCCTGTCGGAGTAATCATCAACGACAGTAACCGCTGTCCCCTTAGCAGAGGGTAATTTAGGCAAGGGAATGAAATGGGCCGCCTTCGAAAACCGGTCCACTACGGTCAAAACAACTGTATTGCCCTGGGAGGGGGGAGCGCGATTTGGGACTAGGATCTTGAAGGGACAGACAGCGGTTCAACTAACCCTTCCGGGGGTCGTTTGGAAGTCTTACCACGAGCACAAACTGAACAGGCCAAAACAAATCCCCGGATGTCACGAGCCATGGATCGCCACCAGAATCGCTGTTTAACAAGGGAGCTAGTACGATTCACTCCTGGGTGGCAAGCCACGTTGGAACAATGACCCCACTGAATAACGTCGGACCGTAATCCCTCCGGCACAAATAAACGACCCGGTGGGCAATCGGGACGGAGGCGTTACCCCTTCTAAGGCCGAGCGGACCTTCGACTCGACCTCCCATGTGAGTGTGGAGATCACGAGTCTCAGGTATAATACACTCGGGAGTGGACGGGCGCT
The DNA here is from genome assembly GCA_037101425.1 of Elopichthys bambusa. Lineage (NCBI taxonomy): Eukaryota > Metazoa > Chordata > Actinopteri > Cypriniformes > Xenocyprididae > Elopichthys > Elopichthys bambusa. Next base: position 12,981,582 of record CM074438.1, on the reverse strand, counting down.
CGGAAAGGTCAAAAATACGAGACAACGCATCGGGTTTGATGTTCTACTGCCAGCAACTCTCTGTTACCAATGTCGTAATTAGCAGAGAACAAACGGTGAGAGAAAAACGCGCAAGGGTGCATCTTGTTGTCAGAGGAAGAGTGCTGGGAAAGCCCGAAGGGCATAACGAGATATTCAAAGTGCCCGCAAAGGGCAAAGGATAAGTATTCTTTACCGTGATGTTGTTCAACCCTCGGTAATCAATGCATGGTCGCAGAGAACCATCCTTCTTCCCCACAAAAAAAATAAATAATGCCCCAGCGGGAGAAGAGGAAGGATGAATGAGTCCGGCTGCTAGAGAATCAGAAATATATTTCTCCATGGCCTCCCTTTCTGGAATAGAAAGAAAGTATAACTTGCCCTTAGGCGGAGACGTACCTGGCACTAGATCTATAGCACAGTCATAGGGACAATGCGGAGGAAGAGAAGCAGCCCGGGACTTACTTAACACTTCCTTCAGGTCGAGGTACTCTTCAGGCACGTTAGACAGGTTCACCGGCTCATCCTGCAACAAAGAACACGACACAGACGAACAAGCAGACAAAAGACAGGAGGCATAACACTGATTGCCCCACGCCGAGATGGAATTCTGGCCCCAATCCACCTTAGGATTGTGGCGAACGAGCCAAGGGTGGCCCAGGACTATGGGAGCCAGTGGAGAATCAGTGAGCAGCAGTGTGAGTTTCTCAGTGTGATTTTCTGAAGTGATGAGTGTGACTGGGCCAGTGGTGTGTGTGATGCTAGGAAGAGTCTGTCTATTGAGTGCATTCACAGAGATCTTCTGGGTGAGAGGAATTATGGGAATCTGAAGGTGTTGTGCCAGTTTGTAGTCCATAAAGTTACCTTCAGCTCCAGAGTCCAGTAGTGCGTGGCAGTTGTGGAAACTGGTTGTCCATTGCAGTCTTACCAGGAAGAGAGTTGTGGATGAGGATTTCTCCAGAGACAACCCACCCGACAGTAACCTCAGCTCTACTGTCGGGCTTGGCCTTTTACTGGACAGTAAAACACACCGCCGTTCCCCACAGAGCCGCACGTCCTGACAACAGCATCAAAACTAAAGCCACCTTAGACTGTTCAGTAGAAAATGTCAAGGGCTGCAGGGAAAAGAACATTGAGCATTTAGTTTAAAATGCTCTACAAAGATTAGGCTCACCAGAATATGCTTCAGGTGTGGGTAGACGCGGCTCGTGCTGACGTTCGATGTTCGTTGAAGCAGGGAAAACAGGCGGTGGGGGTGGCGCAGTGGGCGATCTCAGTTGTTATAGTTGAGTGGTGAGCTCGGACACCTGCGCTACCAAGGCTTGCATGGCTCGACCAGTCGCTACCATCTGTTCCTCCTGATGATCCAAACGTGTGTTATTGCTGGACAAAAACTGCCGTAAATCCAATGCATTCGCTGAATCCATTGTTAGGTCAGATAGTTCTGTCATGAACACAAAGGTAGATTCAGTAGCCAATGTGAAATATAACAATTTATTAGAAAAGTCCAAGCTAGGAAGAGAGAGCAAGAGTCACATAAAGCATGTGCAAATAAACAGTCAGTCTTGGCAGCGCAGGGACACAAAGGACAGCCGGAACTCAGGAACAATAATCCACAGGAGGCAAAGAACAGGACCAGGGTGACGCAAACACAACCAAGGAACACGGTAGCAACACCAACAATCTGACAACACAGGACAGAATGCACAGTTCTTAAATAGCGATGCTGATTAGCCACAGCTGGCGCTGATCAACTAATCAGCATGATCACAGACACACACACACACACAGACAGAGCGAGAATGAGTCAGTGAACCCATGACACTATGATACCTGATGAGTTTGGACAAGATATCAGAGACCATTCTTTCATACATGTTGGTGCTTCTTCTCTTCAGTTCACCCCACTCATTTTCTATAGGGTTTAGGTCAGGGAACTGGGACAGCCATGGCAGAAGCTTTATTTTGTGCTCAGTGACACATTTTTGTGTTGATTTTGATGTTTGTTTTGGATCATTGTCCTGATGAAAGATCCAGCCATGACCCATTATAAGATTTCTAGCAGAAGCAGTCAGGTTTTGATTTTTTATCTGTTAGTATTTGATAGAATCCATGATGCCATGTATCTGAACAAGATGTCCAGGACCCCCAGCAAAACAAATAGCCCACAGCATTAAAGATCCAACAGCATATTTAACAGTGGGCATGGGATACTTTTTATCCCTGTTTGCACCAAATCCATCTGGTGGGTTTGCTGCCAAAAAGCTCTTTTTTTTTTTAGTTTCATCTGACCATAGAACCAGGTTTCTTTTGAAGTTCCAGTCGTGTCTGACAACTGAATATGCTGGAGTTTGTTTTTGGATGAGCGAGGAGGATTTTTCTTGAAGCCCTCCCAAACAACTTTTTGTGATGTAGGTGCTGTTTGGTAATTTTTTTTAAGGCTTTCTGACCCCAAGACTCAACTAATTTCTGCAATTCTCCAGCTGTGATCCTTGGAGAGTCTTTGGCCACTCAAACACTCCTCCTTACTGTGCATTAGGACGTTATAGACACATGTCCTCTTCCAGGCAGATTTGTAACCACTTTAGTTGATTGGAACTTCTTAATTATTGCCCTGATGGTGGAAATGGGGATTTTCAATGTGTTAGCTTTTTTTCTGATAGCCATTTTTTATTTTGTGAAGCTCAACAATCTTTTGCTGCACATCAGAACTATATTCTTTGGTTTTTCTCATTGTGATGAATGATTAAGGGAATTCGGCCTTTGTGTTTACACATATTTGTACTCCTGTTGAACAGGAAGTCATTGCTGGACAATTTCATGCTCCTAGTCACCCTGGTGTGCTAAAAATGGAAATATGAATGGAAATATACTTCGGAGATATTTTACTCATAAGAATTTCTAGGGGTGCCAATAATTGTGGCCAACATGTTTTGGAGAAAAACATTTATTTCATAATGTGAGTTTCCCCCCTACTTTCAATTGTTTTACTTCGAGGAAAGGTTAGAATTGAAGGCTCTTTGTGAGCCTCCTTGCTAGACATCCTAAGTGTGGGGCGTTGTTTGGCCTCCTCTCGATTAGAGAGTCGCCATGCTGAGGCCTCTGCTCCTAGAGCTCGGCTTTTATTTGCTAAGTAGTTAGGCTCTCTGTGAGCCTCCTTGGCTAAATTTGAGCTTCGTCAAGGCCTCCTCTCACTCAGAGAGTTATCTTTATTAAGGCCTCTGCTCTTTTGAGCTCCGCCATGATAGCAGCTGTGAGTTGTAGGCTCTTTGAGCCTCCTTGCAAATTATCATGTGTGTTGAGCGTTGTTAGGCCTCCTCTCGTAAGAGAGCCGCTATGTTGAGGCCTCCGCACACAGAGCTAGGCTACCATTTGTTAAGTCATCAGGCCCTTTCTTGAGCCTCCTTGGCTAATAATAGCATCGTTATGCTGAGGCTTCCACTCCCAGAGCTCGCGATTATTTGCTAAGTCGTTAGGCTCTCTGTGAGCCTCCTTGGCTAATATGAGCGTCGTCAGGCTTCCTCTTGTTTGAGATTTTTCTTATTGAGGCCTCCGTTAGGATTTCAGCTTTGATTTCAAGGGTCTCTGTGAGCCTCCCCGCATGATATCTTAAGTGTGCGATGTTGTTAGGCCTACTCTCGATAGGAAAGTCGTTATGCTGAGGCCTCCGCTCCTAGAGCTTGGTTATTTTTGGCTAAGTCGTCAGGCTCTCTGTGAGCCTCCTTGGCTAACGTGAGCATCATCAGGCCTCCTCTCGTTTTTTCTCGTAAGGTTTACTTCTTGCAGGCTGGTTTGCAGATATGTGTGATTCAGCATGGTCCATGACTAAGCAGACGAAACTCTGATCAGGGAATTTCACAGAACTGCACAATAACCATCCAGTTACCCATGGAAAGTCTTAGACAACACTTTTTTTTTTTTTTTTTCCCATTTTTTCCTTTTTCCATTAAAAGGTAAATGGAGGTTTAAACCCACCATTAAAATTTTGTTACTATACAATAGGGGTACAACGGTTCACATTACTCACGGTTCGGTTTGTATCACGGTTTTAGGGTCACAGTTTCGGTACGGTTCGGTATGTGCTATATTCAGGGAAAATAGGACTACTGTCAAATAAATTTTCAGGGTTTTTCAGGTATCTAACAGAAGTTTTCAGGTATATAAAATTAATAAAGTACTCAAATATAAAATAACACATTATCTTCACTGTATAAATTAAATAAAGATTAATCATTATTGAAGTTACAAAAGCTATTCAGGCAAGAGCAGTGAATGATTTCTTTGTCATTTGTTGTTTGTTTAACATTAAAAACACAGTAGTTCTTTCCCTTTAAGACATAATGCATGATCCAGTACTGTTACACATGCGTTGTATTTTTTCGACTCTTATACTTTCACTTAAGACATAACCGACTATTGCTAGGATACTCGCCAAAATGGGCATGTTGACATAATTTGTGCGTGAATTTGTTCGTTCAAGTGCAAAACACTGAGATAAGCCTGTGCACCAAATCTTCTCATAGCGTGCGCGAGTTCTCTTTCATGTCTTGCTCATGAATGTTTAAATTAGCAAGGCTTAAATGAGTTTAGTTCAAACACAGATTGCAATTGTTCATCTTTCACCTGCGCTCGCAAGCTATCAAGACCCAGGTGATGACGGCGTAAACGACTGCTCACGTTTGAGCATACGGCACTCGCAGTGAACCAAGTTTACAAAGAGTGACAGTTTTGTCCACGCTTTTTGATCATCGGTGTTATAACGTATGCGTATTCATCGACTGAAACATACATTATCCGAACTCTGTCTGTCTGTTTTCATTGTCATTCGAGGTGGACTGTGGTGCAAGTGCGTGCCAAACCGTAAGTGGAGAACGGTACGGTTCCATTTTTTTACAGAGAACTGCTGCTGCAAACTTATTCTTGAATAACTAAAAATCACAACTAGGCTAATTACACATGGGGACATGCATACATAAAATGGATACACCATATACTTTCTAGAAAGGATAGTTAACTTATAAGTTGGATTATAAGAGTTTTTCCTCTATATAGGTATGTGTGTGTGTATTGGGTTGTCTCCTGGCATCACCCAGTCTGTCTCTAGCCCAACAGGAGGTCAATCTAGCACCTGAGAAGCTCCCATCAGTGCCATAAGAAAGCTTAGTATGTTTGTGGTTAGTCTCTTTGGGGGGTAATAAAATGTGACAAAAGGCTACGTGGTCCCGACCGGTCGGCGCCACGTGGTGAGTTACAGGAAGGGGGTCAAACGTCACAGCTTACACTCATTTGCGACTCGCATCCAGATGCTACACCGGAGTTCTTTGTTAAAAAAAAAACATAAAACTGCTTGCGCTTAGATCCTGCATCTTATTTGATTTGCAACACTCCGTAACAGCACTGACATTAACTAGAAAATAACTTCATTGTGTGGAATACCCAAGTATGTTACTGAACTTTTGTTACATCGTTTTGACACATCCCATGTGTCACATAACATTTGAACGTGTTATTCATTATCTGGATGTGTTTTCTGATCATTTTGCTGAAGCTGATGTGACTGTGTTTTATGTTTTATGTCCGTTTTTTTAGCTGTTTTAACTGAGAGCAGCGTTCACTGATGTATCTTAAAATATGTCAGTGCCATTGTTTTGTCTCATGATGCACATGAGTAATGTGTAATTTTTTTTCTAAGGCACGTTTATAAAAGCCACTTAAATGTCCTAATTTAACTAAGGCCTATTCTGTATCTGTGAAAACAGGCCTTTGTGTGTTATTTGTCCATATAATAAGTGCAAAAATATTCTCTATTTTTATGCTAGGTTCATTTCTTCAAAATCAGACACAAATGCTCCAATCCAGAGCTCTGTCACAGTAATCCAATCAAGTCCAATACAGAAAGTGATTCCCCCCCCCCCCCCCCCCATATACTTCTGTTTATACTCCACTTGCTAGAAAGTTCATATATTGTGTTTGTGATTATTACTTCAGTGGGTAGCCAAGGATACAAGTTGAGATGGAGCAATGTAAGGAGAAAGAAATACTTGCTTTGGTTTGTTACATCACCTTCCCAATAAGGAACAGTCATACTGATTCTCTGAGTTGTGTGTTCTGTCCCAGGCTGGAGTGAGTGGCACTGCTCCTCTGGAGAGCACACAGTCAGCTCTACGGACGAGAGTCTCACAGCAAAGCTCTAGCACACAAGCTAATCAGCATCATCTCTGCCTGACCCATCAAGAACAGTTCATATAAGGGAAATACCAGGAAGATAATGACCTAAGAGTTGTCTTTTTGCAGATATTTGAAATTCCATAGAAAGACTGTGGAATACAGCGCTCTGAATTCTGCATTCCAGAGGTAAGTGGCTTAATTGTGCAAATACATCTTTGTAAAATGAGCATTTGAGTGCATGAGTGAGACTATGCAAGATGTTTTTAGTTTTAATTTTTAGTGAGGTTTGATGCATGCATTCTATAAATGTGCTAAAATCCATTTTGCTAAAATGTGCCATGGCATACACCCTTTTTACCCTATAAAGTTTGGTTTGTTTGTATGGCTTTTCCAATGCACACAATGTGTAGGCAGTTTTACTTCTTAATTATAGTTTTAATGTTAAGAATTTTCTGGGTACAGTAAATTCCAAAGCTTTGGGAGAAAAAGGGATTTTTTCTTGCACCACAGGAAAAGGCATTGCAGAAGAGGCAGAGCAAAGTGCTCTGATAATAGAATACATGAGGAGGGGCTCTGTGCTATGGGTGTGTTAAGAGCGAGAACTTCAGCAGGAAAGTTTTTGAGACCACTGTTACAGTATGTAATAAAATCTTTGTGATATGGTTGCTCATAAACTAATTGATTCTGTTGTGTAAAATCCACATTTTACTAGAAGGATGTTTTGCAGAATTATCACCATAACAGTCTGGTTGAGATGTTATTCTGCTTTTTGTTTACAAACATGATATCTATCATACCCGGATGAGGATAATACTGATTATGAGGTTGTTTAATGGAAGCAAGAAGCAGAAAGGAAGTCTGGGAGCTCTGTTGCACTTTTCTACCACTGTAGACACTATTCAGATCACACCTTCTGCCCAGCACTGTAAAGACAGGGTGATGTGAAACACTTTTTTCACTGTCCCTGCCAGATGGATAAAGAATGCTGGGAGAATTAGAGCTCAGACATTAAACTTAAGTGAAGCAGAACCAGATGTGGACCCTTGAAAACACCAGAAAAATTTTATTCATTACAGTTCTTTCCCACTGACATGCATATGAATACATACACACAATTGTCACACATGCACAGAACCATAGTAATATGCACCATTTAGGGGTAGATAAGGTATTAAAGTTTACATTTGATAGGACTGTCCCAGTGACAATCTAAAGGTACAATTTTTTACATCCAGCTTTAAGACCGACATGGAGAGGCTGTTATCCCCACTTGAACCATTAGAGGACAATGTTGAGACCTTGTAATACTCCATTCTCATAACACCCACTTCTCACTATCCAATCAGTTCTCAAAGAAAATATGATTAAGTCCCTCCCTACATGTTTTCTTGTTGAATATCTTAATTATAGAAGTAAAAATGTATTGTTAACACCACTTCATGATGATTTTAAAGAGTAGTCTACAACATAATCAACATAATTGCAATTCATTCTTTGTGTTGTAAAATGCCAGGTGAATTTAACGATTTATAATAAAGTAATTCAAACTATGATTAAAACTGGGATGTTTGACTTGGGCCAAGAAATTATTTTTCCTCAGAACAAATTAAGCTATTCCTCATGAGAAGATGGCTTTGGTCACTTTACTTTTTTAACAGTGAACTTTGTTACTTTGTTGCCTGTTAACATGCAAAATTGTCTCTAAAAAATAATATGTAGTATTCCTCAGGTTTTTTGCTTGTTTAATCATATTTGCGTGTATGGTAACATGGCAACCAACCGCTAAAAATAATTAATTTGTATCGTGACTCAAGGCTTCCAAGTTCAGCAACTCTGGGAGTGATGTGATGGAAAGCATGTCCTTTTCTTATAGTCCACCAGTCTAAAAGTTTTTACAACAGTGCCTTTCAGAATTTCAGGATTTTCATTCCTGAAATTTGACAGCTGTGTGGATTTGGCTCATGGAGTGGAAACAGGTCACATAAATCTATCTGTGCTGCCAAAACTTTTCCTCTCCTCCTAAAAATAAGCGTAAACAGTCCTGAGGTATTTCAGAGAATGTTTGTGTCATATTTTATGAGAAAAGATGAGAACACAAACAACCCTATATTTAGAATATTGATTTTTTTTTAATACCTATAATTTGCCATAGTTTGGTCATACAGGTTGATTTTTAGAAGACCCCCATCAGTGCTGGTCACTCGAATTAAAACTTTGAAATCTCATGCTAAAGACAGTGAAGAGAAACATCAACGCTTTCAGTAAAGGGAGTTGAGCGTGTATTTAATTTGAAATACTGTGAAGCCATTCAGAGCGGTGTGCTGTAGTTTGTTCAGAACTCCTAATGATCAAAGACAATTCAACAGATCACTGAATTTTAAGTTTACACCACTAATCCTGAAGGGTCTCAAGAGCTACTGTCAGCATCGGGAACGACCACAGCCAGTTAATATTGACTAAGGGTAAAGAAATAACCAATTAACCATTCCCCCACAATGATAACATGACTAGTTTAGTCACATTTTCTGCATGCTTTGACTCCACTGCAAAGAGACGTGAGATAATGGATTTTAAGTTTAACAGAATTTCAAAACCACCAATATCCATCCAACTGTCTTTCTGTCTCTCATCATCCATTCACTAATTTATCCATCATTTCTGTACTAAATGCTAAAAAAAATAAAGAAGTAGATTCACTTCAAATTGACTGATTTATATTTTTGAGACTTTAGAAATCATCAGCAGCTGATGATGGCTAACCACCCAGCACAGCTTATGTCTTGAGAGCTTAATGTCTGATTCTTATGTGTGTGCTTACTGTCTTCACTGTGTAACCATATAAATAAAAAATGTTCCTCCACAACTGATACAGTGATGAACCCATATGTTTTCATCTTTGAAACATTCACTAAACAAAAGAGCATTTTTCACTTAATTCAAACATTAAAGACCCCATAAATCAAAATGAAAAGTTTTGTCCCTTTCCTTTTAGCCATCAATAATATTCTTTACTTTTAGCAGAACTGTATGCTTTTTAAATTTACAAATCAGGCCTAATGTATTGATGACTTGTCCTATTCATGGGTACCAAAGACATCAATTCCGCTATGCTCGCTGCTATTTTTTTGTCTGACATGGCAACAAACACAGCAGCGCTTTATTGTACTGATGATCATCTTTAACTTCAGCGTGAGCTCTCAAACAGCAACGCAAAACATTAATGCTGCCGATGCTGCCAAAGAACCTGCTACCAAGTCAACAAACAAACCAAACAGGCATACCAGTACTTTTACAATCGACGCTACTCAGCACGCAGTTTACCTGACTTGCATCCAGGTCAAAGTGTGAAAGTCAAGTTGGATGGAGAAAAAGGATGGAAAACATTGGCAACAGTCGTCAGAAAAGCTCATGAACCCAGGTCATACATTGTACAGACAAAGGAAGGTGGAAGGTGACTTCACCTCCATCAACAGCATTGTCCAAAGAGTTGCCTCTGTTTTGATAAGTGGGGAGAAATACTCCTGAGGGTAAGAATTCTAATAACTGATATCTTTTCTTGAATATGCCATTATATTAAATGAAGAAGAGACTTGTGTCTGTAATTCTGGCTTCTATAGAGTTGTTTAAATATTTTTGTCTTTCCTTCATGGAAATATTTTTATTTTTTATTTATTTAAGCCAGGCTTTAGATGCAGGAAGAAATATTGTGTTTCTTATTGACGGATCTGATGATGCTAGTGATAGATTCACAGCTATACAAGAATTTGTGGTAAGTTTGGCAGAAACATTTGCTGTTGGTCAAAAAAAAGGTCGAAATGCTGTTGTGCAGTTCAGTAATACTGCAGCAACAAGCTTTAATCTCAGTACATACTCATCCTCTTCTGAGGTGGCAGATGCTGTACACAACCTCAAACCAAAAGGAGGAAGGCCACAATATATTGGCCAGGCTCTACAATTTGTTAAAGACAATATTTTTGCCCCTAGAGTTGGAAGTCAGCAAATGGATAGTGTTAGCCAAAATCTTGTGCTTGTGGCTGGTGGCAGATCAAGAGATTCTCCTCGTGGACCAGCCAATGCACTAAAGAGTATGGGAGTAGCCATTTTTGCCATTGGGTCAAGGCTGACAGATCCCATTGAAATGGAAGCCATTTCTTCTCGGACAGATTATGCTATGGCTGTTTATGATTTTCATGATTAAAAAAATGTCTGTCAAAGCCTCCTCACAAAACCTATGAGTGTAAGACAAAAAGGAGACACTAAAGTTGATGGTAAGAATTAAAAATAATGCATGATAAAACTTGATTTGAAGACAAATAGTGCAGAGTGGTGGTTCCCATGCAGGTCCAGGATTGAAAACCACTGATATTAGCTGATCATTTCAAGTTTCTGCTATTCTGAATACTTTAAATCTCTCTAATCCTATAATTACTGCAATTCTAGGTATAGTATTTAAAAGGGATATTGCTTTTCAGACAGTATAAGAAGAGGTTTTCCAGAAATACGTGATTTTCTGTACAATATTATCACAAATCTTAATGTGGGAATTAATAACGTTAGAATCTCAATAATTCAATACAGCAATGTGGCTGTGGCAAATTTTTATTTAAATTCATTCTTAAGAAAGGAAGATGTATTGAATGCAGTAAAAGTGCTTAGCCATAAAGGTGGAAGGCCCTTAAACACAGGATCTGTCCTTCGATAAATAAAAGACAATATCTTTATTAGTGCCTCAGGAAGCAGGCACAAAGAAGGCACCCCTCAAATATTAATTCTTCTGACAAGTGGAAAATCCAGAGATGGCATTTCTGAAGCAGCCTTTACTCTTAAAAAAAACTGGGGTATTAATATATGGAATAGGAGGAAAGTACTCTGAAAGTACAGACTCTTTATTTCTTTCTTTTCCTCTAGGGGCAATTGGTTTCACAGCAAGACCAGCATACAAAAGACAATTCACAATACATTCATAATTACATTTAAAAACATAAGACAACAACAGGCTCAAACAACTACCTACTCCCCACATGCCAGAATTAATCAAAGAAAAAGCAGTAGGAATAAATGAATGTTTGTACCTGTTACTCCTAACAGAAGGAAATCTTAACCGAGATCCTGAGGGTAAAAGCTGAAACTCAGAATAGAGTGGATGGGAGGTAACTGTTAAGATAGATTGAGCTTTTCTAACTACCTAGCGATTATACAGATCAGTAGGATGACTCTGCTGAACTCCTAAAATCTTACTGCTAGTGTTAAGTATTTTCACCAATGCAGGCTTCGTCTTCACACTCAGACTGCCATACCAGCATAACATAGCAAATGTTAAAACCGACTCAATATAAAATTTGTAAAACAGACTCATCAGGGATCTATCAACGTTAAACTTGGATAGTCTCCGTAGACAGTACAGACATTGCTGGCCCCTTTTACAAATCTTCTCCACATTGACATTAAAATTCAGCTTGTTGTCAATCACACATCCCAAATACGTATTTGATTCCACAACCTCAACCTCCTGATCTTTAATAATTGTTGTCTTTATATATATATATATATATACTCTGATGAATTACATACATTTCTGATGAATTACATACATTTCTTCTGAAAATAATGTGCTAATTGGCTGACTTGATGAATTACCAAAAATCCAAGTACAACTACTAGAAGCAACGAAAGCCAATCTAAATTACAACAAAAAGGAATTGATAGGCAAGTGTAATACTGCCTCCTTTAAATAATGAGTGAAATAATTTGGTAACACTTTACAATTCAGGTGCGCTAAAGTGCATTAATTTATACTTAACAAATGCACAGATAATCCTGAGTAAATGTATGACTCATGAAGAACTAAGCCATTCATTAATGATTGCCACATTAGCAACTAATAAATAATCTGATTAATAGATTGTCATATATGAATTGTTATTAATTAAATGTGTTATAATGGATTCATTTCCTGTCATCATTTAGTATTAACTAATAATTTGATTCAATTCACATTTATTTGTATAGCGCTTTTCACGATACATAATGTTTCAAAGCAGCTTTACAGAGAATGCATGTCAACGTTACAATTTAGAGAATGCAGTTAGCTAATAATGTAATAATTTAGGCAATTTAATTTACAATCACTGTTAGCAGTTTAAATGAAGGTAGAAGCAATGAGCTCCTGGAAATAATGAATTACATATTAACAATAATTATTTAATAGTATAAATGAGTGTGTTATGTGGTCGAAGCCATGAATTTCAACTTTCAGCCATCTGATTAATAGATTTAGTCATATATGAATTGCTATAAATTAAACCATCATGGATAAATTCCATATAAACATCTAATATTAACTAACTAACTACTGTCTGGGATTTTTTTTATATTGTTCTGCATTGTGCTGAGTTAAGTCATATAAATCTATTAACTAGTGAGTTTTATACAGAAATGCAGAAATGTATTACTATTATTATTATTGAGTTAAAAAAAATCTGGCTATTATGGTATATTTCAATAATAGTAATTAAACATTTGTATTTCTACTCAAGAACAATAATTAAATGAAAACAATAAATTTCAACAACAACAATCTTCTTAATAATATGTATTGTAATTTGCTATTAGATTGAAATCAAAGGTAATGCATTGTGCTCCCCTATTTCACTGTTCAATGATTGTTTCATAGCTGAGGGTGATAGAAAAAGGGAGAGATATTGTCTTCCTGCTGGATGGATCAGATGGCACTAGGAATGGGTTCCCAGCAATGAAAGAATTTGTGCAAAGAATGGTGGAGAAATTGGAAGTAGCTGAGAACAGAGATCGCGTTTCTGTGGTCCAGTACAGCAGAGACCCAGAGGCCCATTTCTATCTGAACACGTACACGACAAAGGAAGAAGTTCTTGACAGTGTCAGAGGTCTGCGGCACAAAGGAGGCAGACCCCTCTACACGGGGGCAGCGCTCCAGTATGTCAGAGACAATGTCTTTACTGCCTCCTCCGGCAGCAGACGGCTGGAGGGTGTGCCGCAGATACTGGTTTTGCTTAGCGGGGGAAGGTCATTTGACAGTGTTGAGGCAGCAGCCTCTTCTCTCAAAGAGCTTGGCGTCTTGACCTTTGGAATAGGATCGAGGGGCTCTGATAGCAGAGAATTGCAGAGAATTTCATACGACCCCAATTATGCTCTGTCCGTGTCCGACTTCAGCGAGCTCCCAAATGTCCAAGAGCAGCTGCTGGCCTCTGTCCAGGCTGTTGCAATGCCCATCACTCCAACCCTTACAGAGTATGACGCAAAGCATGCTGGGAACTTGAAATCTGCTGCAACTCAGTTTAATGTTGAATGGACTCTTCTGATAATGTCAGTTATGTCGGTAACATCAGCAACGACGTGACATGGATGACGTCACTTTATATCGGTCAGTAAACTTAAAAATAATAATTTAAGGATAAGGTTTTACTCACAGCCTGTGCTTTGTTGATCTTCCTAAGTAGTTGCGAGCAGTGGGACCATTACCCACAGCTTAGTTAGTTGATGAGGTGGTTAAAATAATGTGGCATTCTGAAGATGTTTTCAAATAACCTGGTGTTAATGACACTGTTTCCTTCACTAGCTGATGATGCCGTACCAGGCCCGGATTGGCTAATCTGGAGCACCAGGAGAATTCCCGGTGGACTGGTCTGTTTATTTGGCCGCGAGGGCCGGTGTTGTCATGGCACTGAGTTGAAATATGGATGCCGTGGTCCTGCGGACGTGGTCAACTGTAGGCTACTAAGCTGGGTAGCCTAACTTTTCCTTAAAACCAGTCAGTGACGGATTTAGGCCTGGACGACATGGGCAACGGCCCAAGGCAGCATCTTGCCGGGGGCGGCACGGGGCAAAAAAAATCAGGTTTTTACCGCTCATTTGCACGTAACGTCAGTGATATCATGTCACTCTGTGGGTAAATTAACCTGGTCGGGAGGGACTCGGAGTGTGCGCCCGGAAAAGACAACTCACTCAAAAGTATACGAGAAGAAGGGATGAGGTGACGACTGGGGACAGCGGGACAAGTTCTAAATCAACACTAAATTGTGGTAAGACAAAAGATCTAAGCCACCGGAGGCCGATTTAAGTAACGTGAATAAATAAAAAGGAAGAGGGGAAACATGCAAAAGATAAAGTTATGTATGCAGCTATTACTCACATCGTAATAAAATATAGGGCCTATAGTCTATGCTATGTTGCTTGCTATGCTATTACACATTGGCCAACAATATTCATTTTTCTGTCCAACTAGCTTACATAACCAGACAGTAAAATGTGATTTTGTAACATAATGTAACTTTTTTAAACAAACGTAATACTTTAATATTTTACTGTAAAGTTGTGTAATTTTGGGAGATTTATGGTATTTTGTGTTATTTATTTGCCTCAATTTGTAATAATTTAAGTATATACATTTATATAAAATAGCAAAATTTATGTTAAATCCACTTTAATAAAGATCTACATTTCTCAATTTCGTTCATAGTGATAGACATGAAAAAATGTGCCTGGGTTTAGTGGACGATTGCTGTCATCTACTTGTAGGTTGTTTTTTTTTTTACTATGTTTTATTGTTTCTCTACCAGTTTCCCATGTACTGGTTCTCTGTTTCTGCCATCATGAAAGGTTGGATGGATCGGGTTCTTACCCTTGGTTTTGCTTACACTTTGGAAAAAACGCTACAGTGAGGGCATCTTCAGGGCGGGGGCATACAAATAATAACTTTTTTTTTTTTTTTTTTTCCATTACATGCATTCATCACAAAAGGTTAACATGTTGATTTAATGAAATGTGAGAGGGCTGTTAGTATCGGTGTAATTTGAGTGTTTTTTTTGTTTTGTTTTTGTTTTATTTCAGGAAAAGAAAGCCATGTTATCCTTCACCACTGGTTCCCATGAGACCATGTTCAACTCCAGTGGGATCAATGGAGACATGAATGTTACTCTGTGGCCAGTTCAGGTAAGAAGCTTTATCCCTTATTCTTTTACCTCAACCAGGCTTAATTTTGCACTCTATTAATGAGTTTGCATGTAATACTATCTTGAGACCATTGTGCTATTGTTTTCTCTTTTGTAGAATGGTGTCCTCAACTACTGTGGCTTTCAGGTACTCGCACCACAGATCTTCTGGGCACCCACACATCTCTCTGCTGAGGCTCGTGGCAGCCTGTTGGAAGGCTGGCGTACTCGTCTTCAAGGTCTCTTTAGTGAAGCGCCACTCACCTTCCCACCAGTAGACAGTTTTGATGAGGGAAAAGGCTTTCAGCTGAAGCCTGAAGTCCAGGAGAAGCAAACTGACTCCCCTTTCGGTCTCACTGTGGGTCACCACCTGGAGAAACCTCTGCCACCGCACAGCCAGATGAAAGCTGGGGTATGAGACACAGAGCAACACTGTCCCCATGTGGCCATGTCCTTGTCTCAAAGCTAATTTTTTTAGACCTGAATAAATTGTTCATGTCTTGAGTTTGAGTTTTGTAATTCATTTTAAGTCATAATGTGAGAGCCACAATTGCTTATTATTAAAGCTAATGTCAGGCATTTAGAAACCAAGACACCAAGGTTTGTGCTCCCTATAGTCTAGTATTTCCTACTTTATCTTTGTTGCTCCTACAGTGGTCTTGTAGTGCTTTACCTGGATAACAGTAGTTTAATCCATGGAAGAGCTTGACAGTGAAAAGTCTGTATTCCACACATTTAATGGCAGGTAAACAGGCAGCTCATACATGGAGTAGCTCTTTGTGAGTGTTAAAAATAAAAGCAAAAGTATAATGAACTGGTAGCGCAAACATGTCAACTACTTTTTCCTGCAGTCATGCAGTCTTTTAAAGGAACCCTGCATACTAATGTAATGTATGTAAAAACCTTGTTTTGACTGTTACAGTCTTCCTATAGGGGCTTTAACCAAACAACTATATGGTTCAAATACCAAGTGTGTTTGTTTCAGAACAAGCAGCACCTTAATGAGGTACATAAATTGGCTTAATTTACTCTTGGAAATGTATTTGTCTCCCAGCTGTGCACAGATTTCCAATTTCCTGTGGAAATTCTTTGGAGGCCTGTACTTTTCTGCAGCAAAGTTCTTTGGCAGATGTCTGCCGATAACGCTTTGATATGCGTTTGCGTATTAATCTAAAACAGATCCTAAATGTTAATCTAGAAACCGGTAGCCTTTCAGTCTCAGAAACTTGGAATAAATGACTCTTTTATATATTAAGGGTGCTTCCTGTGTGAAGATTGAACCATATGAAAAAAATTTCTCATTTAAACAGACAAAATTAGATGTGAAATAGAGTCTGAGGTAATGAGTTTGCATGATAATGAGATCAGGCAACCCTGAACATCTTGATTACCTGGTTCAGGTGTGTTTGATTGGGGTTGAAGCTGAAATCTGCAGGATGGTAGCTCTCCAGGAGCAGGGTTGGAGATCAGGGATAGGCAACTTTGGTCCTGGAGGGCCACTGTCCCAGAGTTTAGCTCCAACCCTGTTAAAAACTCATCTTCCTATTACCTTTCTAGTAATACTGAAGACCTTGATTAACTTGGAACTAAACTCTGCAGGACAGTGGCCCTCCTGGACTGAAGTTGCCCTGCATAGTGACCTCTTGTGGTGGCACTGGGTATATGCTCAAATACACACACACACACACATACTTGTATATATGGTTTACGGGGACTCTCCATAGACGTAATGGTTTTTATACTGTACAAACTGTACATTCTATTCCCCTACACTCCTCCTACCCATAAACCTACCCATCACAGGAAACTGTCTGCATTTTTTGAATAAAAAAAATAAAATAAAATAAAATAAAAACACAGTTTAGTATGTTTTTTAAGCCATTTACGTTGTAATACAAGAATACACACACACACACACACACACACACATCTGTCCAACTGTAGTTTCAAAAGTACGGTGGTTCATTGAGGCCACATATGTTTTCCACTCAATTATGTCGTAATAACAAGAAGTTATGTCATTGAAACAATATATTTTCTCGTAATATTGAGATGCTATGTTGACAAAATACTCAGTGTGCACTGTGCCATAAACAAAACTTCCTTAAAGTAATGCACTCACATACACATAAAAAATATATTTTCCTAATCTAGTTTTTTAATAAAACATGGCATTGTATATTACAAATGTTACTGCCTCTGTGACGAATTGCTTTGTTCTTCTGTTGTAAATAGCTTTGGGTAAAAGCGCCTGCAATTTAGGATCCAATTTCGAGTAGATTATAAATCAATGCATGTCTGACACAAATGCTGGAATGCATAGCTAAACTTTGATGGCTCTGCTGACATGTAAATAAAACAAATCATCTCTTGGCCCTGTTCACAAGGTGGTTTGTATTAATATATCAAATTGTTGTGTGAAAAACCACATCCACCAACAATGTTAACCAAGAAATGATGCAACTAAATTTATTTTGGAAGAGATCTCTCTCTAAACAATGGTCATAGAATAGGTCACAAACAAACTTTCTACACACTTCACAATCTTAATCTTCAGTGTCTTTGTTGCATGTACAAAATACAGAAGTTATATTGTCAAAGGACAGAGAAGCAGGTGACAGAAATTATTCATTTAGTCAAGACGGTTATGTGGCTCTGCAAGGGAAGCACTTGCGGTTTAGGTGACAGTCTTGATGCACAGTCACCTGGGCGTAGAGCAGTTTTTGCATTCACCACACCTTTCCTGATGTGCCAGTCCATAACAGACACTCTCAGCACTCTCGCATGCAAACCACAAGCAAGTCTAGCATTTAAATGCACAGGACATTTTCAGAGACGACTGTGTAATATTATTAATAAATACTGAAAGTGACAGTTGAAGGCTTCTAGTTAGCTATAGTATAATGCTTATAGAAAAGACGATTGTTAACCCTAATTTAAGCATTTAACTTACATTCCCAAGATGCACCTAAAAGAGAAGCTTTTTGCAAGCTCTGCTATGACCGAGGGCATGACAATGACAAGTTTTTCATGAGACCACTAATAGAATTAAACTGATTGTCAAAACTGATCAATTATTTGGTGTTTGACATGTAAAGCACATGATGGGATTGTTCTGTTTTGTTTTTTTAGTGTGCAACACATAAGGAATCTCTTATATAATGTTTCCATTACCAAAAACAAGGAGCCAATTAGAGACTTCAAAACAGCACACAGTATTCTGCCATGTGCATGTGGTATATCAAAGGAGCTTCCTCAGTAAAGAGACTGTCCTTCTGGGAAAAACGTGACATGGCTTTGGGTTCTGTCCTCAGTGTTATTAGATGAAGTAATTTAAACTTATGGCTTTTCATTCAGTAGATCCTGATGGTGATTTTTGAACATTGAGAAAATCAAGTGACTACAGGCATACCAAATTTGACATTGGTTTATTCAGAGGCAAAAGGCAAATCCCCAAATTTGCCCATTGGCCTCTGCCCATCATGGCCTCCTAATCATCCTCATATACTGATTAGCTTTATCACTTTGTCTCTTCTCCAACAATAAGCTGGTGTGTGTTGAGCATTCTAGTGCAATATGGCTGCCATCGCATCATCAAGGTGGGTGCTGCACATTGGTGGTGGTTGAGGAGATTCCAGCCTTCAATGTAAAGTGCGTAAAGCGCGTAGAGTGCCTAGAAAAGCGCTATATAAATGTAACTATTATTGTTATAATTAATTATTATTAATTATTGACTTTGTCGAAACAATCCCTTATCACACGGATCCACGAAAATGATTAAAAACGCTGTATTATGCATGCCAGGCTAGTAGTTGGTGAGGTCACTTTGTAAAGAAAAACTATGTGCCTGTAGACTGAATATGTAATATGCATGCGCATGACGTCGCTGTTTTCACAAATTTGCGTTTTTGTAGTTTACACAGGGACAATAACGGTATAATTTTAAAAAACCGTGCACTTTTTGCACAAATTCTGTTTTTATTTACTCACCCTCATTTGGTTCCAAATCAGTATGTCTTTTTCTTTTCTTTTCTTTTTTTTTTTTTTGTGGAACTTTTTTTGTAGTTTTTGTCCATAAAACTGCCAGTAGTCAATGTGGACTAATTTTTCATTATATTGCCCAAAAGAGGGACCAACATTTTTCAAAAGATGAGCATGAGTGAATGATGAAAGAATTTTAATTTCTGTGTGAGCTATCCCTTAAATGTCTTGTATACAGTCTTAAAAAGATTTCACCTTTAGTTTCATTGCTCTGTGGTCACAGCTGTTT
Source organism: Elopichthys bambusa (assembly GCA_037101425.1). Taxonomy (NCBI): domain Eukaryota; kingdom Metazoa; phylum Chordata; class Actinopteri; order Cypriniformes; family Xenocyprididae; genus Elopichthys; species Elopichthys bambusa. The sequence continues at coordinate 12,962,160 of CM074438.1, read as the reverse complement.
TGCTAACACAACTGGGGGAGCTTTCATCTTAAAATTTCAGAGTGCACAGTAATATTTAATTACACTGTGCTTTCTGAGTCAGGATAGGATAAAATGAGGCAATTTTATATTATTAACACCAATGAGGATGGAGTTTTTCCATTAATAGCACAGACTGGGAGTCACATACTGTAAATTCCCGTCTCCAATAAACTGTCTCATTCAGTTAACACAACTAACACATGAGCTCCTGATGTCAGATGGATGCTGGTCCATCCCCCACACTGCTTTCAGCCCTTCATGGCACTGAGAATGCACACCAGGGAGGCTTGAAACTGGAACCACCTGGAACACAATGGCGTGGCCTGGAGTCTGTTTTCCGCACACGATGGCACTCACCACATGTGCATATTTCACAGCAGTGCTTCTTCCTGCGGGCTAAATATGTTTTTTTTTTGTTTTTTTGATGTATGCCCCTTTTGCGTGATCTTTGTTAATTGATGGAACAGCAACTCAGCTGCTGCAATGTGCAGAAATACAGAATATTATTTCTTTACTGAATGAAACCATTAATAACCTCCATTTGTGCACATGCAACACTAAATATTTAAATAAAGCTTGTACACTATTGTTCAAAAATACTGTAAAACAGTAATATTGTAAAATATTATTTACTATTTAAAATAACCGCTTTCTATTTTAATATATTTTAAAATGTAATTTATTCCTGTGATGGTAAAGCTGAATTTTCAGCAGCCATTACTCCAGTCTTCAGTGTCACAGGATCCTTCCCCCCCCCAAAAAAAATATTGAGAAAATCGCCTTTGAATTTGTCCAATGAAGATCTTAGCAATGCATATTCACTCACAAAAATACATTTTTGATATATTTATGATAGGAAATTTACAAAATATCTTCATGGAACATGATTTTTACTTAATATCCTAATGATTTTTGGCATAAAAGAAAAATCGATAATTTTGACCCATACAATGTATTGTTGGCTATTGCTACACATATACCCGTGCGACTTATGACTTATGAACTTTTGTAACATTATAAATGTCTTCACTGTAAATTTTGATCAATTTAATGCATCCTTGTTGAATACAAGTACTATTTAAAAAAAAAAAAAATCTTACTGACCCCAAATTTTGAATGTGTATGTTAAAGTAATTTGTTTTATATATTTATGCCACATGGCATTGATAACACTATAACAGTTCAGTTGATTGTTTAGAAATGGAAGTTTGCAGCCCCCCAATATTTGCACATGAAACACAATGCAAAAATATGCTCCACTATGTTTCCTCCTCTTCCAAACTGAGAGTATAGACTTTTTCTGGTGCTGTTCATCACATTAATAAAGTGTGTTCAGTGCTTGTGAAAGAAGCAGTATGCCCGAATAACCAAACACCAAGACCATGCTTAGCAAATTGCTGCCATGGGAGCTGATATTGGTTACACTATATAACTGCCCAAATGTACCAGCTGAGCTGTTTTTCAACCAATTAGAGAAAGTGAGCTGCTGAGGGTCTGGGAGCTGTAGAATAATTGGACTGAATTTGGCCAGACAGAAACTAATTTACCACTGTAAATGTCTCCTACTTTCCTAAAATAGCAAACAGTAATGGAATGATGCAATTAATTACTGGTTTAATGTATGGAAACTGCAAAGGTCACCATTTCTAGTTCATATTTTTACAATACCCAATAACTGTGGAAATCAAATTTGGATTTTCAAACATCCCTTAAAAGTTATATCATTAATTTTCAGAATGTCTTTGTATAGAAAATTAATTCATGTTTCATGTTGTCAAATGATGGATTCCATGCATTCTGTTTTTAATTTTCCTCTTTTCAGTCTTTGCAAAATCTCAGACATATTAAAGCCAAATTAATACCAAGCCCACAAGCCAGAAAAATGATTTTACACCTCGTAAAAACATAATCTACTTTACCACATTCCCTACCAGCTTACAGGACTAATTATAATGTACTTAGAAATATTAGATTCTATGAAATGCATAATAGAATATAAAACACTGGATACACAAAGGATGAAAAGAAAAGGGTCTTCAGAGATTTTTTAAGTGTCCCTAATATTTCCAAAAAACAAATACAAAGACAGAAACAGAGAAATAAGAGTCCATTTATGTTTCACTTAACTTTCATCTGACACTTAAAGAAAGAGAACACTTATATAAACCATTTCCAAGTAAGTTCATGGGAAGAACTTACATATTTGCATATAAGTTATCTGCTTGGCAGCAACGAGTTGTTCAGAGAGACAATGTGATCTCCATTGGCCTTGACCCTTAAGCAGGAGAGGGCATGACCCAAGTGACACCTATGGCCAAGTTTATCCAGAGCAGTTCAACCTTCAGCTGTCACCACCATGTTTATTGAGACATCTGTGGGATCAAGATTAAAACAGAAAGCTTTAATCCAGTCACAATGTTGCGCTATACCGATTGACAAAATGATGCCGTTTTCTTAAACATGAACTAAATGAAACAAATTAATCCTCCACTGCAGGAAGTTATTTAAAGGTCCTTTGTTCTCAAGCACTGAGTCACTGATTTTACCACAGTTGTTGCTTAGCAATGGAGGTTAAAGTGTGTTTTTGAAAAGTAGAGAGAGATTTTTTTCCACTTTTTTCTCTGTTCCAGCAGCTTTGGACCCCTGCTCTCTTTCCTCCTTAATTCACATCATTCAATCTCTTTTTCAAAGCCTCCACCAAAAAAGGAGCCAAAAGGTCTCTCCCCTCCTCTGTATGTAGAAGAAAGCTCAGATAAAGAAGCTGGCACAAGTGCTAAGGAGAACCAAGATGCTTATCAGTGACTTTTTGAAATGTGTGCTCTGATACTTTTGATAGCTGGGGACAATGGATATCCGTGCATGCTGAGGCTGCCCTTTCATGCAGGTTATCGTGATGGAAACAATCACTCCCTCATCGATTCATGTCCTTCATGAGGTCAGACTTTTTTTTATGTCAGATGATGAAGAAAACCATTTCACATCCATCCATACATGTCCTTACAAATAACAATAGACATTTAGGCCTGTTTTCACAGACAGGGCTTAGACTAAGCCAGGATTAGACCTTAGTTCAATTAGGGCATTTAAGTAACTTTTATAAACATTACTGGTGTGCATCTTGAGACAAAACACACGGCACTGACATATTTTAAGATGTTTTAGTGCAAGTTGCTTTCAGTTAAAACAGCTCAAACATGCATTTTAGTCCGGGACTAGCTTAAAGGGTTAGTTCACCCAAAAATGAAGATTCTGTCATTCATTTACTCACCCTCATGTTGTTCCACCCATAAGCAGCGTTTTGAAATCTCCCATCACTAGATATTGTTGAATAAAGTTGTTATTTCGTTTTTTTGGCGCACTAAAAGTATTCTTGTCACTTCATAACATTAAGGTTGAACCACCTTAACTGTTTTAAATATGTCTTTAGTAGCTTTCTGGACATCTGAAAGTGTTAATTATCTTGCTGGCAATGCTGAGCAATTGGATTTGATCAAAAATATCTTAATTTGTGTTCTGAAGACGAATGAAGGTCTTACAGGTGTGGAACAACATGAGGGTGAATAATGACAGAAATTTCATTTTTGGGTGAACTAATCCTTTAACACCCTGTCTGTGTTGTCTGTGAAACCGAGGGATGATGTTTTATTTCCATCGCATTTGGTAAAGACACAATGGTAGCCTTTGGTTTGAGGTTTTGCTACCTGATGGTGATTCTGATTGTACTGATTTTTTTTAAGATCGTAGACTGTCGTTTTGGGTGGTTGTGTTTCATAATGTGTAATCAGGCATGGGAAATGTAATGAGGGCTCTGAGGTGTTAGGCAGGCAAAGTTGCATTTGTGGTTGCAACTGTCCTCATGTAACAAAAAAACAAAACAAAAAAAAAAACAGACAAACAACAATATATTTTTTTTTATATAAAGAGCATAGCCTACAGGCCTGTGTTTATTTTTTTTATTTGATTAATTATAATATTCGCATTAATATATATATATATATATATATATATATATATATATATATATATATATATATATATAATTTTACTTGAAATATAAAACGTATATTTTTTTTAACTTTTCCTGTAGCTCAAACTGTGCATGACACTAGCAACGCTATGGGCATTGGTTCGATTCTCTGGGAAAGCAAGGACTGACAATAAGTGACAAAAATACCCTTTGTAAAAGCGCCTGCAAATGTGTGTATAATAAATATGATAAAATATATGGTTTTTTTTTAACTCCTTTTTTTAAGGGGGGCACTACATTATAATTCGATTTGGGGAATTTATTTAGCGAGCAGCGTTCCTGGTCACCAGTGTTATACATGATCGTGCTCAGACTGAGGAACATGAGTGCAGCTCTGGTCTCGGAGCCGCTATTGTCAGGCGCAGATGGGCGTCACCACTTTCATTCACTCTATTTAAACAACCTGCGCCAACGGGATCGGATTAATTTTGAGCACTGACCAAGCATTAAAGACAAAATGACTGAGGTGAGCAATTTCTTTTTTATTTCTAAAGAACGAGCATAAGACTGTAGACGAGTTTTAGTAGGCTGTATTAATTTCACTACTACCTTCTTCAACACCTGTACTACACTAGACGATTTGTTAGAAGCTCCGCAAGGGTAGGCTAGGCTGGGAACTATGAAATCAGATCTTTTTGCTGGATGTCTCTTCTGTTAGTGTAATAGGGTTTCGTAATAAAGTTGTAAGCATATTAAATAGATAATGTTTCAGCAAAACTAACTTGTTGTGATGAGTCAGTTACTTACAGCGTGTATTTTTTTATTTTTTTCCTAGCGCAAAATAAGCGGCAACAGAAGTCGATTAGCCTAATTGAGGACGTAATCATGGCAACATGCAGCTTGTGCGCTTTCCGTTTGGATATTGACAACATCATATGTACTGAAAATGTTAAACACTTTATGATACATTTATTATATAGTAGTATTGTTGTCTACTTTTGGCTTAATGTGGTAGTTTTTGGGTTGACAGTGAACGGTGACAGTGAAATTCTACAAAGCTCTACAGTTTGATTCATTGACATTTTGCTTTTGAAAAAAAAAAAAGAAGAAGAAAAAACTCACATATGCTACGAATTTTCATCATAGTTAATTATGTCCATGGTTTGGCTTTATACATAAGCATTCTGCTTTCTGCCTTTCAGTCATCAGTTCCTGCTTAGAGCTTTACTCAATGTATCACACTATTACACTGTTTACATTTGTCAAAATCCATAACCTCAAAATAAATCAGTTCATTGAAAACAGAAGATTAGCTTCAGAAGAACAGAAATGCACTTCATTTTAATTGAAAATAGTGAAACATTTGCTGCGTTCATAGCAACTTGCACTGTGCTAACTGATGAACAGAAACAGAGGCACTACAGAGGTAATCATAAATTGGATCTTTAGTATGTCCATTATTCTTTTAAAGATAATTCACAGTTTTCCGTAAATCATGATTTATTCAACATATCTAACTTCCTGCCAGCAAGAGCAGTGTTACAAGTCCAAGGCCCTCGAGGTGTTTGTTGTAATAATGCATTTGACTTTTGACACTCCAGTGTCCTTGCTGTTTATACTGTGTGCTGCTGGGAGCCCAAATAACATTTAGATGTCTATCAGAGTAAATGGTTAGCTGCAGAGCTGGAACAGTGGACCATCTATTATAGATAGTCTTGAGTATTTATGCATAACTAACTAAATATAAAGACTGAAAGAGAGACAATGAGACAAATAGAGAGAAGGCAAAGAGTGTTTGCTTGTGTGTTATAGTCCTTAAATGATTCTTCAATTACATTTTGTGCTATGAACTTCCTAAACTGTTTCCTCTAGGGCTAAAGCATATAAACAATTCTTAAACAAACAAACATAAACGCTTTTAACAAACAGCACTATTGTGTACTTACTAAATGGAAAACAATTAGATTTAACTTTGTAATGAACTTCAAACAGAATACAGGTGGAGCAACAGGAAATCTCCATTTGTAATGGAACATTATGTGTAATACAAGACCCCAATTAAAACATTTCAGTGCATGAGCACAATCACACACCCTTTATGTTATGATAAGTCTTGCAACACAACATAAGGCAGACTTCAGAACAGCATTATACTAACATTCAAATCCACTGTTGCAGCTCTGCTGGAGATGGAAAGGTTCCACTAAAAAAAGGATTTAGTGACCAGAGAAAAATCAAGGGTCAAGGGTCTGTGACCTCACCAACCACATAGTAACATGTCTTTTAGAAAGAACCACTTAGATGTTTAAGATGGCGTGACAAAATCCCTAAACTGAAATTGCTTTGCTCATAGAAATCACTGTGAAGTCATAGAAGTCACTTTGATTTTTTAAAAGCAGAACCAGTTTAAAAGGTACTTCAGCATGACTGGCTTGAAGCTAAACAGCTTTGTGCTTTTGAAGTAGTGTCAACTTTCGAACTGAGCTGAACCATGAAATAATAAAAGGATGCTGGGTCAATTTCACAATATGAAAGGCTCTAGTACTTGAACTGAGCTGGATGATGACATTACTGTTTTCTGCAGAGCTGCTTTATAAATAAAAAGAACTAATTTAATAATTGTTCATCGTTACAACAGAACTGAATTCAGCTGGACAATGACACTATTTTCTTTTAGAGCTGCTGTACAGCCGAAATGAACTCAGTTTGCATCACTGAATGATTTTTCTATTGTCACCGTAAAGCTGTATTGTATAAAGCGATGTATAAATAAAGGTGACTTGACATAGTTGCTTGCTTGTTTTTGGAACTGACAATTGCCCTTAAATCGTAAGGCAAGGCAAATCTGGTGAATGAAACCTGTCAAGGACCGAGGCAGGTCATATTTGACCTCACAATCAAAAGATGGAAATAAGAAAAATACTGTTTTGTAGGGAATGTGCTTAATGCTTATTATTACACGACTCTGTGGAATACTTGATTCTGATTGATCAATCGCGCCATCCAGCGGTAAGTTATTCCCTGATAACAACCGCTGAAAACAGATAACACAGGCTTATCTGGGTTACTGAAGTCAGCAGCGCTATATGCTTGCTAGAAACGTTTTTTCTTTGTCAAAGTTTTGCGTTTGGTGAGCTAATTAAATATATTAAAACTCAGTCTAATCAATATTTTGTGTACAGTTATTTAAATATGTCATCCAATATCGTGGACTTGCACCATTTTGCGATTATTGTTTTGTACACTGTTGGATTATAAAATAACAAACAGGTATGATTTTAAAACAGTTTCATCTCAGATCAATATCTCTTATCCCCATAATTATTTAATATGCTGTTTAATAAGTGGTGAGACTGTACTGTATTCCTTAAATGTCCGTCTAGTTTGTACTCTTTTAGCGGAAGCTTTGTAATAAGCGGGATATTGTACATCCAGCCAGTTGTTATATCAGAATAAACCCCTTCAGGCTGATAGAAGACGCCACCGGTTCGCTTCGGGGTCCTGATCTCCCTGTTGGGGTTTATTCTGAAATAACAACCTGCTGGATGTACATTATCCCTTACATAAAGATTATTCATGCAAATATACACAAATGTTGGGGCTCAGTAAGATTTTTAAATACTTTTGAAAGAAGTGTTTTGTTCATTTATTTGATCAAAAATACAGTAAAACAGCTGAAAACGTGTTTTCTGTTTTAATATATAAATGTAATTTCAGTCTTCATTGTCACATGATCCTTTAGAAATCTTTCTAATATGCTGATTTGTTGCTCAAGTAACATTTTATTTGTTGAAAACAGTTGTGCGGCTTAATACTTTTGTGGAAACCATTATACTTTATACTTATTTCTTTACTTTATACTTATTTTCAGAATTCTTTGATAAAAAAAGAAAAGCATTTTTTTTTTGTAACAATTTTTTTGTTTGTAACAATGTTACTGTCTTTAATGTCCCTTTACTTTCTAAATCTTACTGACCCAAAAACTTTTGAATGCTAGTGTAATATTCACAAATATTTAACATTAATATAAAACATTAATAAATAAAACATTATTAATATATTGATTTAAAATAAATATTATAAATATCTAGATTAATATATATATATATATATATATATATATATATGAGAGAGAGAAAATTAAATGCCAAATCCCATTTTCTACCCATTAATTCATGTTATTAAATTAATATTTGATATTTATAATTGTATAAATATAGTTGTATAGTTGTTTCGGTAATCATAACAGAGAAAACATTACTGCATCTTGATGGGTGTTTCACTTCTGTTTCCTTTCCCTTCCACAGTTGCAGTCTTCAACATCAAATGAAAAGATCAGTCTAAGTGGCAGCGAACTGACTGAATTCTTCGCCATGTGGGAAGAATTAAACTTCACAGATGCCAATGACAACAGCTCACGGGTGGAAGCGCAAATGTGCCCCACCTCCTTCAACCGTACTGCTCTCCTCAATGCTATGTGCACCCTCTATGCCTTCATTTTTGTTGTAGGCCTGGCCGCCAACGCGCTAGTAGTGTGGGTCAACTTGCGCTCGGAGCGCCATTACCATGAGACACACTTGTATATATTAAACCTAGCGGTGGCTGACTTGTGTGTGGTCGCTACTCTCCCAGTGTGGGTGAGTTCGCTGGCACAGGGTGGTCACTGGCCATTTGGCCAGGCAGCTTGTAAGCTCACACATCTTCTCTTCAGCGTCAACCTTTTCGCCAGCATCTTCTTCCTGGCCTGCATGAGCGTGGACCGTTTTCTTTCGGTGGTACGCTCGGAAGAGATTTCTCCCAGACGAGGACGACAAATACGCCGTTTAGTGTGTGTGGTAACATGGCTGCTTGCTTTATTCGCCTCAGTACCTGACACATACTTCCTGCAGTCCGTAAAGTCACTACACAGTCATGTGACCTTGTGTCATCCTGTATATCCAGAGGACAACCCTTTGCAGTGGATGGTGGGCATTCAACTGAGTTTTGTGGTTCTTGGTTTTGTCATTCCCTTCCCTGTTATAGCAGTGTCCTATGCACTGTTGGCAAAAGCTCTAGCTTCATCTTCCTCTCATTCCCCTTTAAATGGTGACCAGGATCGCAGCGTGAGCAGGAAGGTCATCTTCACGTACATAGTGGTTTTCATAGCTTGCTGGGCACCATATCATGCTGTGCTGTTAGCCGACGCTCTAGCCATGCTAGGTGTGCTCCCACTGGGCTGTGGTTCAGAGAACGGCCTTTTTGTGGTGCTGCACCTCACGCAGTGCCTGTCGCTGCTGCACTGCTGTGTGAACCCTGTTGTCTACAGCTTTGCTCACCGCCACTACCGCTATGACCTCATGAAAGCCTTCATCTTCAAATATTCCACTCGTACGGGGCTGGCACGACTCATAGAGGGCTCTCAGGGCACCGAGACAGAATACGCAATGGTGGAGAACAACCCTATGGCTGTGAGTTAGGACCCTCGAGATGTCACCCTAAACCAAAGTTCTGCACTCCTTCAAAACAGGAACTCCTCTGACATGTTTTCCTGAAGTTCAGATAAACAAAACTGAATTTGAACATGATCATCAAAATAGCAGAACATTCTGAACAGTGACCCCAAAGATACTGAATAATTCATTTGAAATGTGCCAAAGAGTGGTGAGAACAGAAACACTCTGACATGTTTTCCTTTTACATCAAAATTGCAGCAAGTGCTCAACAGTAACCCCAAAGATAGTGAATAAGTCATTTGAAATGTACCAAAAACTGATGGGATTTTATTGTAAAATGAGAACCATAAACATTCAACCAATGCATTGATTCCAAACTGACTAGCAGCCAAAATTGTACCATTTTAAACCACTTTAGAGAAACATGTATGTTACAGCTTGGTGCTGTATCATTCAAGAAACAAAATCTCCTATAATTGTGTCAAATCACTTCTTAGAAATGTGTTATTGCTTTCAATTAAATTATTATGATGCAATATATACAAGAACTGAAGCAAGGGGAAGGTCAACGAACCATTAAAATTTGATAAAATGTATTAAACAAAAAAGAAATATTTTTTTATTTATAACACTTCTGTCATTGTAAGCATAGTGATGTAGTTCTAGTTCTCTTATTAATTGTGTTAATATTTACTGACTGAATTGCTCAGAGCACTTTCTTTGATGAAAGAGGGGCTTTTGTATCTGTGGCAAGAGAATTGGCATTACTTAAGTATTTTCACATGTTCGCCACAACAGCACATTCCAACATGTTTGAAGAATAGAACAAGTTAGAACTTATTTTCAACTGGGCTTTAATTTGCAATTGTGTATGTACTTCATTGTAGGCTTGTTCATGTGTGTATATGAAGTTTTATGACTGGCTGTCATCTTCGCCTCGTGTGTGTGTACTTGGAAGGGCATTTACTTTATTTTGTCTTTGATAGATGTGTATATTTCAGTTATCTAAAAAGTAAGTTAAGTATATTGTTATATTTATCTTCGACATATATATTTTTGTTAGTTTTGAGTTCTGTTGGAACACTGAATATTAAATGTGCTTAATAAATAATAAATAATTTGATTCACAGTTCCAATTAAATTAATCTCACCTCAGTTTAATTTGAGAAATTATTAAACATTAGTTGTCCCTGTTTAAATATTTTTCTCACACTTGCATATATAACTTCAGTATGGTATCTGATGGAAAATGCATGGTTAGGATTAACCCAAGTTTGAGATGGATGTAATATGGATTCAATCTAGCCATGCCTTTTATTTTTGATTAATGAAATCAACACTGTAGTTTTACTGGTTCACCATCTGTTCAACAATGGTGGCCCTTTTTATTTACACCCTAAAGGCATCATAAAAACTTAAATGTAATGACTACAATAGTACAACAACACAAGTTATCGTGATGGTGGAAGTTGTAATTATTGTCTCAAGATGGTCATAACTCCAGATATTAACTTGCAGTCAAACAGATTTAACCACATTCTGTGCATTCATTGTAGCTAAAATTTGTTTAAAATGTTGAAACTTAAGGGGATGTAACTGGAAATACATAAATGCCTATGAAAATAAACTTACTGTCTTTTTTTTTTTTATAGTAAAAGTGTAGTAGCCATGTTTTTTGGGCGGATTGATTACCATTTGTATAACTACAGTTTTACTACAAATATCATGGTTAAACTATGGTTAATGCAGCAAAACCGTTAATTTGTGGTTACCTTAGTTTGGTTTTATTTTTAGTAAAACCATGGTTAAATTTTGTAAGGGATGTATCTCACGCTGACCTATAAATTCAAAGAAGCTTATTAGAATTTTCATTATAAAAACAAAAGTACAATTTATAATACAACTTATAATAAAACATTTCTGACTGAGGCCCAGTTTCTTCAGGGTAATTGTCAAAACAATAATTAGCTAAGCAGTCTCACACAAGCATATCTTCACAGTTGAAATTCGGCCAAGTGATTTTTACTTCATCTTGCAGATACCCACACTTGGAGAGTAGTTCTTCGTGCCTGCTGTAAGAATCAATGTTTTTGGAACAAACTGGTTGAGTTAATGATTCAGTGACTACTCAAAAACACATTTGTTTTTCTGCTAAATCAGTTTTAAAATGAATCGACTGTATGTATTTATGATTCAATGATTCATTCATAATGACAGTTATTTGTCGCACCTACTGGATAATCAATGTAATTTGCAGAAACAGTTCCAATCATTACAATATTTAACTTTTTACATAACCCTTTTTTGAATATCAAAATATAATAAAAATTTGAGATTTAATTTAGCAACAGCACAATTAAATCCATACAGTTGTTTTATGAATGGTTGACTTTTAGGAAACTTTATAAAATTCTGATCCCTGCTTTTCTTTTTTCTTCTTCTTTTTTTTTGCAAGTTTTTCAAGGTGTACATATTATGTAATTCATTGGTTTAAACTCTTTAAACATTTACGAGATTTTAGAGGTGCCAGAACCAAGCTTGAACAGTACAGCATATTCACTTCTCAGCAGAACCCTTTTACCTTGAATTTTTTCCATCTCAGTCAACTAATGCTGAGAAGCATTTCCACATCAAACAGATGCAGGGGCAGAACAAGGACACATCAGAGTCTGATTTATGCTTATCTGAACTCCACGTGCAACCAATGTCATGTCTATTTCAACATTTTCCATAATTTAGACACCTGCAAGGCCTGAGCAAAACCACTTAAGGTTGCATTAGAGGCTGGATCTAAAAGACACAGTCTTCTGCAACTACAGTCCATGGCTGATCATAAACTGCCTTGTGATTCAACATCTTCTGATAGCTTTTTTCAAAACTTGCTTTACAAACCCAAGGTCTCTTATATTTCTTTAAAAAAAACTACATAATAAGAACAAATGACTGGTTGCAAAATAAAAGTAAAAAAAAAAAAAAAGTTCAGTGGTGCAATATTATTGTCTCACAGTCAAGTGACTGTGAAGTAAACTTATGGATCAAACACAAGGTCAAACTCATTCAGTATGTTCCACACTTTTGAGCATCAAAGACGTTTATATAACTGAAGAGTTTTTTCATAATTAGCAGTTTGTTTGATTAATCCAGTTTGAACCCTCTTGAACTCATCTGGTTTCAGTTAGTCTCTAATCTGTTAATTCCTTTTCACACTAATCATGGTGTGACATATTTTCATCACTAAACATCCCCTGTGTCTTTCTCGGCAGCTATTAATTTATTTTGTCATGCTCAAAGTTTTCATTTCTGGAAAATACCACAACACAACAAAACTGTCAGACACTTAGACAACACAGTCAAAACTTCAAAAACATTAAACAGCTTCATAAAAATGTATTCTTTCAAACACAACATTGTCCTGAATGTAGGCTGTGACCATGTTAAACTGATACAGGGAAAGAAAAGAGACCACCGGACTGAAACAGGTCATGACTCACAGCAGTTTTGTTGCTATTATACAGGGCCTCAATTTACAGGCTGTCCAACTGGAAAGACAGTGAACAGTCCAATTTTAACAGTGCTGAGACTAAAGGTTTAAATGCATCACAGCATGAAGTATCTCACAAGGATATTGAGAAACAACTTAAACTTTTTCCAGAGACCATGAAGACAAATTTAGATAGTAAGGTTGTCAAATTACATTTGTATTATATTATATTATATTATATTATATTATATTAAACATCTAAAATGTAATTCAGTATTGTTGGTCTGAATAAATGTTTAATGATATAATTTGTCATGTAGGGCCCTGCTATTTCAGTATAGCCCTTCATTACATTTTTGTTTTGTGCAGAATCAGTCTTTAGAAGACAAATGTTGTCTTTCATTTTAGTCTCCTCCTGTGGTTTAGCTGGTGCTCCTAAAGGGATTCGAGAACAAGGCAGAGAACCACTGGTTCAGAAAAGGCTGAATGAACAGCCCAGGATGGCGTGTAATGTGAACAGCCGGTATTCCTGTATGTTGGTTTTGCAACAAAGCTATATGGATTTGTCTGTGATTCAGCTAATACTGTTTATGGAATTTGCATCCATAAATACTGTGGTTGCTAAGGATCTGTAATGAGAGCAATTACCTGCAAACCAAACACAAAAGAAAAAGCACAGGCCACATCTCCCCCCCAACACCTCGCTCCCCCCACCCCCAATTTTTTTTTTTTTTTAATACATTTCCCTTTCATTATTATTATTAGACTACCATTAAAACATCAGTACTGCTTATATAGTCATCATCACAATTCTTATGGTCAAAAGCAAGCAGTAAAATGACACTCATCCTCCTTCAGCTTACACCTACATAGGACCAATCAACTTATGATATAGAAAACAGAAAAATAATAAATGTTGTCTATTTATTATTTTTCTGTTTTCTGTATAATGTAATGTAATGTATATATATATAAAAAAAAATTAAAAAAAATTCAAGCCATGGGTTCCATCTGCAATTTCCTATGGGTTTTTAGAATAATGGTTTTCGATTTCAGATTAAAATAAGCACTGTGGTTCACATTGCATTACAACACAAGTTATGATCATACCTCAAATGTGTAACAATTTGCTAACATAACTAAAACTACCACAAGAATATGAGTTTGCATGCGTGACGAACATTATAAAAGCCCATTCAAAGTTCCAGAGGGAACGCCTTGTTATATTCAAAACAATTGCCATTTTTTGGGTGAATTTATAAACAGACACCCGGCTTATGCATTACACTTACAAATGGTTACAGATTCATACTGACAAAGATTAGATCAAAGATAAAGACTTTATTAATGAACATTATTAATGTTGACAGTTTTTGAGTAAAAGTTTCTTACAATTCTCCACACTGGCCTACACCTTAACTGCTAGGTGTTGTTCTCTCTTTTCACTTTGCTCTAATATTGATGTCTCACATTACTGCCATGTCATGAGTGAGTTATAGCTGAAATTCATTCCCCCCTGGACTCAGCACCCAGCACACACCCCCCCATTCCCCCTGACAAAAAGTGACAAAAAAACATCTATTCCAGCTCCTCAAAAGCTTCCTCAGTCAAAATGTTTTTGCAGGAAACTGAGCAGATATTTGGTAAGGATGACTGGAAGGTCACATAACATTTAATTTCTTCCATGTCTTGCCTCGAGTCATTGGTTGAATCATTTTTCACCATCACAGTTACAGACATCAATTGGCGAGTCTACACATGTACAGTTACGTCATTCTTAAGATGTGAATTCATGACAGTGAACTGCGGCTGAACTGGAAAACAGTGTATTTTCAGATAGACTGTAAATCTGACTGGCCAAGTTCACTGTGGTCCACTTGTGATCTCATTACATCATGGAAATGTACAAAAGCTCTAAAGTTTATATAGGTGCTGATACTAAAAGCATTACCCTTTTGACCCGTCAACATCAAATACACTTTTGATCTATAGTTTAGAGTTGGTCACATTCTACATGTTTTACAGGACATATCTTCTATTGTTTTGTTTACACTCAGAATTTAACACGTCTTGTCATTTGGGTTCCAGTCATCACTATAAATCACTATACTTCTATCTTCCTTTTCATACAGAAATATATCAAATCATATAAAGATTCTAGCGATAATATGTGCCATGTGCTGATTCATGTAGACAGATCTTGAGAAGTTTACTTGCCTATTTCTGACTTTATTATGAGTAATAATATGACAGACTGTCATTATGAGTAATATGTCATTGTTTTGTGCATAAGACATTCTGTCTTTTTTCTCTACTCACTTTTATTTCTTTTTTATTGGCTGGTGGCACAGTTGAATCTCTGGGCTGGCCCTAAGTTTAAACCCTGGAAGGGAAGAGTGGGAGAGATGTATGAAATAGAGAGTTTTTAGTTCTTCCATCATTATTGTGACCTTGAGCAAGACACTTTTTGGACAAAAAGCATTCATTAAGTGATGAATAACCAAACCTAAAGTCAAGGAGAAGTCAGCGAGAGTCAAGTTTCTCTCTAGAGATAGATAAGTGTGTGTAGATGGGCACAGAGTTTTGTTTTCACGTCCCTGAAAAGTCAGTGTTTCTCCTATAGACCGAGCATGAATTCCCACGGGAACCTCTGGTCTGCTTTGGTTAAGGGAGCAAAACAAGCCTCTGTCCCTTTTCACGTTCACCACAAATATCAGCTCATACAATATGTTGAATCAAATATGTATAGTATTGAGTTTCACATGGAAACTGTAGCTTGATTAGTAAACGAGGGAAGCAGGTTTTCCCCACCCACTATTCTTTCTATTCATCCACACGTTCATGTGTCCCAAACTGGATCCCTGAGTCAGACAAAGACTCCATGGCATCTTTGTGACTCAGCAAAGTGAAAAGGAGATTAGGGTTGTTCCATGATGGAAAACTACAGTATATATCTTCCTTTTATTTACATATTTTATATCACACAATTGTCACTTCACTTCATATACTGTATATATTGCCCCTTCTGTAGTAGCTAAAGCTACATGCATAAATCCAGACCATATGTTATACTTGTATTTACAGATGTGTGTTGATAAAAACCCAGAGTATTCCATGCTGACACAAACCAGGGTTAACGAAACACATCAATAGGATGCTAGAGGCTCAGACTAAAAAAAAAAAAAATATATATATATATGTATATATATATATATATATATAGAAAAATGTACAGAAATGCATCTATCAAATAAATTAATCAAATCAAATAAGTATATTAACATTTCACTATCATAACACAAGCAGTATTATAGTAATGTGAATAATGAAGTGATCTGAGGATCATAAATATTAGGAAATATCAGAACTATTAAACTACTTAGAATAGGAATATCCACACACTTTGGTTACATACTGGGTATATTTCATTATGAATATTTTTTCTTCAAAAATAAATAATTTGTCATCCTTTTTAATGGCTTGTTCACATTGGTTTGTCTTTTCCTACCAAAACATTGACTGTTTCATTTGGCCTGTTCTGTGCCTAGCTCCATTTACATTGATAAACAAACAGGTGACTCCAGACTCCCTGAAGGCATCATTCATCACTGTGCCATAGCATGACAAGGTAAACTCACCATGTGGAACATGATCCAAACCACATACAAACCAAACAGAAAGTCTGCTTATAGTCTGATTTGACAATAGAAGAAGATTATCTCAAGATACTTTATCAGCTAATAAATAACTTTAAAAGTTATTTAAATAATATTTTTTATTAGTTTACCAATGTCACTGTGTTATGATACAAATTATGATGATATTCATCATAGCATAAATGAAAGAAAGTAATCACAAGAAACACAGCAACATATGGGAATGTTATGTTACACTGTATCTGCCAAAGAGCAGAAGTATATGTGTGCTTGACCCCTGTTTCATCTTATAAATGCTCTGGTTTGTTGTGTTAATGTCACAGGAATGTGAAACACAGAAAACTGAATTTGCCTTGCAGCAGACAAATGAACAAGATTTCTGTACTGTTTTTTATTTATTTTTAGATGATGTTTGAAGCAAAAACTAGTAATAATGTAACTTTGTAAACCCATCCTCCATTCTCATTTTTACCATCTGTTTCTGCTGTTGGCTCAGAGATCGAAACCCCTGCAGAACTAGTGCTGTTCTCTAATATGAGGAATCAGAGGAACGCAGCTGAGACAGTGCTTCTCACGTCAGAGCTATCAGGAATGAGGTAGGAGATGCCAAGACTATTCCCAGAAGCAATGTACACCATCATTCCCATGCAGATCACCGGAAACCCTTGTTAAAAGATTTCAGATGGCTCTCGCCAAAAAACAAAAAACAAAACAAAAACAAAAACAAATTTGTGCTGCACAGAATTATTGTATTTCAATGAGAAGGTCAAACAAGCAGATTTTCATCTTTACTATGAAGCTTCAATGGAATGTTTTTTCCCCCCTTTCTCTTATGATTTGGCATGGCAGTGCAAATTAAAGGTCATCACAGGCCCGCTTTGATAAGACAGATGCTTATTCCTTTTATTGCATATTTATATTTTCACACAGTCAGTTTTATACCACATATGGAACTTGTATATATAAATTTGTGGTTATGCTTACATGAGATAACTGTTACAAACAAATACTTTTTACGGTTACAAACAAACTACTTTTATGGCATAAAAAACGCTTCTAAAATAAATATTGGAAATGCAGTGTTTTCTTATGTCTTGTCAGATTTCCTGGGAACCCATCTTTGTGCTTTGTGGTGCTGTTTATTTTGTACTAGGGATGCACCAACACTATCTTACGACCAATTTGTACGTATTTTACAAGGTGGCTAATTCGTATGAATTCATACGACCTCACTCGTACGAACTCGTACGATTTGTCTAAACCCCAGTGATGGTTAGGTTTAGGGGCGGGGTTTGGGGTAGGTCATTCGTATGAATTCATACGAATTTGTCATCTCGTAAAATACATACGATTTAGCAAAAAACATATGAATTCGTACGAATTAGACACCTCGTAAAATATGTACGAATTGCCGTGAGATCGGGTTGGATGCACCAATACCATTTTTTAAGGACCGAGAATGAGTACCAATACTTTTTTCTGGTACTCGCCGATACCGATACCTATACATTTATTCATTTCTCTCTCTCTCTCTCTCTCTCTCTTGGTGATGTTGCAGTTTTCCAAGCACAACACAGTGAGACTAATGAATGTAGGACAGCTTCTTTACTATTACTCTACTTAAAAAAAGAATAATTTTTATGTGCTTGTCACAAACTTAAAGAACAAAAATTTCACAGTATCCAATAACCTTCAAAGGGCATAATTACCAATATATATAATTGTTGTTGTATAAAAAGAAATGTATAGAGATACAAATTAAATAAATTTGTTTTTCAGATACAGTAGGTTTATTTACCATGTATACATTTATTTAACATCTTTTGTTGTTTTATTAACATTCATGACAAATATAGGCTATGGTCCCTTTAAGACCGAATCCATGGATACTGACACATCCTGTTTTCACCCAAATGTATACGTAGACTTAAGCCATAACCGACTGTATTTAACGTGAGATACTCCACACGATGGACATTTTGACAACTATGTGTGCATTTGACCATTCAGGCAATAGGAGAACTGATCGAGCGCTGTCTGAGAGAACTGGGATCGCGCGCAAGAAAGAGAGAGCGCGTGCAAGAGAGAGAGAGAGAGCGCGTGCAAGAGAGAGAGAGAGCGCGCACGAGAGAGAGCGCTTCTGGTCTGTGTCATTCAGCGCGATTCTGCTTATCCCGCCTTCACTAATCGATAACGAATTGTGATTGAAAGCATGCAGTTCGCAATGTGTGGGTTGTCATCATTAATTTTAAAGTATTTCCACACCCCTGAGGAGATTTAAATATTTACATTTTATAAGCTCAAAAGTTGCAGATGGTTTCTTTTGAATATATGGTCTGTTTCAGTGAGCACCCTAGGTTCAATTATCAATGTCAGCATCTCTCTCTTTTAAATTATCCTGACCCAAGGACAAAAAAACAAAAAAAAAAAAAACAAAAAAAAAGGTCCAGGAAGACAAAAAATTATGAAGACAATTGAAGCTGTTTACTCCTGCGGAGATGGAAGGACGGTGGCGGAGGAGATGGGAAAAGGACATATCCGTCACAGGCCGAGTTATCAGCCGGACTCAAAGGATCGGAAAGGAGAGGCTTTCAGGATGTACTTTTGTAAACATTCAAGCTCATCAGAGCCACTACTGTACATCAGTGAAAGCTGCAATTAATATAAGCGTAAATCAAACATTAACATGAAAGGGGGAGCCTGTACTGCCTGATTCATCTTATGTGGTAAATATTTATGTTATAGCTCTACATAAGTGATTTACATAAACATGAACATGAAAGCATCTGTACACGTGCATTTCAGATTGGGAAAAAAGGGTAATCAAAAAGCAGTGGACCAGGAGTCGTTCTGAAAATATTGTGAAACCTGTGTTTATGTTCAATATACATTTAATAACCCACATCATCAAAACATCATACAGTAACATTCTTTTTCAATATTTCAGTTATATCTGTAAATATATCTTGAAATTTCAGGCTACTGGCACCTGGTGAATTCTAAACTTCTCCTTTGAAAACACACATGAGAGCAGAAAAACTGTTTCACTTAGGAAATTATAATTAAATATATGGTTATGCATATGTTTTGTGATGTTTTAATAAGCTAAGAAAACTACTGACATTTTGTTTTTACATTATTATCATTATTTTTATATTACAGAAATAAAACATTTTAGAAAGAATTTAGAAAGACCTTTATTTTCCAGGTGTGCTTCAACACACAAGAAGTTGTGAGTTCAGTAACAGAATCTTCCAGCACAGAATGGTCAAAGCAACTGCACTTCATGCACTTTCAGGTACATTACAAGGCGTCAGAGAATTAAGTGTAGCTTGCTAGGAAGGTAGCCTATCTTAAGAATGTCAACCCCTACAGCCCATCACTGCAATTTTGCAATTATTTTTATTATTATTCAAAATATAAAGCAGTGGATTCCCACCACATTCGATTACGATGAGTAAAAAAAGAAGTTAATCGTCAATGATTAGGTATCTGGGGATCGACAGATATTAGACGGGTTTTCTTTTTTCAAATCGCGCCACCTCCTGGCGGTAATGGAATAACACATGACTTTTGTTTTGAAATGCGTCTGTGAATGAATAGCGGAAGTGTGCGGTAGTAGCAGAAGCAGCATGGCGTACACGGCGAAAATCGGACCATCTATTTTGAGTAGCGATCTGTCGCAGCTCGGGAGGGAATGTGAGCGAATGATGGAGTGCGGTGCTGATTATCTGCACCTTGACGTTATGGATGGGTGAGGAGGAGTAAAGTTTGCAATTCTTCATGTAACTTTCTCATCTCACCTAATGTTGACCTGCAGGCAGTTACACCGATCAAATGTCACAGAGAGACCATATTAAGTCATTTTAATTACCAAAAACATAATATTTAGTTGTCCAACATTTTGGCACAGGAGCTACCGCATCAATTCACTCATATTACAAAACTGTGACACACAAGAAGTCATGCACAGCTTGTTAAAGTAAAGCACTGCAGGGTGACAAGAAGTAAATGATCTGATTTCACTCTAAATTTTTACATAAAGTGTTGACTAGATCCACCAGGCTTATTTGTAATGTTCTTGATGTCTTTATGCTCTTCAAAGCTGCATTTACTTGATTAAAATACAGTACAAACAGTAATAATGTGAAATATTATTACAGTTTAAAAACTTAATTTCTTACAAAAAAAAAATCTTGCTGGCCCCAAGCTTTTGAATGATGGTGTATATTCATTCGTGAGTGAGTGGTTGAATGAATGATAAATCTAAATTGTGTCAATAATACAAACCAATATTTGGTAAAAAAAAACAAAAAAACAACTAGTTTGCCCCCTGCTGTAAAAGGTTATTAGGCTATATTACAACTCTGTTATCCGTTCTTCCATGGTGTCCATTTATTTTGAGTTTCAGGCTCTATTTTGTACCCTAGTCATGGAGAGTGCCACATATACATAAGGAGGTTATAAAATTAAAAGTTGATGAATCATGTGTCAGAAGTTAAGACATCTAATTCTGCCTCCCTGGATTCTTTCCTTCATCTTTGTATCTAAAGGCATTTTGTTCCAAACATCACATTTGGGCATCCTATGGTGGAATGTTTACGACGCTGTATCGGACATGATCCATTTTTTGGTGGGTTCCAGTCTTTGCAAAATCTACTCTTGTTTCTAATACATTTGAGCTGCACACATTCTGGTCCTCCTTTTTGGGACATTTTTGTTAATAATCTGCTAAAGTGGGCACCCTGGGCTCTTTCACGTTTTCACTCTCTCTCTGTATTGTTAAATAAACATTGCTCATAGGATAAACCAGATAAGCTAAACCTTGCAGTGTTTGGAAGCTTTGCTTACTCTTTGCTTTAATACAGACATGCATATGATGGTGTCCAGGCCAGAGCAATGGGTGAAACCCATGGCAGCAGCAGGAGCCAATCAGTATACTTTCCATCTAGAAGCCACAACCAACCCTGGCAACCTCATCAAGGAAATCAGAGAGAGCGGCATGAAGGTCTGTGCGAAAGGAAGGGAACAACCAGTTTTGTTTAAAGGGTTAGTTCACCCAAAAATGAAAATTCTGTCATTAATTACTCACCCTCATGTCGTTTTACAGACCTTTGTTCATCTTCAGAACACAAATTAACATAAAATCAGATGGCTCAGTGAGGCCTGCATTGCCAGCAAAACTACTAAAGACGTATTTAAAACAGTTCATGTGACTACAGTGGTTCAACCTTAATGTTATGAAGCGTTGAGAATAGTTTTTGTGCGCAAAAAAAAAACAACGACTTTTAATAAGCGATTTCAAAACACTGCTTCATGAAGCTTTACAAATCTTTTGTTTCAAATCAGTGGTTCGAGCTCCAAAAAAAGTGATTTCAGTAAACAAGGCTTTATGTGATAAGTGTATCAATTTCAATGGTTCACCACTGGGGGGCGTGACTTTGTCAGTTTGATACACGCTCTGAACCACTGATTCAAATTAAAAGATTTGTAAATCTTTGAAGCTTCATAAAGCAGTCTTTTGAAATCGCCCATCACTAGATATTATCATGAAGTCGTTATTTTGTTTTTTTGGCACACAAAAACTATTCTCAATGCTTCAGAACATTAAGGTTGAACCACTGTAATCACATGAACTGTTTACTACCATTATAAATCTTTGGAGAGCCAGGATATTTTTAAATATCCCTTTGATAGTCATATACACTTAGGATGGCTTGAGGGTGACTAAATAGTGAGAATTTTTATTTTTGGGTGAACTAACCCTTTAAGGCATGTTGCAAAAAAACACAAACAAACAAACAAAAAAAAACACATGGGTCCGGTTACACAGACAGGGCTTGGCCTAAGCCAGGATTAGGTCTTAGTTTAATTAGGGTATTTAAGTAGCTTTTATAAACATACCCTAGAAAAAAAACATTACTAGTGTGCATCTTGAGACAAAACAATAACACTGGCATATTTTTAGATATGTCAGTGCAAGTTGCTTTCATTTGAAACAGCTCAAACATGCATTTTAGTCCGGGATTTGCTTAAGCCTTGTCTGTGAAACCAGGGGTTGGAGGCTGGATTTAGACTTGCAAGATTTTGACTTGGACATGAAATTATAGAGTTTTGAACAGAAGTAATTTAACTGGTTTAAAGGAGGTGTCAGTAAACTCATATTTTGATGTATACAACTGACTAGAAGTAGAGAAAATGCTATATATATATATATATATATATATATATATATTATATTATATTATATTATATGATTTTTATTTTTGATGCAGGTTGGTCTTGCCATCAAACCTGGAACAACTGTTGAGGAATTGGCACCGTGGGCTGGACAGATTGATATGGCTCTCATTATGACAGTAGAGCCTGGCTTTGGTGGTCAGAAATTTATGGAAGATATGATGCCAAAGGTATGCAAGAGTATTTTGCCTCTAGTAGTCTCATTTAGATTCCTCAGACAACAACATTGAAGATGCTTGGGTGTCTGTACAGGTGAGTTGGCTCAGGAGTCAGTTCCCTTCTCTGGACATTGAAGTGGATGGAGGAGTCGGCCCAGACAGCATCCACAGATGTGCTGAGGTACACAAGTCACTTACCTCTCACATATTTATTGGTATGAATATAAAAGCAAGAAACTTTACAAGTGTTTTACATCTTCTTTACTTGTTACTTCAAAATTCCTAGGCTGGAGCAAACATGATCGTTTCGGGCAGTGCCGTGGTGAGCAGTGATGACCCTCGTTCTGTAATCGCCCTCCTCAAAAATGTTGTTATTGAGGCGATCCAGAAACGTTCTTTGGACCGCTGAGCATCCTGACTTTTTACCTCAAGTCTGTTTTCATCCACCACTGAAAGTCATTCCTGGAGATTCTGAGAGTCCTTTTTAATGTACAAATGTGTTATTGAATGCTCGATGCTTGTGAACGGATGTGCCGAGGGTGTTTGCACATCTACAAACCATGAGAACTGCCTTTGCAAAGACTTTTGTTTGGATTCAGCAGGAGTTTTCAGATGCATATGGCCTTTAAGAACTGTGATCAGACAAAATCTGTTCTCTCCCCGGTGACATCAGTTTGATGATTCCCCTCATAATTAACCTCATTTAGTTTGATTTCTCACCTGGTGTTTGTCATAGTACCAGTCACAGTGGTTGAGTCAACAAACTGATAAACCATTGATAAAGCTGCTCATAACTAATTGAACAGTTATTTGTCAGTTGTTCAGGTTTGTTGGTTATCAAGTAAAGAATGCACTTGTAATGCGGCAGCATAAGCTTTACATACTGTAATACATTTTCTGCAGATTATGAGTTTAAATGGATTTTGACTTTATTGAACATTCCATCAACCAATCTTTCTAATACCCTGATATGATAAAAGTGTAAATCAGAATACTTTAAATTGTGTTGTTTGCCTGTTTTACCCATTGATGTCATATGAACATGCATTGATCAGTACTGAGTGTTACAGCAATGTTTCAACACACTGAAGTGATCAAGCAAGGCTGCTACATCTTAAGTTTATCGACACAAGTACAATGAAACATTTTAACACATACATTAATGTATAGTTTTGAAATTAGATGTATTGTAGTGAATTAATTTTAAAATAAGTATGTACATAACAGAAGCAGATGCTTTAATGTCATTTGTAATTATTTGCAAGTTTAAGTTGTCCGTCTACAGCCAGGACCTCAGGATGGCAAAACCTGTGCTTTCCAAAATATGATCCTTCACCTCTTTGAGCCATTCTTCGACCAAATCTTCCAACAGGTCGTATTCCTCTGCCTTTATACCAAACGGCATCAATGTTTGGATCTACAGGGAATAATATTAGGAACAGGAACATCTGACATATTATAGCAAACATATTTAAAATATTTTAATCAGTAAAATCGTACCTCTGATCTCCATTGAGCGTAATGGAAGCTCATCATGAGGTTTTGGCTGGGTAAAACATGCCAACAGCATAAGGAGACAGAGCAAGACACACAGCTTTACAACCATTGTTTAGTGTCTGCCACCAGACTGAGAGAAAAGTGTCACCTGGGAAAACCCCCCGAAACAAAACAGAAAAATCAATCAAAATGATTTTTTCACCATTAAATAAACTAATCAAAACAACAACAACAAAAAAAGACTAAAAATGCTTTCCACTGGCCTACTACTTTGGTTTCTATGTTTTGCAGATTATATATGTATATAAATAATGGCTATAAAAATGTATTTGTGGGAAAATACATGACAAAATATGGCCTTTACTAATACACTATTTGTAGAATAGCACCAAATAATGACTGTTCTTTAAATTTAATTGTAAATTTTAAATTTGAGGCTGCTAAATTTCACAAGATAATTGAAATTAGTAATTTTATTAAATAGTAAAATAGTCTTCTAAACCATCATATTTTGTAAATTACAATGCATTGAAACTTACAGTATGTTGTAGCTGTTCACCTCTTGGTATTCTGTGTTCCTCAACTGTCAGATGAAAAATCCTTTAATGCAGAAGCAGCATAAATGTGTCTTGTCTTCAAAGTAGCAGTTATTCAGAGGATTCGTGATCTTATGGTCTTGTCATAGCCGTGAGTATATGAAAGAACTTCTGAGCAGCTTTCTTGAGTCGTTCTCAGAGATTGAGGATATTCTCCTCTGGATAGCCTGATCCACTAATTTATACCTCCTCTGGGGGAGGGTGAAGACTGCACAGCTTACATGTACACAAAACATCCTTACACTAAATATGCAAAACATAGTGGTAATGTGGATATGAAGAGGGTGGTAACCCATGTTGGAATTGAGCTTGGCAATGGTATTGATTTGTTAATACATCGCTGACATAGAGGACAAAGTGATGGTAAAGAAAAGGGTTTAAGATATTTAATGAGCAGAAAAAACAAACATTTATAATATATGAAAAATATATCAAGTACAAGATTTCATGAAATATACCAAAGGAAACTACATAGAAATCTGAATTAAGATATTAAATATTGACTATATTATAAATATTGATTATAAATATCAAAACTACAGCAGTTATCAAGTGTAGTAAAGACAAAATTTCTAATATGTGCATAATTGATATTTTGTATTCTAAGAAACAGCACATGCTACAAGGTGAGCCTCTCTTTTATCTAAATAATATGACACTTCAATCTTTCATTAGATGAGTAAGTATTAATTATGCGTTATTAAACTGGGATGTTCTGAGTTTGTATTTTATCATGGCCCACTGAAAATATGTGAAAGAGTGCTAACTTGCTGAATTTGCTTCACATAATGACCAGCTTCCGTAAAGATCTTGCTTCATTGCTGCCTCCTTCAGAGAAAACAAAAAGAACAGTATTAGTACGCAAGACTTGTTTCCTCATCATGTCTCCTCCATTAATCCTGAGTAAATGTTGATTAAAAACTGACCAGTAAAGTGATTTTGGTGACTTTCTAGGCAACCTGATAAGCAATTAATTTCATTACAGCTCCCATTATAACCAAACTGAAGATTTTTCAGAGGCCCTTTCATGACCACAGGAGATGGATAGTCGATTTGTTCCAGAGGCTGAGCAGGGAACCTGATTGCTATCAGTTAATGCGTTAAAATCACTGTATGTGGTTCAGAATCTATTATGAGGAATGAAGAAATAAAACGAATCTTACAACTATAATGGGATTTGTATCTGGCAACTGTGGTAGCCATCTTTATTTGTTTTCATTTTAAACAATATGTCTAGTTTATAATCTAAAACTGGACAAAATAAATGCCATTTGGTTTGATTTTTGTTTTGTAATTCCAACACATTTAAAGGGATAGTTCACCAAAAAATGAACATTCTGTCATCATTTACTCAAGTTGTTCCATACCTGTATGAATTTCTATCTTCTGCTGAACACTAAAGAAGATATTTTGAAGAAAATGGGTAACCAAACAGTTGATGGTCCCCACTGACTTCCATAGTATGAGAAGAAAAAAAAAAGAAAAAACACGATACTATCGTCAATGGTTTCTGACATTGTTCAAATTATCTTCTTTTGTGTTCAGCAGAAGAAAGAAATTCATACTTGTTTGGAACAACTTGAGGGTGAGTAAATGATGTTTATTTTTGGTTTAACTTTCACTGTAAGTGTAGTAAAATAAGAGAAAAAACAATCATAGCTCTTTGCATTTTTTTACAACACAAAGATGATGGAGTTAAATGAATGTAAATGACAGATTACATGTTATCCAAAATGCAGTATAAAACTTTGCTCTTACTAATTGGAAATTCATGCAACACCCTTGATGGTTGAGGAGCCTGAATGAAAAAGGGAAGAACAGAAAACTAGATTTAGTCTCTTTCTGAACTTGCTATATTGCTCATAATGTGTCGAAATAAAAAAAAATTATATATATATTTTTACATATATATATATTTCTGTGAGAGTTTCAGTACATTCTTCTGTACTGCCAATGTGCTGGAAAATTAAACAGTAATATGTGACTGTGAGCAGCTGGATCTCCACATACCCGTCTGCGGGACGTCTCCACTGTCATCCCTGCAGCACTCAAAGCAGCGATTCTTTTCTGAATGTCTGTAACCTTTAAGTAAGCACAAAGCAACTTTTAACAGACAACTATGGCAAGATATGAGATAATTTATGAATTGGAGTGCATTCTGGAGTACATTTTGATGTTTACACTGAGTGGCATACCCCGCTTTGAGTGCTCTGGACACTGGCGGCTGCCATTGCAACTTTACCCTCTAGTTGCGACAGTTCACAGCTGGTTGTATTACTAAACTCAAAGGAACTCACCCGCTTCTGCTTTTTTAAGGATTTATGTATATTCGGCTTTGCTTTCTGAAGTATACAATTAGAAACATATCAAATTATTAAGAACAGCAGAGTTAACTAAAACATGAATAAAACACTAAGATGAGAAAGATGAAAAAACACTTCATATTTAACAGGTTTTTAGTGCTGATAGTTTACATGCTCTTACCCACTCAACCTCAAGGGGCCACTCATGTCTGACATTTCCAAGTCCAGCTGAAGCTCCTCTCATAGTTGAAGCATGGAAAAGGGCCCCTTTCTTTGGAGAGTCCTCTGAAGATTTCGTTGCATCCTCCTCATCAGATGACAGGCCTTTGTCACTTATTTTTTCAGTAAGTTCATCAAGCTTTTTTCTGAGCTCAAGCTCCTCTAAGTCAGCTGGAGACAAATCTTCCACTTTCTGCTCAACCTAAAGGTAGAGCAGAAGAATTACATGAGGATTTAAAGTCAGGAGGTTCCTATTGATAAAAGTGTTTCAGAGATGCTAAGTTATATTTCATGGACTTATCCAGAAACGTTTCTCCTTTTGTGGGTGAAATGAATATAGGATGCTACTAAAGAATTTTTCAAATTTAGTAATGTATAAATGCACACTACCATTCGAAAGTTTGGGGTCAAATATACATATATATTAAAGAAATTAATCATTTTATTCAGCAAAGATGCATTAAATTGATCAAAAGTGACAGTAAAGACTTACATTCTTAGAAATAAGTACAGTTTCTACAAAAATATTAAGCAGCACAACTGTTTTCAACATTGATAATAATAAGAAATGTTTCTTGAGCATCAAATCAGCATATTAGAATGATTTCTGAAGGATCATGTGACACTGAAGACTGGAGTAATGATGCTGAAAATTCACTTTTACAATTACAGGAATAAATTAAAACTTTAAAATGTTTTAAAATATAAAACATTTATCTGTAATATTACAATATTACTGTTTTACTATATATCTTTGATCAAACAAATGCAGTCGAGCACAAGACACTTCATAAACCTAAAATCATAACCTGTTGGTTGTGCAAATTACTTCAAACTTACCAGTTCCGTTGATCCCCCAATTACCGGTAAGACAATTTTCTTCTCCAAACGGCTCAGAAGAGTCTCGATTGCTGACATACGCTTGTTGAGCTCAATAATCTAGTGTCACAGTGATAGAAAATGTACTGTATGTGTTGGATGTGCCAAAAACACCTGCACTAATTTTAAAGGAAGCTGTGAAGCCTCATTAGGTTATAGAAGTATAATGGACTTTAGTCTCTATAGCTTTGCATTTAAACAAAGACATTATGACAAATGTCACATCAGTTTGACAGGTGATCATTACCATAGTTTTTGTCATGAATTTTGACTTTACCTGTGGAGGAACCTCATCTGGTGAGGGCTCCCTAAGTAGGGCAGGACTGTATATCACATTCATCTCAGATTCATCATCATCCTCTGAGTCTTCCAGGCTGAAGGAAAGTTCACGGTGGAGGTGATAGTTAGCGCTGCCAGCTGAAGAGAGACTCATCTTGGAGAGGGAACGAGATTTTGTCATCCTCTGTTCCAGGTGTGGTGTGCAGTCATCTACTGAAAGCAAACAAAATACTTCTTCATGAGTTATTTTATGATGTAAATACTAGAATGAAATATAGAGGAATTTATGAGTCTATCCAACAAGCCTGGCAAGAATTTTGTCCAGTCAGTTCAATTCATGTAATTTTAGTATTGCGTTTATAGTGTCTTAGGTTTATATTCCCAGCACAAAGTAGCCTAAACCTTACTGACAGTAAGAAAAAACATTGGATGGCCTGAAGGGAAAACCCATTCACCTCTACAGAGTCTTGAAAAAAATATAAATCCTCAGAAATCTGTAAGGGAAATTGAAGCGGACAGCACATCTTACCAAAATGAGAGGGTTTGTCCAGACTTCTCTGGCTGATTTGCAACATGTCCTTCATCTCATCACCTCTGCCATGAGTTCCATTCTCCAGGATCTGCTTAAAGGTTGTGGACCAGTTGTCTTCATTTACTGAGTCCTTACTCTGGGTTACTTTCTCTTGGCTACCTGAATACTTTAAAAAAAAATGCAGAAAAGTTAAAAATACAAACAAACACACAAACAAACAAATACATTTATTTAATGAATTATTAAAAAAAGATTATGGTCACATATAGCACTGACCTTACTTGAAATCATGTGCTTAAAATATTTGCATATTTTATCAAATAAAATAAAATGTACTATTTTACAAACTAAACTAAATACTGTCTATATACCAATTCAGTAAGATTCTTTACTGAAATAAAAAGGAAACAAACCCTGATGCTGTCATTTCAACTTTGGCTTGACTAATTTTGTGATGATTTGCTTCAGTGACAAAACAATCAAGATTTAAACACACAGTCTTATCACTGTTAACATTCAGAAAATGCTCAGCGGGTGCACTTTACAGCATTTGTTTAGCACACTGGTTGGACAAATGTTTTCACACCACTGCTAACAGTTTATTTTTTATTTGCCAATCTAGTGTACTTTTCCTAACAATTTAAAATTCAAAGCAGCTGGCACTGCTACTTTTTGTGGCAACAGAGAGTGTTAATGTTTCCTTGCATGCTTCAGTATTTTAGTGTTTGCTGTATTATAGGTTCATAACATTTTCTTATTTCTGACATCAGATGTGCAAGAACAGAACATACGAACCAGAAGTAAGGGGCTTTGGGAATAAGCGGAGTTCTCAATTCCAATATTAAATTCAAGGGGATCAACAGGAAGCAGCCGTCTGCCTTTTCTCATCTTTAGGGAGAAAGAAAATGGTTAAATAAAGTCAGCTGATCTACAGAATTGCATACTGACTTTCTCACAATAACAAATAAATGTTAAGTAAAATACATTAGCAATAGGTGTTATTAAAGATTAGAACAGAAGGATTATACAAAAGGTTTGACTGTCTAGTAAAATGGGCAGTGAATCTGCCTGCATCATGCCCAAATTCTGCTCTCTCTTTATTTTCCTGTCTTCTCTCAAAGGCCCATAAAACTAAACAAAGCAATTGAGATATAAACAGATTTAAACAAAGACTGAGTAGGTTCTTCAAACTGGCATTCTGTCTGTAGGATTACAGCTGTTCATGTGCTCTTCAAAATCACCTCCAGGTGACAATGTGAGGACATATAATGAGAACAAGGGAAAATTCAGGCCATAACTGAACTAAATAAATCTGTTAAAACTAAAATAATATTTGAGCACCAGAGGGCGATCTCGCACTACTGTTTAACTGACAGAACTGCTAACACCTATAATGCACTGGTCCTGCCTCTGGTTTTCCCTGTACTCTAATAACATCAGTTTCTGATATTTAAGGGATGGTACACTACCAGGCTAAAGTGGCGTCTGTCAGCACTCTCAGATTGCTCATCTTCCTGGTTAAACAGAGAGCCAGCTGTGTGGATGACAAGAGTTACAAACATGAACCCTTTGATCTCAGACAAGAAACCCTGTAGTGATTATTGAGTCGGACAAACACATTTTAACTATATTTATATTCAAAAGTATGTTTTTCATTTTGTGTAGGTTTTAAACACTTTTTGTTGGATTTGTCAGTAAAAAATCATGACAATTCTTTTTTTTTTTTTTTACTAAAAAGTTTTCTCTTTTACAGCTTCAAATGTAGAAGTTGTCAGATAGATGAGTATGGCCCAAATTAAATATTATTAATATGTTCAGGTACTGTTATGCTGGCTAACATAGATTTATCTATATTACTGAGAATGACTTGAAGTAAATTCTAGAAGCTAAAAAAAGTTCTACTCCAATGGCATAACTTTTTTCCAGAAAAGATTTATAGTTTAAAATGTTGTATAGCTATTGTCATATACTTACAAAACTGTACTGTTTACAGCTATTTTTTTTAAAAACATAATACATTTAGTTGCAACATTTAATAAAAAACTATATTTTTTCCCCCTGATATATATATATTTTTGTTTCCACAGACATTTTGTTATCCATGTTCCCTGCTTTATTAAATCAAAGATGTGAGAGCAGATGGCTGCT
The DNA here is from genome assembly GCA_037101425.1 of Elopichthys bambusa. Classification (NCBI taxonomy): domain Eukaryota; kingdom Metazoa; phylum Chordata; class Actinopteri; order Cypriniformes; family Xenocyprididae; genus Elopichthys; species Elopichthys bambusa. Next base: position 12,930,752 of record CM074438.1, on the reverse strand, counting down.
GTATTGTTTGGACAGATGAAAGACATTCACTGATTACTTTAGATTCTTGCATGACATCACCGTTCATAATGTCTATATCACAAAGGAAGATGATTTTTTTTTAACTCACTGTGAACTTCAGGCATGCTGTGCGTGTCATCATCTCGAGGCTCTATGTGATGGGGGTGGGGGGTTAGAGAGGAAGAGGGAGAGACAAGAGACAGAAAATTAAAAATTAGCTGTGATTGGTTACAGAAAGCAAACATTGTTGAAAGCAGCAAAACAGGAATTAAACAGTGGCTTCAACTGAAGCTAGTTCACACTGCCTCAACAAACGCCAAATATCAATGGCTGTTGGGATTTTGCTGGATCGGTGTGTTAACCATGTTGGTGTTTTTTGGGGAAGTGTGAACAACATTTAGCCTACTTTTTCCAACATTTCAATTTCAACAACAAACTGTATAGTGTTGGTGTTTGTTGGCCTTTATTCGCCAGTGAGACCCACCCTTAAATATTATGTACATCATTATATAATTAAGATATAATTGTAACATTTTTGTTTGGAACATTGTTAATCTCATTTCACCCAAACAGCAATGTTCTCTTGCTGACCTCTGTATTTAGGACAGATAGAGCTTGAAAATTGGATAAAAGAGAGACACTCAAGTCCAGGCACTGGAGTGAAAAAAACATGTGACTGTGTAAAGAAGTAAATCACATGGATGATTCGGCCCAGCCAATTCTCTCTCTCTCTCCCTCTGGATCTCTTACTAAATCCTTCAAAGTTATAAGGGCCTCTCTCCTCTAAGCTCTGCCTTCAGTGTTCCTGCTGTAAGTCATCTGTCAGACATTGCTTAAAAAATTGTTTTCCATTAACAGATGGCAAATCTGATGGCAAATCTAATTTTGTAATAACTAACTGACTTTCTAAATTGATAGTTTTCCTATTAGAATTCAGTAGAAATAAGAAGAATGAAGCATGCTAACTTGGGTGGTTGGAACAGGGTGGATGCTCTATCATTTTTGATCATTTTTTATTTAATTTTCCTTTTTTTGATTGGGGTGATTATCTCTGTAGTATGTATTGGTATATTGAAAAACCACCGTTTTTTATTTTACTTGGTTTAACCACAGTCGGTGACTGTCTTTGTGTCATGGACCACAACAAATTTTGGGTTATACAGACAGTTTATGGAAACCTCTATATCTCAGCTCAGAATGGCCCTATAGCTCTGTTTCCTATTTCAAGGTACGAGTGTATAAAGGTATATAAAAGTAAAAATTGCAAGTATATAAAAGTTTGCAAATTCTTGTTCCTTAGACTAAAGATTTAAGTCCAAATGTGATTATCAAGATTGCTCACTGCTCAGGGTTCCACTTTTAGAGTCAGTTTATAATGGAAAGGATTCGAGTATCATGGAATGACCTTACTCAATTAAACAGGCTACCTCTGAGGTCAGTTTGAGAGCAGGCACGGTCGCTGTTCAGCCTCTTGAAAAGTGAATTCATGACCTTTGCACTGCCAAAACGCTTGAAGCGAGAACGTACATTCTCATGGAACCATTCCAGAGTTCCAATCTTAAGGATTCTTAGGGAACAAAGATAAAAACAACAACAACAAAAAATGTATTCAGTCAATCCAACCCAATCTCATTAGAAAACATAACTATTTTACGAGGTGTTGATTTTATATGAATTCTTACTACGATGCGACTTGTATGAAAATTTTAGATTTTTACAAAACATAAGCATGAAGGTCCACTGCTAAACCTAACCGTTGATGGGGTATAAGAACATTGTACAAAAAAATACAAATGAGATCGTATTCACCAAAATAGTTACGGACTGCCATGAGAGTGTGTTGGTCAATCAACAAAAAACGGTCATTTCATAGGCTGGATCTATCACCAGTATTGTTTAAATTCAAGTGACTTCATTTCTACTTGGTTCTTTTGTTTCTTCTCCATACAACATAATTTAATTAAGCAAGACATGAGAGGCCACGCTATATTGTGAACTAATAACTATTACTATAATATATATATATATATATATATATATATATATATATATACATAACTATATATATATATATATAATAAAGTTTATTTACAGGAAGTGAACTTTGTGGTTTAGTTAAGTGTAAGCAGAACTGGTGAAGATGAGTCATCAATCCAAGCAATTCAAACAATATGTAAAACAGTCTAAAACTTAGACCTTATTCATGAAACAAGCAGAATCGTTCAAAACCCCATTCTTACATAAATTGTTCTATTGAATTGAATGTTACAATTTATATAATAATGGTTCTATGTATTCGTAATGATTGTGTTTAATGACCAATTGCCCTGTGTGTTGTTCCTTTTATATGTATCAGAAATCACATGCATGTGTCAGGTGCTGACCTGGACATGTGGCATGGATCACACACCCAACCGCGGTCCTTCTTGTTAAAACGGCTGCAGGACTTGCAGACAAATAGCTTGCAATCCAGACACTGGCGCTTGTTGTTGACAAGGAATTTGAAGGGTTGCAGACAGCGGATGCAGAGTGAATCACTGAGTTTAGGCTGATATTCCAGCAGCTCTCTCTTCGTATCCTCTTTCATTATTTTGGTCTTGAGTTCCCTGCATGAATAATAATAAAAAAAAAAGAGATTTACTTGCTCAGATGCTGATTTTTTCAGTTGTGGCGTCTTGTAAAAATGGTAAATGGTAGTCAACGAAGTTAAACAACGTATTTTAAAAATGAAACATCATTTGACAAAACTGCTAGAATATGGTCCGTGTAACGCTTCACAATTTCGTTTTCAGACCATACAATGCAAAAATTAAAAATTGAAACCAGGCGTTCATTTTTCTTGTTTTTCGGTTACATCATCAGTGGATATTTGCTAATATACCCCCCTTTTTTTTCTCTCAATTGTACTTTTGCTAAATTATGACTTTTGAAACAATCATTTGAATAAATTAAATCTGACCGATTTTCTGTTTTTCCATTTTTTGTCTTGTAATTTGCGCCGTGGGCTGTGGCACGGGGGTGTGGCCATGGACTATATCATCTCATTGATGTAACTGCTTTATTTACACTATATACACGTTGAGGAGTAGTTTAAAAGACTGAACACAGAGGATAACCTTTTTCACCCGAAGTGCTATCATTTGTATTATTAATATAATAACTGTGCTAAATATATGGCAGACTGCCATCGCGAGCAGCCGGGAAAAAGAAATTCCGGTGGCCTGTATTTGTATTTACCTACTTATTCGATATTACTTTTTTATTAATATAGCCTACTCTTGGTCAGAGGGGTGCATCCCAGTTCATTTTCAGTGGGATACTCGTGCTGCAAGTCAAGAGCAATATAAGATTTATTTCGGTTCATTATCGAATGTTGGATTCCCGCAGTAATCATTTGGGTACACCACAGGCATGGAATTAAATAAAGTAATAATGAAATAAGTCAATAAATAACTATAAACAAGATGGGCAATGTGCCAATTATTTATTGAAAATAATAATTGGAAAATAAATAAACCATAGTGCTCTTGACTTGCAGCACTATAGATATATCAAATTCGCCTCATCTCCGGCGAACTGTCTCTACTGTAATAAACAGAGTTAATAACTGCTAGATTTAAGGGCATTTTAAGCGAACGAGAAGCGTGTGAGATACGGAAGCTCAAGCGGTTGCCGTGGTAACGAACAATGCCCGCTAGAGAAAACATCTGCATCTTTACTGTTAAATATTGTATTACAAACGAGAGCTAAAAACCTAACAAAAAAACAAAAAAAAAATGTTCGCTTGGTCTTTTTATCTTTCATGCTGTATTGACATGAAGGATCTTAGCAAGCGCTGCTGCTCTTGAGCTGCCCTCCGTCTGCTGCCTATCCCACTGAAAATGAACTGGGATCTCGTGGTTGTACTGTACCGCGTAAATGCACCCCCCTGACCAAGAGTATAAGGTATATCAATAAAATGAAGTAATAACGAATAAGTAGGTAAATACAAACAAGCTGGGCAGGCCACCGGGATTTCACTTTTCCCTGCTGCTCGCGATGGCCAGTCCGAGACTGCCTTATATTTAGCACAGTTATTATATTAATAATACAAATGATAGCACAGGGGGGAGGGGTGGAGCGGAGTGTTGATGTTTTCACCCAGAGCGCTGTAGCGTTATAGATCTATATGGCACGTCTGGCCAAGCACTAATCACCTGCCCTACACTATATGTACAGTATGTTGAGCTATTCATAGAGTTTTACTTTGGACTTGGACTAGCATATAAAGAATGCATAACTCTGTGTTCTGTAAAGTTGGCAGTACTCACAGACTTACAGATTTGAACTTCCTGGATCAGTAACTCCAGAGCTAAACGTTTTTAAAAACCCAAATTGCACCTCTTTTTCTAATCACAGTAACGTAGACAAAGAGCTACAACCTATTTTCCCTAAATACGAGCCTTGTTATAATATTGATCTCTTTAAAGGCGGCCAAAGGGGCCCAAAAAGCGTTACTACAAAAAATATTCAGATAACTTCACTGTATCACATTGTACTGTTACCAAATTCAATTTATATATGATCTCCTACTGGTCATACTACAAGTTTGATACAATGTTTCTTTACATAGGCTAATCATAAAGTTGAGTAAAAAAATATAATTCTGTAAGTCATAATAATGAGAAACTTTCTCATAATTATGACTTATCGCATTATATTTAGGTAGTTTCTCATAATAATGATATAGTATGTCATAATAATGAGAAACTTTCTCGTAATTTATAATAATGAGAAACGTCTACGTCTACGCATGCGCAAAGCAGCTGAGCAGAAGGGCGTGGCACACTAGCGACATCCGCTGGTAATAGCCGTGTAAATGCGAGAACACAGCAAACATGGCACGTTCTGCAAAACAGTTGTTTTCGTTAAAGTCAGTGTAATCTACAAAGTGCAAACTATAATATATTTAAATAACATAAATTATAAATTATCAGTATATCTTCAATACTTTTCCATGCGCACGAGAAGGTGGTTACCGTGGTAACGAACGACGCCTGCTTGTGCTCACTGGTGGAAACTGTTGCATGAATGCTACGGCTTACAAAACTCGTTAAGTTTGAGTGTAACGTCTTCATAAAATGTGTGGGTTTATGTGTTAATATTAACACGTATTTCACGGATGAGTCTAGGCTATTTGATGTGCAGGTTTGCCTTGTGTGCTGTCTTATCATTATCTGTTTGAAATCCATGGATCACCATTTTGTGTTGCTGCTTGTTACACAAAAATACAAATGAATGTTACAAATGAATAAAAGACTATATCTCATATACTGATAATTTATCAATAATGTTATTTAATGATATTATAGATTATACTTTGCTGTATAATGTAGATTATGTTTGCTGAGATTTGACCAGCGGATGTCGCTAGCGTGTCACGCCCTTCTGCTCCACTGCTTTGCGCATGCGTAGAAGTTTCTCTTTATTATGAGAAAAGTCATTATTACGAGAAACTTTCTCGTTATTGTTATTATGAGATGTTAAGTCATTATTACGAGAAACTTTCTCGTTATTATGAGATGTTAAGTCATTAAGAAACTTTATCGTTATTATGAGATGTTAAGTCATTATTACGAGAAAGTTTCACATTATTATGAGAAAATAAGTAATTATTATGAGGAAGTTTCTCGTTATTATGATATGTTAAGTCATTATTACGAGAAACTTTCTCATTATTATGAGAAACTAAGTCATTATTACGTGAAAATATATTGCCAACTGAGTTAAGCACTGACCGTGTTCTTTATATGCTACTGAAGTCCAAGTCCAAAGTAAAACTCGTATGAACCGCTCAACGTACTGTACATATAGTGTAGGGCAGGCGATAAATTATTGCTTGGCCAGACGTGCCATAGATCTATAACGTGTTGAATACATCAACACTCTGCTCCACCCCCCGGAGTTACTGGTGGTACGATTCACCCGCGAGCGCTAATGGAAAATCAGAATAATGAGTCATTTTTTATGTTTAAAGATTTGGACGCAACAACCCAAACTTGTAGACTCGAAAATGAAACTGAGTTACAATTATCCGTTTGTGAATTATTCTAAAAAAATGAAAGTTTGAAGCCAACTTTTCATTTGGTTCATTTTGATGGTGCGAAATGAATAAAGAACTGCAAAGCGTTACACGGACCTTTACACGGACCAATATGGGACACTAGACATATTAGCTGGACAGCAGATCTCCTCTCCCGTTAACAGAGACCATTGTTGTAATTCTAAAAGTTTACTGCAAAAAATGTTGGTTTCATGATTTTTTTTCGGAACAAAATAATAGCATTAATAACAGGTGTCTTGCCGTTTATTTAAAAATAACGTTTTCAGCTTTTCACTCTTTTGGTTTTGTTCATTGTTTGTTCGTAGGCTAGCCCTCTAGTGGCCAATGCATATTTATTAGCGGCGACACCGTTTGATGGCGTCACACGACAGACAGAAGTGCACAGGTGAGGACGCCGAAACCGTTTTGGAAACGGGATTTAACGGGATCTAACGGGATCAATCAATCAGTTCAAACAAAGAGTCAACAGGGGGAAAAAAAAAAAAACAAACAAACATCTTAAGTATCTAAAATCCTTGAAATAATCGTAGAATATGACTTTTACATTAATTGAAACTCGTAACAGAACTTTTTTCGTTAGGCTAAATGATCAGTACAGTTGTCTAAAATATTCAATCAGTGCCACAAATATTTGGCAATACTGCTATACATTCAGCACCACAGCCATGGGAAATTTAGCTGAGAATCAAATAAAGAATTTTAGTTAAGATTGTAAATGGGGAAAGTGGAGTTTCAGCTGATCAAAGCCCAATTGTTAAGAAGTGCTAGGCTATGATACAGATCTGGAAATCAGTAGTGGAAAAACCAGCACAAAAGTAAAATGGTTTACCTGATCCTGCAGAGCAAAATATAGGCCATATTTTGCTCTCCAGGATCAGGTAAACCATCTTAGTTTTGTGCTGGTTTTTCAAAGCAACATTGGATTGGATCGCCCAGATCCCCATCCATTTCTTATTAACAGTCAGACCCTCATCTGACCCACAACAAATAAATAAAAACAAACAAATACATGCAATGAGGGATGCAATTGTTAGAAACTAGTTTTAACTAGTTCATCTCTGATGATTGTAAACTAATATACAGTAATAATAAATGACAATTATTTTTTTTTTACTTTAGTGCACTGGAAAGCTTAAAAGGTCACCTAATGTCTACACTATCTACTTTATCACTGTATAACAAATTAAGTGTATAGACTATACACTAAATCAGGGATGCCCAGCCCTGTTCTTGGGATGCCCAGCCCTGTTTTCAAAATAAATCCAATAGCTCAAATCAATCCTATCAAATTTCGTTTAAACAACTCGGCCCAGATTGCTTTAGATCATCAGCACAAGTCAGCATAATAGAGGGAGGAAATGACTATCCCATGGTCTCTAGTCTTCTTTTGAAAACCTCCATTCTTAATGTGCCAGTTTCTCAAGCTTTATGGCCAAAGTGATGGCCTTCTAGCACAATGACCTCTCTGTATCACAGCTGTGTAGCATTAAAAACGGGATATTTAAGTCATTTCTGCTAAATCTGGTCTTCTCAAGAAGAAACCTGCTAAGAGCTTTCCTCCACATGTTGAATGCTTATGTGCCTGTGGCTCTTTCAACTTTTATATGGCAAAAGTTGAAAGCACTTCAGCATAAGTCCAAGTGTATGTCAAATATCTTACATCACAGCATAATCAGTTCATAAAAGACACATGAAACTAGAGATACATAGAGAGTTATACAAGTTGTCTTTTTTGTATATTTTTACAATAATATTTTTCCCCTTGCATGATTTCACCCAGTGACAGTGTGCTTGGTTTCGAATATGTGAATTAGATCTAATTCAGCCATAGTGCTTGAACATGAAACAAGAACATTAGCAGACAACATAGTATTCATATTTACTTTGAAAGTTCGAATTGCCTTAATTCATTTGGCTTATACAGATCATCTGCTTAGATTAGCACTTGTTTATTTTCTTAAATGTTCAATAAAATTGAAGATCGCAATGTATGAGTAACATTGCACTGCCACATTATATTCCAAAGGTTTTGATTATCACCACATTACAAAGTCTCCACAGGCCTTCCAACAGTGAGAGAACTGAGAGAAAAATGTCAGTCATGTGATGTTATTCAATACTCCGAGACAAATCCTATTACCTCTTTTAAAATGACTGGAATTTAGACATACATGGGCTCAGCCTGCTGATAAAGTTTCTGAGGATGAGTTTAAAGCTTAAAAATTTTGCTGATTTTTTAACAAACAACATAAAGTAAAATCATCACAACAAATTAAAGACAGGCTGACAGCAAATGAATGAATATCAGGCCTGTCACAGGAATTGCTTTTTACATGCTCTTTTCTTCAACGTTGCCTACAAAGTTAACACTTGACAGATATGCAGATGGCGTGCACAGGTATACCACGTGTCTGTAAGTGTGACTGTGCCACATCCGTGACTTTATTATAAGGATTAAAAAAATTTGCTTATGGTCTAGACAATATGGGCTTACAAGATATGATGTACATGATATAACCACAACTTACTGCATTCATGAGACATTTTCTTGGCTAGCTGAGTCATTAAGCCACTCCTTAAAAGAGATTAAAAAAGGCCAATTTAACTAAACTTTACAGAATGACGAGTATTGCACCAATAGACATGTTTTTGGTGGTTTGAAGGTTCTTTCAGAAAGTATCAGTGGTAAAGTGACCTATACTTAAAGAAATTCTCTTCATAATAAGTTCTCCACTGAAAATAATTTCAGATTTATTTCAAATGGGTTCACATAAGGCTAAGTGCTGTGGAACTGTTCCTGAGATCCATATTTTCAAGCAGAATAAATTAATGACAGATTCCAGTTAAATGATAAATCCCAGATGAACAGACTACAGAAGACCTTTAGTAAGCAAATACCAGCAAACCACTTAAGGTTTACCAGATTCACAATATGAGTAAGCAGTCGTTCAGATGGGGCCAATGATAGGATAGTCAGACAAATCCATCAGTTAATGCCATTATTATGGGTGTCTCACCCTAGCCTGTCCTCTTCTTTCTGTCGCAGGTGGAAGTCTCTCTGGATCACCTGCCAAACGTGCTTGGCTTCATCATCTGTCAGCCTGGAGAGATCCAAATTCTTCCCATTGCTGCTGCTGGGCAACATCTTGAATCTCATCTGGTAGAATGAGGAAGCCAGTGAACCAAATCACAATGAGACTTTGTTACCAAACGTGTAGAGTAGTTTTCAGAGACAGAACAAATAATGATTCGGCCTCATTAATTGCATGCTAGCACCCAGCTAGTATAAACAAGTTATTTACTTCTCACAGGTTGAACAGTTTATTTCAGCTCATTTCCTTGAGAATGAATGGCCACATCAAAGGTTTAATATGCAACAACATTTAGGAGTGAGCATATTTGTAAACAAAATGGTTATGTTGCACTTTCCATTCTGTCATTAGACTGGCATCCATTAATACTTGGGTTGAATCTACTTATAAAAACGTTTTTATTTTTTAATTTAACATTTTATGATCTCATTTTGCTTGGAGTCCACTTATGTTTTTTTTGTTTTTTTTTTAAGTTTTTTGTTTATTTTGTTTTTTTATAACCATTTTCCACCCTATCTCTGACCCTCAGAATAATCCCCCCCCCCCCCCCCCCCCTTTTTTTTTTTGGATTGCTTATCCTTTAAGACTAATATGCAGACTGCGGGTCAGCCATTGTCTATTTTCAGATAAAGGGATGTTTTTTAGTTCTCCTAAAAGAAAACAACATCAATTTGTTTAATGGTATAAACAAATCAGCCAATTAGAATCAGTAATTTAATTTGTTCTTCCTTTAAACACTTGAATAGCCATGTAGCCATGTGACTGGCTATTGACAAGCAGTTGGAAATGATTTTTAAGCTCTGAAAATGATTTTTAAATCCAGTGACATCATTTTCTTAGACATGTTTCCATCTTTCCTTATACAATGATGAGTTGAAAAGACTCAGTTATACAATGTTTATTCAAAGTTGCATTAATTCCTTCTCAACTGCAAAAGGGCAACTAATCAGCGGTGCTCTAACAAGTTATAATGCTTTCAAGTTCTCTGCCTTTCCTGTATATTTCATGACATTAAAGCAACAAGGAGTCTTTCCACCTGGTTTGCCATTCTGCTACAGGAAAAGGTAGGGGTTGTTGATATTTTGCGTACAAAGCGCAGTTTCACACACACAAATTGTGGAAAAAATAAATAATCGTCCAGTCCACTGCATTAAATAATTTTTTTAGGGGAATTATTTAAAAAAATTAGAGGTGATGTAGAATAATTTTGTAACATTGCACAAACTAAAATTATAGTATTTGTTTATTTATTGGAATAGGTTTACACTGTACTGTATCTGCCATTCCACTCAACATCTGCGCTTAAGCTCTTATATCCTACCGCTGGCCCTTAAGGTCTTTATACAGCAGAAAACTGGTTTATTGTTAAGCAATAAGAAATAATACTCCAGCCCTCTAGGCATGTTATTTCATTCAGGAGGAGACTACCTGATACACAGATATGGCAAGCTTGGCTTCAAGGATTCAGATGAATGTTGCAAAATCATTAACACTATACAAATTACAAAACAACTAATCATTTTACACTTATGAAGTATACATAGGACCTTTAAACAGATTTTGTCATTATAGAGCCTAATAACAGCTATGTAGTAGAAGTTTACCTGAACTTGATTCAGCAGCCTGTAGTAGTCCAGTGGGATTTCAGCTGTCCAATTTTAGGCAGAAAATCAAACTGCTGTGTTTATCACATGTTCAATTAACTGTGGGGTTGGGAAGGGCCAGTGAAATATTTAAACCCCACCTCAGAGTTCTCTTTGAAACATCTGATTTAATCTTTTAAATTAGCTTCAGCAAGAGCTGGACATTGTTACAGCTTAAATCAGCGTAATTGTCACAGTTTTAAAACTCATGTTCCAAGTTTGTTTTTAGTACCATACTTAAAGTATATGTGTTTGCATTACATACTCTTTCTCCACTAACAACCTTTTTTTCCCCCCTAGTATATCTGCCGGCAATGCAAGTTGTGTTTACTACTGTGGAGGAAATGCATTTATTCATGTTGTTTTTTCCTGATTTGAAGGTAGTGACGTTATTTATTTATTTATTTAGTTATGTTTAAAACCATACTATATTAAAAACAAGTTATGATTAAAACAATTATTAGGAATACAGTTCCCTAAGTGTGTGTGATTTAATTTTTTATTTAAAAACTATATAGCATAACAGTGTTGTTATTGCTGTTTGGGTCTGATACTTTTGATATTTTTGTATAATAAAATTATGGCATGCAGCAGATAGTAGAGATGTGACAGCATGGACAAATTAACTAAAATGCTCTCTTTATATTCTGCTCAACTTCCATATAATTATTCAGCTTAGAGACCCCTCAGTAGTGGTTAAAATGTTATGGTTCATCCATTTTAATTGATTGTCTACAGTGTTTATACTGTTTCCATTCAAAGCAAGTTTAAGTTATTGATTTTGCATGGCCATGGAAGGAAAAGTGCCTATCGCATGACTTCATTTCAACTGGAAAAAATATTCATTCTAGGCTGGTGACTCTGATTAAGTTTGCCCAAGTTAGATTCTTCTGCAATGCATGCAAATGTTTCAACCATTTGCATTTATACAGGGGCATCTATTCATGACTGTGGGAAAATGACAAATCCTAAGCTACAACAATGTTCAGAAAGGTCTACCTGTGAGTTTCTAAAATACTACACATCCTGAAGCATGGTTTGTTACCTGTTGTGAGAATAAATCTTGAATATAGTAGGCAATAAAAAAAGAAGTGCAGACTTTTATCTTGACTGATTTGAATTGAGGATCTCTTAAGATGTATGCAGTCTGTAGACTGACATATGGTAAAAGCGGTGTTGAATCATACTATTTATTTATCTGATTTTATCAGATAAATGCATACAAACACATATAGAAAAACCCAGGTACATATTGTGCTAAGGAGCCTAAGAAATTGAAACGAACTGTCAGCAGAATGTAACTATTTGGAAGAGGTTGTTAGCAAGAACAGCCCCCTCTGCCGTCAAGAAAAGAAATAACATCTCTAAATGTGTTGCAGTGGTCCTTAGATAGATAGCAGGGTAGATGACATTTTTCATTTTACACGAATGACAGTGATGCTTTGTGGGTATAGGCGAATAATCTGTTCAATGTATTTTTTACTGTTTTAAGGTTGCATCTAATTTTCACAACCCAATAATCCTGTGTGGATTACATAATGGCACGGTGGATTGTGTTCACCGACAGTGTTTTCTGAAAGTATTCCTGAGCCCATGTTGTGATTTCCATTACAGTAGCATTCCTGTATGTGATGCAGTGCCGTCTAAGGGCCCGAAGATCGAGCATCCAGTATGGATTTCCGGCCTTGACCCTTACGCACAGAGATTGTTCCAGATTCTCTGAATCTTTGGATGATATTATGCACTGTAGATGATGATAACTTCAAACTCTTTGCAATTTTTCTCTTAGAAACTCCTTTCTGATATTGCTCCACTATTTTTTGCCGCAGCATTGGGGGAATTGGTGATCCTCTGCCCATCTTGACTTCTGAGAGACACTGCCACTCTGAGAGACTCTTTTTCTATTGTGAATAAAATATAAGTTTATGAGATTTGTAAATTATTGCATTTCTTTTTTATTCACAATTTGTACAGTGTCCCAACTTTGGTTTGTATTTTAATTAACTTATGACACTGAACATGGCTTGTACTCTGGTTAAGTTTCAAAGCAAATTTGTATTTTATTATACATCACATCATAGCTTTTGCTTTTTCCGTACTGTTTTTAAGAACCAATCTCTCGTCACATGAAATTAATTGTGCTCTAGGATGTTAAAGCAGGAAATCTTATGTTTTTAGATTACTTACAGACAAGAAAGGGATGCCTATCAGTTTTAGACAAAACACGAGGAAATAGCAACATTCCGCACTGAACATATGAGCTCATGTAACTTTACTGAGAGCATGTTTGCTGATGGAGTTTTGCGGATTATGAAATGCAAGATAATCATACAATAACATTTAACTTATTATAAACATGCATATTGTTCTCATTATAACAAAACAAAACAAAACTAATACTGTCTAGCATTGAGGAGCTCATGATGGCTGTAGAACTTCTGTGATTTATTTTTTAGGCTTACATCAAGACAAAGTCTTAATGGATAAATCTTAGGTTCAAGAGCAGAGTCTAACAGACTCTATTGCTTTTCTAAGCTGCCATAGTGTGGAAATGTGCCTGCAATTTATGTGTTAAACACCCAGATGCGTAACCATTAGGAGTACACTACTCCTTCGATGCAATTTCTTTCCTGTACTACACCAGTCTTTCCTCTTTACTTTCTCAGTTTACACAAAAACCTTTCCGTTTGAGCTGGACGGGAGTTGAGGGAAATGTTATGCCTAACGAATGTGATGCTTCCCAAACAAACATTAGGCATGATTCATTTTAATCATGGAAATTCTAATTTCCAGCCTCAAATCATATGTACATCATGGAAAAAATGAGTATTTTCAAGCACAATGTCTTTTTCAAAGGCACATTTTCAGGACTCATGTTCTGCTGTATATTCTAAAAGTTCCATCACACCCAGTTTCACTACATTTCCAGTTCTGAATACTGTATGCATTATGAAGCGTTAGTCATTGCGGCATTGTAGTCATGGTTACTAGGTTCAGAATTTTAAAACAGCAGCTAGCGGTAAAGGACACCCAGTGAGATTTCAATCGAGTTCATTGTTCAAATAGATTGGTGATTCAATGAAGCAACAAGGGAGGGTTAAACTGTGGCTGCTGCTGGCAGCTGGAATGGGGGATTTGTTATGTGCTTAGACCATTCTGAGGGCCAAGGACGTTAACACAGGGGTTTTTATTCCAGATTGTTAGTCTCTTAAATAGTGGACATAAAAGTGATTCTTGTTCATGTTGCAAAAAAACCTATTCTAATGTAAACTGCAAATAGACAAATGAAGGCCTGATTGTAGGTTGTCTTTGATGGAGAAAAAGAATATGTAATGGTGCAAGAACTTGTTGATCATAACACCAGTTTTTATTTATAAGTGCTGTTAGTGGTTTATTAAATTTATAACAGATTTGCTGAAATACCAATGGTCCCAACTTTAGCTAGCCAGAGCAATCTGGACACAGTATGCGACCACAGCTTTTGTTCTCATCACTAACATGTAATCCTGACTCAGTATATGCATATTTTTATCCACTAAAGCTTTGGATGTGCAGATATGTTTGGTGCCAGTTACTTTGTCTTTAGGCTGCAACAGGAAGAATCTTAAAATGCTGAAGTTAAATTCAAAACAGATATACCCCTTAAACTGTCCAGAGAGAGAAAAAGGAAAAGATTATGGTGAAAGGAAGACTTTAGAAATGTGTTTTGCACATGGTGTGCACAGCTGCCAGCCATCTCTGAAAATCCATTTAATCTGATTTAGAGTTTTCTCACAGAAATGAAAGAGAGAAAGAGTTTGGAAACCAGCACATTCAGATGATCAGCTGCGATCTACACGAACATTCTATCTTGTAGACTCTTTGATTAGAATCCTATAGGATCTCCATATGAGGAAAGCTGGTCTCAGTTCAATCTCACCTCGATCTCAGTTGCAAATTCATTTCAGCAAGTCTGTCATTTATGATGATTTTGCTTTCATTTTAGGTGCATCAGAGTCTTGCAGTTCCTTTAAGACCAAACTTCCTTACTCAGTTTAGTTGGTCTTTGCTCAGACCCAGCCTGTGTCCAGCTGGAACTAATCTGCAGTCTGTGAATCATCTTTATTGATGGTCTGTGCCCACCTAACCTTGTGTAAAACTACAGAAAACCACAGCTCATGTTGAAGAGAAAGGGATTTAGACTCAAAGTCTATGAAACTTGCTGAACGTGTAACTTCATATTTCTGCTTCTAAACAGATTTGCTGTTTTAACATTAGAATATTTGGCATTCAAAAGAGTTTGTTGATTTTGGAGTACACTGACACCTTTGTTCAAATTCTTTGCTAAAGTAGTTCTAATAGCTGGATGAAGATTGGTGAATTTTATAGTGCACTCCAACACTGCTTGGTAAACAAGCTAAGTATTTGCAAATGATTGGCAATGATTGTACCTATTTACTTTTTATTTTCACTGGATCTAGCAGCAGGCTATTGTAATTCAGAACCAAAACAAACACTGTGTAACAGTGTAGTAGCAGAATGGACAGAAAACTGCTACCATTAATAGTTTTTGTTTTTAATAGAGCCATTTTGTAAAAATATTATGATAATGATTAACTATAATAATAAATGTAACATTGTCATTGCAATTGTACATGTATCTTTATTACTTTCTCAAAAACTGAATGCACATACATCAAAACATACATATTTAGCTTGAATGTATTTTATGATATAAAGGAGCAGAAAAGAACTGACAGACCAGGAAGTAAAGGGAAATCATTTGACTCTTGCCTAGAGTTGCACCGATTGCAATTTTCTTGGCCGATTCCGATTTTCGATTTTTTTGTTAGTGCGATCTGCCGATACTGATTTTTGCTGATTCTGATTGTCTTTCTAAGAACTATAATACAAAAATCTACTTTTCTTCAATGCAAAGTTTTGTTTTCATAAAAAAAACAAGTAAAAAGTCAGTAATAAAATAAGAAAAAAAAAAATAGGAAACAACAGCACAAATAAATGCACAGTATTTGCACACAAAAATGCTGAACTGAACTCAAAGAATGTCATGGCTTAGCGGTTAGAACGCATTCACTGGCATATTGAGTTACCATTCTCCAGTCCTCTCTCTGCTGTATCTTTTTTTTTTTTTTTTTTTTAATATATGTGGAAAAAAGGAACAAAAAATAAACAAACCATACATCAATCATAGTTTTATCTAGTTTTATTTCTTGCAGGCTGGTTTGCGGATGTGTGTGATTCATCATGGTCCATGACTAAGCAGAGGAAACTCTGATCAGGGAATTTCACAGGACTCCACAATTTCCATCCAGTTACCCATGGAAAGTCTTAGACAACACATCACTTTTCCATTAAAAGGTAAACAGAGGTTTAAACTCACCATTACAATTTTGTTACTATACAAGCATGTAAGTCAAGCAATATTTCCAACATTCAGATAGTCTAGTGCATCAAAACCATGATAAAACCCAAACAATCGTTTGCTTTAACTTTAAGTGCCATTCTGCTGCTTTCAATAATATGTGAAACAAACCCTGATGTCTGCTAGTCCTAATGGATTGATATCTGCTATTTAAACTGAGCCCACCAGCACAAAAGATGAAGCCTCTGTGACATGGGTTTACAATACAGGTCCTGAAGCAAATTAGATTACTACGGACTGCCTTATAGTCTCAGCTATTTCACTGGAAGAGTGTGGTCATATTTAGTATAGTATATATTTTACTTATTTATTTTTATGAGCTTATTGGAACACATGCTCCTGTGAAGTGCTTTTGTCTCTCTGTAACATGTTGGTACAAATGAAAAGTCTTGTTCATCTCAAAATTGCTAGGCATCCTTTCTCCATAACTTGCCTTTTAATTGTGTCAACACATCTCTTATTTTGGTAGCTGCATTAATTCACGGGCATCAGTTGTGCAAGATTCTTTAATTCTCTATGATTCTGACATAATTCAGAACACATTGAGGTGAACAAATTCAACCCTGAGATACAGTTGGATTACCAGCAAAAGAAACAGGTGTTATCTGGGCTCAATTATGTATTCTAATATTACTTTTCAGATTAAACACAGCAGTAAGCGTCTGATCTCTCTCAGGACTGACCCCTCACTCTGATCCACCCATCTTAGGTCAGGTCGCACTGACATCAACTAGAAAATAACTTCATTGTGTGGAATACCCAAGTATGTTATTGAACTTTTGTTACATCGTTTTGACACATCCCATGTATCACATAACATTTAAACATATTATTCATTATCTGGATGTGTTTTCTGATCATGTTGCTGAAGCTGATGTGACTGTAACTGATTTACATGTTTTATGTCCGGTTTCACAGACAAGGCTTAAGCCTAGTCCCAGACTAAAATGCATGTTTGAGCTGTTTTAACCAAAAGCAATGTTCACTGACATATCTTAAAATATGTCAGTGCCATTGTTTTGTCCGTGTCCGTGAAACCAGGCCTTTGTGTGTTATTTGGCCATATAATAAGGGCAAAAATATTCTTTTTTTTTTATGCTATAGGTTAATTTCTTTAAAATCAGAAACAAATGCTCCAATCCAGAGCTCTGTTTGTCACAGTAATCCACTCAAGTCCAATACAGAAAGTTATTTTTTTTGTTATTACTCCACACTTTTTTTTTTTATTTTTATAAAGAGACTTGCTAGATAGTTCATATATTGTGTTTGTGATTATTCCTTCAGTGGGTAGCCAAGGATACAAGTTGAGATGGAGCAGTGTAAGGAGAAAGAAAAACTTGCTTTGGTTTGTTACATCACCTTCCCAATAAGAAACAGTCATACCAAATACGGTCTTGGGTCTGTTTCTCATTTATGACTCTCTCACTCTTTTTTCTCCTCTTTGTGCTTTTTCCTTCTTCTCTCTGCAGAGAAAAGTAGGAGGCGTGGAAAAATTGGGTGGCTTTTCTCCAGGATTCTCTGAGTTGTGTGTTCTGTCCCAGGCTGGAGTGAGTGGCACTGCTCCTCTGGAGAGCACACAGTCAGCTCTACGGACGAGAGTCTCACAGCAAAGCTCTAGCACACAAGCTAATCAGCATCATCTCTGCCTGACCCATCAAGAACAGTTCATATAAGGGAAATACCAGGAAGATAATGACCTAAGAGTTGTCTTTTTGCAGATATTTGAAATTCCATAGAAAGACTGTGGAATACAGCGCTCTGAATTCTGCATTCCAGAGGTAAGTGGCTTAATTGTGCAAATACATCTTTGTAAAATGAGTGCATGAGTGAGACTGTGCAAGATGGTGTGGTTTTTAGTGTGGTTTGATGCATGCATTCTATAAATGTGCTAAAATCCATTTTACTAAAATCTGCCATGGCATACACCCTTTTTACCCTATAAAGTTTGGTTTGTTTGTATGGCTTTTCCAATGCACACAATTTGTAGGCAGTTTTACTTCTTAATTATAGTTTTAATGTTAAGAATTTTCTGGGTACAGTAAATTCCAAAGCTTTGGGAGAAAAAGGGATTTTTTCTTGCACCACAGGAAAAGGCATTGCAGAAGAGGCAGAGCAAAGTGCTCTGATAATAGAATACATGAGGAGGGGCTCTGTGCTATGGGTGTGTTAAGAGCCAGAACTTCAGCAGGAAAGTTTTTGAGACCACTGTTACAGTATGTAATAAAATCTTTGTGATATGGTTGCTCATAAACTAATTGATTCTGTTGTGTAAAATCCACATTTTACTAGAAGGATGTTTTGCAGAATTATCACCATAACAGTCTGGTTGAGATGTTATTCTGCTTTTTGTTTACAAACATGATATCTATCATACCCGGATGAGGATAATACTGATTATGAGGTTGTTTAATGGAAGCAAGAAGCAGAAAGGAAGTCTGGGAGCTCTGTTGCACTTTTCCTCCACTGTAGACACTATTCAGATCACACCTTCTGCCCAGCACTGTAAAGACAGGGTGATGTGAAACACTTTTTCCACTGTCCCTGCCAGATGGATAAAGAATGCTGGGAGAATTAGAGCTCAGACATTAAACTTAAGTGAAGCAGAACCAGATGTGGACCCTTGAAAACACCAGAAAAATTTTGATTAATTACAGTTCTTTCCCACTGACATACATACAAATACATAATTGTCACACATGCACAGAACCATAGTAATATGCCCCGTTTAGGGGTATAGATTTAGGGGTTAGGTTTACCTTTGATAGGACTGTCCCAGTGACAAGCTACAGGTACATTTTTTGCACATTTTTTTTCCAGAAGTGTGGGCCTTGGCTATTCAGCTTTAAGAAAGACTGACATGGAGAGGCTGTTATCCCCACTTGAACCACTAGAGGACAATGTTGAGACACCTTGTAATACTCATTTGGTGCTTTGGCGTTCAGACTTAAGAGGGCAGGAATTGAATTTTGTTCAAACATATGTTTTTCATCCATTACTGTTCGTTGGGCATTGAAACCTTGAAAACCTTTAATGAATGAGGCAGCAAAATTATGTTGGAAAATCCTGTAAGAGATTTCCATGATGTGAAAGTTCTCTTTTTGTGGTGTGCAGTTGCCTTTATTATGTTTTTGCCTCTGATCCATAGTGTTTGTAATTAATTATATTTATTTGTTTATTTATTTCTTTATACAGTGACAACAATTCACATACAAATCACACGTTTTTCATACGGCTGTACTTGCACTTATTACTTCTCAGACAAACCACTAGTTAGCACATGTAGGCCTAGTGCACATTATGTTATATAGTGTACAACACCATTGTGTGCTAAAGTTTGAAAATATTTTTTTATTATTCTGCATCCAAAAGAACTCACAAAGTAATCTTGTGTATAGACCTCTTTCTTTCTTTTTCTTTTTTTTTTTTTAGGTTAGCTGTGATAAATGTGATCAGTCTGTTTTGTTCTGATGTTCTGATAGCATTGATTTAGCTTTGAACATAAATAAATTTATGTTGCAATTTATTTACATTTATTTAAAATTATCTTTTGTGCACAATGCACACACACACACACATACATATATAATGTCTCAAATTCCTCTTGCTTTTCTACTCCTTCCCTGCAACAAACTGGCTCCGTTCTCATAACGCCGACTTTTCACTATCCAATCAGATCTCAAATAAAATAATAAACATAATAAAAGCAACTGCACACCGCAAAAAGAGAACTTTCACATCATGGAAATCTCTTACAGGATTTTCCAACATGATTTTGCTGCCTCATTCATTAAAGGTTTTCAGTGTTTCAATTCCCAACGTTTTCTTGTTGAATATCTTAATTATAGAAGTAAAAATGTATTGTTAACACCACTTCATAATGATTTTAAAGAGTAGCCTACAACATAATTAACATAATTGCAATTCATTCTTTGTGTTGTAAAATGCCAGGTGAATTTAATGATTTATAATAAATTAATTCAAACTATGATTAAAACTGGGATGTTTGACTTGGGCCAAGAAATTATTTTTCCTCAGAACAAATTAAGCTATTCCTCATGAGAAGATGGCTTTGTTCACTTTACTTTGTTAACAGTGAAAAAAACTGTCTCTAAAAATAATATGTAGTATTCCTCAGGTTTTTTGCTTGTTTAATCATATTTGCGTGTATGGTAACATGGCAACCAACCGCTAAAAATAATTAATTTGTATCGTGACTCAAGGCTTCCAAGTTCAGCAACTCTGGGAGTGATGTGATGGAAAGCATGTCATTTTTCCTATAGTCCACCAGTCTAAAAGTTTTTACAACAGTGCCTTTCAGTATGATCCTGAGCTCAACAAGGAGGGGACATTCTGTGTCCTGACATCTGTATGTCTGCATGTTATTGCATTTTTGTTTGTGTCCAGTACTCTAATGCTTTTTTTCTAAGTGTGGACCTCTTAGTGCTTTGTGGTTTTTACTGGCAAGTAAGGACAGTTGATGTGGGAAGAAATCCTTTTAAAATCCTGAAATTTGACAGCTGTGTGGATTTGGCTCATGGAGTGGAAACAGGTCACATAAATCTATCTGTGCTGCCAAAACTTTTCCTCTCCTCCTAAAAATAAGCGTAAACAGTCCTGAGGTATTTCAGAGAATGTTTGTGTCATATTTTATGAGAACACAAACAACCCTATATTTAGAATATAGATTTTTTTGATACCTATAATTTGATAGAAAAACATTATCAAACTGTCCAAAGTTATGACGGAACGGTGGATGAACAACAGTCATATGTGTTAGTGCCATTGCAAGTGAGTACAAGTTCTGATATAAAGCGATGATGTGTGAAAGTAACAAAGCTTCAGAGAAGTATGGTGTGAATTCTTCTCAAAAACTTAAAAGCAGTTTTGTTGTCTTTTTTTCCCAGCTGTCTATTCCGATGCTTTTGTGGACAATGGGGACGAACCGGTTGTTACTGTATGCCCTCTTGGGTATAATGGCTTTTGGTCTTTTCCCAAAACTTGAAGCTCAGGATGGTAAGTTGAGTCCAGCATTTTTATTTATTTATTTATTTATTTATTTTCTCTTCACCTTTCTTTAAGAAGTAATCTTCCAGTTATAGGTAAAAACATTTTAATATGTTAATTTTTGCTGTGCTGCAGACAATACACGAGTAAAAAAATCGTAAAATAAATAAATAAATGTTTCCTTTGATTGGAAAGAGAGCTTAAAATTAGGTATTTTTTTCTTTGCAAAGCTTTTGTTAAATATTCAGTTGTATTACATCTATTTTTATTACATCTTTCAGAAGTTTTATTACATCTATTTGTGCAACAGCAAGTAACAATAGGAGCATTACAGGTTGATTTTTAGAAGACCCCCATCAATGCTGGTCACTCGAATTAAAACTTTGAAATCTCATGCTAAAGACAGTGAAGAGAAACATCAACGCTTTCAGTAAAGGGAGTTGAGCGTGTATTTAATTTGAAATACTGTGAAGCCATTCAGAGCGGTGTGCTGTAGTTTGTTTAGAACTCCTAATGATCAAAGACAATTCAACAGATCACTGAATTTTAAGTTTACACCACTAATCCTGAAGGGTCTCAAGAGCTACTGTCAGCATCGGGAACGACCACAGCCAGTTAATATTGACTAAGGGTAAAGAAATAACCAATTAACCATTCCCCCACAATGATAACATGACTAGTTTAGTCACATTTTCTGCATGCTTTGACTCCACTGCAAAGAGACGTGAGATAATGGATTTTAAGTTTAACAGAATTTCAAAACCACCAATATCCATCCAACTGTCTTTCTGTCTCTCATCATCCATTCACTAATTTATCCATCATTTCTGTACTAAATTTAAAAAAAAAAAAAAAAAGTGCACTCACTTCAAATTTAATGCCTAAATTCTTTAAAGTATGACAAGGTGTCACTGATTTATATCTTTGAGACTTTAGAAATCATCAGCAGCTGATGATGGCTAACCACCCAGCACAGCTTATGTCTTGAGAGCTTAATGTCTGATTCTTATGTGTGTGCTTACTGTCTTCACTGTGTAACCATATAAATAAAAAATGTTCCTCCACAACTGATACAGTGATGAACCCATATGTTTTCATCTTTGAAACATTCACTAAACAAAAGAGCATTTTTCACTTAATTCAAACATTAAAGACCCCATAAATCAAAATGAAAAGTTTTGTCCCTTTCCTTTTAGCCATCAATAATATTCTTCACTTTTAGCAGAACTGTATGCTTTTTAAATTTACAGTCTCTCTCTTCAGGAAAATCAGGCCTAATGTATTAATGACTTGTCCTATACTTCTAATGTCCCTACCCCTAATATCACCTGCAACTGATTATCAAGCAGTAAATCATGGCTCATGTCTGTGACATAACTAAAGATTATTGGCTATTTAAAAATGACCTTCAAGACCTTCAATACTATACCCTATATATCCTTTTTTTTCTCAACAGGAATTATGTTATCACAAGAAATAAAACTGTGCTCGTTGAGTGATTTCATGGAGTCTTTAATAATCAAATATGTGAAAAATGCCAGTACAGTTGAGAGAAGTAATTTTAAAGAAGTCCAAAGATGAGACAGAAGGGTCATGACTGGTGCTGTTATCACTGAATACTGTAACATGAGTCTGCATGGTCTGACTGAACACAAGAAGATGGAAAGATTCAATTGCCCAGGCAGCCTTTAGAGGTGCCCAAACACATATACAGAAACTTTGTAATGTACACACAACTACTCTAAATACACTGTAAATTAAAACCCCACAACATAATTCTACACAATTTTAGAGTATGAAAATGAAAAAGTTGCAGAGCATCTTCCTTGGTTCAGCAGACATGCAGTATATTGTGTTTGTGTTGTGTTTTTATGATGGATTGTAATTATCCATGATTATGTTTTATGCTTGCACCCTTTCCCTGTTTCCCTCTTTCTGTTTTTTTTTTTAACCCACACTTTTTGCATTATTTTGTCTGTCTCTCTGTCCTCTCTCCACTTCTCCTTCAAAGCCCCTGGGCCAGCCGACCTTGTACTCTTAATTGACGGATCAGAGAGCGTTGGAGCTGCCAACTTCCCCCTCATCAGTGATTTGGCTGTCCAAGTGATTGAGGGGCTTGCTGTGGGCAGGGATGCAATCCGTGTAGCCCTTGTGCTTTATGGTGACGATCCCGAGATTCAATTCTATCTCAATAGCTATGACAACAAAGAGAGCGTCCTCAGTGCTATCCGGGGACTTAAGTACCCTGGTGGGTATGAGGCAAATCTTGGGGCCGCCTTGGAGGAGGTGGCAGACAGTCTGTTGGGCCAAGATGCAGGAGGCAGGGCAGAGGAAGGGGTGCCCCAGGCACTGGTGGTAATCAGTGCTGGGGAGTCCACTGATGATGTCAGTCAGGGCGAGAGGGCCCTAAAGCAGGCCAGTGTGTACACTTTTGGTATTGCTGCGGGTGATTCTGCTACTGCCCAACTGGAAGCTATTGCTACAGACAAAAGCTTTGTTCTGTCCGCTCCTGATGTCAGAACAGTGGCAAGCATGGGTGACCAGATACTGCCATACATTAATGGGGTCGCCCAGCGCACCATTGTGATTCAAACAGATTTCACAGGTATGTAATTACCGTATGAGAGGGATTCCATAGAGAAACTGAAGAAAAGGAAATAATAACAGTACATTATCATGGGCGTGGACATCTAATCAAGAAAAAAAAAAAACTTAAAAAAATTTTTTTTTTAGGTGAAAGTGTAAAGGTTTTTGTTTCTTTATTTTTCTTTTCTTTTTTTTAGTGGCAACCTTTATGTACCATAGTTTTAGTACTGTAAACAATATACACACTTTAGGCTAATTGATTTTCATTATTTTTACTACTTATATGATTTATAGATGTTAGCTTTATGGCAAGTAAAAATAGTTATAGTTAATACATTGTATCTGTAAAACAACATAAGTTTTAAATGAATGATGAGCGCTAACTGCTTCAAAGGTTACTTGATTTTGGTTTGAATTTGCAGAAGGACTAAGCGGAATTGTTCTTTTTTTTTCCTTTTAGATTTGCCTGTTGGGAAGAGAGATATAATTTTCCTCATTGACAGTAGCATGGGTACCATTGTAATCAATGCAGTGCGAGAATTTGTCAAAAGGTTTATTGACACCATGCCAATTGGACCTGATCAGGTGCAGGTCGGAGTGGCCATGTTTTCCACCACCCCAAGATCAGAGATCAACCTCAACTCATTCAGTTCAAAAGAATCCCTAATCTCTGCTCTCGCAAAAATAAAACCCAAACCTTCTGGTGAAGTCAACATTGGTGCTGCCCTGGATTTTGTGAGAACCAACATGCTCAGAGCTGAGAGTGGGAGCCGCATTCAAGATCAAGTGCCACAGATTGTGTTGCTCCTGACCAGTAAAAAATCTAAAGACGGTGTCCAACAACCGGCTGAAGCTCTTCGTCAAATGGGTGTTCTTACTTTGGCTGCTGGCTCCAGAGCTGCTGATGAGGATGAGCTCAGGCAAATAGCTTTTGATGAAAGTGTGGTTTTCATGCTGAAGGACTTCAGGATGTTGCTGCGCAACCCCAAAGAACTCATCTCCCCCCTCTCTACATTGTCTGGTGTTGTTGTGTCAGAGGGTCCAACTGAAACGGGTAATATTTTACAAACATGCTCATTTTGTTTATAAAAAATGCAGATTGTGTTGCTCATAAGTTATTAATTTAAGTTAATAAGATAAATAGATAAATTAAATACTGTACAACTCTGTACAATCTTTGTACTGTACTGTACAATCTTTCCTTATGCACTTTTGCCCATTGATTTTATCTTATACAAAGTGAGATTCTTGAACTTCATTTAAAAGGTGCTTAGATATCTAAAATATAAAATCTTCATATAAAATCTTCTAGACCCAGCTGTGGATGTTACTACAGTCCACACCCAGAGAGTTGTCCGAGACATTGTCTTCTTGGTGGATGGATCTAGCTATGTTGGAAGTAACTTTCAATCTGTGCTGGATTTCATAACTGGCGTGGTGAACAGACTAGATGTTCGACCTGAGCGAGTGCGCATTGGACTAATGCAGTTTTCAGAGGGGCAGAGAACTGAGTTTTATCTGAACACTTACAACACCAAACAGGATGTTCTCTCTGCCATTGCTCAGCTGAGTTTGATGGGAGGACGTGCATTGAACACTGGTGCAGCCCTACAGTATGCCCTAGCCAACCACTTCCAGCCCGCAGCTGGGTCTCGTAGGAGACAGGGGATCCAGCAGGTACTGGTGCTAATAACAGGAGGACCATCTCAAGATGAAGTGAAGCGGGTTGCTGACCGTGTAGCTTTAGCGGGTGTTTTGACTTTTGCTGTTGGAGCTGGCCAAGTGGAAGAGAGTTTCCTGAAAACTACTGCATTTGTTGAAGGTTTGGCATACTACAGAAGTAATTTTGCTGACTTGTCAAGTGTTGTTGAGGAGATTATGACACCACTGATCACTGTTGTTGGGGAGACTGATACAACAGGTAAGCTAAATCATCTGACATGACTTCATAAAACATCTTTCAGTTTTATTATTAAAGGGCCATTGCCCTAATGATGATTATCCCAAATGTGAATAAAAACAACAACATTTAGTTTCTTATATTAATTCCATGTTAAAAGTGGAATGTGGCAAAAAAAATGGCATCTTTCAGTAGAACCACTAAGAATATTTGCTAAAATTACAGTTCTCTGAAAAACTTGCCTGGAGCTTTGTTTTGTTGAATAATGTTTTAGTTAATAAATTAAGATGTGTAAAATGAATAATATAAAATAATTATATTAATATAATATATAAAAAAAATAGGTGAGGTGATAAGTATCACTATAAAGTCTGAGAACACTGTTGTATTTGTCAACATAAACAAATTACTTTTTGCACCTCTCTATTTTTTTTTAACACTTTCATTGTTTCGCTTTTGTATTCAGAAATGTACAATGTAACTTCTATGATGTAGATGTTAAGGAATTTTATTGTTTTTAATTAATATTTTCTTTTTCTTTAAAAAAAAAAAAAAAAAATCTTTCACAGAGATTGCAACACCAGGCCCCTCTGGTGGAGAAAGGGATGTTGCATTCTTGATTGATGGTTCTGATGATGTCAGAGGTGACTTTCCCTACATCCGTGACTTCATTTCCAAAGTCATTGAGCCTCTGGATATAGGCATTAATAAAGTACGAGTTTCTGTGGTCCAGCATAGTGAGAGACCTAGTCCTAACTTCTACCTGAACACCTACCAAACCAAAGATGAGGTGCTGAGAGCTGTAAATGGACTCACTCTGGCAGGTGGCAGAAGTTTGAATACTGGTGCTGCCTTGACTTTCATGAAAAACACCATCTTGTCAGCAGCATACGGCAGTCGAGCTGGCGAAAATGTTCCCCAGTTTTTGATCGTTTTGACGGGGGGAAGATCAAGAGATAGTGTCAGAGAACCTGCGGTAGCTCTAAAGACTGAGGGAGTTGTACCTTTTGGTGTTGGAGTGAAAAATGCAGACCCTAAACAGATTGAGGCCATCTCTCACAATCCATCATTTGCTTTCAATGTGAAGGAATTCAGCCAGCTCAACACGGTTCAGGAAAGGCTCAAGAACTATGTGAACCTTCCAGATCAAGAACTGAAGGTCTTTCTAGAGAAAGGTAAGAACATTTTAGCTTTTTATTTTGCTGTGGCCTTCTATATGCTGGTGCTTTATTTATTTATTTATTTGTGCTGTGCTGTTCTTTGTTTCTAAATATTTCTCATTGGTGTTCTGTATCTTAGTTGATGCCAAAGATGTTGCAAAAGATATTGTGTTCCTTTTGGATTGTTCTGATGGTACTAAAAGTGGATTTGGTGCAGTGTGTGATTTTGTTCAAAGAGTTGTGGAGAAACTTAATGTGGAGGAGAGCAAATACAGAGTATCTGTGGTTCAGTACAGTGACAATCCAGTGGTTGACTTCTATCTCAAGACTTACTTAACAAAGACAGAGGTTCTAAATGCCATAAAGGTCCTGAAAGACAGTTTGTGAGGCACCAGGTTTTCACTTCTTCATCTGGGAGTAGATGACTTCATGGAATTCCTCAAATACTAATATTGTTGAGTAGCAGACCATCTAGTGATGAAATAATAGGACCTGCCATGGCCCTGAAAGATCTTGAAATAGTGATAGTGAGCATTGGTGTGAAAAATGCATATAAATGAGCTGAAAACTGTGTCAATCCAGTCTCAATTCACACATTATATTGATTGATTTGATGACCTTCCTTCAGTAGAGCCACAAATTGTTTCAACCCTAAAGAATATTCCAAAAGAATCTAGAATTCCTAAAACAGAAGTTCTAGACTCAGCTGGTTAGAGCTTTTTACTATAAGCAATAAATAAACAATTATTTAGGCATTGAGTCTGTTACAAGCCTTAAATGTAAATGTCATATAAATCGCAATATAGGATGATGTTTTAAGATGTGTGGAACTGAAAATTCCTTTTTCCTTAAATCTTTCTTCTTAGGTATTTTCTCTTGTCTTCCATGTCTTTAGTTGACATCTTTTGCACATAAAGATGTTCATTCCATGGGAGTATTTCTGAACTATACTTGCAAGAGCTTTTTCTTATTCAACTCTGTTCACATCCTGACCCACAAAATAATTTTTGAGGGGTCGATGTCAATGGTATTCTTTGATTTACTTACATATATTTTGCTCTTGTACTCTTTTAAAGCTTTTGCTATTCAATTTATACATTGAATGATTCAGATGTGTTCCAATATCCTTTTTCTTTTTCTTTTCTTGGTAACTTTCCTGATCCAGGAATTAACAAACGGGATATAGTTTTTCTCCTTGATGGCTCAGATGACTCCAGAAATGGACTTCTTGCCATCCGTGAATTTATTCGGAGAATGGCAGAGGATCTTGACATTGACCAGGACATTGTTCGAGTTGCTGTAATACAGTACAGTGAAGATGCTTTGCCTCATTTCCTACTTAATACTTACAATAGTAAGAAAGCTGTAATTTATGCCATTAATGGCCTTACAGCAAAAGGTGGAAGAAAACTAAACACTGGGGCAGCGCTAAAGTATGTCAGGGACCATGTTTTCACTACTGCTTCTGGAAGTAGACATCAGCTAGGAGTCCCTCAGCTGTTGATTTTTATGACTGGTGGAGGGTCCAGTGATGATGTGGCAGGTACCGCTGAAGATCTCAAAAAATTTGGAGTTCTGTCCATTGCCATTGGAATAAAGAATGCTGTAGAGGCAGAGCTCCAAAGCATAGCATTTTCACCTAGATTTCTTTTTAATCTTCCAGTCTTTGGTGAACTTTTACATATACAGCCTGATATCCTCTCCTTTATCAAATCCAAAATGGAAATAGAACCCCCTACTATCATTGGTAAGAATAACTACACTTGGCATTTTCCTCAAATTCAAGCTTTTTCTTATGACTTTAAGCATTTGATAGTTTGGACATGAAAATCTACTTTCTCTTCATTAAACTGCTCACTTTAACCATGAGGCCATTTATTGATTGATTCAGCTTTTTAACGTATGTTAAAGACTGGCAATTAATGGCCTTTGCCACTAAATATTTACTTTTTTTCCTGTTCTGTTCATCTTTTGCTTTTTCCATCAGAGAACTTTCATGTTTTTCCACTGGTTCTCTCAACCATGGAAGAGTCTTACTACTTGTGGAGATTCCTCTTCATTTTAAGCTCTTGTTTGAGCCAATGATTTCTTAATCATTGTTGGTGTTTCATCAATAGCAACTCCTTGTTCTTACTTTTTCTATTCTAGTTGCTTGATTGATCTTATTCATGTGAGTGTGAAAATACACTAGTGATATTCTCTCATAATGGATTTTTTTGTTTTAGATATTGTCAGCATATTCTTAAAGACAGAACAGAAACATAGCAAAGTGTATTTGGAATGTTAATTTTATTAAAATTGTTGTTCACATTTGAATTTTTATTGTTAATACCATGGAAAATATTACTGTGTGCTGATGTTTTGTCTTACACTTTTTATATAAGTTAAGGCCATTTTACTAAAGCCATTTAATTTTTATCCCAGTTGAATTGGATACAGCTCAAAGAGACATTGTCTTTATCTTGGATGGGTCTGATGACACCAGGGACGCGTTTAAACAAATGTGTCAGTTTGTTCAAAGAGTGGTGGACAAACTCAATATTGGGCTCAGTGGAGACAGAGTGTCTTTAGTCCAATACAGCAGAGAGCCACAAGTTCATTTTTACCTGAACACACATGCCACAAAGCAAGAAGTTCTCAATTCAATTGAGAATCTGCAACACCAGGGAGGAAGTCCCCTCAACACAGGAAGAGCCATTGATTATACAAAAAAGAACATATTCATTGCCTCTTCTGGGAGCAGACTCCTGAATGGGGTTCCTCAGATTCTTGTGCTTGTGACTGGAGGAAGGTCTCAGGATGATGTTAGAGCTCCAGCTGCCGCTCTGAAACAGGACCAAATTGTACCATTCAGTATTGGCAATCAAAATGCAGACGTTATTCAACTCCAGGCAATCTCGCATACTCCTGGTCATACTCTTACTGTTCCTCAGTTTGATGACCTTCAAACCATTGAGCAAAAGCTACTATCATATGTAAAAAGAGTTCCTCGTCAGCCCAGGAGGCTTCCACCAACTACAACAGGTAAGGATAAAATGTCTATTTTTCTTTTTGTTGTTGTTGTTTTTTTTCGTGGTTGATTTAAAGGTGATATGCTTCTATTGCAACAGATGCTGAAAAAAGAGATATTGTTTTTTTAATCGATGCCTCGGATGGCACAAAGGGAAGTTTCTTAGGAATGCAAAACTTTGTTCAGACCCTGGTTCAGAAACTGAATGTGGCACCAAATAAAGATCGCATTTCATTGGTCCAGTACAGTGATGATGCAGCTTTTGATTTTCTTTTGAATACACATTCATCATCAGATGATGTTATAAATCATGTGAAGCATCTAATTCATAAAGGAGGAAGCCTGCGTCACACTGGGGCAGCCTTACAGTATGTAAAAGACAACCTGTTTACTGCTGCTGCGGGGAGTAGACATTTGGAGGGTGTGCCACAGTTTCTAATTCTGCTGAGTTCTGGGAGGTCTAATGATGACATACATGGTCCAGTCAAAGCTTTGAAAGACATTGGTGTCATTTCATTAAGTATTGGCACCACAAATGCTGATACACTTGAGTTACAAACAATATCCCATCAACCAAACTACTTTTTCATTTCTGAATTTGAGAACATTCTTGATGTTCAAGAGAATATCTTAGCATTAATAAAAGGGGTATCTTACCAACGGCTACCAACAATGACTTCTCAGGTCTCTGGTAAGAGATTTCTTTAATTTACAAATGTATGTGTGTACACCAGCCACTGACAGCAGTGTTTTATGTATTATAGGACATGATAGCATAAAGAATGCCATTATACATTCTTACATCATTTTTAATTCAGTGTAAACACATGATCTAGTGTTGTAGATTGTGCTATTAAAATCCTATATTTTAGTAAATCTCATTTCTTTATTACAGACTCTGTTAAAAGGGATGTTGCATTTCTTATTGATGGCTCTGATGATTCTAAAATTGGTTTTGAGGCAATTCGCAGTTTTATCCAGAGGGTAGTTGAGAGTCTAAATGTGGAGGAAGATCTGGATAGGGTGGCGGTTGTTCAGTACAGTCGGGATCCCACAGCTAATTTTTATCTCAGCTCATACTCAACCAAAAAAGAGGTACTAAATTCCATACGTTCTATGAGGCACAAAAGTGGAAGGCCACTGAACACTGGAGCTGCTCTACTGTTTATTAAAGAAAATATATTTACACCATCCTTTGGAAGCAGACGTCATGAGGGTGTACCTCAGATTCTGTACTTATTTAGTGGTGGTAGATCTGGTGATGATGTCAGAACCATTTCACAGAATTTAAGAGAAAACAACATAAAAGTCTTTACAATTGGCACAAGAAATGCTGATACACTTGAATTACAGACAATCTCTTCAACACCAGCCTATGCTTTCTCTGTTCCTGACTTCACCTCCATCAACAGCATTGTCCAAAGAGTTGCCTCTGTTTTGATAAGTGGGGATGAAATACCTGAGCAATTTCCAACTCCTGAGGGTAAGAATTCTAATAACTGATATCTTTTCTTAAATATGCCTTTATGTTAAATGAAGAAAAGACTTACAGATGCAGATAGATTAGCTACTACTATGTACTGTATTCTGGCTTCTATACAGTTGTTGTTTAAATACTTTTGTCTTTCCTTCATGGACATTTTCTTCCCTTTATTTATTTTAGGACAGGCTTTGGATGCAGGAAGAAATATTGTGTTTCTTATTGACGGATCTGATGATGCTAGTGATAGATTCACAGCTATACGAGAATTTGTGGCAAGTTTGGCAGAAACATTTGATGTTGGTCAAGAAAAAGATCGAATTGCTGTTGTGCAGTTCAGTAATACTGCAGCAACAAGCTTTAATCTCAGTACATACTCATCCTCTTCTGAGGTGGCAGATGCTGTACGCAACCTCAAACCAAAAGGAGGAAGGCCACAATATATTGGCCAGGCTCTACAATTTGTTAAAGACAATATTTTTACCCCTAGAGTTGGAAGTCAGCAAATGGACAGTGTTAGCCAAAATCTTGTGCTTGTGGCTGGTGGCAGATCAAGAGATTCTCCTCGTGGACCAGCCAATGCACTAAAGAGTATGGGAGTAGCCATTTTTGCCATTGGGTCAAGGCTGACAGATCCCATTGAAATGGAAGCCATTTCTTCTCTGACAGATTATGCTATGGCTGTTTATGATTTTCATGACTTAAAAAATGTCCGTCAAAGCCTGTTGACAAAACTTATGGGTGTAAGACAAAAAGGAGACACTAAAGTTGATGGTAAGAATTAAAAATAATGCATGATAAAAAGATTTGAAGAAGTTTATAGAAGTTCTAAAAATACATGTTAAGAATACAGGTTTATAGGCTTGTAGTTTTTATTCCTGGTCCTAGGGACCCACTGCGCTGCACTGCGCTCCTTTATTTAGAGAGACATACACATAGTGCAGAGCGGTGGTTCCCATGCAGGACCAGGATTGAAAACCACTGATATTGGCTGATCATTTCAAGTTTCTGCTATTCTGAATACTTTAAATCTCTCTAATCCTATAATTACTGCAATTCTAGGTATAGTATTTAAAAGGGATATTGCTTTTCTTGTGGATGGTTCGGACAGTACAAGAAGAGGATTTCCAGAAATACGTGATTTTCTGTACAATATTATCACAAATCTTAATGTGGGAATTGATAGCGATAGAATCTCAATAATTCAATACAGCAATGTGGCTGTGGCAAATTTTTATTTAAATTCATTCTTAAGAAAGGAAGATGTATTGAATGCAGTAAAAGTGCTTAGCCATAAAGGTGGAAGGCCCTTAAACACAGGATCTGCCCTTCGATATGTAAAGGAAAATATCTTTATAAGTGCCTCAGGAAGCAGGCACAAAGAAGGCACCCCTCAAATATTAATTCTTTTGACAAGTGGAAAATCCAGGGACAGCATTTCTGAAGCAGCCTTTGCTCTTAAAAAAACTGGGGTATTAATATATGGAATAGGAGGAAAGTACTCCGACTCTGATGAATTACATACAATTTCTTCTGAAAATAATGTGCTCTCATTGGCTGACTTCAATGAATTACCAAAAATCCAAGTACAGCTACTGGAAGCAATAAAAGCCAATCCAAAAGACAACAAAAAGGAATTAATAGGTAAGTGTAATACTGCCTCCTTTAAATAATGAGAGAAATGATTTGGTAACACTTTACAATACAGGTGCATTAAAATGCACTAATTCATACTTAAATGCACAGATAATCCTGAGTAAATGTATGACTCATGAAGAACTGTAAGTAATACCAATGGAGGCAGGTCTTGAAGAACCCAAACGCAGCTTTATTTAACTTAAAACATGATCAAACAAAACAAAGACTTGTCATGG
Organism: Elopichthys bambusa; assembly: GCA_037101425.1. Taxonomy (NCBI): domain Eukaryota; kingdom Metazoa; phylum Chordata; class Actinopteri; order Cypriniformes; family Xenocyprididae; genus Elopichthys; species Elopichthys bambusa. The sequence goes on along the minus strand of CM074438.1, from coordinate 12,897,478 downwards.
CTTGGCAAAACAAGAAACAAGAACATAACCTTACCCACATTGGTACAGGGACAATACTAGACCAAGAACAAGGCAAACATGAGGGCTTAAACACACAAGGACTAATCACAAACAAGGAACACCCATGCACAAATAAGACAATGAACCAATCAGAACGTTGATCATGATCATGATCATTGTCATGCAGTGAATCCAGTCAATCGTGGAACAGTTGTGTCTTCATCAGAACTCGTGTAGCTGCTCTTGAGAAACTGCGCTGGCTGACTCAGGCGGCTGCTCTCAAATCACTCTTGCGGTACTTTGAAGCCATACATCACAGTCACATGGCGTCGGCGCTGTCTCAAGTCGGACAAAATTTCTTACCGGCATGCACTACTTCAAGTCAGCTGCAGATCGGTCTGTGCAGCGCTGCATGAAGTCGAACAAGCTTAATGAGAACGTGACAACAGAACACATGACAAAGGAAGCACATGGCAGGATCACATAACTAGAACATGACAAACAAAGGTGTGTTTGACATTGGCTGCAGCTGGATGTAACCAATCGGCTAGAGTAGCCGCGTGCAGGCAGGGAGGAGCTAAAAACGGAGACGTGAAGTCAGACACTTTCTGCTTCCTGTAGTGACATTCGCACTGCGTTTGCATAATTTATCACAGCTGAAGTGAAATAAATGCAATATTTGACTAATACACAGATGTTTCAGAGACATTTTCATTCAATACTTTATGTACTACTTACAACGTCTGTTTTTACAAGAATAAAGTTCAACATAAATATTATTTAAAGTGCCCCTATTATGGATTTTTGAAAATTACCTTTCATGTAGTCTGTAACATAGCTCTAAGTGAATGAAAACATCCTGCAAAGTTTTAAATCTGAAAGCATGGGCGTATGCACCGTATATAAAGTTATTGTCTCTCAAAAGTAAGAGTCGACTCAGAGTCAAATAAATGAGTCGTTTGTACACTGAATCCCAAGCCGTTTCGTTGTGACGTCACAAAACATTAGCATATTGCCCACCCACTTATTGCGTGCGCAGATGCCAGGGAAAATTTATCTTTTCAACAGTACCACAGCAGTACAATCTTTTGTTGTGTTCCCATCATTTTACCTACGACTACTTTTCAAACCTCAGGGAGTTTTTTTTTTTCATTATGCAAACAGACAATTACAATATTTACAGATGAGAAATTAAATGCAAAATACAAATACAAAGACCAACAAAACATACATAAGAGCCAGTAAGATGTGTGTGTGTGTGTGTGTGTAACTGTAAGTGTAACTGGGTGTGGGAGTGGAAATATATGAATAAAGGAGCATGTAGGGAAGAACAACAGACATGAAGTTTTTCAAAAATAAATAAATAAATTTATATATCAATGAAATAAAGAAAAAATAAATAATTTTAATGACAATAATAATGATGATGATAATAATAGTATCACACAAAAAACTGGAGAATGGGGGATGAGGAGGGTGACAGTAGAAATAGTAATAGCAACATTAATAATAATAATAACAATAATAATAATAATTATAAATTCAATTAATAAGAAATGACAATAATAATAGTATTAGCAATAGTAGTAATGATAAACATATTAACAAATATACTCATTTCATCTGGAATGAGGGGGAGGATAAAGGATCAGGAAGAGGACAAATAAAAATAATAGTAGTAGTAATAGCAATGATAATAATGATAAAAATAATAATAATAATAATGGTAATATTGATACAGCCATTAATAATAATAATAATAGTAGTAGTTGTAATAGCAATAATAATAATAATAATAATATTAATAATGGTAATATTGATACAGCTATTAGCGATAAGGTATTATAAATCTGTCTCTATTCCCCTCATGGCCATGGCATAGGTTAGACCCCAGCCAGCATCACGTTGCAATGGGCTATCAGGGTGAGGTGCTGCGGGGCCTAGGGTCCCAAAATCCACACCCATCTCCGGCCATCCCACACATGCCACGCTTACCCTGTCTTTGTGTGTTTCAATGTTATTGTGTGTTTCAATGTTACCCTGTCTTTGTGTCTTTCAATGTTATACTCATGATGGACATATATTTATGTCGACTAGTGTATAATGCATTAAAAAACCTCAGGGAGTTTAACGCAGGATTCACAAAACACTTGGTCTTAAAATATGGATCAATGTCCAGTTTATTTGGACCAGCTTGCTCCTCTGAATCTCAACCTGTAAGTATGATTGATAATTGATGTTTATATTTTCTAGCGATCATTCAAAATTCGTAGTTTTGTATGTTAGGTTGTGTAACGTACACTTTTCTGTCCATACATTGTATACAATGTCTTGTGAATTGATAGCTGTCATTCAGTTATAGCAATGGGCATGCAGTGTGCGCAGTAGACCAATCACAAATGATTGGGCCATCTGACCAGTCAGAGCAGTGTTGGCTCAGGGAAAGGAGGAGTTTAGAAAGACTGCTTCAAATGAATCGTTTACCAGTCTTTGGTGAACTGAGGTGAAATTAAATGTATATTATGAGAAAACTAAAGTGTTTTTTGACCTTGCATGCATGTAAACCTGTTGTAGGAGATTCCCAAAACAATATTAGGAACCTTGAAAAAGGCATAATAGGGGCACTTTAAATACCAATGTAGTGGGGTTTACATGACAAGACAAAATACAACATCGCGACTACATGAAAAGAGCTTTAACTGTTATAAAAATACAGATTTGTGAGCATTAGTGGAACTGAAGTTTTCAGAACAAACACGAAACGCACATGATCGTTATCATGCAGTGAATCCGGCCAATCTTGAAACAGCTGTGTCATCATCAGAGCTCGTGCAGCTGCTCTTGATAATCACTCTCGCAGTACTTTGATGCCATTCATCACAGTCACATGGCGTCAGTGCTGCCTTTAAGTTGGACAAAATTTGTAACCGGCATGCACTGCTTCAAGTCAACCGCCGATCGGTCTGTGCAGCGCTGCTTGAAGTCGAACATGCGTCAAGGGAAGCACATGGCAAACAGGAACATGAAACATGACTAAACTTCAAAATTAAGACATGAAACATGAACATGAAAACAAAACCAAAGATGGACGTGACGAACTAAGCCATTCATTATTGATTGCCACATCAGCAACTAATAAATAATCTGATTAATAGATTAAGGCATATATGAATTGTTATTAATTAAATGTGTCATCATGGATTCATTTCCTATCGTCATTTAGTATTAACTAATAGTATAAATTAGTGTGTTATGTGGTCGAAGCCATGAATTTAAACGTTCAGCCATAAATTATGCTATAAATAAATTAAATCTGTCATCACGGATAAATTCCTACTAACTAACTACTGTTAAGGGTTTTTCATATTGTTCTTCATTGTTATGAGTCATGAGTTAATAGTCACAGAAATCATTAAATAGTGATTCATTAAAACAGATGTTTTATGCAGAAACGCAGCAATGTATTATTATTATTATTAAGTTGAAAAATCTGGCTATTATTATATGATATAATTAAACAATAGCAATTAAACATTTGTATTTCTACTTAAGAACAATAATTAAATTAAAACAATAATTTTCAACTACAACATTCTTTTTAATAATATGTATTGTATTACATTGTGCTCCTCTATTTCAATGTTCAATGTTTGTTTTATAGCTGAGAGTGATAGAAAGAGGAGAGATGTTGTCTTCCTGTTGGATGGATCCGATGGCAATAAGAATGGGTTCCCAGCAATGAAAGAATTTTTGCAAAGAATGGTGGAGAAATTGGAAATAGCTGAAAACAGAGATCACATTTCTGTGGTCCAGTACAGCAGAGACCCAGAGGCCCATTTCTATCTGAACACGTACACGACAAAGGAAGAAGTTCTTGACAGTGTCAGAGGTCTGCGGCACAAAGGAGGCAGACCCCTCTACACGGGGGCAGCGCTCCAGTATGTCAGAGACAATGTCTTTACTGCCTCCTCCGGCAGCAGACGGCTGGAGGGTGTGCCGCAGATACTGGTTTTGCTTAGTGGGGGAAGGTCATTTGACAGTGTTGAGGCAGCAGCCTCTTCTCTCAAAGAGCTTGGCGTCTTGACCTTTGGAATAGGATCGAGGGGCTCTGATAGCAAAGAATTGCAGAGAATTTCATACGACCCCAATTATGCTCTGTCCGTGTCCGACTTCAGCGAGCTCCCAAATGTCCAAGAGCAGCTGCTGGCCTCTGTCCAGGCTGTTTCAGTTCCCATCACTCCAACTATACCGACTGTAACCGGTATGTGCATGGCCGAACTTTACGATACGCTGTGTATTGTCTTTCTACTTGATGTCCCAACTTTTTTTACGCACAGCTTAGACGGTTAATGAGGTGATGAACTGATGTGTCATTATGAAGGTTATCGACATTTACGTGGTGTTAATGATGCTGTTTCCCCCCCCTCCTAGCTGATTACGTCGCACCCAGAAAGGACGTAGTGTTTCTGCTGGACGGTTCAGATGGCACTAGGAATTCTTTCCCAGCTATACGTGATTTTGTGCAAAGAGTAGTGGAGCAATTCAACATAGAACCAAACAGAGACCACGTTTCTGTGGTCCAGTACAGCAGAGACGCCGAGGTCCATTTCTATCTGAACAGCTACACGACAAAGGAAGACGTTCTCGACCGTGTCAGAGGTCTGAGACACAAAGGAGGTAGACCCCTCTACACGGGGGCAGCTCTCCAGTACGTCAGAGACAATGTCTTTACTGCCTCCTCCGGCAGTAGACGGTTGGAGGGTGTGCCGCAGGTACTGATCCTGCTTAACGGGGGAAGGTCATTCGACAGTGTTGATGCAGAAGCCTCCTCTCTGAAAGAGCTTGGCGTCTTGACCTTTGGAATAGGATCGAGGGGCTCTGATAGCAGAGAACTGCAGAGAATCTCATACGACCCCAATTATGCTCTTTCCGTGTCCGACTTCAGTGAGCTTCCAAATGTCCAAGAGCAGCTGCTGGCCTCTGTCCAGGCTGTTGCAATGCCCATCACTCCAACTACCCCGACTCTCACCGGTATGTGCATGGCAGAACTTTACGGGAGCTAAGTCACAGCCTGTGCTTTGTTGATCTTCCTAAGTAGTTGCGAGCAGTGGGACCATTACCCACAGCTTAGTTAGTCGATGAGGTGGTTAAAATAATGTGGCATTCTGAAGATGTTTTCAAATGACCTGGTGTTAATGACACTGTTTTCTTTTCCTAGCTGATGGTGCCGTACCCAGAAAGGATGTAGTGTTTCTGCTGGACGGTTCAGATGGCACTAGAAATACATTCCCAGCAATGCGTGAATTTGTGCAAAGAGTAGTGGAGCAATTCAACATAGAGGCAAACAGAGACCGTGTTTCTGTGGTGCAGTACAGTAGAGACGCTGAGGTCAATTTCTATCTGAATACCTACTCAACAAAAGGGGAGATCCTGAACACTGTCAGAGGTCTGAGGCATAGAGGAGGGAGACCCCTCAACACAGGGGCAGCTCTCCAGTACGTGAGGGACAATGTCTTCACTGCCTCGGCGGGGAGTAGAAAGCAAGAGGGTGTCCCTCAGATTCTTATCCTCCTCAGTGGAGGACGATCAAGCGATAACATAGATGCACCTGCCTCTGCCCTGAAAGAGAGCGGAATCTTGATTCTTGGCATTGGCACCAGAAATTCGAGCAGAGAGGTGCAGAGAATTGCCAATGATCCTACCTATGCACAGTCCATCAATGAATTCTCTGATCTTCCCAGTGTCCAGCAGCAGTTTATCAGATCCCTCAACAATGTGCTTGTACAAATCAAGTCAACGACACCTACTGTGGCGGGTAAGACAGATTCCCACACGTCTCTTGAAAACGGCACACTGAGCCCTCCTTGCAAAGTGTGCCGCAGACAGTAAATGGTTCATGTTAGCAATGCAAATTAGCCTAAGAAGCCATGGGTTTGAACTCTTTGGGGTGTTTAGCAGTGCTGAGTTTTAAAGTGTTTGTTTGTTTGCTCGTTCATGAGTTTTAGGCACAGTTTTTGTCTTTTGATGAAAATATCCTTTAGATTATACACCTCGTTTTGTCATGTTGTATTCATTAGGTTTAGGCAGCTCTACACTGACCAAATTGAGATTCTATTTTAGCACACAGGCATAACATTTGACCGTTAGATTGGCTGTAAAATAGCTGAAAGGATAGGAGAGTTGTTTCCCTATTGTAGTTGCCGAGTAGAGCACGCATACGCCCCGCAGACAATGTCAGATACCCAGGGCTCACGTGACTTTGTGTTCCATTACCCATAGCTGAGCGAAGGATGACTAGGAGGGATGTAGTGTTCCTGCTGGATGGTTCAGATGGCACAAGGAGCTCTTTCCCTGCAATGCGTGACTTTGTTGAGAGGATGGTGGAGAGACTGAATGTGTCTGAGAGCAGAGACCGTGTGTCTGTGGTCCAGTACAGCAGAGATCCAGAGGCCCATTTCTATCTTAACACATACTCAAGAAAGGAGGACGTGCTTGACACGCTCAGGGGTCTAAGGCACAAAGGAGGGAGACCCCTCAACACAGGGGCAGCTCTGCAGTACGTGAGGGACAATGTCTTCACTGCCTCTGCTGGAAGCAGACTTGTAGAAGGTGTGCCTCAGTTACTGATTCTGCTGAGTGGTGGAAGGTCATTTGATAATGTTGACACACCAGCCTCATCCCTGAAGGAGCTGGGAGTCCTTATCTTTGGGATAGGATCAAGGAGCTCAGACAGCAGGGAACTCCAGAAGATCTCCCATGAGCCTAGTTATGCACTCTCAGTGAGTGACTTTGCTGACCTTCCCAGTGTCCAACAGCAGCTTTTCACCAACATTAACACGGTCTTTGTAGAGGCCACGTCTATCACTACCACAACGATAGGTAAGAAAAAGCCAAACCGGCTTGCTGTAATTCCTCCCATTTTAATATGGTTATAGAGACATGTGCCTTATTGTTCCTCTAGTCCTAATGAATTGCAGAAGGAAATGTATTTCTTCCTGAAGAGTAAAACTTAATGGGAGGTGACACGATATCGAAAACACAAAAAGCATGATTGAGCACCAAGTGTGTAATACATTGTGTTTTTTTCTCTCTATCTCTCTCTCTATCTCTCTCTCTCCTTACAATGTCCCCCACCTGATCCATGAATGTCTGTTTCTTAGCTGAGGGCCGTAGACAGAGGAGAGATGTTGTCTTCCTGCTGGATGGATCAGATGGCACTAGGAATGGGTTCCCAGCAATGAAAGAATTTGTGCAAAGAATGGTGGAGAAATTGGAAGTAGCTGAGAACAGAGATCGCGTTTCTGTGGTCCAGTACAGCAGAGACCCAGAGGCCCATTTCTATCTGAACACGTACACGACAAAGGAAGAAGTTCTTGACAGTGTCAGAGGTCTGCGGCACAAAGGAGGCAGACCCCTCTACACGGGGGCAGCGCTCCAGTATGTCAGAGACAATGTCTTTACTGCCTCCTCCGGCAGCAGACGGCTGGAGGGTGTGCCGCAGATACTGGTTTTGCTTAGTGGGGGAAGGTCATTTGACAGTGTTGAGGCAGCAGCCTCTTCTCTCAAAGAGCTTGGCGTCTTGACCTTTGGAATAGGATCGAGGGGCTCTGATAGCAAAGAATTGCAGAGAATTTCATACGACCCCAATTATGCTCTGTCCGTGTCCGACTTCAGCGAGCTCCCAAATGTCCAAGAGCAGCTGCTGGCCTCTGTCCAGGCTGTTTCAGTTCCCATCACTCCAACTATACCGACTGTAACCGGTATGTGCATGGCCGAACTTTACGATACGCTGTGTATTGTCTTTCTACTTGATGTCCAAACTTTTTTTATGCACAGCTTAGACGGTTAATGAGGTGATGAACTGATGTGTCATTATGAAGGTTATCGACATTTACGTGGTGTTAATGATGCTGTTTTCCCCCCCTCCTAGCTGATTACGTCGCACCCAGAAAGGACGTAGTGTTTCTGCTGGACGGTTCAGATGGCACTAGGAATTCTTTCCCAGCTATGCGTGATTTTGTGCAAAGAGTAGTGGAGCAATTCAACATAGAACCAAACAGAGACCGCGTTTCTGTGGTCCAGTACAGCAGAGACGCCGAGGTCCATTTCTATCTGAACAGCTACACGACAAAGGAAGACGTTCTCGACCGTGTCAGAGGTCTGAGACACAAAGGAGGTAGACCCCTCTACACGGGGGCAGCTCTCCAGTACGTCAGAGACAATGTCTTTACTGCCTCCTCCGGCAGTAGACGGTTGGAGGGTGTGCCGCAGGTACTGATCCTGCTTAACGGGGGAAGGTCATTCGACAGTGTTGATGCAGAAGCCTCCTCTCTGAAAGAGCTTGGCGTCTTGACCTTTGGAATAGGATCGAGGGGCTCTGATAGCAGAGAACTGCAGAGAATCTCATACGACCCCAATTATGCTCTTTCCGTGTCCGACTTCAGTGAGCTTCCAAATGTCCAAGAGCAGCTGCTGGCCTCTGTCCAGGCTGTTGCAATGCCCATCACTCCAACTACCCCGACTCTCACCGGTATGTGCATGGCAGAACTTTACGGGAGCTAAGTCACAGCCTGTGCTTTGTTGATCTTCCTAAGTAGTTGCGAGCAGTGGGACCATTAACCACAGCTTAGTTAGTCGATGAGGTGGTTAAAATAATGTGGCATTCTGAAGATGTTTTCAAATGACCTGGTGTTAATGACACTGTTTTCTTTTCCTAGCTGATGGTGCCGTACCCAGAAAGGATGTAGTGTTTCTGCTGGACGGTTCAGATGGCACTAGAAATACATTCCCAGCAATGCGTGAATTTGTGCAAAGAGTAGTGGGGCAATTCAACATAGAGGCAAACAGAGACCGTGTTTCTGTGGTGCAGTACAGTGGAGACGCTGAGGTCAATTTCTATCTGAATACCTACTCAACAAAAGGGGAGATCCTGAACACTGTCAGAGGTCTGAGGCATAGAGGAGGGAGACCCCTCAACACAGGGGCAGCTCTCCAGTACGTGAGGGACAATGTCTTCACTGCCTCTGCGGGGAGTAGAAAGCAAGAGGGTGTCCCTCAGATTCTTATCCTCCTCAGTGGAGGACGATCAAGCGATAACATAGATGCACCTGCCTCTGCCCTGAAAGAGAGCGGAATCTTGATTCTTGGCATTGGCACCAGAAATTCGAGCAGAGAGGTGCAGAGAATTGCCAATGATCCTACCTATGCACAGTCCATCAATGAATTCTCTGATCTTCCCAGTGTCCAGCAGCAGTTTATCAGCTCCCTCAACAATGTGCTTGTACAAATCAAGTCAACGACACCTACCGTGGCGGGTAAGACAGATTCCCACACGTCTCTTGAAAACGGCACACTGAGCCCTCCTTGCAAAGTGTGCCGCAGACAGTAAATGGTTCATGTTAGCAATGCAAATTAGCCTAAGAAGCCATGGGTTTGAACTCTTTGGGGTGTTTAGCAGTGCTGAGTTTTAAAGTGTTTGTTTGTTTGCTCGTTCATGAGTTTTAGGCACAGTTTTTGTCTTTTGATGAAAATATCCTTTAGATTATACACCTCTTTTTGTCATGTTGTATTCATTAGGTTTAGGCAGCTCTACACTGACCAAATTGAGATTCTATTTTAGCACACAGGCATAACATTTGACCGTTAGATTGGCTGTAAAATAGCTGAAAGGATAGGAGAGTTGTTTCCCTATTGTAGTTGCCGAGTAGAGCACGCATACGCCCCGCAGACAATGTCAGATAGCCAGGGCTCACGTGACTTTGTGTTCCATTACCCATAGCTGAGCGAAGGATGACTAGGAGGGATGTAGTGTTCCTGCTGGATGGTTCAGATGGCACAAGGAGCTCTTTCCCTGCAATGCGTGACTTTGTTGAGAGGATGGTGGAGAGACTGAATGTGTCTGAGAGCAGAGACCGTGTGTCTGTGGTCCAGTACAGCAGAGATCCAGAGGCCCATTTCTATCTTAACACATACTCAAGAAAGGAGGACGTGCTTGACACGCTCAGGGGTCTAAGGCACAAAGGAGGGAGACCCCTCAACACAGGGGCAGCTCTGCAGTACGTGAGGGACAATGTCTTCACTGCCTCTGCTGGAAGCAGACTTGTAGAAGGTGTGCCTCAGTTACTGATTCTGCTGAGTGGTGGAAGGTCATTTGATAATGTTGACACACCAGCCTCATCCCTGAAGGAGCTGGGAGTGCTTATCTTTGGGATAGGATCAAGGAGCTCAGACAGCAGGGAACTCCAGAAGATCTCCCATGAGCCTAGTTATGCACTCTCAGTGAGTGACTTCGCTGACCTTCCCAGTGTCCAACAGCAGCTTTTCACCAACATTAACACGGTCTTTGTAGAGGCCACGTCTACCACTACCACAACGATAGGTAAGAAAAAGCCAAACCGGCTTGCTGTAATTCCTCCCATTTTAATATGGTTATAGAGACATGTGCCTTATTGTTCCTCTAGTCCTAATGAATTGCAGAAGGAAATGTATTTCTTCCTGAAGAGTAAAACCTAATGGGAGGTGACACTATATCGAAAACACAAAAAGAATGATTGAGCACCAAGTGTGTAATACATTGTATTTTTTTTTCTCTCTCTCTCTCCTTACAATGTCCCCCACCTGATCCATGAATGTCTGTTTCTTAGCTGAGGGCCGTAGACAGAGGAGAGATGTTGTCTTCCTGCTGGATGGATCAGATGGCACTAGGAATGGGTTCCCAGCAATGAAAGAATTTGTGCAAAGAATGGTGGAGAAATTGGAAGTAGCTGAGAACAGAGATCGCGTTTCTGTGGTCCAGTACAGCAGAGACCCAGAGGCCCATTTCTATCTGAACACGTACACGACAAAGGAAGAAGTTCTTGACAGTGTCAGAGGTCTGCGGCACAAAGGAGGCAGACCCCTCTACACGGGGGCAGCGCTCCAGTATGTCAGAGACAATGTCTTTACTGCCTCCTCCGGCAGCAGACGGCTGGAGGGTGTGCCGCAGATACTGGTTTTGCTTAGTGGGGGAAGGTCATTTGACAGTGTTGAGGCAGCAGCCTCTTCTCTCAAAGAGCTTGGCGTCTTGACCTTTGGAATAGGATCGAGGGGCTCTGATAGCAAAGAATTGCAGAGAATTTCATACGACCCCAATTATGCTCTGTCCGTGTCCGACTTCAGCGAGCTCCCAAATGTCCAAGAGCAGCTGGTGGCCTCTGTCCAGGCTGTTTCAGTTCCCATCACTCCAACTATACCGACTGTAACCGGTATGTGCATGGCCGAACTTTACGATACGCTGTGTATTGTCTTTCTACTTGATGTCCAAACTTTTTTTATGCACAGCTTAGACGGTTAATGAGGTGATGAACTGATGTGTCATTATGAAGGTTATCGACATTTACGTGGTGTTAATGATGCTGTTTTCCCCCCCTCCTAGCTGATTACGTCGCACCCAGAAAGGACGTAGTGTTTCTGCTGGACGGTTCAGATGGCACTAGGAATTCTTTCCCAGCTATGCGTGATTTTGTGCAAAGAGTAGTGGAGCAATTCAACATAGAACCAAACAGAGACCGCGTTTCTGTGGTCCAGTACAGCAGAGACGCCGAGGTCCATTTCTATCTGAACAGCTACACGACAAAGGAAGACGTTCTCGACCGTGTCAGAGGTCTGAGACACAAAGGAGGTAGACCCCTCTACACGGGGGCAGCTCTCCAGTACGTCAGAGACAATGTCTTTACTGCCTCCTCCGGCAGTAGACGGTTGGAGGGTGTGCCGCAGGTACTGATCCTGCTTAACGGGGGAAGGTCATTCGACAGTGTTGATGCAGAAGCCTCCTCTCTGAAAGAGCTTGGCGTCTTGACCTTTGGAATAGGATCGAGGGGCTCTGATAGCGGAGAACTGCAGAGAATCTCATACGACCCCAATTATGCTCTTTCCGTGTCCGACTTCAGTGAGCTTCCAAATGTCCAAGAGCAGCTGCTGGCCTCTGTCCAGGCTGTTGCAATGCCCATCACTCCAACTACCCCGACTCTCACCGGTATGTGCATGGCAGAACTTTACGGGAGCTAAGTCACAGCCTGTGCTTTGTTGATCTTCCTAAGTAGTTGCGAGCAGTGGGACCATTAACCACAGCTTAGTTAGTCGATGAGGTGGTTAAAATAATGTGGCATTCTGAAGATGTTTTCAAATGACCTGGTGTTAATGACACTGTTTTCTTTTCCTAGCTGATGGTGCCGTACCCAGAAAGGATGTAGTGTTTCTGCTGGACGGTTCAGATGGCACTAGAAATACATTCCCAGCAATGCGTGAATTTGTGCAAAGAGTAGTGGGGCAATTCAACATAGAGGCAAACAGAGACCGTGTTTCTGTGGTGCAGTACAGTGGAGACGCTGAGGTCAATTTCTATCTGAATACCTACTCAACAAAAGGGGAGATCCTGAACACTGTCAGAGGTCTGAGGCATAGAGGAGGGAGACCCCTCAACACAGGGGCAGCTCTCCAGTACGTGAGGGACAATGTCTTCACTGCCTCTGCGGGGAGTAGAAAGCAAGAGGGTGTCCCTCAGATTCTTATCCTCCTCAGTGGAGGACGATCAAGCGATAACATAGATGCACCTGCCTCTGCCCTGAAAGAGAGCGGAATCTTGATTCTTGGCATTGGCACCAGAAATTCGAGCAGAGAGGTGCAGAGAATTGCCAATGATCCTACCTATGCACAGTCCATCAATGAATTCTCTGATCTTCCCAGTGTCCAGCAGCAGTTTATCAGCTCCCTCAACAATGTGCTTGTACAAATCAAGTCAACGACACCTACCGTGGCGGGTAAGACAGATTCCCACACGTCTCTTGAAAACGGTACACTGAGCCCTCCTTGCAAAGTGTGCCGCAGACAGTAAATGGTTCATGTTAGCAATGCAAATTAGCCTAAGAAGCCATGGGTTTGAACTCTTTGGGGTGTTTAGCAGTGCTGAGTTTTAAAGTGTTTGTTTGTTTGCTCGTTCATGAGTTTTAGGCACAGTTTTTGTCTTTTGATGAAAATATCCTTTAGATTATACACCTCTTTTTGTCATGTTGTATTCATTAGGTTTAGGCAGCTCTACACTGACCAAATTGAGATTCTATTTTAGCACACAGGCATAACATTTGACCGTTAGATTGGCTGTAAAATAGCTGAAAGGATAGGAGAGTTGTTTCCCTATTGTAGTTGCCGAGTAGAGCACGCATACGCCCCGCAGACAATGTCAGATAGCCAGGGCTCACGTGACTTTGTGTTCCATTACCCATAGCTGAGCGAAGGATGACTAGGAGGGATGTAGTGTTCCTGCTGGATGGTTCAGATGGCACAAGGAGCTCTTTCCCTGCAATGCGTGACTTTGTTGAGAGGATGGTGGAGAGACTGAATGTGTCTGAGAGCAGAGACCGTGTGTCTGTGGTCCAGTACAGCAGAGATCCAGAGGCCCATTTCTATCTTAACACATACTCAAGAAAGGAGGACGTGCTTGACACGCTCAGGGGTCTAAGGCACAAAGGAGGGAGACCCCTCAACACAGGGGCAGCTCTGCAGTACGTGAGGGACAATGTCTTCACTGCCTCTGCTGGAAGCAGACTTGTAGAAGGTGTGCCTCAGTTACTGATTCTGCTGAGTGGTGGAAGGTCATTTGATAATGTTGACACACCAGCCTCATCCCTGAAGGAGCTGGGAGTGCTTATCTTTGGGATAGGATCAAGGAGCTCAGACAGCAGGGAACTCCAGAAGATCTCCCATGAGCCTAGTTATGCACTCTCAGTGAGTGACTTCGCTGACCTTCCCAGTGTCCAACAGCAGCTTTTCACCAACATTAACACGGTCTTTGTAGAGGCCACGTCTACCACTACCACAACGATAGGTAAGAAAAAGCCAAACCGGCTTGCTGTAATTCCTCCCATTTTAATATGGTTATAGAGACATGTGCCTTATTGTTCCTCTAGTCCTAATGAATTGCAGAAGGAAATGTATTTCTTCCTGAAGAGTAAAACCTAATGGGAGGTGACACTATATCGAAAACACAAAAAGAATGATTGAGCACCAAGTGTGTAATACATTGTATTTTTTTTTCTCTCTCTCTCTCCTTACAATGTCCCCCACCTGATCCATGAATGTCTGTTTCTTAGCTGAGGGCCGTAGACAGAGGAGAGATGTTGTCTTCCTGCTGGATGGATCAGATGGCACTAGGAATGGGTTCCCAGCAATGAAAGAATTTGTGCAAAGAATGGTGGAGAAATTGGAAGTAGCTGAGAACAGAGATCGCGTTTCTGTGGTCCAGTACAGCAGAGACCCAGAGGCCCATTTCTATCTGAACACGTACACGACAAAGGAAGAAGTTCTTGACAGTGTCAGAGGTCTGCGGCACAAAGGAGGCAGACCCCTCTACACGGGGGCAGCGCTCCAGTATGTCAGAGACAATGTCTTTACTGCCTCCTCCGGCAGCAGACGGCTGGAGGGTGTGCCGCAGATACTGGTTTTGCTTAGCGGGGGAAGGTCATTTGACAGTGTTGAGGCAGCAGCCTCTTCTCTCAAAGAGCTTGGCGTCTTGACCTTTGGAATAGGATCGAGGGGCTCTGATAGCAAAGAATTGCAGAGAATTTCATACGACCCCAATTATGCTCTGTCCGTGTCCGACTTCAGCGAGCTCCCAAATGTCCAAGAGCAGCTGCTGGCCTCTGTCCAGGCTGTTTCAGTTCCCATCACTCCAACTATACCGACTGTAACCGGTATGTGCATGGCCGAACTTTACGATACGCTGTGTATTGTCTTTCTACTTGATGTCCAAACTTTTTTTACGCACAGCTTAGACGGTTAATGAGGTGATGAACTGATGTGTCATTATGAAGGTTATCGACATTTACGTGGTGTTAATGATGCTGTTTTCCCCCCCTCCTAGCTGATTACGTCGCACCCAGAAAGGACGTAGTGTTTCTGCTGGACGGTTCAGATGGCACTAGGAATTCTTTCCCAGCTATGCGTGATTTTGTGCAAAGAGTAGTGGAGCAATTCAACATAGAACCAAACAGAGACCGCGTTTCTGTGGTCCAGTACAGCAGAGACGCCGAGGTCCATTTCTATCTGAACAGCTACACGACAAAGGAAGACGTTCTCGACCGTGTCAGAGGTCTGAGACACAAAGGAGGTAGACCCCTCTACACGGGGGCAGCTCTCCAGTACGTCAGAGACAATGTCTTTACTGCCTCCTCCGGCAGTAGACGGTTGGAGGGTGTGCCGCAGGTACTGATCCTGCTTAACGGGGGAAGGTCATTCGACAGTGTTGATGCAGAAGCCTCCTCTCTGAAAGAGCTTGGCGTCTTGACCTTTGGAATAGGATCGAGGGGCTCTGATAGCAGAGAACTGCAGAGAATCTCATACGACCCCAATTATGCTCTTTCCGTGTCCGACTTCAGTGAGCTTCCAAATGTCCAAGAGCAGCTGCTGGCCTCTGTCCAGGCTGTTGCAATGCCCATCACTCCAACTACCCCGACTCTCACCGGTATGTGCATGGCAGAACTTTACGGGAGCTAAGTCACAGCCTGTGCTTTGTTGATCTTCCTAAGTAGTTGCGAGCAGTGGGACCATTACCCACAGCTTAGTTAGTCGATGAGGTGGTTAAAATAATGTGGCATTCTAAAGATGTTTTCAAATGACCTGGTGTTAATGATACTGTTTTCTTTTCCTAGCTGATGGTGCCGTACCCAGAAAGGATGTAGTGTTTCTGCTGGACGGTTCAGATGGCACTAGAAATACATTCCCAGCAATGCGTGAATTTGTGCAAAGAGTAGTGGAGCAATTCAACATAGAGGCAAACAGAGACCGTGTTTCTGTGGTGCAGTACAGTAGAGACGCTGAGGTCAATTTCTATCTGAATACCTACTCAACAAAAGGGGAGATCCTGAACACTGTCAGAGGTCTGAGGCATAGAGGAGGGAGACCCCTCAACACAGGGGCAGCTCTCCAGTACGTGAGGGACAATGTCTTCACTGCCTCTGCGGGGAGTAGAAAGCAAGAGGGTGTCCCTCAGATTCTTATCCTCCTCAGTGGAGGACGATCAAGCGATAACATAGATGCACCTGCCTCTGCCCTAAATGAGAGCGGAATCTTGATTCTTGGCATTGGCACCAGAAATTCGAGCAGAGAGGTGCAGAGAATTGCCAATGATCCTACCTATGCACAGTCCATCAATGAATTCTCTGATCTTCCCAGTGTCCAGCAGCAGTTTATCAGCTCCCTCAACAATGTGCTTGTACAAATCAAGTCAACGACACCTACTGTGGCGGGTAAGACAGATTCCCACACGTCTCTTGAAAACGGCACACTGAGCCCTCCTTGCAAAGTGTGCCGCAGACAGTAAATGGTTCATGTTAGCAATGCAAATTAGCCTAAGAAGCCATGGGTTTGAACTCTTTGGGGGTGTTTAGCAGTGCTGAGTTTTAAAGTGTTTGTTTGTTTGCTCGTTCATGAGTTTTAGGCACAGTTTTTGTCTTTTGATGAAAATATCCTTTAGATTATACACCTCGTTTTGTCATGTTGTATTCATTAGGTTTAGGCAGCTCTACTCTGACCAAATTGAGATTCTATTTTAGCACACAGTCATAACATTTGACCGTTAGATTGGCTGTAAAATAGCTGAAAGGATAGGAGAGTTGTTTCCCTATTGTAGTTGCCGAGTAGAGCACGCATACGCCCCGCAGACAATGTCAGATACCCAGGGCTCACGTGACTTTGTGTTCCATTACCCATAGCTGAGCGAAGGATGACTAGGAGGGATGTAGTGTTCCTGCTGGATGGTTCAGATGGCACAAGGAGCTCTTTCCCTGCAATGCGTGACTTTGTTGAGAGGATGGTGGAGAGACTGAATGTGTCTGAGAGCAGAGACCGTGTGTCTGTGGTCCAGTACAGCAGAGATCCAGAGGCCCATTTCTATCTTAACACATACTCAAGAAAGGAGGATGTGCTTGACACGCTCAGGGGTCTAAGGCACAAAGGAGGGAGACCCCTCAACACAGGGGCAGCTCTGCAGTACGTGAGGGACAATGTCTTCACTGCCTCTGCTGGAAGCAGACTTGTAGAAGGTGTGCCTCAGTTACTGATTCTGCTGAGTGGTGGAAGGTCATTTGATAATGTTGACACACCAGCCTCATCCCTGAAGGAGCTGGGAGTGCTTATCTTTGGGATAGGATCAAGGAGCTCAGACAGCAGGGAACTCCAGAAGATCTCCCATGAGCCCAGTTATGCACTCTCAGTGAGTGACTTCGCTGACCTTCCCAGTGTCCAACAGCAGCTTTTCACCAACATTAACACGGTCTTTGTAGAGGCCACGTCTATCACTACCACAACGATAGGTAAGAAAAAGCCAAACCGGCTTGCTGTAATTCCTCCCATTTTACTATGGTTATAGAGACATGTGCCTTATTGTTCCTCTAGTCCTAATGAATTGCAGAAGGAAATGTATTTCTTCCTGAAGAGTAAAACCTAATGGGAGGTGACACTATATCGAAAACACAAAAAGAATGATTGAGCACCAAGTGTGTAATACATTGTGTTTTTTTTCTCTCTCTCTCCTTACAATGTCCCCCACCTGATCCATGAATGTCTGTTTCTTAGCTGAGGGCCGTAGACAGAGGAGAGATGTTGTCTTCCTGCTGGATGGATCAGATGGCACTAGGAATGGGTTCCCAGCAATGAAAGAATTTGTGCAAAGAATGGTGGAGAAATTGGAAGTAGCTGAGAACAGAGATCGCGTTTCTGTGGTCCAGTACAGCAGAGACCCAGAGGCCCATTTCTATCTGAACACGTACACGACAAAGGAAGAAGTTCTTGACAGTGTCAGAGGTCTGCGGCACAAAGGAGGCAGACCCCTCTACACGGGGGCAGCGCTCCAGTATGTCAGAGACAATGTCTTTACTGCCTCCTCCGGCAGCAGACGGCTGGAGGGTGTGCCGCAGATACTGGTTTTGCTTAGCGGGGGAAGGTCATTTGACAGTGTTGAGGCAGCAGCCTCTTCTCTCAAAGAGCTTGGCGTCTTGACCTTTGGAATAGGATCGAGGGGCTCTGATAGCAAAGAATTGCAGAGAATTTCATACGACCCCAATTATGCTCTGTCCGTGTCCGACTTCAGCGAGCTCCCAAATGTCCAAGAGCAGCTGCTGGCCTCTGTCCAGGCTGTTTCAGTTCCCATCACTCCAACTATACCGACTGTAACCGGTATGTGCATGGCCGAACTTTACGATACGCTGTGTATTGTCTTTCTACTTGATGTCCAAACTTTTTTTACGCACAGCTTAGACGGTTAATGAGGTGATGAACTGATGTGTCATTATGAAGGTCATCGACATTTACGTGGTGTTAATGATGCTGTTTTCCCCCCCTCCTAGCTGATTACGTCGCACCCAGAAAGGACGTAGTGTTTCTGCTGGACGGTTCAGATGGCACTAGGAATTCTTTCCCAGCTATGCGTGATTTTGTGCAAAGAGTAGTGGAGCAATTCAACATAGAACCAAACAGAGACCGCGTTTCTGTGGTCCAGTACAGCAGAGACGCCGAGGTCCATTTCTATCTGAACAGCTACACGACAAAGGAAGACGTTCTCGACCGTGTCAGAGGTCTGAGACACAAAGGAGGTAGACCCCTCTACACGGGGGCAGCTCTCCAGTACGTCAGAGACAATGTCTTTACTGCCTCCTCCGGCAGTAGACGGTTGGAGGGTGTGCCGCAGGTACTGATCCTGCTTAACGGGGGAAGGTCATTCGACAGTGTTGATGCAGAAGCCTCCTCTCTGAAAGAGCTTGGCGTCTTGACCTTTGGAATAGGATCGAGGGGCTCTGATAGCAGAGAACTGCAGAGAATCTCATACGACCCCAATTATGCTCTTTCCGTGTCCGACTTCAGTGAGCTTCCAAATGTCCAAGAGCAGCTGCTGGCCTCTGTCCAGGCTGTTGCAATGCCCATCACTCCAACTACCCCGACTCTCACCGGTATGTGCATGGCAGAACTTTACGGGAGCTAAGTCACAGCCTGTGCTTTGTTGATCTTCCTAAGTAGTTGCGAGCAGTGGGACCATTACCCACAGCTTAGTTAGTCGATGAGGTGGTTAAAATAATGTGGCATTCTAAAGATGTTTTCAAATGACCTGGTGTTAATGATACTGTTTTCTTTTCCTAGCTGATGGTGCCGTACCCAGAAAGGATGTAGTGTTTCTGCTGGACGGTTCAGATGGCACTAGAAATACATTCCCAGCAATGCGTGAATTTGTGCAAAGAGTAGTGGAGCAATTCAACATAGAGGCAAACAGAGACCGTGTTTCTGTGGTGCAGTACAGTAGAGACGCTGAGGTCAATTTCTATCTGAATACCTACTCAACAAAAGGGGAGATCCTGAACACTGTCAGAGGTCTGAGGCATAGAGGAGGGAGACCCCTCAACACAGGGGCAGCTCTCCAGTACGTGAGGGACAATGTCTTCACTGCCTCTGCGGGGAGTAGAAAGCAAGAGGGTGTCCCTCAGATTCTTATCCTCCTCAGTGGAGGACGATCAAGCGATAACATAGATGCACCTGCCTCTGCCCTAAATGAGAGCGGAATCTTGATTCTTGGCATTGGCACCAGAAATTCGAGCAGAGAGGTGCAGAGAATTGCCAATGATCCTACCTATGCACAGTCCATCAATGAATTCTCTGATCTTCCCAGTGTCCAGCAGCAGTTTATCAGCTCCCTCAACAATGTGCTTGTACAAATCAAGTCAACGACACCTACTGTGGCGGGTAAGACAGATTCCCACACGTCTCTTGAAAACGGCACACTGAGCCCTCCTTGCAAAGTGTGCCGCAGACAGTAAATGGTTCATGTTAGCAATGCAAATTAGCCTAAGAAGCCATGGGTTTGAACTCTTTGGGGGTGTTTAGCAGTGCTGAGTTTTAAAGTGTTTGTTTGTTTGCTCGTTCATGAGTTTTAGGCACAGGTTTTGTCTTTTGATGAAAATATCCTTTAGATTATACACCTCGTTTTGTCATGTTGTATTCATTAGGTTTAGGCAGCTCTACTCTGACCAAATTGAGATTCTATTTTAGCACACAGTCATAACATTTGACCGTTAGATTGGCTGTAAAATAGCTGAAAGGATAGGAGAGTTGTTTCCCTATTGTAGTTGCCGAGTAGAGCACGCATACGCCCCGCAGACAATGTCAGATACCCAGGGCTCACGTGACTTTGTGTTCCATTACCCATAGCTGAGCGAAGGATGACTAGGAGGGATGTAGTGTTCCTGCTGGATGGTTCAGATGGCACAAGGAGCTCTTTCCCTGCAATGCGTGACTTTGTTGAGAGGATGGTGGAGAGACTGAATGTGTCTGAGAGCAGAGACCGTGTGTCTGTGGTCCAGTACAGCAGAGATCCAGAGGCCCATTTCTATCTTAACACATACTCAAGAAAGGAGGACGTGCTTGACACGCTCAGGGGTCTAAGGCACAAAGGAGGGAGACCCCTCAACACAGGGGCAGCTCTGCAGTACGTGAGGGACAATGTCTTCACTGCCTCTGCTGGAAGCAGACTTGTAGAAGGTGTGCCTCAGTTACTGATTCTGCTGAGTGGTGGAAGGTCATTTGATAATGTTGACACACCAGCCTCATCCCTGAAGGAGCTGGGAGTGCTTATCTTTGGGATAGGATCAAGGAGCTCAGACAGCAGGGAACTCCAGAAGATCTCCCATGAGCCCAGTTATGCACTCTCAGTGAGTGACTTCGCTGACCTTCCCAGTGTCCAACAGCAGCTTTTCACCAACATTAACACGGTCTTTGTAGAGGCCACGTCTATCACTACCACAACGATAGGTAAGAAAAAGCCAAACCGGCTTGCTGTAATTCCTCCCATTTTAATATGGTTATAGAGACATGTGCCTTATTGTTCCTCTAGTCCTAATGAATTGCAGAAGGAAATGTATTTCTTCCTGAAGAGTAAAACCTAATGGGAGGTGACACTATATCGAAAACACAAAAAGAATGATTGAGCACCAAGTGTGTAATACATTGTGTTTTTTTTCTCTCTCTCTCCTTACAATGTCCCCCACCTGATCCATGAATGTCTGTTTCTTAGCTGAGGGCCGTAGACAGAGGAGAGATGTTGTCTTCCTGCTGGATGGATCAGATGGCACTAGGAATGGGTTCCCAGCAATGAAAGAATTTGTGCAAAGAATGGTGGAGAAATTGGAAGTAGCTGAGAACAGAGATCGCGTTTCTGTGGTCCAGTACAGCAGAGACCCAGAGGCCCATTTCTATCTGAACACGTACACGACAAAGGAAGAAGTTCTTGACAGTGTCAGAGGTCTGCGGCACAAAGGAGGCAGACCCCTCTACACGGGGGCAGCGCTCCAGTATGTCAGAGACAATGTCTTTACTGCCTCCTCCGGCAGCAGACGGCTGGAGGGTGTGCCGCAGATACTGGTTTTGCTTAGCGGGGGAAGGTCATTTGACAGTGTTGAGGCAGCAGCCTCTTCTCTCAAAGAGCTTGGCGTCTTGACCTTTGGAATAGGATCGAGGGGCTCTGATAGCAAAGAATTGCAGAGAATTTCATACGACCCCAATTATGCTCTGTCCGTGTCCGACTTCAGCGAGCTCCCAAATGTCCAAGAGCAGCTGCTGGCCTCTGTCCAGGCTGTTTCAGTTCCCATCACTCCAACTATACCGACTGTAACCGGTATGTGCATGGCCGAACTTTACGATACGCTGTGTATTGTCTTTCTACTTGATGTCCAAACTTTTTTTACGCACAGCTTAGACGGTTAATGAGGTGATGAACTGATGTGTCATTATGAAGGTCATCGACATTTACGTGGTGTTAATGATGCTGTTTTCCCCCCCTCCTAGCTGATTACGTCGCACCCAGAAAGGACGTAGTGTTTCTGCTGGACGGTTCAGATGGCACTAGGAATTCTTTCCCAGCTATGCGTGATTTTGTGCAAAGAGTAGTGGAGCAATTCAACATAGAACCAAACAGAGACCGCGTTTCTGTGGTCCAGTACAGCAGAGACGCCGAGGTCCATTTCTATCTGAACAGCTACACGACAAAGGAAGACATTCTCGACCGTGTCAGAGGTCTGAGACACAAAGGAGGTAGACCCCTCTACACGGGGGCAGCTCTCCAGTACGTCAGAGACAATGTCTTTACTGCCTCCTCCGGCAGTAGACGGTTGGAGGGTGTGCCGCAGGTACTGATCCTGCTTAACGGGGGAAGGTCATTCGACAGTGTTGATGCAGAAGCCTCCTCTCTGAAAGAGCTTGGCGTCTTGACCTTTGGAATAGGATCGAGGGGCTCTGATAGCAGAGAACTGCAGAGAATCTCATACGACCCCAATTATGCTCTTTCCGTGTCCGACTTCAGTGAGCTTCCAAATGTCCAAGAGCAGCTGCTGGCCTCTGTCCAGGCTGTTGCAATGCCCATCACTCCAACTACCCCGACTCTCACCGGTATGTGCATGGCAGAACTTTACGGGAGCTAAGTCACAGCCTGTGCTTTGTTGATCTTCCTAAGTAGTTGCGAGCAGTGGGACCATTACCCACAGCTTAGTTAGTCGATGAGGTGGTTAAAATAATGTGGCATTCTAAAGATGTTTTCAAATGACCTGGTGTTAATGATACTGTTTTCTTTTCCTAGCTGATGGTGCCGTACCCAGAAAGGATGTAGTGTTTCTGCTGGACGGTTCAGATGGCACTAGAAATACATTCCCAGCAATGCGTGAATTTGTGCAAAGAGTAGTGGAGCAATTCAACATAGAGGCAAACAGAGACCGTGTTTCTGTGGTGCAGTACAGTAGAGACGCTGAGGTCAATTTCTATCTGAATACCTACTCAACAAAAGGGGAGATCCTGAACACTGTCAGAGGTCTGAGGCATAGAGGAGGGAGACCCCTCAACACAGGGGCAGCTCTCCAGTACGTGAGGGACAATGTCTTCACTGCCTCTGCGGGGAGTAGAAAGCAAGAGGGTGTCCCTCAGATTCTTATCCTCCTCAGTGGAGGACGATCAAGCGATAACATAGATGCACCTGCCTCTGCCCTAAATGAGAGCGGAATCTTGATTCTTGGCATTGGCACCAGAAATTCGAGCAGAGAGGTGCAGAGAATTGCCAATGATCCTACCTATGCACAGTCCATCAATGAATTCTCTGATCTTCCCAGTGTCCAGCAGCAGTTTATCAGCTCCCTCAACAATGTGCTTGTACAAATCAAGTCAACGACACCTACTGTGGCGGGTAAGACAGATTCCCACACGTCTCTTGAAAACGGCACACTGAGCCCTCCTTGCAAAGTGTGCCGCAGACAGTAAATGGTTCATGTTAGCAATGCAAATTAGCCTAAGAAGCCATGGGTTTGAACTCTTTGGGGGTGTTTAGCAGTGCTGAGTTTTAAAGTGTTTGTTTGTTTGCTCGTTCATGAGTTTTAGGCACAGTTTTTGTCTTTTGATGAAAATATCCTTTAGATTATACACCTCGTTTTGTCATGTTGTATTCATTAGGTTTAGGCAGCTCTACTCTGACCAAATTGAGATTCTATTTTAGCACACAGTCATAACATTTGACCGTTAGATTGGCTGTAAAATAGCTGAAAGGATAGGAGAGTTGTTTCCCTATTGTAGTTGCCGAGTAGAGCACACATACGCCCCGCAGACAATGTCAGATACCCAGGGCTCACGTGACTTTGTGTTCCATTACCCATAGCTGAGCGAAGGATGACTAGGAGGGATGTAGTGTTCCTGCTGGATGGTTCAGATGGCACAAGGAGCTCTTTCCCTGCAATGCGTGACTTTGTTGAGAGGATGGTGGAGAGACTGAATGTGTCTGAGAGCAGAGACCGTGTGTCTGTGGTCCAGTACAGCAGAGATCCAGAGGCCCATTTCTATCTTAACACATACTCAAGAAAGGAGGACGTGCTTGACACGCTCAGGGGTCTAAGGCACAAAGGAGGGAGACCCCTCAACACAGGGGCAGCTCTGCAGTACGTGAGGGACAATGTCTTCACTGCCTCTGCTGGAAGCAGACTTGTAGAAGGTGTGCCTCAGTTACTGATTCTGCTGAGTGGTGGAAGGTCATTTGATAATGTTGACACACCAGCCTCATCCCTGAAGGAGCTGGGAGTGCTTATCTTTGGGATAGGATCAAGGAGCTCAGACAGCAGGGAACTCCAGAAGATCTCCCATGAGCCCAGTTATGCACTCTCAGTGAGTGACTTCGCTGACCTTCCCAGTGTCCAACAGCAGCTTTTCACCAACATTAACACGGTCTTTGTAGAGGCCACGTCTATCACTACCACAACGATAGGTAAGAAAAAGCCAAACCGGCTTGCTGTAATTCCTCCCATTTTAATATGGTTATAGAGACATGTGCCTTATTGTTCCTCTAGTCCTAATGAATTGCAGAAGGAAATGTATTTCTTCCTGAAGAGTAAAACCTAATGGGAGGTGACACTATATCGAAAACACAAAAAGAATGATTGAGCACCAAGTGTGTAATACATTGTGTTTTTTTCTCTCTCTCTCTCCTTACAATGTCCCCCACCTGATCCATGAATGTCTGTTTCTTAGCTGAGGGCCGTAGACAGAGGAGAGATGTTGTCTTCCTGCTGGATGGATCAGATGGCACTAGGAATGGGTTCCCAGCAATGAAAGAATTTGTGCAAAGAATGGTGGAGAAATTGGAAGTAGCTGAGAACAGAGATCGCGTTTCTGTGGTCCAGTACAGCAGAGACCCAGAGGCCCATTTCTATCTGAACACGTACACGACAAAGGAAGAAGTTCTTGACAGTGTCAGAGGTCTGCGGCACAAAGGAGGCAGACCCCTCTACACGGGGGCAGCGCTCCAGTATGTCAGAGACAATGTCTTTACTGCCTCCTCCGGCAGCAGACGGCTGGAGGGTGTGCCGCAGATACTGGTTTTGCTTAGCGGGGGAAGGTCATTTGACAGTGTTGAGGCAGCAGCCTCTTCTCTCAAAGAGCTTGGCGTCTTGACCTTTGGAATAGGATCGAGGGGCTCTGATAGCAAAGAATTGCAGAGAATTTCATACGACCCCAATTATGCTCTGTCCGTGTCCGACTTCAGCGAGCTCCCAAATGTCCAAGAGCAGCTGCTGGCCTCTGTCCAGGCTGTTTCAGTTCCCATCACTCCAACTATACCGACTGTAACCGGTATGTGCATGGCCGAACTTTACGATACGCTGTGTATTGTCTTTCTACTTGATGTCCAAACTTTTTTTACGCACAGCTTAGACGGTTAATGAGGTGATGAACTGATGTGTCATTATGAAGGTTATCGACATTTACGTGGTGTTAATGATGCTGTTTTCCCCCCCTCCTAGCTGATTACGTCGCACCCAGAAAGGACGTAGTGTTTCTGCTGGACGGTTCAGATGGCACTAGGAATTCTTTCCCAGCTATGCGTGATTTTGTGCAAAGAGTAGTGGAGCAATTCAACATAGAACCAAACAGAGACCGCGTTTCTGTGGTCCAGTACAGCAGAGACGCCGAGGTCCATTTCTATCTGAACAGCTACACGACAAAGGAAGACGTTCTCGACCGTGTCAGAGGTCTGAGACACAAAGGAGGTAGACCCCTCTACACGGGGGCAGCTCTCCAGTACGTCAGAGACAATGTCTTTACTGCCTCCTCCGGCAGTAGACGGTTGGAGGGTGTGCCGCAGGTACTGATCCTGCTTAACGGGGGAAGGTCATTCGACAGTGTTGATGCAGAAGCCTCCTCTCTGAAAGAGCTTGGCGTCTTGACCTTTGGAATAGGATCGAGGGGCTCTGATAGCAGAGAACTGCAGAGAATCTCATACGACCCCAATTATGCTCTTTCCGTGTCCGACTTCAGTGAGCTTCCAAATGTCCAAGAGCAGCTGCTGGCCTCTGTCCAGGCTGTTGCAATGCCCATCACTCCAACTACCCCGACTCTCACCGGTATGTGCATGGCAGAACTTTACGGGAGCTAAGTCACAGCCTGTGCTTTGTTGATCTTCCTAAGTAGTTGCGAGCAGTGGGACCATTACCCACAGCTTAGTTAGTCGATGAGGTGGTTAAATTAATGTGGCATTCTGAAGATGTTTTCAAATGACCTGGTGTTAATGATACTGTTTTCTTTTCCTAGCTGATGGTGCCGTACCCAGAAAGGATGTAGTGTTTCTGCTGGACGGTTCAGATGGCACTAGAAATACATTCCCAGCAATGCGTGAATTTGTGCAAAGAGTAGTGGAGCAATTCAACATAGAGGCAAACAGAGACCGTGTTTCTGTGGTGCAGTACAGTAGAGACGCTGAGGTCAATTTCTATCTGAATACCTACTCAACAAAAGGGGAGATCCTGAACACTGTCAGAGGTCTGAGGCATAGAGGAGGGAGACCCCTCAACACAGGGGCAGCTCTCCAGTACGTGAGGGACAATGTCTTCACTGCCTCTGCGGGGAGTAGAAAGCAAGAGGGTGTCCCTCAGATTCTTATCCTCCTCAGTGGAGGACGATCAAGCGATAACATAGATGCACCTGCCTCTGCCCTAAATGAGAGCGGAATCTTGATTCTTGGCATTGGCACCAGAAATTCGAGCAGAGAGGTGCAGAGAATTGCCAATGATCCTACCTATGCACAGTCCATCAATGAATTCTCTGATCTTCCCAGTGTCCAGCAGCAGTTTATCAGCTCCCTCAACAATGTGCTTGTACAAATCAAGTCAACGACACCTACTGTGGCGGGTAAGACAGATTCCCACACGTCTCTTGAAAACGGCACACTGAGCCCTCCTTGCAAAGTGTGCCGCAGACAGTAAATGGTTCATGTTAGCAATGCAAATTAGCCTAAGAAGCCATGGGTTTGAACTCTTTGGGGGTGTTTAGCAGTGCTGAGTTTTAAAGTGTTTGTTTGTTTGCTCGTTCATGAGTTTTAGGCACAGTTTTTGTCTTTTGATGAAAATATCCTTTAGATTATACACCTCGTTTTGTCATGTTGTATTCATTAGGTTTAGGCAGCTCTACTCTGACCAAATTGAGATTCTATTTTAGCACACAGTCATAACATTTGACCGTTAGATTGGCTGTAAAATAGCTGAAAGGATAGGAGAGTTGTTTCCCTATTGTAGTTGCCGAGTAGAGCACGCATACGCCCCGCAGACAATGTCAGATACCCAGGGCTCACGTGACTTTGTGTTCCATTACCCATAGCTGAGCGAAGGATGACTAGGAGGGATGTAGTGTTCCTGCTGGATGGTTCAGATGGCACAAGGAGCTCTTTCCCTGCAATGCGTGACTTTGTTGAGAGGATGGTGGAGAGACTGAATGTGTCTGAGAGCAGAGACCGTGTGTCTGTGGTCCAGTACAGCAGAGATCCAGAGGCCCATTTCTATCTTAACACATACTCAAGAAAGGAGGACGTGCTTGACACGCTCAGGGGTCTAAGGCACAAAGGAGGGAGACCCCTCAACACAGGGGCAGCTCTGCAGTACGTGAGGGACAATGTCTTCACTGCCTCTGCTGGAAGCAGACTTGTAGAAGGTGTGCCTCAGTTACTGATTCTGCTGAGTGGTGGAAGGTCATTTGATAATGTTGACACACCAGCCTCATCCCTGAAGGAGCTGGGAGTGCTTATCTTTGGGATAGGATCAAGGAGCTCAGACAGCAGGGAACTCCAGAAGATCTCCCATGAGCCCAGTTATGCACTCTCAGTGAGTGACTTCGCTGACCTTCCCAGTGTCCAACAGCAGCTTTTCACCAACATTAACACGGTCTTTGTAGAGGCCACGTCTATCACTACCACAACGATAGGTAAGAAAAAGCCAAACCGGCTTGCTGTAATTCCTCCCATTTTAATATGGTTATAGAGACATGTGCCTTATTGTTCCTCTAGTCCTAATGAATTGCAGAAGGAAATGTATTTCTTCCTGAAGAGTAAAACCTAATGGGAGGTGACACTATAT
The DNA here is from genome assembly GCA_037101425.1 of Elopichthys bambusa. NCBI lineage: Eukaryota > Metazoa > Chordata > Actinopteri > Cypriniformes > Xenocyprididae > Elopichthys > Elopichthys bambusa. The sequence continues at coordinate 12,869,537 of CM074438.1, read as the reverse complement.
CGAAAACACAAAAAGAATGATTGAGCACCAAGTGTGTAATACATTGTGTTTTTTTCTCTCTCTCTCTCCTTACAATGTCCCCCACCTGATCCATGAATGTCTGTTTCTTAGCTGAGGGCCGTAGACAGAGGAGAGATGTTGTCTTCCTGCTGGATGGATCAGATGGCACTAGGAATGGGTTCCCAGCAATGAAAGAATTTGTGCAAAGAATGGTGGAGAAATTGGAAGTAGCTGAGAACAGAGATCGCGTTTCTGTGGTCCAGTACAGCAGAGACCCAGAGGCCCATTTCTATCTGAACACGTACACGACAAAGGAAGAAGTTCTTGACAGTGTCAGAGGTCTGCGGCACAAAGGAGGCAGACCCCTCTACACGGGGGCAGCGCTCCAGTATGTCAGAGACAATGTCTTTACTGCCTCCTCCGGCAGCAGACGGCTGGAGGGTGTGCCGCAGATACTGGTTTTGCTTAGCGGGGGAAGGTCATTTGACAGTGTTGAGGCAGCAGCCTCTTCTCTCAAAGAGCTTGGCGTCTTGACCTTTGGAATAGGATCGAGGGGCTCTGATAGCAAAGAATTGCAGAGAATTTCATACGACCCCAATTATGCTCTGTCCGTGTCCGACTTCAGCGAGCTCCCAAATGTCCAAGAGCAGCTGCTGGCCTCTGTCCAGGCTGTTTCAGTTCCCATCACTCCAACTATACCGACTGTAACCGGTATGTGCATGGCCGAACTTTACGATACGCTGTGTATTGTCTTTCTACTTGATGTCCAAACTTTTTTTACGCACAGCTTAGACGGTTAATGAGGTGATGAACTGATGTGTCATTATGAAGGTTATCGACATTTACGTGGTGTTAATGATGCTGTTTTCCCCCCCTCCTAGCTGATTACGTCGCACCCAGAAAGGACGTAGTGTTTCTGCTGGACGGTTCAGATGGCACTAGGAATTCTTTCCCAGCTATGCGTGATTTTGTGCAAAGAGTAGTGGAGCAATTCAACATAGAACCAAACAGAGACCGCGTTTCTGTGGTCCAGTACAGCAGAGACGCCGAGGTCCATTTCTATCTGAACAGCTACACGACAAAGGAAGACGTTCTCGACCGTGTCAGAGGTCTGAGACACAAAGGAGGTAGACCCCTCTACACGGGGGCAGCTCTCCAGTACGTCAGAGACAATGTCTTTACTGCCTCCTCCGGCAGTAGACGGTTGGAGGGTGTGCCGCAGGTACTGATCCTGCTTAACGGGGGAAGGTCATTCGACAGTGTTGATGCAGAAGCCTCCTCTCTGAAAGAGCTTGGCGTCTTGACCTTTGGAATAGGATCGAGGGGCTCTGATAGCAGAGAACTGCAGAGAATCTCATACGACCCCAATTATGCTCTTTCCGTGTCCGACTTCAGTGAGCTTCCAAATGTCCAAGAGCAGCTGCTGGCCTCTGTCCAGGCTGTTGCAATGCCCATCACTCCAACTACCCCGACTCTCACCGGTATGTGCATGGCAGAACTTTACGGGAGCTAAGTCACAGCCTGTGCTTTGTTGATCTTCCTAAGTAGTTGCGAGCAGTGGGACCATTACCCACAGCTTAGTTAGTCGATGAGGTGGTTAAAATAATGTGGCATTCTGAAGATGTTTTCAAATGACCTGGTGTTAATGATACTGTTTTCTTTTCCTAGCTGATGGTGCCGTACCCAGAAAGGATGTAGTGTTTCTGCTGGACGGTTCAGATGGCACTAGAAATACATTCCCAGCAATGCGTGAATTTGTGCAAAGAGTAGTGGAGCAATTCAACATAGAGGCAAACAGAGACCGTGTTTCTGTGGTGCAGTACAGTAGAGACGCTGAGGTCAATTTCTATCTGAATACCTACTCAACAAAAGGGGAGATCCTGAACACTGTCAGAGGTCTGAGGCATAGAGGAGGGAGACCCCTCAACACAGGGGCAGCTCTCCAGTACGTGAGGGACAATGTCTTCACTGCCTCTGCGGGGAGTAGAAAGCAAGAGGGTGTCCCTCAGATTCTTATCCTCCTCAGTGGAGGACGATCAAGCGATAACATAGATGCACCTGCCTCTGCCCTAAATGAGAGCGGAATCTTGATTCTTGGCATTGGCACCAGAAATTCGAGCAGAGAGGTGCAGAGAATTGCCAATGATCCTACCTATGCACAGTCCATCAATGAATTCTCTGATCTTCCCAGTGTCCAGCAGCAGTTTATCAGCTCCCTCAACAATGTGCTTGTACAAATCAAGTCAACGACACCTACTGTGGCGGGTAAGACAGATTCCCACACATCTCTTGAAAACGGCACACTGAGCCCTCCTTGCAAAGTGTGCCGCAGACAGTAAATGGTTCATGTTAGCAATGCAAATTAGCCTAAGAAGCCATGGGTTTGAACTCTTTGGGGGTGTTTAGCAGTGCTGAGTTTTAAAGTGTTTGTTTGTTTGCTCGTTCATGAGTTTTAGGCACAGTTTTTGTCTTTTGATGAAAATATCCTTTAGATTATACACCTCGTTTTGTCATGTTGTATTCATTAGGTTTAGGCAGCTCTACTCTGACCAAATTGAGATTCTATTTTAGCACACAGTCATAACATTTGACCGTTAGATTGGCTGTAAAATAGCTGAAAGGATAGGAGAGTTGTTTCCCTATTGTAGTTGCCGAGTAGAGCACGCATACGCCCCGCAGACAATGTCAGATACCCAGGGCTCACTTGACTTTGTGTTCCATTACCCATAGCTGAGCGAAGGATGACTAGGAGGGATGTAGTGTTCCTGCTGGATGGTTCAGATGGCACAAGGAGCTCTTTCCCTGCAATGCGTGACTTTGTTGAGAGGATGGTGGAGAGACTGAATGTGTCTGAGAGCAGAGACCGTGTGTCTGTGGTCCAGTACAGCAGAGATCCAGAGGCCCATTTCTATCTTAACACATACTCAAGAAAGGAGGACGTGCTTGACACGCTCAGGGGTCTAAGGCACAAAGGAGGGAGACCCCTCAACACAGGGGCAGCTCTGCAGTACGTGAGGGACAATGTCTTCACTGCCTCTGCTGGAAGCAGACTTGTAGAAGGTGTGCCTCAGTTACTGATTCTGCTGAGTGGTGGAAGGTCATTTGATAATGTTGACACACCAGCCTCATCCCTGAAGGAGCTGGGAGTGCTTATCTTTGGGATAGGATCAAGGAGCTCAGACAGCAGGGAACTCCAGAAGATCTCCCATGAGCCCAGTTATGCACTCTCAGTGAGTGACTTCGCTGACCTTCCCAGTGTCCAACAGCAGCTTTTCACCAACATTAACACGGTCTTTGTAGAGGCCACGTCTATCACTACCACAACGATAGGTAAGAAAAAGCCAAACCGGCTTGCTGTAATTCCTCCCATTTTAATATGGTTATAGAGACATGTGCCTTATTGTTCCTCTAGTCCTAATGAATTGCAGAAGGAAATGTATTTCTTCCTGAAGAGTAAAACCTAATGGGAGGTGACACTATATCGAAAACACAAAAAGAATGATTGAGCACCAAGTGTGTAATACATTGTGTTTTTTTCTCTCTCTCTCTCCTTACAATGTCCCCCACCTGATCCATGAATGTCTGTTTCTTAGCTGAGGGCCGTAGACAGAGGAGAGATGTTGTCTTCCTGCTGGATGGATCAGATGGCACTAGGAATGGGTTCCCAGCAATGAAAGAATTTGTGCAAAGAATGGTGGAGAAATTGGAAGTAGCTGAGAACAGAGATCGCGTTTCTGTGGTCCAGTACAGCAGAGACCCAGAGGCCCATTTCTATCTGAACACGTACACGACAAAGGAAGAAGTTCTTGACAGTGTCAGAGGTCTGCGGCACAAAGGAGGCAGACCCCTCTACACGGGGGCAGCGCTCCAGTATGTCAGAGACAATGTCTTTACTGCCTCCTCCGGCAGCAGACGGCTGGAGGGTGTGCCGCAGATACTGGTTTTGCTTAGCGGGGGAAGGTCATTTGACAGTGTTGAGGCAGCAGCCTCTTCTCTCAAAGAGCTTGGCGTCTTGACCTTTGGAATAGGATCGAGGGGCTCTGATAGCAAAGAATTGCAGAGAATTTCATACGACCCCAATTATGCTCTGTCCGTGTCCGACTTCAGCGAGCTCCCAAATGTCCAAGAGCAGCTGCTGGCCTCTGTCCAGGCTGTTTCAGTTCCCATCACTCCAACTATACCGACTGTAACCGGTATGTGCATGGCCGAACTTTACGATACGCTGTGTATTGCCTTTCTACTTGATGTCCAAACTTTTTTTACGCACAGCTTAGACGGTTAATGAGGTGATGAACTGATGTGTCATTATGAAGGTTATCGACATTTACGTGGTGTTAATGATGCTGTTTTCCCCCCCTCCTAGCTGATTACGTCGCACCCAGAAAGGACGTAGTGTTTCTGCTGGACGGTTCAGATGGCACTAGGAATTCTTTCCCAGCTATGCGTGATTTTGTGCAAAGAGTAGTGGAGCAATTCAACATAGAACCAAACAGAGACCGCGTTTCTGTGGTCCAGTACAGCAGAGACGCCGAGGTCCATTTCTATCTGAACAGCTACACGACAAAGGAAGACGTTCTCGACCGTGTCAGAGGTCTGAGACACAAAGGAGGTAGACCCCTCTACACGGGGGCAGCTCTCCAGTACGTCAGAGACAATGTCTTTACTGCCTCCTCCGGCAGTAGACGGTTGGAGGGTGTGCCGCAGGTACTGATCCTGCTTAACGGGGGAAGGTCATTCGACAGTGTTGATGCAGAAGCCTCCTCTCTGAAAGAGCTTGGCGTCTTGACCTTTGGAATAGGATCGAGGGGCTCTGATAGCAGAGAACTGCAGAGAATCTCATACGACCCCAATTATGCTCTTTCCGTGTCCGACTTCAGTGAGCTTCCAAATGTCCAAGAGCAGCTGCTGGCCTCTGTCCAGGCTGTTGCAATGCCCATCACTCCAACTACCCCGACTCTCACCGGTACGTGCATGGCAGAACTTTACGGGAGCTAAGTCACAGCCTGTGCTTTGTTGATCTTCCTAAGTAGTTGCGAGCAGTGGGACCATTACCCACAGCTTAGTTAGTCGATGAGGTGGTTAAAATAATGTGGCATTCTGAAGATGTTTTCAAATGACCTGGTGTTAATGACACTGTTTTCTTTTCCTAGCTGATGGTGCCGTACCCAGAAAGGATGTAGTGTTTCTGCTGGACGGTTCAGATGGCACTAGAAATACATTCCCAGCAATGCGTGAATTTGTGCAAAGAGTAGTGGAGCAATTCAACATAGAGGCAAACAGAGACCGTGTTTCTGTGGTGCAGTACAGTAGAGACGCTGAGGTCAATTTCTATCTGAATACCTACTCAACAAAAGGGGAGATCCTGAACACTGTCAGAGGTCTGAGGCATAGAGGAGGGAGACCCCTCAACACAGGGGCAGCTCTCCAGTACGTGAGGGACAATGTCTTCACTGCCTCGGCGGGGAGTAGAAAGCAAGAGGGTGTCCCTCAGATTCTTATCCTCCTCAGTGGAGGACGATCAAGCGATAACATAGATGCACCTGCCTCTGCCCTGAAAGAGAGCGGAATCTTGATTCTTGGCATTGGCACCAGAAATTCGAGCAGAGAGGTGCAGAGAATTGCCAATGATCCTACCTATGCACAGTCCATCAATGAATTCTCTGATCTTCCCAGTGTCCAGCAGCAGTTTATCAGCTCCCTCAACAATGTGCTTGTACAAATCAAGTCAACGACACCTACTGTGGCGGGTAAGACAGATTCCCACACGTCTCTTGAAAACGGCACACTGAGCCCTCCTTGCAAAGTGTGCCGCAGACAGTAAATGGTTCATGTTAGCAATGCAAATTAGCCTAAGAAGCCATGGGTTTGAACTCTTTGGGGTGTTTAGCAGTGCTGAGTTTTAAAGTGTTTGTTTGTTTGCTCGTTCATGAGTTTTAGGCACAGTTTTTGTCTTTTGATGAAAATATCCTTTAGATTATACACCTCGTTTTGTCATGTTGTATTCATTAGGTTTAGGCAGCTCTACTCTGACCAAATTGAGATTCTATTTTAGCACACAGTCATAACATTTGACCGTTAGATTGGCTGTAAAATAGCTGAAAGGATAGGAGAGTTGTTTCCCTATTGTAGTTGCCGAGTAGAGCACGCATACGCCCCGCAGACAATGTCAGATACCCAGGGCTCACGTGACTTTGTGTTCCATTACCCATAGCTGAGCGAAGGATGACTAGGAGGGATGTAGTGTTCCTGCTGGATGGTTCAGATGGCACAAGGAGCTCTTTCCCTGCAATGCGTGACTTTGTTGAGAGGATGGTGGAGAGACTGAATGTGTCTGAGAGCAGAGACCGTGTGTCTGTGGTCCAGTACAGCAGAGATCCAGAGGCCCATTTCTATCTTAACACATACTCAAGAAAGGAGGACGTGCTTGACACGCTCAGGGGTCTAAGGCACAAAGGAGGGAGACCCCTCAACACAGGGGCAGCTCTGCAGTACGTGAGGGACAATGTCTTCACTGCCTCTGCTGGAAGCAGACTTGTAGAAGGTGTGCCTCAGTTACTGATTCTGCTGAGTGGTGGAAGGTCATTTGATAATGTTGACACACCAGCCTCATCCCTGAAGGAGCTGGGAGTGCTTATCTTTGGGATAGGATCAAGGAGCTCAGACAGCAGGGAACTCCAGAAGATCTCCCATGAGCCCAGTTATGCACTCTCAGTGAGTGACTTCGCTGACCTTCCCAGTGTCCAACAGCAGCTTTTCACCAACATTAACACGGTCTTTGTAGAGGCCACGTCTATCACTACCACAACGATAGGTAAGAAAAAGCCAAACCGGCTTGCTGTAATTCCTCCCATTTTAATATGGTTATAGAGACATGTGCCTTATTGTTCCTCTAGTCCTAATGAATTGCAGAAGGAAATGTATTTCTTCCTGAAGAGTAAAACCTAATGGGAGGTGACACTATATCGAAAACACAAAAAGAATGATTGAGCACCAAGTGTGTAATACATTGTGTTTTTTTCTCTCTCTCTCTCCTTACAATGTCCCCCACCTGATCCATGAATGTCTGTTTCTTAGCTGAGGGCCGTAGACAGAGGAGAGATGTTGTCTTCCTGCTGGATGGATCAGATGGCACTAGGAATGGGTTCCCAGCAATGAAAGAATTTGTGCAAAGAATGGTGGAGAAATTGGAAGTAGCTGAGAACAGAGATCGCGTTTCTGTGGTCCAGTACAGCAGAGACCCAGAGGCCCATTTCTATCTGAACACGTACACGACAAAGGAAGAAGTTCTTGACAGTGTCAGAGGTCTGCGGCACAAAGGAGGCAGACCCCTCTACACGGGGGCAGCGCTCCAGTATGTCAGAGACAATGTCTTTACTGCCTCCTCCGGCAGCAGACGGCTGGAGGGTGTGCCGCAGATACTGGTTTTGCTTAGCGGGGGAAGGTCATTTGACAGTGTTGAGGCAGCAGCCTCTTCTCTCAAAGAGCTTGGCGTCTTGACCTTTGGAATAGGATCGAGGGGCTCTGATAGCAAAGAATTGCAGAGAATTTCATACGACCCCAATTATGCTCTGTCCGTGTCCGACTTCAGCGAGCTCCCAAATGTCCAAGAGCAGCTGCTGGCCTCTGTCCAGGCTGTTTCAGTTCCCATCACTCCAACTATACCGACTGTAACCGGTATGTGCATGGCCGAACTTTACGATACGCTGTGTATTGTCTTTCTACTTGATGTCCAAACTTTTTTTACGCACAGCTTAGACGGTTAATGAGGTGATGAACTGATGTGTCATTATGAAGGTTATCGACATTTACGTGGTGTTAATGATGCTGTTTTCCCCCCCTCCTAGCTGATTACGTCGCACCCAGAAAGGACGTAGTGTTTCTGCTGGACGGTTCAGATGGCACTAGGAATTCTTTCCCAGCTATGCGTGATTTTGTGCAAAGAGTAGTGGAGCAATTCAACATAGAACCAAACAGAGACCGCGTTTCTGTGGTCCAGTACAGCAGAGACGCCGAGGTCCATTTCTATCTGAACAGCTACACGACAAAGGAAGACGTTCTCGACCGTGTCAGAGGTCTGAGACACAAAGGAGGTAGACCCCTCTACACGGGGGCAGCTCTCCAGTACGTCAGAGACAATGTCTTTACTGCCTCCTCCGGCAGTAGACGGTTGGAGGGTGTGCCGCAGGTACTGATCCTGCTTAACGGGGGAAGGTCATTCGACAGTGTTGATGCAGAAGCCTCCTCTCTGAAAGAGCTTGGCGTCTTGACCTTTGGAATAGGATCGAGGGGCTCTGATAGCAGAGAACTGCAGAGAATCTCATACGACCCCAATTATGCTCTTTCCGTGTCCGACTTCAGTGAGCTTCCAAATGTCCAAGAGCAGCTGCTGGCCTCTGTCCAGGCTGTTGCAATGCCCATCACTCCAACTACCCCGACTCTCACCGGTATGTGCATGGCAGAACTTTACGGGAGCTAAGTCACAGCCTGTGCTTTGTTGATCTTCCTAAGTAGTTGCGAGCAGTGGGACCATTACCCACAGCTTAGTTAGTCGATGAGGTGGTTAAAATAATGTGGCATTCTGAAGATGTTTTCAAATGACCTGGTGTTAATGACACTGTTTTCTTTTCCTAGCTGATGGTGCCGTACCCAGAAAGGATGTAGTGTTTCTGCTGGACGGTTCAGATGGCACTAGAAATACATTCCCAGCAATGCGTGAATTTGTGCAAAGAGTAGTGGAGCAATTCAACATAGAGGCAAACAGAGACCGTGTTTCTGTGGTGCAGTACAGTAGAGACGCTGAGGTCAATTTCTATCTGAATACCTACTCAACAAAAGGGGAGATCCTGAACACTGTCAGAGGTCTGAGGCATAGAGGAGGGAGACCCCTCAACACAGGGGCAGCTCTCCAGTACGTGAGGGACAATGTCTTCACTGCCTCGGCGGGGAGTAGAAAGCAAGAGGGTGTCCCTCAGATTCTTATCCTCCTCAGTGGAGGACGATCAAGCGATAACATAGATGCACCTGCCTCTGCCCTGAAAGAGAGCGGAATCTTGATTCTTGGCATTGGCACCAGAAATTCGAGCAGAGAGGTGCAGAGAATTGCCAATGATCCTACCTATGCACAGTCCATCAATGAATTCTCTGATCTTCCCAGTGTCCAGCAGCAGTTTATCAGCTCCCTCAACAATGTGCTTGTACAAATCAAGTCAACGACACCTACTGTGGCGGGTAAGACAGATTCCCACACGTCTCTTGAAAACGGCACACTGAGCCCTCCTTGCAAAGTGTGCCGCAGACAGTAAATGGTTCATGTTAGCAATGCAAATTAGCCTAAGAAGCCATGGGTTTGAACTCTTTGGGGTGTTTAGCAGTGCTGAGTTTTAAAGTGTTTGTTTGTTTGCTCGTTCATGAGTTTTAGGCACAGTTTTTGTCTTTTGATGAAAATATCCTTTAGATTATACACCTCGTTTTGTCATGTTGTATTCATTAGGTTTAGGCAGCTCTACTCTGACCAAATTGAGATTCTATTTTAGCACACAGTCATAACATTTGACCGTTAGATTGGCTGTAAAATAGCTGAAAGGATAGGAGAGTTGTTTCCCTATTGTAGTTGCCGAGTAGAGCACGCATACGCCCCGCAGACAATGTCAGATACCCAGGGCTCACGTGACTTTGTGTTCCATTACCCATAGCTGAGCGAAGGATGACTAGGAGGGATGTAGTGTTCCTGATGGATGGTTCAGATGGCACAAGGAGCTCTTTCCCTGCAATGCGTGACTTTGTTGAGAGGATGGTGGAGAGACTGAATGTGTCTGAGAGCAGAGACCGTGTGTCTGTGGTCCAGTACAGCAGAGATCCAGAGGCCCATTTCTATCTTAACACATACTCAAGAAAGGAGGACGTGCTTGACACGCTCAGGGGTCTAAGGCACAAAGGAGGGAGACCCCTCAACACAGGGGCAGCTCTGCAGTACGTGAGGGACAATGTCTTCACTGCCTCTGCTGGAAGCAGACTTGTAGAAGGTGTGCCTCAGTTACTGATTCTGCTGAGTGGTGGAAGGTCATTTGATAATGTTGACACACCAGCCTCATCCCTGAAGGAGCTGGGAGTGCTTATCTTTGGGATAGGATCAAGGAGCTCAGACAGCAGGGAACTCCAGAAGATCTCCCATGAGCCTAGTTATGCACTCTCAGTGAGTGACTTCGCTGACCTTCCCAGTGTCCAACAGCAGCTTTTCACCAACATAAACACGGTCTTTGTAGAGGCCACGTCTACCACTACCACAACGATAGGTAAGACAAAGCCAAACCGGCTTGCTGTAATTCCTCCCATTTTAATATGGTTATAGAGACATGTGCCTTATTGTTCCTCTAGTCCTAATGAATTGCAGAAGGAAATGTATTTCTTCCTGAAGAGTAAAACCTAATGGGAGGTGACACTATATCGAAAACACAAAAAGAATGATTGAGCACCAAGTGTGTAATACATTGTGTTTTTTTCTCTCTCTCTCTCCTTACAATGTCCCCCACCTGATCCATGAATGTCTGTTTCTTAGCTGAGGGCCGTAGACAGAGGAGAGATGTTGTCTTCCTGCTGGATGGATCAGATGGCACTAGGAATGGGTTCCCAGCAATGAAAGAATTTGTGCAAAGAATGGTGGAGAAATTGGAAGTAGCTGAGAACAGAGATCGCGTTTCTGTGGTCCAGTACAGCAGAGACCCAGAGGCCCATTTCTATCTGAACACGTACACAACAAAGGAAGAAGTTCTTGACAGTGTCAGAGGTCTGCGGCACAAAGGAGGCAGACCCCTCTACACGGGGGCAGCGCTCCAGTATGTCAGAGACAATGTCTTTACTGCCTCCTCCGGCAGCAGACGGCTGGAGGGTGTGCCGCAGATACTGGTTTTGCTTAGCGGGGGAAGGTCATTTGACAGTGTTGAGGCAGCAGCCTCTTCTCTCAAAGAGCTTGGCGTCTTGACCTTTGGAATAGGATCGAGGGGCTCTGATAGCAAAGAATTGCAGAGAATTTCATACGACCCCAATTATGCTCTGTCCGTGTCCGACTTCAGCGAGCTCCCAAATGTCCAAGAGCAGCTGGTGGCCTCTGTCCAGGCTGTTTCAGTTCCCATCACTCCAACTATACCGACTGTAACCGGTATGTGCATGGCCGAACTTTACGATACGCTGTGTATTGTCTTTCTACTTGATGTCCAAACTTTTTTTACGCACAGCTTAGACGGTTAATGAGGTGATGAACTGATGTGTCATTATGAAGGTCATCGACATTTACGTGGTGTTAATGATGCTGTTTTCCCCCCCTCCTAGCTGATTACGTCGCACCCAGAAAGGACGTAGTGTTTCTGCTGGACGGTTCAGATGGCACTAGGAATTCTTTCCCAGCTATGCGTGATTTTGTGCAAAGAGTAGTGGAGCAATTCAACATAGAACCAAACAGAGACCGCGTTTCTGTGGTCCAGTACAGCAGAGACGCCGAGGTCCATTTCTATCTGAACAGCTACACGACAAAGGAAGACGTTCTCGACCGTGTCAGAGGTCTGAGACACAAAGGAGGTAGACCCCTCTACACGGGGGCAGCTCTCCAGTACGTCAGAGACAATGTCTTTACTGCCTCCTCCGGCAGTAGACGGTTGGAGGGTGTGCCGCAGGTACTGATCCTGCTTAATGGGGGAAGGTCATTCGACAGTGTTGATGCAGAAGCCTCCTCTCTGAAAGAGCTTGGCGTCTTGACCTTTGGAATAGGATCGAGGGGCTCTGATAGCAGAGAACTGCAGAGAATCTCATACAACCCCAATTATGCTCTTTCCGTGTCCGACTTCAGTGAGCTTCCAAATGTCCAAGAGCAGCTGCTGGCCTCTGTCCAGGCTGTTGCAATGCCCATCACTCCAACTACCCCGACTCTCACCGGTACGTGCATGGCAGAACTTTACGGGAGCTAAGTCACAGCCTGTGCTTTGTTGATCTTCCTAAGTAGTTGCGAGCAGTGGGACCATTACCCACAGCTTAGTTAGTCGATGAGGTGGTTAAAATAATGTGGCATTCTGAAGATGTTTTCAAATGACCTGGTGTTAATGACACTGTTTTCTTTTCCTAGCTGATGGTGCCGTACCCAGAAAGGATGTAGTGTTTCTGCTGGACGGTTCAGATGGCACTAGAAATACATTCCCAGCAATGCGTGAATTTGTGCAAAGAGTAGTGGAGCAATTCAACATAGAGGCAAACAGAGACCGTGTTTCTGTGGTGCAGTACAGTAGAGACGCTGAGGTCAATTTCTATCTGAATACCTACTCAACAAAAGGGGAGATCCTGAACACTGTCAGAGGTCTGAGGCATAGAGGAGGGAGACCCCTCAACACAGGGGCAGCTCTCCAGTACGTGAGGGACAATGTCTTCACTGCCTCGGCGGGGAGTAGAAAGCAAGAGGGTGTCCCTCAGATTCTTATCCTCCTCAGTGGAGGACGATCAAGCGATAACATAGATGCACCTGCCTCTGCCCTGAAAGAGAGCGGAATCTTGATTCTTGGCATTGGCACCAGAAATTCGAGCAGAGAGGTGCAGAGAATTGCCAATGATCCTACCTATGCACAGTCCATCAATGAATTCTCTGATCTTCCCAGTGTCCAGCAGCAGTTTATCAGCTCCCTCAACAATGTGCTTGTACAAATCAAGTCAACGACACCTACTGTGGCGGGTAAGACAGATTCCCACACGTCTCTTGAAAACGGCACACTGAGCCCTCCTTGCAAAGTGTGCCGCAGACAGTAAATGGTTCATGTTAGCAATGCAAATTAGCCTAAGAAGCCATGGGTTTGAACTCTTTGGGGTGTTTAGCAGTGCTGAGTTTTAAAGTGTTTGTTTGTTTGCTCGTTCATGAGTTTTAGGCACAGTTTTTGTCTTTTGATGAAAATATCCTTTAGATTATACACCTCGTTTTGTCATGTTGTATTCATTAGGTTTAGGCAGCTCTACTCTGACCAAATTGAGATTCTATTTTAGCACACAGTCATAACATTTGACCGTTAGATTGGCTGTAAAATAGCTGAAAGGATAGGAGAGTTGTTTCCCTATTGTAGTTGCCGAGTAGAGCACGCATACGCCCCGCAGACAATGTCAGATACCCAGGGCTCACGTGACTTTGTGTTCCATTACCCATAGCTGAGCGAAGGATGACTAGGAGGGATGTAGTGTTCCTGATGGATGGTTCAGATGGCACAAGGAGCTCTTTCCCTGCAATGCGTGACTTTGTTGAGAGGATGGTGGAGAGACTGAATGTGTCTGAGAGCAGAGACCGTGTGTCTGTGGTCCAGTACAGCAGAGATCCAGAGGCCCATTTCTATCTTAACACATACTCAAGAAAGGAGGACGTGCTTGACACGCTCAAGGGTCTAAGGCACAAAGGAGGGAGACCCCTCAACACAGGGGCAGCTCTGCAGTACGTGAGGGACAATGTCTTCACTGCCTCTGCTGGAAGCAGACTTGTAGAAGGTGTGCCTCAGTTACTGATTCTGCTGAGTGGTGGAAGGTCATTTGATAATGTTGACACACCAGCCTCATCCCTGAAGGAGCTGGGAGTGCTTATCTTTGGGATAGGATCAAGGAGCTCAGACAGCAGGGAACTCCAGAAGATCTCCCATGAGCCTAGTTATGCACTCTCAGTGAGTGACTTCGCTGACCTTCCCAGTGTCCAACAGCAGCTTTTCACCAACATAAACACGGTCTTTGTAGAGGCCACGTCTACCACTACCACAACGATAGGTAAGACAAAGCCAAACCGGCTTGCTGTAATTCCTCCCATTTTAATATGGTTATAGAGACATGTGCCTTATTGTTCCTCTAGTCCTAATGAATTGCAGAAGGAAATGTATTTCTTCCTGAAGAGTAAAACCTAATGGGAGGTGACACTATATCGAAAAAACAAAAAGAATGATTGAGCACCAAGTGTGTAATACATTGTGTTTTTTTCTCTCTCTCTCTCCTTACAATGTCCCCCACCTGATCCATGAATGTCTGTTTCTTAGCTGAGGGCCGTAGACAGAGGAGAGATGTTGTCTTCCTGCTGGATGGATCAGATGGCACTAGGAATGGGTTCCCAGCAATGAAAGAATTTGTGCAAAGAATGGTGGAGAAATTGGAAGTAGCTGAGAACAGAGATCGCGTTTCTGTGGTCCAGTACAGCAGAGACCCAGAGGCCCATTTCTATCTGAATACGTACACGACAAAGGAAGAAGTTCTTGACAGTGTCAGAGGTCTGCGGCACAAAGGAGGCAGACCCCTCTACATGGGGGCAGCGCTCCAGTATGTCAGAGACAATGTCTTTACTGCCTCCTCCGGCAGCAGACGGCTGGAGGGTGTGCCGCAGATACTGGTTTTGCTTAGCGGGGGAAGGTCATTTGACAGTGTTGAGGCAGCAGCCTCTTCTCTCAAAGAGCTTGGCGTCTTGACCTTTGGAATAGGATCGAGGGGCTCTGATAGCAAAGAATTGCAGAGAATTTCATACGACCCCAATTATGCTCTGTCCGTGTCCGACTTCAGCGAGCTCCCAAATGTCCAAGAGCAGCTGGTGGCCTCTGTCCAGGCTGTTTCAGTTCCCATCACTCCAACTATACCGACTGTAACCGGTATGTGCATGGCCGAACTTTACGATACGCTGTGTATTGTCTTTCTACTTGATGTCCAAACTTTTTTTACGCACAGCTTAGACGGTTAATGAGGTGATGAACTGATGTGTCATTATGAAGGTCATCGACATTTACGTGGTGTTAATGATGCTGTTTTCCCCCCCTCCTAGCTGATTACGTCGCACCCAGAAAGGACGTAGTGTTTCTGCTGGACGGTTCAGATGGCACTAGGAATTCTTTCCCAGCTATGCGTGATTTTGTGCAAAGAGTAGTGGAGCAATTCAACATAGAACCAAACAGAGACCGCGTTTCTGTGGTCCAGTACAGCAGAGACGCCGAGGTCCATTTCTATCTGAACAGCTACACGACAAAGGAAGACGTTCTCGACCGTGTCAGAGGTCTGAGACACAAAGGAGGTAGACCCCTCTACACGGGGGCAGCTCTCCAGTACGTCAGAGACAATGTCTTTACTGCCTCCTCCGGCAGTAGACGGTTGGAGGGTGTGCCGCAGGTACTGATCCTGCTTAACGGGGGAAGGTCATTCGACAGTGTTGATGCAGAAGCCTCCTCTCTGAAAGAGCTTGGCGTCTTGACCTTTGGAATAGGATCGAGGGGCTCTGATAGCAGAGAACTGCAGAGAATCTCATACGACCCCAATTATGCTCTTTCCGTGTCCGACTTCAGTGAGCTTCCAAATGTCCAAGAGCAGCTGCTGGCCTCTGTCCAGGCTGTTGCAATGCCCATCACTCCATCTACCCCGACTCTCACCGGTACGTGCATGGCAGAACTTTACGGGAGCTAAGTCACAGCCTGTGCTTTGTTGATCTTCCTAAGTAGTTGCGAGCAGTGGGACCATTACCCACAGCTTAGTTAGTCGATGAGGTGGTTAAAATAATGTGGCATTCTGAAGATGTTTTCAAATGACCTGGTGTTAATGACACTGTTTTCTTTTCCTAGCTGATGGTGCCGTACCCAGAAAGGATGTAGTGTTTCTGCTGGACGGTTCAGATGGCACTAGAAATACATTCCCAGCAATGCGTGAATTTGTGCAAAGAGTAGTGGAGCAATTCAACATAGAGGCAAACAGAGACCGTGTTTCTGTGGTGCAGTACAGTAGAGACGCTGAGGTCAATTTCTATCTGAATACCTACTCAACAAAAGGGGAGATCCTGAACACTGTCAGAGGTCTGAGGCATAGAGGAGGGAGACCCCTCAACACAGGGGCAGCTCTCCAGTACGTGAGGGACAATGTCTTCACTGCCTCGGCGGGGAGTAGAAAGCAAGAGGGTGTCCCTCAGATTCTTATCCTCCTCAGTGGAGGACGATCAAGCGATAACATAGATGCACCTGCCTCTGCCCTGAAAGAGAGCGGAATCTTGATTCTTGGCATTGGCACCAGAAATTCGAGCAGAGAGGTGCAGAGAATTGCCAATGATCCTACCTATGCACAGTCCATCAATGAATTCTCTGATCTTCCCAGTGTCCAGCAGCAGTTTATCAGCTCCCTCAACAATGTGCTTGTACAAATCAAGTCAACGACACCTACTGTGGCGGGTAAGACAGATTCCCACACGTCTCTTGAAAACGGCACACTGAGCCCTCCTTGCAAAGTGTGCCGCAGACAGTAAATGGTTCATGTTAGCAATGCAAATTAGCCTAAGAAGCCATGGGTTTGAACTCTTTGGGGTGTTTAGCAGCGCTGAGTTTTAAAGTGTTTGTTTGTTTGCTCGTTCATGAGTTTTAGGCACAGTTTTTGTCTTTTGATGAAAATATCCTTTAGATTATACACCTCGTTTTGTCATGTTGTATTCATTAGGTTTAGGCAGCTCTACTCTGACCAAATTGAGATTCTATTTTAGCACACAGTCATAACATTTGACCGTTAGATTGGCTGTAAAATAGCTGAAAGGATAGGAGAGTTGTTTCCCTATTGTAGTTGCCGAGTAGAGCACGCATACGCCCCGCAGACAATGTCAGATACCCAGGGCTCACGTGACTTTGTGTTCCATTACCCATAGCTGAGCGAAGGATGACTAGGAGGGATGTAGTGTTCCTGATGGATGGTTCAGATGGCACAAGGAGCTCTTTCCCTGCAATGCGTGACTTTGTTGAGAAGATGGTGGAGAGACTGAATGTGTCTGAGAGCAGAGACCGTGTGTCTGTGGTCCAGTACAGCAGAGATCCAGAGGCCCATTTCTATCTTAACACATACTCAAGAAAGGAGGACGTGCTTGACACGCTCAGGGGTCTAAGGCACAAAGGAGGGAGACCCCTCAACACAGGGGCAGCTCTGCAGTACGTGAGGGACAATGTCTTCACTGCCTCTGCTGGAAGCAGACTTGTAGAAGGTGTGCCTCAGTTACTGATTCTGCTGAGTGGTGGAAGGTCATTTGATAATGTTGACACACCAGCCTCATCCCTGAAGGAGCTGGGAGTGCTTATCTTTGGGATAGGATCAAGGAGCTCAGACAGCAGGGAACTCCAGAAGATCTCCCATGAGCCTAGTTATGCACTCTCAGTGAGTGACTTCGCTGACCTTCCCAGTGTCCAACAGCAGCTTTTCACCAACATAAACACGGTCTTTGTAGAGGCCACGTCTACCACTACCACGATAGGTAAGACAAAGCCAAACCGGCTTGCTGTAATTCCTCCCATTTTAATATGGTTATAGAGACATGTGCCTTATTGTTCCTCTAGTCCTAATGAATTGCAGAAGGAAATGTATTTCTTCCTGAAGAGTAAAACCTAATGGGAGGTGACACTATATCGAAAACACAAAAAGAATGATTGAGCACCAAGTGTGTAATACATTGTGTTTTTTTCTCTCTCTCTCTCCTTACAATGTCCCCCACCTGATCCATGAATGTCTGTTTCTTAGCTGAGGGCCGTAGACAGAGGAGAGATGTTGTCTTCCTGCTGGATGGATCAGATGGCACTAGGAATGGGTTCCCAGCAATGAAAGAATTTGTGCAAAGAATGGTGGAGAAATTGGAAGTAGCTGAGAACCGAGATCGCGTTTCTGTGGTCCAGTACAGCAGAGACCCAGAGGCCCATTTCTATCTGAATACGTACACGACAAAGGAAGAAGTTCTTGACAGTGTCAGAGGTCTGCGGCACAAAGGAGGCAGACCCCTCTACATGGGGGCAGCGCTCCAGTATGTCAGAGACAATGTCTTTACTGCCTCCTCCGGCAGCAGACGGCTGGAGGGTGTGCCGCAGATACTGGTTTTGCTTAGCGGGGGAAGGTCATTTGACAGTGTTGAGGCAGCAGCCTCTTCTCTCAAAGAGCTTGGCGTCTTGACCTTTGGAATAGGATCGAGGGGCTCTGATAGCAAAGAATTGCAGAGAATTTCATACGACCCCAATTATGCTCTGTCCGTGTCCGACTTCAGCGAGCTCCCAAATGTCCAAGAGCAGCTGGTGGCCTCTGTCCAGGCTGTTTCAGTTCCCATCACTCCAACTATACCGACTGTAACCGGTATGTGCATGGCCGAACTTTACGATACGCTGTGTATTGTCTTTCTACTTGATGTCCAAACTTTTTTTACGCACAGCTTAGACGGTTAATGAGGTGATGAACTGATGTGTCATTATGAAGGTCATCGACATTTACGTGGTGTTAATGATGCTGTTTTCCCCCCCTCCTAGCTGATTACGTCGCACCCAGAAAGGACGTAGTGTTTCTGCTGGACGGTTCAGATGGCACTAGGAATTCTTTCCCATCTATGCGTGATTTTGTGCAAAGAGTAGTGGAGCAATTCAACATAGAACCAAACAGAGACCGCGTTTCTGTGGTCCAGTACAGCAGAGACGCCGAGGTCCATTTCTATCTGAACAGCTACACGACAAAGGAAGACGTTCTCGACCGTGTCAGAGGTCTGAGACACAAAGGAGGTAGACCCCTCTACACGGGGGCAGCTCTCCAGTATGTCAGAGACAATGTCTTTACTGCCTCCTCCGGCAGTAGACGGTTGGAGGGTGTGCCGCAGGTACTGATCCTGCTTAACGGGGGAAGGTCATTCGACAGTGTTGATGCAGAAGCCTCCTCTCTGAAAGAGCTTGGCGTCTTGACCTTTGGAATAGGATCGAGGGGCTCTGATAGCAGAGAACTGCAGAGAATCTCATACGACCCCAATTATGCTCTTTCCGTGTCCGACTTCAGTGAGCTTCCAAATGTCCAAGAGCAGCTGCTGGCCTCTGTCCAGGCTGTTGCAATGCCCATCACTCCAACTACCCCGACTCTCACCGGTACGTGCATGGCAGAACTTTACGGGAGCTAAGTCACAGCCTGTGCTTTGTTGATCTTCCTAAGTAGTTGCGAGCAGTGGGACCATTACCCACAGCTTAGTTAGTCGATGAGGTGGTTAAAATAATGTGGCATTCTGAAGATGTTTTCAAATGACCTGGTGTTAATGACACTGTTTTCTTTTCCTAGCTGATGGTGCCGTACCCAGAAAGGATGTAGTGTTTCTGCTGGACGGTTCAGATGGCACTAGAAATACATTCCCAGCAATGCGTGAATTTGTGCAAAGAGTAGTGGAGCAATTCAACATAGAGGCAAACAGAGACCGTGTTTCTGTGGTGCAGTACAGTAGAGACGCTGAGGTCAATTTCTATCTGAATACCTACTCAACAAAAGGGGAGATCCTGAACACTGTCAGAGGTCTGAGGCATAGAGGAGGGAGACCCCTCAACACAGGGGCAGCTCTCCAGTACGTGAGGGACAATGTCTTCACTGCCTCGGCGGGGAGTAGAAAGCAAGAGGGTGTCCCTCAGATTCTTATCCTCCTCAGTGGAGGACGATCAAGCGATAACATAGATGCACCTGCCTCTGCCCTGAAAGAGAGCGGAATCTTGATTCTTGGCATTGGCACCAGAAATTCGAGCAGAGAGGTGCAGAGAATTGCCAATGATCCTACCTATGCACAGTCCATCAATGAATTCTCTGATCTTCCCAGTGTCCAGCAGCAGTTTATCAGCTCCCTCAACAATGTGCTTGTACAAATCAAGTCAACGACACCTACTGTGGCGGGTAAGACAGATTCCCACACGTCTCTTGAAAACGGCACACTGAGCCCTCCTTGCAAAGTGTGCCGCAGACAGTAAATGGTTCATGTTAGCAATGCAAATTAGCCTAAGAAGCCATGGGTTTGAACTCTTTGGGGTGTTTAGCAGCGCTGAGTTTTAAAGTGTTTGTTTGTTTGCTCGTTCATGAGTTTTAGGCACAGTTTTTGTCTTTTGATGAAAATATCCTTTAGATTATACACCTCGTTTTGTCATGTTGTATTCATTAGGTTTAGGCAGCTCTACTCTGACCAAATTGAGATTCTATTTTAGCACACAGTCATAACATTTGACCGTTAGATTGGCTGTAAAATAGCTGAAAGGATAGGAGAGTTGTTTCCCTATTGTAGTTGCCGAGTAGAGCACGCATACGCCCCGCAGACAATGTCAGATACCCAGGGCTCACGTGACTTTGTGTTCCATTACCCATAGCTGAGCGAAGGATGACTAGGAGGGATGTAGTGTTCCTGATGGATGGTTCAGATGGCACAAGGAGCTCTTTCCCTGCAATGCGTGACTTTGTTGAGAGGATGGTGGAGAGACTGAATGTGTCTGAGAGCAGAGACCGTGTGTCTGTGGTCCAGTACAGCAGAGATCCAGAGGCCCATTTCTATCTTAACACATACTCAAGAAAGGAGGACGTGCTTGACACGCTCAGGGGTCTAAGGCACAAAGGAGGGAGACCCCTCAACACAGGGGCAGCTCTGCAGTACGTGAGGGACAATGTCTTCACTGCCTCTGCTGGAAGCAGACTTGTAGAAGGTGTGCCTCAGTTACTGATTCTGCTGAGTGGTGGAAGGTCATTTGATAATGTTGACACACCAGCCTCATCCCTGAAGGAGCTGGGAGTGCTTATCTTTGGGATAGGATCAAGGAGCTCAGACAGCAGGGAACTCCAGAAGATCTCCCATGAGCCTAGTTATGCACTCTCAGTGAGTGACTTCGCTGACCTTCCCAGTGTCCAACAGCAGCTTTTCACCAACATAAACACGGTCTTTGTAGAGGCCACGTCTACCACTACCACAACGATAGGTAAGACAAAGCCAAACCGGCTTGCTGTAATTCCTCCCATTTTAATATGGTTATAGAGACATGTGCCTTATTGTTCCTCTAGTCCTAATGAATTGCAGAAGGAAATGTATTTCTTCCTGAAGAGTAAAACCTAATGGGAGGTGACACTATATCGAAAAAACAAAAAGAATGATTGAGCACCAAGTGTGTAATACATTGTGTTTTTTTCTCTCTCTCTCTCCTTACAATGTCCCCCACCTGATCCATGAATGTCTGTTTCTTAGCTGAGGGCCGTAGACAGAGGAGAGATGTTGTCTTCCTGCTGGATGGATCAGATGGCACTAGGAATGGGTTCCCAGCAATGAAAGAATTTGTGCAAAGAATGGTGGAGAAATTGGAAGTAGCTGAGAACAGAGATCGCGTTTCTGTGGTCCAGTACAGCAGAGACCCAGAGGCCCATTTCTATCTGAATACGTACACGACAAAGGAAGAAGTTCTTGACAGTGTCAGAGGTCTGCGGCACAAAGGAGGCAGACCCCTCTACATGGGGGCAGCGCTCCAGTATGTCAGAGACAATGTCTTTACTGCCTCCTCCGGCAGCAGACGGCTGGAGGGTGTGCCGCAGATACTGGTTTTGCTTAGCGGGGGAAGGTCATTTGACAGTGTTGAGGCAGCAGCCTCTTCTCTCAAAGAGCTTGGCGTCTTGACCTTTGGAATAGGATCGAGGGGCTCTGATAGCAAAGAATTGCAGAGAATTTCATACGACCCCAATTATGCTCTGTCCGTGTCCGACTTCAGCGAGCTCCCAAATGTCCAAGAGCAGCTGGTGGCCTCTGTCCAGGCTGTTTCAGTTCCCATCACTCCAACTATACCGACTGTAACCGGTATGTGCATGGCCGAACTTTACGATACGCTGTGTATTGTCTTTCTACTTGATGTCCAAACTTTTTTTACGCACAGCTTAGACGGTTAATGAGGTGATGAACTGATGTGTCATTATGAAGGTCATCGACATTTACGTGGTGTTAATGATGCTGTTTTCCCCCCCTCCTAGCTGATTACGTCGCACCCAGAAAGGACGTAGTGTTTCTGCTGGACGGTTCAGATGGCACTAGGAATTCTTTCCCAGCTATGCGTGATTTTGTGCAAAGAGTAGTGGAGCAATTCAACATAGAACCAAACAGAGACCGCGTTTCTGTGGTCCAGTACAGCAGAGACGCCGAGGTCCATTTCTATCTGAACAGCTACACGACAAAGGAAGACGTTCTCGACCGTGTCAGAGGTCTGAGACACAAAGGAGGTAGACCCCTCTACACGGGGGCAGCTCTCCAGTACGTCAGAGACAATGTCTTTACTGCCTCCTCCGGCAGTAGACGGTTGGAGGGTGTGCCGCAGGTACTGATCCTGCTTAACGGGGGAAGGTCATTCGACAGTGTTGATGCAGAAGCCTCCTCTCTGAAAGAGCTTGGCGTCTTGACCTTTGGAATAGGATCGAGGGGCTCTGATAGCAGAGAACTGCAGAGAATCTCATACGACCCCAATTATGCTCTTTCCGTGTCCGACTTCAGTGAGCTTCCAAATGTCCAAGAGCAGCTGCTGGCCTCTGTCCAGGCTGTTGCAATGCCCATCACTCCAACTACCCCGACTCTCACCGGTACGTGCATGGCAGAACTTTACGGGAGCTAAGTCACAGCCTGTGCTTTGTTGATCTTCCTAAGTAGTTGCGAGCAGTGGGACCATTACCCACAGCTTAGTTAGTCGATGAGGTGGTTAAAATAATGTGGCATTCTGAAGATGTTTTCAAATGACCTGGTGTTAATGACACTGTTTTCTTTTCCTAGCTGATGGTGCCGTACCCAGAAAGGATGTAGTGTTTCTGCTGGACGGTTCAGATGGCACTAGAAATACATTCCCAGCAATGCGTGAATTTGTGCAAAGAGTAGTGGAGCAATTCAACATAGAGGCAAACAGAGACCGTGTTTCTGTGGTGCAGTACAGTAGAGACGCTGAGGTCAATTTCTATCTGAATACCTACTCAACAAAAGGGGAGATCCTGAACACTGTCAGAGGTCTGAGGCATAGAGGAGGGAGACCCCTCAACACAGGGGCAGCTCTCCAGTACGTGAGGGACAATGTCTTCACTGCCTCGGCGGGGAGTAGAAAGCAAGAGGGTGTCCCTCAGATTCTTATCCTCCTCAGTGGAGGACGATCAAGCGATAACATAGATGCACCTGCCTCTGCCCTGAAAGAGAGCGGAATCTTGATTCTTGGCATTGGCACCAGAAATTCGAGCAGAGAGGTGCAGAGAATTGCCAATGATCCTACCTATGCACAGTCCATCAATGAATTCTCTGATCTTCCCAGTGTCCAGCAGCAGTTTATCAGCTCCCTCAACAATGTGCTTGTACAAATCAAGTCAACGACACCTACTGTGGCGGGTAAGACAGATTCCCACACGTCTCTTGAAAACGGCACACTGAGCCCTCCTTGCAAAGTGTGCCGCAGACAGTAAATGGTTCATGTTAGCAATGCAAATTAGCCTAAGAAGCCATGGGTTTGAACTCTTTGGGGTGTTTAGCAGTGCTGAGTTTTAAAGTGTTTGTTTGTTTGCTCGTTCATGAGTTTTAGGCACAGTTTTTGTCTTTTGATGAAAATATCCTTTAGATTATACACCTCGTTTTGTCATGTTGTATTCATTAGGTTTAGGCAGCTCTACTCTGACCAAATTGAGATTCTATTTTAGCACACAGTCATAACATTTGACCGTTAGATTGGCTGTAAAATAGCTGAAAGGATAGGAGAGTTGTTTCCCTATTGTAGTTGCCGAGTAGAGCACGCATACGCCCCGCAGACAATGTCAGATACCCAGGGCTCACGTGACTTTGTGTTCCATTACCCATAGCTGAGCGAAGGATGACTAGGAGGGATGTAGTGTTCCTGATGGATGGTTCAGATGGCACAAGGAGCTCTTTCCCTGCAATGCGTGACTTTGTTGAGAGGATGGTGGAGAGACTGAATGTGTCTGAGAGCAGAGACCGTGTGTCTGTGGTCCAGTACAGCAGAGATCCAGAGGCCCATTTCTATCTTAACACATACTCAAGAAAGGAGGACGTGCTTGACACGCTCAGGGGTCTAAGGCACAAAGGAGGGAGACCCCTCAACACTGGGGCAGCTCTGCAGTACGTGAGGGACAATGTCTTCACTGCCTCTGCTGGAAGCAGACTTGTAGAAGGTGTGCCTCAGTTACTGATTCTGCTGAGTGGTGGAAGGTCATTTGATAATGTTGACACACCAGCCTCATCCCTGAAGGAGCTGGGAGTGCTTATCTTTGGGATAGGATCAAGGAGCTCAGACAGCAGGGAGCTCCAGAAGATCTCCCATGAGCCTAGTTATGCACTCTCAGTGAGTGACTTCGCTGACCTTCCCAGTGTCCAACAGCAGCTTTTCACCAACATTAACACGGTCTTTGTAGAGGCCACGTCTACCACTACCACAACGATAGGTAAGAAAAAGCCAAACCGGCTTGCTGTAATTCCTCCCATTTTAATATGGTTATAGAGACATGTGCCTTATTGTTCCTCTAGTCCTAATGAATTGCAGAAGGAAATGTATTTCTTCCTGAAGAGTAAAACCTAATGGGAGGTGACACTATATCGAAAACACAAAAAGAATGATTGAGCACCAAGTGTGTAATACATTGTGTTTTTTTTCTCTCTCTCTCCTTACAATGTCCCCCACCTGATCCATGAATGTCTGTTTCTTAGCTGAGGGCCGTAGACAGAGGAGAGATGTTGTCTTCCTGCTGGATGGATCAGATGGCACTAGGAATGGGTTCCCAGCAATGAAAGAATTTGTGCAAAGAATGGTGGAGAAATTGGAAGTAGCTGAGAACAGAGATCGCGTTTCTGTGGTCCAGTACAGCAGAGACCCAGAGGCCCATTTCTATCTGAACACGTACACGACAAAGGATGAAGTTCTTGATAGTGTCAGAGGTCTGCGGCACAAAGGAGGCAGACCCCTCTACACGGGGGCAGCGCTCCAGTATGTCAGAGACAATGTCTTTACTGCCTCCTCCGGCAACAGACGGCTGGAGGGTGTGCCACAGATACTGGTTTTGCTTAGCGGGGGAAGGTCATTTGACAGTGTTGAGGCAGCAGCCTCTTCTCTCAAAGAGCTTGGCGTCTTGACCATTGGAATAGGATCGATGAGCTCTGATAGCAAAGAATTGCAGAGAATTTCATACGACCCCAATTATGCTCTGTCCGTGTCCGACTTCAGCGAGCTCCCAAATGTCCAAGAGCAGCTGCTGGCCTCTGTCCAGGCTGTTTCAGTTACCATTACTCCAACTACACCGATTGTAACCGGTATGTGCATGGCCAAACTTTATGATACGCTGTGTATTGTCTTTCTACTTGATGTCCAAACTTTTTTTACGCACAGCTTAGGCGGTTAATTAAGTGATGAACTGATGTGTCATTATGAAGGTTACCGACATTTGCGTGTTGTTAATGATACTGTTTTCCTCCCCTCCTAGCTGATTACATCGCACCCAATAAGGACGTAGTGTTTCTGCTGGATGGTTCAGATGGAACTAGGAGTTCTTTCCCAGCTATGCGTGATTTTGTGCAAAGAGTAGTGGAGCAATTCAACATAGAACCAAACAGAGACCGTGTTTCTGTGGTGCAGTACAGTAGAGACGCAGAGGTCCATTTCTATCTGAACAGCTACACAACAAAGGAGGACGTTCTCGACCGTGTCAGAGGTCTGAAACACAAAGGAGGTAGACCCCTCTACACGGGGGCAGCTCTCCAGTACGTCAGAGACAATGTCTTTACTGCCTCCTCCGGCAGCAGACGGTTGGAGGGTGTGCCGCAGGTACTGATCCTGCTTAACGGGGAAAGGTCATTTGACAGTGTTGATGCAGAAGCCTCCTCTCTGAAAGAGCTTGGCGTCTTGACGTTTGGAATAGGATCGAGGGGCTCTGATAGCAGAGAACTGCAGAGAATCTCATATGACCCCAATTATGCTCTTTCCGTGTCCGACTTCAGTAAGCTTCCAAATGTCCAAGAGCAGCTGCTGGCCTCTGTCCAGGCTGTTGCAATGCCCATCACTCCAACTACCCCGACTCTCACCGGTATGTGCATGGCAGAGCTTTACGAGAGCTAGCTCACAACCTGTGTTTTGTTGATCTTCCTAAGTAGTTGTGAGCAGTGGGACCATTACCCACAGCTTAGGTTGTCGATGAGGTGTTTAAACTAATCTGGCATTCTAATGATGTTTTCAAATTACGTGGTGTTAATGAAGCTGTTTTCTTTTCCTAGCTGATGATGCCGTACCCAGAAAGGACGTAGTGTTTCTGCTGGACGGTTCAGATGGCACTAGAAATATATTCCCAGCAATGCGTGAATTTGTGCAAAGAGTAGTGGAGCAATTCAATATAGAGGCAAACAGAGATCGTGTTTCTGTGGTGCAGTACAGTAGAGACGCTCAGGTCAATTTCTATCTGAATACCTACTCAACAAAAGGGGAGATCCTGAACACTGTCAGAGGTCTGAGACATAGAGGAGGGAGGCCCCTCAACACAGGGGCAGCTCTCCAGTACATGAGGGACAGTGTCTTCACTGCCTCTGCGGGGAGTAGAAAGCAAGAGGGTGTCCCTCAGATTCTTATCCTCCTCAGTGGAGGACGATCAAGCGATAACATAGATGCACCTGCCTCTGCCTTGAAAGAGAGGGGAATCTTGATTTTTGGTATTGGCACCAGAAATTCGAGCAGAGAGGTGCAGAGAATTGCCAATGATCCTACCTATGCACAGTCCATCAATGAATTCTCTGATCTTCCCAGTGTCCAGCAGCAGTTTATCAGCTCCCTCAACAATGTGCTTGTACCAATCAAGCCAATGACACCTATTGTGGCAGGTAAGACAGATTCCCACACGTCTCTTGAAAACAGCACACTCCTTTTCAATGCGTGCTGCAGACACTAAATGGTTTATGTTAGCAATGGAAATTAGCCTAAGAAGCCATGGGTTTGACCTCTTCGGGGTGTTAAGCAGTGCTGAGTTTTTAAGTGTATGTTTGTTTGCTCGTTCATCAGTTTTAGGCACAGTTTTTGTCTTTTGATGAAGATATCCTTTAAATTATAAACCTCATTTTGTCATGTTGTAATCATTATGTTTAGGTAGCTCTCCTTTTCCAAAATTAGATTCTATTTTAGCACGCAGTAATAACATTTGACCGTTAGATTGGCTGTAAAATAGCTGAACAGATAGGAGAGTTGTTTCCCTATTGTAGTTGCCTAGTAGAGCACGCATATGCCCCGCAGACAATATCAGATACCAAGGGTTCACGTGACTTTGTGTTCCATTCCATTACCCATAGCTGAGCGAAGGATGGCTAGGAGGGATGTAGTGTTCTTGCTGGATGGTTCAGATGGCACAAGAAGCTCTTTCCCTGCAATGCGTGACTTTGTTGAGAGGATGGTGGAGAGACTGAATGTGTCTGAGAGCAGAGACCGTGTGTCTGTGGTCCAGTACAGCAGAGATCCAGAGGCCCATTTCTATCTTAACACATACTCAAGAAAGGAGGATGTGCTTGACACGCTCAGGGGTCTGAGGCACAAAGGAGGGAGACCCCTCAACACTGGGGCAGCTCTGCAGTATGTGAGAGACAATGTCTTTACTGTCTCCTCTGGAAGCAGACTTTTAGAAGGTGTGCCTCAGTTACTGATTCTGCTGAGTGGTGGAAGGTCATTAGATAATGTTGACACACCAGCCTCATCCCTAAAGGAGTTTGGAGTTCTTATCTTTGGTATAGGGTCAAGGAACTCAGACAGCAGGGAACTTCAGAGGATCTCCCATGAGCCTAGTTATGCACTTTCAGTGAGTGACTTTGCTGATCTTTCAACTGTCCAGCAAAAGCTTTTCACCAACATAAACTCAGTACTTGTAGAGGACACACCCATCACTACCACAGTAATAGGTAAGAAACAAACGAAACATGCTTGCTGCATTGCCTTTCAATATTTGCGGTGCTTGCTAAGGTAAGTATCACTAGTAGTAAGTAAACTCCTTTTTTTGAATTGTCCTTCACCATTTTGTTCAAAACATTAATGTTACCTAAAGTTTGGTGGCTTGTTAAGGAGAGATGTACTATTATCTTTTGGTTCAACAAAATTAAAAAAAAAATGTCATAGACTAGGGCATTACATACCATTCCACTAAGCTGGCAAACTATCTCAGCACTCCTTATGGCATTGGTCCTGCCTTTTATTCACACAGGGTGTGTACTAGGACTGATCCCAGCAATGTTACTAGGTTCCCATCTTCTGGGATCAGTCCTGGGATGTGTTTATGTTCAAATAGAAGGCATTCCAGCAATTCTATGGCAATTTTCTGGGATCAATGCTCTGTGTGAAAGGGGCTATAGAGACTGTGGTATGGGTCTTTTACTTAAGTAACATCATCCAACAACCTTGCAGCATGCTGACAACCACCCAGCACTCCTTAGTGAATGTATGATTTTTGAAGTTTACTTTAAAAATCATTTAGAACACCAATGTCTGGGGTGTAGACAGATTGTTGTATTGTTATTTTCACATTTATATCAGAAGTGTGGCTTGTGAATAAGTAATGTTCTATTTAATCTGCTTGTTTTTCTGATTAATAAAGAGCGACAATTTTATTTTATAAAACCAGGACTTAATAAAAAAAAAAAAATTGTAAACATATCATTTCCATGACTACAATTTTATCATGGTTGCAATGAACATTTCATTTGTGAACCCTTCCACACGGCACACAGCACATAAATATTCACCTTCTAAAGTGCAGTTCCAAATAATAATAATTTGTTGTTGTTGTTGTTTTGTTTTTGATTTTGATTTTTTTTCTTCAAATCCTTCATTTCAAATTCAGTTAAAAATTACACCTTGCACATCTGATAATTCCAGATAAAGAAACAGAACAAACTTCACTTGCTTATACAACATCTTACTAACAGATGTTGGAATCAGGTGCAAATTAGTCATATTCAATTACCAAGGGCAAAGGGTTGTTCATGTAATTATATGTATATCTTTGTTTTTGTTATGTGTTTGCAATTTTACAGACCGCCTCTCATCCAATGAGCGTAATTTTAAATAAAATTTTGTTCTTTTTTTTATTTTAATTTTAGTGGAGTCAGAAGGACCCAAGAAGGACATCGTCTTTGTGATTGATGGCTCTGAAGGTGTTGGCAGAGAGTTCCCAATTATCCAGGAGTTTGTGCGCAGAGTTGTGGAGAACCTCAATGTTGGTGAGAACAAGATCCGAGTAGGCGTGGTGCAGTATGGAGATTCTCCATATGCAGACATATACCTCAACTCACATAGGACCAAAGAAGGTGTCCTAAATGGCATCAAGGAACTCCGACAGCGTGGGGGGAGACAGCGCAACCTTGGTCGGGCCATTGACTTTGTTAGACGTGAAGTTCTAGTTCCTGGACGTGGTGAAAGGAAACAGGAGGGAGTTCCACAATTTGTTGTTGTGGTTTCAGGAGGAAAAGCAACAGACGATATAAGACCATCGGCAACTACACTCAAACAGTCAGGAATTGTCCCCTTTAGCATAGGAACAAGAGATGTGAGCACTCAGGAATTGCAAGTGACCTCCTATGTCCCCAGATTTGCCTACACAGTTGATGACTTGCCTGGACTTTATACAATTCAGGACACACTCATCACCACCCTGACTGAGCTATCTAGTGAGGAGTTAGCAAATTTGCGCCCTGTATACCCTACAGGTAATTGCAATAATTTCATAATTTCATTTAACACTGCATCTTAAACACACAGTGCGCATGACAAGACACACTAAAAAAATGGTGTCAATTTAGAGCATGTTTACATTTAAATGTACAAAATAGACTAAGAACTGATATTTACATAATCCCATAAATTGTGAAGAGTGGCAGAAGATCTTCAGAGTGGCAAAATATCTTCAATTGATCAAGTCAATAAGTCCAAATTTTAAACTAATTAAATAGATTTGACATTCTGTAGATTTGAGTTCTAAAATTCTTAGAACTCAAATCTAGTTCTACTTGATTTGGTATTAAATTTGTTCACCTGTTTGTGAATCCTGTGGTCAGACTGTCAGATTCATTTGTGTATTTTCTTCTCTTTATTTCAAAACATAGAGGCTATAATTC
Organism: Elopichthys bambusa; assembly: GCA_037101425.1. Classification (NCBI taxonomy): domain Eukaryota; kingdom Metazoa; phylum Chordata; class Actinopteri; order Cypriniformes; family Xenocyprididae; genus Elopichthys; species Elopichthys bambusa. The sequence continues at coordinate 12,839,638 of CM074438.1, read as the reverse complement.
CAGTACCTCGTGGAGATAAGAGGGATGTTGTTTTCCTAATTGATGGCACAACAAAGATGCGCACTGAGTTCCCTGCCATAAGAGACATGGTTCAGCGAGTGGTGGAGAAGTTGGTTGTGGGTCTTGACAATGTGAGGGTCTCAGTTGTGCAGTACAGTGATGATCCCAAATTGGAATTTCTCCTCAATGAGTACTCAACCAAGGAGGAAGTTCGTCAAGCAATACGACGAATGAGAAGCAAAGGTGGCAATCAGCTTAACACTGGTCAAGCTCTGGAATATGTATCAAAGACCATCTATCAAAGATCAGCTGGAAGCCGTGTAGAAGAGGGAGTGCCCCAGTTTCTCATCCTAGTTACTGGGGGAAAGTCAAATGATGACGTATCTGGTCCTGCTAACCAACTGAAGTTAAGCCGTGTTGCTCCCTTAGCTGTTGGAGCTCATGATGCTGATGCAGAGGAGCTAAAATTAATTTCTTTTAGTCCAGGACTAACATACACCATTAGAGACTTCCAGCAACTTCCAACAGTGGAGCAACAGCTTTTGACCAAAGTCAGTACCATGACCAGAGATGAAATTTCGACCCCCCCTATTCCAAAAGGTATTCTACTTTTTCTTGTTTTATTAAAAAGTTATTTCAGGTTAATTAACATTATCAGAATGTTTGATGCCCAATTTAGTCATGTCATGTTTATTTTTACTCAAGTCCATAACTTTAATAGAATATGCAGAAAATGTATTAGTTAATTTCATTTTTGTTTCTTATCAGATCCACTTAATCTTGGAAGAAAGGACATCATCTTCCTGATTGATGGCTCTGACAGTGTTGGACAAAGCGGTGTTGCTCACATTCGTGACTTTATCTTGAAAGTAGTTGATCAGCTTGATGTACGACCTGACCAAGTTCGCGTGGCTTTAGTACAGTATGGTGAAAGACCTAAAACTGAATTCTCTTTGAACTCCCATGACAACAAGCAATCTGTCATCTCTGCAATCAAAAGACTACGTCACATGGGTGGACGTGGCGCTGACCTTGCTGAGGCAATAAAGTATGTGATTCGAAATGAGCTCCAGGCTTCTGCTGGGGTACGTCTAGCACAGGCTTCCCAGCATTTGGTTGTACTCACTGGTGGAAGGTCAACATCTGATGTATCTACTTATGGCCCAATTCTCAAAGGCTCTCGGGTCAATTGTATAGGAATTGGTGCAGAAAATGCAGACACAAGACAGCTGGCGCAGATTACTACCACTTCTGATGACGTCTTGCAGGTGCCTACTTTTCCAAATCTTCCAAACATACAGAGCAAGTTTATAGCCAGACTTAATGGAACAATTGCAGAGGAACCCACCACTGAGCCTGAAGAGCCATGTAAGTGTTATGTTAGACATACTGTACATGATGCGTTAATAATAATAGGCTCTAAATGTTTTAATTTTGCCTCTTTTATTTTTCTGGCTTCCTGTAGATTTTGGACTCCTACAGCCCAAGGCTGCTGACATTGTCTTTTTGGTTGATGGCTCAATCAATCTTGGCAGGGACAATTTCAAAGAGGTCATGGAATTCATTCTCAATTTAATTGACCTGTTCTTTACTGAGAGAGACAAACTTCAGATTGGTCTAGCACATTATGCTACTGATGTGACCGATGTATTCTACCTCAACACCTATAAAAATAAGGATGATATTATCAATGCCATAACTCGAGCAGAGTACAAGGGAGGTCGAGAAATTAAAACAGGCAATGCCATTCGCCATGTTCAGAAAACACATTTTATCAAAGAAAGAGGCAGTCGGAAGGATGAGGGAATTCCACAGATCCTAATGGTAGTCACTGGTGGACGGTCAAGGGATGACAGTAAAACAGCAGCATTAGGTCTCAAAGCCAGTGGTGTGCGCATCTATGCTGTTGGGGTGGGTGATATAGAGGATGAGCTCAATAATTTGGGCAGTGAAGCTACTACAGTGGCCCGAGCCAGCACCTTCCAAGAGCTCTCTGAGCTGAATGAGCAGATTTTGGAAACACTTGATGATGAGGTGAAAGGAATAGGACTGTGCACTGGAATAAAGGATCCTACGAAAGGTTTGTTTGTTGATGTTGTTTTATCAAGTGAAAGTTTATGTGTACAGTAGGGGTGTAACGGTACATGTATTCATCCCGAACCGTGCGGTACAGACATCATGGTTTGGTTCATATAGTTAGATGACGAATACAGTCAGTCAATAGTCTCAGCCTCAGACGTCACACACACAGACCGTTGGCTGAATGTCTGATGCACATGACACACTTAACTGGAAACACTTCAGGACTTTCAAAGTCGTGATCTAGTTGGTTGAATTCTACAAGCTGTCCGGGAGATGTGTGTGTCGTGTTCTTTTAATGGTTTAATGGAATTTCAAAAGTATGTGAAGTTCGTCGCTCCATTGTTGCAGTAAACTTGAACAACGTTCTTGAATTAATAATTTATTATATGCATGCCGGTCTGTTATTGTAGGGACATCGACATTTTCATGCTCCCCTAAACATGACGCTGAACAAAACAAACTGTGATTGGTTGCATTACATGTCAGTCATATGTCATCTTAGACGGTCCTTGGCCAATGAAAGCAGCAATAGAGTCCAGACCTTCTGCCATCAGTCTGAAGGTCTGGCTACACAAGACTAGTCAGTCACAGGCGATGCACACAATCCAGAAGGGGGCATTAATGCAGTAATTCCACACTGTTTGCTAACCGCCACAACAGGAAAAAGAGCAGAAGAAGAACAGCACATGTGCGAATATATGTCTATGGTGCAAATGATCACTTGAAAACAAGGCCTGCATCTCAATGTGCATGCTATCCATCCTAAAAATAGTATGTGATATTAGTAATATCCAATACTATTTAGGGCAGATAGGGTGGATAGTATGCACATTGGGATGCAGGGAAGTCCACTAGATGCACGCATGCGTCGAATGCGTCTTTCTGTGCTCACAGACAAAGGAGTATACTTTGAAAGGATCGCGCTCTCAACTGTGCACGAAACGAAGCAGGACACGGGAAATTTAGTATAGGAGAGTTGGACTTAAGCTTTGAATGTTTAAATACAGTTTAAGTGAAGCAAATTGTAACAGTCCTAGTGCATTAACAGCCCAAGTTTTATTTTTCATTATTTTGTTTAACATGCACTTTTATAACACAAGATGTTTTTCAGTTTTGTTGCTGATTGTGACCAAATACCTTCTTTTTTTTTTTTTTGCAAAAAGACCTATGCAAGAGTGCATTCTGTTTACTGCTTAGTACTTAATACACTAAAGGAGGCTGTACTGTACCAACTACCTCAGGGGAGATTAAATGCTGCTAGGTGAAACAAACTGAAATTTGCACTACTGTCTGTTCAAAACAAATGAAAAAAAAAAAAAAAAAAAACCCTAGCATTGTGGAATTGTTTCTTTTTTCAGTAACACTTTAGTTTAGGATCCAATTCTCACTATTAACTAGTTGCTTATGAACATGTATATTACTAAAATATTGGCTGTTTATTAGTACCTATAAAGCACATATTAATTCCTTATTCTGCATGAATCTTATTGATCTTATTCTACGTCCTACCATAAACTCAACAACCTTACTAACTAATAAGCAGTAATTAGGGGTTTCTTGAGGCAGAAGTTAATAGTTAGTTAATAGTGAGAATTGGACCCTAAAACTAGAGTGTGACCATATTTTCTATTGTACCGAAATCGTACCGAACTGTGACCCTAAAACTGAGGTAAGTACCGAACCGTGACTTCTGTGTACCATTACACCACTAGTGTACGGTGTACAGTTTAAATGTTCTGAACAGCGGTTTACTCTTCATTGTTATTAATCCCAATCTCTTTCTACTGCCTGGCAGCATGCAAGTTGGATGTTCTTGTGGGGTTTGATGTGGCTGCACAGAACATTTTTGCTGCTCAGAGATCTTTAGAGTCAAAGATGGCTGCTATTCTCCAACGCATTACCCAGATACAGCCCATCAGCTGCACTTCTGGCCAGGTTCCCTCAATACAAGTGGGCATGTTAGCGATGGACTCTGCATCAGAGCCCGTTCAGCTGGATTTCACCAACAAATACACAGAGATTCTCGAGCCCTTCAGGGCCCTCCGAAATCGTGGACCTTTTGTTCTGAATAGTGCCACAATCAAGGCTTATGCTGATAGACTGAAGAATCAGCCTTCAGATAGTATCAAGGTACATCCTTTTCTTTCTGGGCAAAGTTTTAACCTCAAAATTTAACCATATTGTATGTATTATCATATTTATATATATATATATAAAAAAAACAAATTATCTGTGCTTTAAATTAATTGTGGTTTTACACTCATAAAGGTTGTGATCCACTTAACTGATGGATTAGATGCCCAGTACAACATTCTGAAAGAGCGAGTTGAACTGATGCGTTTAGCTGGTAAGCATAATCATGATTATAAATATGAAAATATCTGATGAATTGCATTACAATGCAATCAAATATCAATAGGTTCTAACAATATAATGGGTTTCTTTAGTGATTATTTCTGTATGAGTATATTTATTTCTTTATTCTACTTTTGGAATGTTTGTTGTTGATGATTTAGACATCTCACAATATGTTACCACACACATTTTAATATTGCTTTTCTTTCTTTTTTTAAGGTGTTAGTAGTTTCATTCTTGTTGCACTGGAGAGAGTGCCACGATTTGAAGATGCAGTTCTCTTGGAATTTGGCCGTGGCTTCAGGTACACACGACCTCTGCGTGTCAATCTCATGGACTTGGATTATGAACTTCTAGAAGAACTGGTAAGAACTGTCCTCATTGCTCAGTCAAATAAGCAAACTAGGGGATGACCTACCTCAATGACAAAAAGAGTTAAATATATTTGTCTAATATGATCATGGTGCAAAAAAAAAAATCTTTCTATTTTTAAGGATAACATTGCTGAGCGGGAATGCTGTTCCGTTCCATGCAAGTGTAATGGCCAGAGAGGGGACAGGGGAGTTGCTGGTGTTCCTGGACCAAAGGTCAAATTCATTCTTCTTTTAAGAAACAACATATTTTAGGCTAAACCATAGGTGAAAATTCTGAAATTTTCTCAGTGTGTCCTCATGTCCATGTGTTTTTGTCTATAGGGTCAATCTGGTGGTCAGGGCTTCAGTGGACATCCTGGTGATGAAGGTGGTCCGGTGAGCACGTATTCATTATCTACGATGAAATTCTAAAATGATTTCAAATGCATATATATATATATATATATATATATATATATATATATATATATTTTTTTTTTTTTTTTTTTGTCTGTGATTCCACATCTAGCTTCTCACTTGATTCCAATTGCCCATTTTCTCATTAATTAAACCTATTTTCTAGCATGCACTAATAAATAGACAGATCCTATATATACCTTTGCACGGTGTTGGGGTAACATGTTACAAGTAATGCATATTATGTAATCAAATGAAAAATAATGTGTTAATTTATGAATTTAAACCATAACACTGGTGTTACTTCTATTTATTTAATGTATTTGCAAATAAAATAAATCCTCTTCCTACACCATATCTATCATATATCTATTAGCAACCTTAAACTTTGCCTATGGTCAATAAATCAGTGTACATCGTTTAATTAGAAGGCAACATTTTGTCAAAAATACAATGTTGGTGCATGCTGCATGTTTTATCTCATGATTATGATAATCCATATTTTTTACAGGGAGAGAGAGGTCCACCTGGTGTAAATGGAACTCAAGGATTCCAAGGATGTCCAGGTCAAAGAGGTGTTAAAGTAAGTGAATTTCAAGTAAATCACACTTGTTAAGAATGCACATTATGGCTAAACATATTGATTGACTGATGAATCCAATGTTTTTGTTGGTTTGTTTGCTTGTTTGTTTTTTAGGGATCTCGAGGATACAATGGTGAAAAGGTAAGAACTCTTTTATATATTACTTATGTTTATGCTCAATAGTAAATAATTATATAATAATATATTACTGTAATTAACATTTAACATTTACATTTCATCATATTGAAAGAATGTTTAATTGATCAAATTTGTTTTCTTTTAGGGTGAAATTGGAGAGATTGGTTTAGATGGAATCAATGGAGAAGAGGTCAGCTGCTGTCTAGCAAACATGCATAACCCCCTAAAAAAAAAAACATTTATTAGTGATCCATTGTCAGTGTTCTCAGTGAATGGCAGTTAAAATCTGTTGTTGTCTTTCAGGGAACAAGTGGCGTTGCTGGCCCTCCAGGAGATAGAGGAAACCCTGGCCAAAGGGTAAGTCATGTAGAATATAATCATTGAGAGGGTCATGTGGGTCAGGTTTAAAAGTTTATCTGATCTTTTTTGTGTTTCTAGGGGCCTAAAGGAGCCAAAGGCCAGGCAGGAGATGTTGGTCAGACTGGAATACGTGGTGATCCAGTATGTATTATATAAATAGTCAGTAATGTCTTACAGTATACTCAAGAATTTGTCTTCATTCAATAAGAACTTGATGATGTTGTTGTTATAGGGCACCCCAGGAAGAGACAACAACCAGAGGGGACCAAAAGGTGACCCAGGCGATGCTGGCCCAGCGGTATGGTCAATTTTTTAGTATTGTAAAGTAACAAGCTTCATTTTAGCTTCATTTATAGTTTTGCCCTAATAATCTAATTTAAAAGTCATTGTTATATCATCTATTTCTTATTCACTATTATTTTAGTTTCTGGCTATGGTCAAGTTCTGTAAGACTTACTTTGCCAAGTTTTACATATAGTAGTATTTTATCAGTGCTATAAAATGTGTGTTTGTATTTTTTGTGAATAAAATGCACAACTGTAATGCAATCTTTGGAGTTCATCGAAGTGTTTTCTTTAGGGAGAGCCAGGAGTGGATGGAAATAAGGGAGGTCCTGGTGAACCAGGCAGACGGGTATGTTTCCTCAACCAAAGGGAATGTCTTTTCTAACTTAACTAGTTCAGAAATCTTCTCTTAAAACCTCTCATTTCAATAAAGATTTTTAGAAGCTAAAGAGTCTAAAGAAATTTGACACTATTATGAGATAAACTATACATTTCTAATTTGGCTTTAATAACCATTCAGATTAGTACTTGTTACCTCAAGTTTAAGCCCTTGTATTTATGGCAATACGTGATTTGAAATGTTGTGTATCGGACCATGAAATGGCGAGTGGCAAATGTTCTGTTCATAATCTTGTTTACCTTCTCTTTTGAAAAAGGGCTCTGATGGTAGAAGGGGGCCTCCTGGTCAAGCTGTGAGTAGACATAAGCTATTCCATGCCATTTATAGAAATAAACATTATTGTAACACTCAAATAGAAATCCAACAAGATCTGCTTCCACTGTTGTTGTTTTTTTTAATTTTTTTTTATTGAATTTATTTATTAAATTTATTGATGGCCCTGTTGCATCTTTAGGGTGCTGCTGGAAGGCCCGGAAGTGATGGTTTAGCAGGAGAGACGGGAATTGGAGGACCTCGGGTAAATTAATAAGTTGTAAATAGCAGTTGTGCAAAACAAAAGGCCCATGACATGTTATACATGCAAACATAATGGTTCCAATCTAGTTTACAATCTGCTCACATTTATTTTCATGCAAATTTGCACACTTGTCCTGCAGTTTTATTATCAAATAGAAAATATATAACACATCATATAAATATTATGTATCTGTACTTATTTTAGGGTCCCGCTGGACCAATTGGAACACCTGGTTCTAGAGGAGAGGATGGAAACCCTGGTCCAAGGGTAAGAGAAGAACATGTTCTTTTCCTTGTTTTCTCTGCTACAAAAAAAAAGAACAAATCTCATGCTTTATATGAGTCTTTATATGAATCTTATTTTATATTTATTTTTAGGGGCCAGGTGGACTGCCAGGACCTGCTGGAGAAAAGGGTAGAAGAGGTGCCATTGGCCGTAAGGTACTGGTCATCTTCAGCATTAGCAATTCCGTTGCCAGGCAGTTACATTCTCATACTCCAGTTACCATTGGCAAACTTAAGCAATTTTTTTTTATTTTTTTTTTTTTTAAGAAAACATTTCACTGTCGACACTAAAGCAAAGTTTCTGGGATGTTTGTATTTGCACAATTTGGGCAAAGGAAATTCCTTTTTTTTTAATGCATTAGTGTGAGAAGTAGGGCACGCTTTCAGCTGTTACATTTCATTCTATCTTACCCTCTCTGTGTACCACCATTGCACCTTTTATACCTTATTATTTATAAAATTATAAAATGATCACTGCTTTCACTTTAAAGGGTGAACCAGGGGAGCCGGGACCTAAAGGTGTTGTTGGACCCCAGGGACCCCGTGGGGAGCCTGTAAGTGAGGAGTCACAGTCTGCAGTAGTCATACAAAATATATTTTATACGTTGTGGCAAAAATAAAAAATTATAACCATCAGGATTAATATGTGTGACTATAAACATTAAAATTTCAATCTTAAAACATATAGCACATTGTTCATTTATCATTTATTTTAGCAGATTGGTGTAGATGAGTAGTTAAATTAAGAATACAAATAAGAGTAAAACTAAGGAGATTTCCTGTGTATACAGGGTGAGGATGGACGAGATGGGTTTGGTGTACCTGGTCCTAAAGGAAGAAAGGTGAGTGTGTGTTTGAGTATAACGATTTTTTTAGTATATTGCTTAAGTACTATTTACTCAAAATGTATTTTACACATAACACAAATGAATGTTGTTTTAGGGTGATGAAGGTTTCCCTGGTTTCCCTGGTCCAAAGGTGAGATTACTGTAGTCGACTGTTTACAATAGTTTTATACTAATGCACTCCCTTAAAGTTCTGTCGTGCAAAACAATAGAAGTAACTAGATGTTAAATCTTAATCAATTGAAAGGGTGAAGCAGGTGACCCTGGTTCAAATGGAGGACCTGGACCTAGAGGAAACAATGGCCAGAGGGTGAGTAATTTTGATTGAACTGTTTTTAATGAGGTCATTATGTCCATATTGCCGTTAATGACAGATAATATGTTTGTGTAGGGTACCTCAGGAGTACGTGGTGGGCCTGGTCAAAAGGGAGATAATGGATACCCAGGTCCCTATGTAAGCACCATACTTTGATATAATACTGATTTCTTTAACGTTTTCAGATAAATCCTGCAACAAAAAATGACTTTGAATTAACAGTGTGACTCAGTTAAGGCATGAAACTAGGGATGTTTTCTCCTACAAAGTGTGCCATTTTCTTTGCAGATCATGAGCTTTGATTTACTCAAGCTGTTGGGTTTTTTTCTTTTTCTTACTAGTGACAGATATTAGTTTGATGCACAAAAATGTTCTGTGGAATAAATCCAGATTGCTCTACCCAGCTGTTCAGCTGTTGAGAAAAAATGAAATGATCTTTTTACTTTTCTTTTTTTCACCACATCATTTTTTTCTGTTGTCAAAAACAGGGCCTAAAAGGACCCAGAGGAGTTGGTCCAGCAGTATGTACTTTTCCTTTCTTTCACTTTATAAGTGTCTTTATTGTTTATTCCTACTTAAATGTGTGTACCATTAATGACAAAACAATTTTTGGCCTTACAGCAATGTGATCTGGTCAAGAAAATTAGGGATAACTGTCGTAAGTATATTGACTCTCCAGTGTAAATCTAATTATGTTGTCTTTCTTATAGTTTGAGTTAGAATTTTATATACTTTCTTATAGTTATGCTTTAAGGTTTTGAAATCTTTCTTTCTTTCTTTTTCTAGCTTGCTGCTATGGTAAGTGAACGATGAACAATCTCTTCTGCATTTGCATTCTGCTGTTAGAATCACAGTTTCAAACACTCATTGTGTAATACTGTACTTCCAGTTCAGTTTTTGAATATTTAAATCCTCAGGTGCTCAGGAATGTCCCCTATACCCCACTGAGTTGGCCTTTGCCCTGGATGCATCTGATGGTGTAACACGCTCTGCTTTCAACAACATGCGGGACACTGTTCTCCGCTTGGTCAGTAACATCACTATTGCTGAGAGCAACTGTCCCCGGGGCGCTCGTGTTGCTCTAGCACTCTACAACAATGAGGTGACTACTGAGATGCGCTTTGCAGATGCCCAGAAGAAGCGAGCACTTGTTGAGCGAGTTCAAGGGCTCCAGGCTCTGCAGACCCGTAAGCAGCGCAGCTTGGATACGGCTATGAACTTCATGGCACAGAACACATTCAAGAGAATTCGCAGTGGCTTCCTTGTACGCAAGGTTGCTGTTTTCTTTGTCAACGGCCCTATTACGGTCACACAAGAATTCAGTTCCGCTGCTCTGCGCCTCTATGATGCAGGAATTTCCTCTGTATTCCTTCTTAACCGTGAGGATCGTCAACTCACAAGAGCCTTGCAGGTAAGAGCAGTTGATGGGCAAATATTGTAATTGGTGTAAAGAATAAGAACTAAGAACTTAATGATTAATGCTTAGTTAAGCTTAAAAATTTCAGGTCATATGCATAATAACTGTGATTTTAAAAATGTGTCAAGTAACTTAACACCTTCAGTGAGGTAACTTCCAAATCAGTTTGCAGTTTACATAATTTTGCAGTGTTTGAAGTTAAATACCGGAAAATGTCAACCTCTTGGACGAATTAACTGTAATTAACTCTACATAAAAAAACTTTACCTGACAGGTTTAATAAGTGTTTTAGTGCAACAGTAGTAAATGAAGTGAAAACTTGACACAACCGTTGTTCTGGTTAGATGTTTGGTGTAAATTAAATTGTATCATTGTGTTACATTTACTCTGTTTCAGCTTAACAACACTGCATTAGCCCAGATTATTGTCCTACCCTCACCTGGAAGTGCTGAATACAACAGTGTAATCAAGAAGATCATGACCTGCCATATCTGCATAGGTAAAACTGTTATCATGAGTACCGCAATTCAGCATAAAAAGAAAAGCCACTAAACTAACTTAAATCAATCCATGAACATAAATGGCAAAACAGTAGCAAAAGAGAATGTTTGAATGGAATATTTCATCTGTCACAATTCTTTTAGATTTCTGTGCCCCGGATCAGATCTGTGATAATAGTCCTGGAGTCCGTGTCCGAGACCGGAGGGATCCCACCACTGACTTGGACATCGACATGGCCTTCATTCTCGATAGCTCAGAGAGCACCTGGCCTTCTGTCTTCATAGAGATAAAACAATATTTGGCTCTAATGATAGAACAGCTAGAGATGTCCCCTGAGCCAACCATCACTACCCATCATGCTCGAGTGGCACTTGTCCAGCATGCACCTTATGAATACTTGCACAATGGCAGTGGTATTCCAATCAGCGTGGCCTTTGGTTTGACAGATCACAAGTCACCAAGCAGTGTTCGAAGCTTCTTACAGGATAAGGTGCACCAGTTGGAGGGAGGACGTGACCTTGCAGCTGCTCTTGAAGGCACTGTTGAACATGTGTTTGAGAAGGCGCCACATCCCCGCCACTTGAAAGTATTAGTTATTTTGGTGACTGGACCAGTTGAACTGCATGAGGAGAGGATAATAAGGGCCGCCACTGAAGTTAAATGCAAAGGGTACTTCATAGTGGTGATGGCAGTTGGAAAGCTATTCGGTGCAGGTGATATCCGTGTCCTGGCCCAAGTGGCAAGCGAGCCTTCAGATGTGTTCTTTAAGAGGGTGGATAGACCTTCGGGCTTCTATGATGACCATATTCAGACATTTGCCAGACTGTTGCCCAAGTACCTCGGCCGTAAGTTAGAGAAATCATTTAACATTCTCAAAATGTTTAGAAAAGTTTCCTATTATGTCTAATGATGTATTAGTTTGTCATTTCGTACCAGGTTTTTCTCTAGGAACTGTTACTGACAGTTTCTTTATTCTTTTTATATAGTTGAAAATGCTTTATACCTATCGCCTGAAGTCGCTAAGAAGTGCCAGTGGTATCAGAGTGACCAGCCACACAAAGTCCCATTCAATTTACCACAAACAGAGGAGTGAGTATATTTATGTGCAATGTTCCCTGTGAACCGCACATGCACGCATTTGATGTTGCTCCTGCATAGACAGACAGACAGACTCAGAAGACAGACAGTACTGTATGAGTTGCTAATTAATTTAACTCATGTTAATACTGAGTTTGTCCGTATATTGTGTGAATGTTGCTGTGACGTCTTCCAGGAAACCACAGAAGCATTATGGACAGCAGGAGGTTCATGACAGAAAACATAAAGGTACTTTATGCTTTGTAGGTTGTCTGTATTTGTTTAAAAAATAATGTTTAGGGTTTATGTCATGTCACATTGTGTGAATGTGTTTGTCCAGAAACAGGTATGGAGGAACTGCATCTGGTTAACGTCACCTCCAGCGGATTCTCCCTACAGTGGTTGAGTGGCGATTCAAAGGCAACCCATGAGGTTACTGTGACTCGTCTGAAGGATCATAGTCTGGTACTGAGGAAAAATGTGACTGGCAGCCATCTCTCCATTACTGAGCTGGAGGCAGCCCAAACCTATCACGTAGTGGTCAACACTCACAATGCCAATGGTCATGTTGCCAGCACCTACAAAGGCATTGTTCCCACAAGTAAGCTTGTGATGTTTTTCACATAAATTACTGTTTGTGTGATCATGAATTAAAGCAAAGTACTATTTTGTAGATTATATTATAAGTATGATTTGATGAGTAAAGACATGAAAAGGTATGTTTTAAAGGACGAGTCCATTAAAAAAAATGAATAGAAATCTACTTCCCTATAAAGCAGTATGATTTTTTTTTACCACTTCAGTGGAACACAAAATCATTGCTGCAGTGGTACATTTATGACAGATGATACAAGAGTTTCCTTGTCTGCATACCCTTATGAAAAGAAAATATATTTCCCTATATACTGTATGAATGATCAATATATTAAATGATTTAATGGTATATTTGAAAATATACAGAATAATATATTGTGTTAATATATTACAATATATTGAATAATACATAAGGAATTGTCACTTTTTTATATATTGAAAAATATGTGACAATATATTTACTAATACATCATAATGTATGTAATTTTATATTTAGTAATACACTTCATAATATATAGATGCATATGTGATCAGATATGGTACTGCATGTGTAATATATTGCAGATAAATTTACTCATGCAGTATAAACACATATATAGAGAAATATATAAGGTATTATAATATATTTCTTATATTTTATAATTATTTACATTATAAATGTTTCATATTTTCAAGCTAGTTAACAAGCATACAAGCACACCTGCATGTACTAAAGTAATTAGCAAAGAGACTATCACTGTGCTGTAGAAATCAAAGGCATTACTTTTTAAATTATAGTCTTAAAGGGTTAGTTAACCCAAAAATGAAAATGATGTCATTTATTACTCACACTCATGTCGTTCCACAGCCGTAAGATCTTTGTTCATCTTCGGAACACAAATTAAGATATTTTTGATGAAATCCGCTGGCTCAGTGAGGCCTCTATTGCCAGCAAGATAATTAACACTTTCAGATGCCCAGAAAGGTACTAAAAACATATTTAAAACAGTTCATGTGAGTACAGTGGTTCAACCTTAATATTAAAATGTGACGAGCATACTTTTTGTGCGCCAAAAAAACAAAATAACGATTTTTCAACAATATCTAGTGATGGCCGATTTCAAAACACTGCTTCGAAGCTTTATGAATCTTTCGTTTCAAATCAGTGGTTCGGAGCGCCAAAGTCAAGTGATTTCAATAAATGAGGCTTCGTTACATCATAAGTGTTTCGAAATTTCAATAGTTCAATACTTAACTCCACAAAAGGAAGAAACTGCACTAAAACCTTATTTGGTTAGTGAAGTAGATTTGCAACCTGTGCTGGAAGACAACATTTTCAGTGAATAGCAACTTGTGGTGTGTTTCTCACAAACTTATTGGGTGGCTTTGACTTATATAGTACAAGACATACACACTACTTTTTAGTGTGTTTTGGGGGATTGGTCAGCCCTAGTTCTTAATTATTTTTATTTTTTATATATTAAAAAAAAAAAAATCAGACTGGATGTCCTACTAAAAAGCATCTTTCATGTTCCCTGATCATGAAAGATCATACAGGTTTCCAACAACAGTAGAGGGAATCATTGACTTAATTTCCTTTTTTGTGAATTGATCTTTTAATGTTGGGCTCTGCAGGATGACATTAACCTCATATTTATCCTTTTGAACAGAATCAGCACATCCGAAGGTCCTTACTGTAAGTGATGTGATGGGGATTGCGCCCACTGCACCCTTGAGTAAACCAGAAAAAAGTAAGTGACAGAGAATTTGCTCCACAGATTGTATCAAGAGTTTTTTTTTGCACATTTGATTAGTATAACTTAAAGATCAAAGACAAGGATGTATTTTATCGCCCTATGAATGCTTCCAATCTTGCCAGAAAACTGAGATCTAGTAAACCTTAAATTTGTCCTTTTTAACAGAATCAGCAGAACAGAAAATTCTTAATGCCAGCGAAATGGTTGGGTTGATGTCCACTGCACCCTTGAGTAAACCAGAAATTAGTAAGTGACAGAATAGAAGAATGCAATGAATAGAATATAACAGAAAGCAGTGAGAATATTGTATTTTGATAGACCTTGCCCTGTATATAGTTCAGAGTTTGATAAGTATAAATGCATTATGATTACTGTGAACTATGATCTCTGCAGGATTTAGTTAACCTCAGATTTATTTTGAACAGAATCAGCACAACAGAAGGTTATTATTCCAAGTGAAGTGATGGGGAGTGGGCCTTCTGCTCCCTTAAGTAAACCAAAAATTAGTAAGTAACACAGAGTATTTTCTCTGTAATATATAAGCAAGAAGATTTTTAATCCAATATAATATAATGGGCACAGCACAGCTTTTGTAATTGGAATCGGTTTGTATAAAGCAAACAAACACAGATGTAATTCATTCTTAGTGTATTCCCCTTTGATTATTTTGATGGCCCTTTAGAGTTTATAGTTTAAATACGAATGCATTATTGTTGGCTGAAAACAATGAGCTCTGTGAGATCTAATTAATTCATATTGGTCATTTTGAGCAGAAACGGCAGAACAGAAGGTTCTTGCTCCGAGTGAAGTAATGGGGATGGTGTCCTCTGCATCTTTAAGTAAACCAGAAATAAGTAAGTGATGCAGACGATTAACCCAATAGTCTACTGTATATTATAACAAATATTTTTAGTTTTTTACAAGTCCAGTATAGCATAATATGTAAAACTTGATATTTTCTGTGATTCCGATCCGCAAACAAACAACACATGCATCAGCATAAATGAATGAATGTTTTTCATTTACTTGTTTGTGAGATTCTCAGACAAGTATTCTAGTTGAATTTTTGGAGAACATCTTGTTTAAATCATACATGAAAGCAGCATTGTGGGTGCTTTGGGATTAAAAAAATCATGGCATTAGAGGTTTCTTGTGTATCAGTCTTGTGCATAAATCTTAAAACGTTAAAATCAACAATGAAATGTTTAAAAGATGAAATAACAACAGTTAAACTTGTGAATTTACAAGTCAGAAAAGCTGAGAAAACTGCATTTTAAAGGGAGTTTTGTAGTGTTGGAGTACTGGAGAATCTGTACTGTATTTATTCATTCTGTTCTGTTATGATGGAAGCATTTGGTATAGCAAAGCAATGAGATCATTGTCTTATAAGTTGGTAATAGGGAACCCCTTTTCATTCAGGGCAGTTTGACTTTCAACATAAATGCATCTATAAAAAAAAAAACAATAAACTAACCTAAATTATATTTAACTACACATCATTTGACTTGCTAACCCACTAACAAAGTGCAATACTTACTTTGAAGGAAAACAATGGTTGTTTCACATAAAAGGCATGTTTACTCTGTAGGGGCTATGAAGCAGACATTTGTGAGATGGCCCCAGCACAGGCACAGTTAATGAGACTGACATCACACTAATTACCTGCAGATGGCGAGTGTACAATATATAAATCAAATGAACTAGAAACAACAGTATATGTGCTTCAAAGAGTTCTTCCAGACAGGGTTACTGTTTTTTCTCGTGGTACTTTGGTGCAATAACCAGGTAATTCGAACAACAGTGCTGATAATACTAAAGTGAATGCACTTAGAAACTTCAGTCATATTTTGAGCCAAAGATATTTACAGAGGTCACACTGTCTAATCTGTAAATAGAGGACTGTATGTGTTTTGGTGGCCTTTGCAACACAACAAAGGTTTAACATTACAATTTGAAATCAAGTTTTTATTTTAAAATGACACATGGTTTGCATTTTCTTGATTTTGCTAATAATTTGCTAATCCCTTTAAATGAGCTATAACAATCACCTAATATTTACAGATTACATGTTCATTTTACTTACAACACTAACTGTCTTTGTCTTTCCTCTTTCATGATAAACCCTCTTTGTTTGTCTCTGTGTTTGCATGTTTCAGTTAACAATTTTATGGACCCATGCTCACTTGACTTTGACACTGGACTGCCATGCAAAGATTACCAAGCTAAGTGGTACTTTGACAGAAAGAACGGATTCTGTACACAGTTCTGGTATGGAGGTTGTGGAGGAAATGACAATAGGTTTGAGACTGAGGCTGATTGCCTCAAACGCTGCATAAAAACAGGTATGTGCGCCCTTTGACCCCTTGACCTGAACACTGCAGCAGTCGACTGCTTCAGTCATGACTGAACAATGAAATTATGAATGAATAAAATCAGACTATAAAGGCAGAGTTTACAGGTTGCAGTACTCATATCAACGTCTTAAACTCTTAAATCCCAAAATAGGATTATTGGAACAAACTATAGCTTCAAAATTGTCAATTAGATGATTTATTTAATCTAAAGCATTTACAGCACATTAAATGCAGTGCCTTACTCAGCGGTGCAATGATGTATATCATTGTATGAATCACACAGTAACTCTCCAGCACACAAGTATAACTGTTGTATTAGTAGCCTAGAGACTTTCCCTCATCATGCACTCTTAAAAGGAAGTACAATCAAATGAAAGACTGAATGAAGAAATTTCTCTTACTTCCACAGTGGCTGAGCATAAAGCAAGTGACGAGCAGGTCAAAGCTGTTCTCCCCCCAGCACCAGCTCCAGGTCAGTCCACTGGTTACAATAACCTTTAGAACCCTTTTCAAGAGTGATGAAGTGTTCAAATTCTGTTATAGGACCACTTTATTAAAACTTTACTGTACTGGGAGTAATACATTTGCAATTCAGGAGAGATCCGATCTGATTATTTGTATTAATCTCTGTCGCATGTACACTGGTTTACACAAGAAACAGGATTCATGGATAATAATGTGCAAAATATGGCCCATGTGAAGGTTAAGAACTGCCTTCTTGCCAAAGACCTTTGAAAATGTTAAGACAACACCTCTTTACTTGTTATGTAACCCACTTTCCTTAATGATAAATACTTTACCACATACCACTTTTTGATGACCTCCAGGAAAGAATTATGCCTAAATCATAGTGTAAATGTTGAATCAAGTGAACTGAAAAGTCTATATAGCTATAGCGAATTTTAGGGCAAAATACAATGTTGCAAGAAAAATGCCAGTGTCCACAGAGGACAAACTTTGAAGCCATCTAGTCAACGAAACAAACCTGCTATTTTTCCAAAACCTCACTGAAGATCCAGTATATTTTAAAAGCTTTTGCAAATAACTAAATGTTGAATATATTCTTTAATTTTTCTCATCCTCACTACGCTCTTTAACAGGTGCCCTGCACTCCAGTGTGGATATCTGCAAACTACCAAAAGAAGAAGGCTCCTGTGCTAAATTTGTGCTTAAATGGCATTATGACCCGCTTAGTGGAAACTGTACTCGCTTCTGGTACGGAGGTTGTGGAGGGAACCAGAATCGCTTTGATACACAAGATGAGTGTGAGAAGGCCTGTGGAAAAGCGGGTGAGATTACTTCTAAAAAATTGCATGTCAAAGTGATATTAGTGTAAAGACTGATTAAGGCATTACTTTAACATTATTTGTTTTTAACAGCACCTGTTCAACAAGGGATCATCGCTGCAGTTAAAACATAGGAACTAATCAAGACTGTAAGCTAACCGCTGACAACACTCAGAGGATATCGCACCGAAAACTAGAAGCTTCACCACAGCCAAGATGCCTGCACTGGACCCTGCCAGAGGATTTGATCCAAAGAAAACCTTGAAGTAGTATTTTCCATATAAGAAAAAAAGCAGAACAAGTTTCTTTGTTTCGTGCTGGTGCTACAATCAGTTTCTCTAATATTTTTTAATTGTTATATTTTTAATGTGTGTATGGGTTTGAATGAAACCCAGTGTAAATGTCCAGGGCAAAATAGCTTTTTTTTTTTTTTTTGAAAGAATGTTCTGTTTTAATCACGTGGTTTG
This sequence comes from Elopichthys bambusa, assembly GCA_037101425.1. Classification (NCBI taxonomy): domain Eukaryota; kingdom Metazoa; phylum Chordata; class Actinopteri; order Cypriniformes; family Xenocyprididae; genus Elopichthys; species Elopichthys bambusa. The sequence continues at coordinate 12,821,272 of CM074438.1, read as the reverse complement.
TTTTTGGAAATGTCTTGATCAAAACATATCAATAAATCTTTGTAGTTATGAGACAGGTTCATGACAGTTCAGTTCGATTTAGTAAATTCTGCTCCTAAGTTACTGCAGTCCCCTTATTAGGTTTTTTTTTTTGTTTGTTTTGTTTTTTGGAAGGAAGAATCTTAATTGCTCTTTCTGGTCATATCGCTGGAGATCTCCACTGACTCCACTGAATCTCCAAGCAAATGCTATGTTAATGTTTGCAAATTAGGCAATTATAAAATGAACCATCTGAAATCAGTGTCATTTTTTTTTTTTTTTTAAATAACTGTGGGTTTTTGGAATCATTGCCTTACACTCAAGTTTTGATTTCAAAAGGCAATTAGAATGTACTTTTCAAACCTTATTTTTTGGGAGGGATGGTGTTTTTTTTAAACTTTGTATTTCACTTGGAAATGGGAAGATATAAATAAATTAGTCTTTATATAAAACTTTGATTTTGATTCGTCATTTCTTTTTTTACATTTTTTAATGCATTAGAAGCTTAAAATTGATTTTACTCCTACTAGGCTGCTGTGAGTCATGCTGAGAAGAATATCCTTTTTATGACTCTGAACATTCAATCTAAGTACTGCTAAGAGAACAAGAAATTAAATGGACAGATGTGACCTTTACATGCTCAAGGGAGGGCACAGTGTTTAATGCAGTATGCATTAGCAGCTTATATTTCATAGTTCCATGAACAAGATTGTCTCCTTCATTTAACCTGCATGCTTCCACAACTTGATACATGGTTCAGACTTTGAAAAATAAAATAAAATGAATCAACTCTTTTACAGTGCAGGAATATCTGAGTGTATATCAAAAAGAGGTAAGCTTCTGATTTCCTCTGTTGCACCAAGGCCGTAATTTCCTCTCTCTCCTGTGAACAGTTGTAATTTTTTTTATCATGATGGAAATTACCCCAAATCAAGATTGTTTGGGGAGGACAGGCAGCTTCATCAACAGACGTTTTATAAATCAAAGTTTGTTATCTCCAGTTGCCATAGAACTTGAAAAACATTTCTCTGTGAACTCTATGTGACTCACTTTAGAAGTTCTGAATTTAAAAATACAGCATGCTTTCATAGGAGCACTTCCTTATTAAACATCTGAAACCAGTTAATTTATATTTACAAAATGAGGTTATTGGGTAAATTGCTTAAAATGGGAAAGTGTATAATCTCCATCAACAGTTGAAGCAATAATGCATAAATTATTATCTGTTTTTCCATTCTTAAACTGTGCGTCAATCTGCACGTTTTATATCACCATATAAACACTTTACACAGCGTCTCTGTCTGATTTGTTATGCACATGTGTTGCATTTTTCTCTGCCAGTCTGTTTGTAAATCCATCACAGCAGCATATACGCATTATGTTCAGTCCTGAACAATCTGCACGTGGCCTTGTGGGCTTTGCAGCAGTCCCTCTGGCCCCCTTCCCATGCTAAGATTAACTGTATAAGAAATGCATCAGTGCTTTACAATAGGTTTACTGCAGAGTTGAATGCCAGTTTTTTGCTTTCATCACCGTTGTATTTTACCATTTTTATATTGGGATTTTCTAAAATACTGATTATATGCAATGATCCAATGTAATGGAAAGATGTCATTCTGCATTACATCAGTGTCTCATGTTTCTGTTGCTCTCGCTAATTAACATTTTAGTATCATCCTGTTTAGTTCTTTCTTGTGTACTACACAGAATCAATGCACAATGTACTGTTGATAGTGCTAGATGTAAAGGTTTTCTAGCCTTCTCCTGCATCTCTGAAGCTCAAACAGTAAAGCATGGTGCTAGCAATGCCAACAAATTTACTATTAATAGGGCTGAAATAAACTGTCACAGCCATACCAAACAGAATTCACAATTCTCAGAATTTTCAGGTACTGAATCCAATATATGCATACAGTGCAGGAGCGGACTGGCCATCTGGAGCACCAGGAATTTCCCTGGTGGGCCACTGGACAATGTGGGCTGGCTTGTTGCTACGTAATATATATAGAAGAAATAATACATTAACCGTGCATCTGAATCTGTAACCTTTCAAAGAAAACATTCACACATACAATATTTTTCTAATACTGACCTTTCAAAATGTAATTTCTTATACTGGATTTTTTGCATCAAAAGACTTAAGTTTATCTCTCAACCAAGCATCAGGAAATGAGTTCAAAAAAGGAGTGGAAAAAGAAGGGAGGAATTCATGTGTACACAAAGGGGCTACAGCAGTATATATAGTGTTGAGGTGATATGACACTCTGAATGTCAACAAAACTGGGATTACAAAATGTCAGTGTAAGTAATAGAGTATGCATTTTGTTCTCTTGGTTCTTTCAATTAAATTCAGATGAAAAGTTCAAGCTCCTTTGCTCTGTGACTTTGTGCTTTGAGTTTATCCCAGGCTCATGCATGACTCATTGTAGTGGCATTTTGGCTTTCCATGGGTGCAATAAATACAAAAACCAACTATATATTTCAAATCATAAAAGGCTCACCATAAATCCAATTAATCTGCAATCTGTCACATGAGAAAACTGTCTCCATTTCTCTGAACATGGTGGCCAAGCATTTCATGGCACTGACACCGTATCTGTCTCCATTGTCATTGGCAGCTTTGTAGTGTAATTTGACTCGTCTGCAATTTGTTATGCATTTTTGCTTTGAGTTTGGTGTGAACTAGCAATAAAACGGTGAGGAAAACAATCATCAAACAAAAAAATCAATTTGTACTCTATGTCCAGAAGATTTAAGATTCAATTATATAGTTACTTGTTCTTGATGACATTTTTTTAACTTACTGTTTATTGCTATAAACTTTAGCGGGTAAATTGTATTTACCCAAATGTCCAAAATTCAGTTTGACAAGCGACATAAAGGTCGAAGTGAGCAAAAAAATAAATTAATGAATACAGTTAAGTGTCTTACCTCATTTCCTTTCCCTCTGAATCTGAATAAAAATAGTCTTTGATCGTATTTATGTTAAACAGATGTTTGAATGCAAAAAATAACAGCAGATTGCTTGTTTGCTTCTTTTCTGAAAGACAAATTCCACTTATTAAACTGTACTAAATATTACTTCATTAGTGTACAAACATTATTATGTATATGAAGCCATAGATATAAACAATATATTTTTGCTGTTTTGAAGAGAATAAATTGAGAATTTAGGCTCCTGTCATACTGCTGTACATCTTTCTGAGAAATCTGCTGTCAGAAAAGTATAATATGCACTAAAGTTTAATATTTACAGCTAGGTTGTTTTAAAAATAATTTAATAATATTTTAAAAATAAAAATATATTTTAAAAAAGCCTTAGCGACACCAATAATTATTTTGCTTTTTTACACAGTGGGGCATAATTGTCCATTTATTTATTGAAGAGCGTCATGATGTCCACCCCAGTATAACCAAAATTGCAATCCCCATTGGACTTCTACTGCCAGAACACTGATTAGCCCTCAACCCACAGACATCCCCCTGCTCCAGATGAAAGATGGGAAAAGGCTTTTTTCCACTGACTAGTAACATCCTGATGCTTCTCATCTGCCTCCGTTTTGGGTCTGGAAAAAAAATGCAAGTCAGCCAGCAATGAGACACCATATGCTCACATTCTCTGGTCCAACATGACCTGGGAAAAGGTGAAGCAGGCCAGACTGATTTCCCCACAGATATCTGTATTTTTGACATGCAAGTATGGACTTTTCTGGTTAAATATTGTGATATATCCAATTTCTTGTGCTACTGATTATTCTAAATGACCCACTCTATCTCAGTGATCGCAATGGAAAAGCAGCAAGGAAATGATTGGAACTAATTGTGATGAGAATTTTGGCTGCTTTGGCTGCGTGGTTAGTACATCTGCCTTTCCATATCCTGACAGACTTCAGCTTCTAGGGAGCATTATGTAATTTTTTGGCCTGTACATGTTAAGGTTTGAAGCCCATGGAAAAATGACTCTAAACTTTGTGGAGTAGTGGCAGTTTGGAATAACAAGAACTTTCTCATCGATGTATAATGTGTTGAAAATGAGATGTCTCATTATTCTCATTAGTTTTTCTTCACTATTACCCAGAACTCTGCTCAACAATAAATACTGCTAAATAATAGTACTCACAGGGACAGTCTGTCCATGACTTTGTAGACCTTTACATTTTATCTAAAAAAAAAAAAAAAAAGTGCATATTAGGATCCTAAAGTGTTAGTTCACCTAAAAAATTCTGTCATTAATTACTCACCCTCATGTCGTTCCACACCTGTAAGACCTTCGAAACACAAATTACGATATTTTTCATAAAATCTGATGGCTCAGTGAGGCCTGCATTGCCAACAAGACAATTAACACTTTCAATACCCAGAAAGCTACTAAAGATGTAGGGTATTTATTCTAATAAACAGTTCATGTGACTACAGTGGTTCAACCTTAAAGCGACGAGAATACTTTTTGTGTGCCAAAAAAACAAAATAACAAATTTATTCAACAATATCTAGTGATGGGCAATTTCAAAACACTGCTTCATGAAGCTTCGAAGCTTTACAAATCTTTTGTTTCGACTCAGTGGTTCAGAGTGTGTATCAAACTACCAAAGTCACGTGATTTCAGTAAGCGAGGCTTTGTTACGTGATAAGTGTTTCGAAATTTCAATGGTTAATCACTGAGGGTGTGACTTTGGCAGTTTGATACACACTCTGAACCACTGATTTGAAACAAAAGATTCGCAAAGCTTCATAAAGCTGGGCATTATCTTGCTGGCAATGCAGGTCTCAATGAGCCATCGGGTTTCATCAAAAATATCTTAATTTGTGTTCTGAAGATGAACAAAGGTCTTACGGGTGTGGAACGACATGAGGGTGAGGCAACTTGCAAGTACAATTTTATCTTCTTCTTCTTTTTGACTGCAATTTTATGACCATTATTAAAAATATAAAACTACACAAAAAACACAAAAAAACTATTTACAATGTATTGTAGGCCTAATAAGAAAGTTGCAATGCTTAAACACTGTAATACACTATTTGCAGGGTATAATAACTGCATGGGTCCCTGGAAATGGCCGGGATATTTGGCTTTCCTGTTGGGTGGGCTTCAGGTCAACTGCCCAGGCAGCGGAGTTGATAATTACACCACTGTGTTCATGCAACTCGCCATCACAAAAGCAAACTGTACGAACCATTGGGATCACCCAGACAGCTGAACAATTTCAACGATCATAGAATGTAGAAGACAGAAGTCATTAAATAAAGAATTGGATATAATCTTGGATGACAACTAAACCACTGCACAAAGAAAAACAATGACAATAGATATCTGTAGAAAGAAGATTAATCTTTTTCTTTTCTTATCTAAGATCAAAATGCTGGAACTAAACAAATGCACAATGACTTAAAGCCAAAAAAAAAAGCAGCTGCAGTTTGTTTGACTGTCTTAAAAGGATTGTTTTATAATCCGTGTGAGCTCAACTCACTACAGAGGAGAACCTAAAACGTTTGCTATGATGCCACCTTCATGTGTGGTGTGCTGGTGTTCATGTTGGTCTGACCGCTTCCGTAGTTTACATACAGAGACATAATGACAAAGCAATGTTATCCACCTCTGACTTTTCCTAGACTAACAAGGCATGTGAAATACACAAAGATCAACTAAATTAGGGAATTCCATATGGGGCAAATTAAATGAGTCACTCTTTAAACTGTGTGAGGTTGTAAGCACTGCAAATTCTTTAATCACAAGCATCCCCTCCCCTGAACCATTGGCAACAATTAACTGTAAAAAGAAAGAAAGAAAAAAAATAAAAACTTTAAAAGATTTTATAGTTTAGTTTTACACAATCAGTTAGTCAGAACAAACAGCTTTTTCAGAATATTTTGCTATTTTAAAACACTATTTCTCTGTCTCACACGCACACACAGTTTTAATACTTCATAGCTTGGAAAAAAGGCTTATGACTCATCCACCCACATGGAAACATTTTCCCTTCACATGTGGCAGGACTTTTGTTTATTTAAATTCAATAAATATATTACTTGCTGTTTTGACAAATAACCCTTCTTCCTCAATGGTTCATAACACTCTCTGTCCATAAAAAGAATGACGGTACTGTTGATCTGGACGATGTAGTTCAAATTTAAAAGGATGGCAACACTTACAGGGCTGAGTTGAAATTCTAAACAGATGGTGACAATGTGCAGTATTACAAAGAGACAAAGAAATAATTTTAAGAAGCAATGTAGTTTTTTGCAGCAACAGCAGGTATATAATGCTTAAACATTGCCTACAGATTAATTTCTAGACTTTCATATTGCTACCATGTTGTTTAGAGACAAATCTATGATTACGAAATCTCTTCAAAAAGGACTGCATGAAAGAGTTGGGTAGAAGAGGAGGATTTGAAATCTGCTTACCTTTACTGCACGTCACCTCTGTGGCATGTAGCATGATGGGATACAGACATAACCTTTAACCCTTGGAAAAAGCAAACTCATTAGGAATGGCCAATAGCACTTTATGAACATCTGTCTAAGAAGAGGTAAGATCTGGTTTTGTAAACATACCTCAGGGGTGCTTGTTTTATTAAGACACTACTACACCCAAGCAAAGAAAAACACCATCATATTAATGTTGATTTATCATTTGTCAAGTACAAAAAAAACAAACACCAACTTTCAAAGTTTATGAATGGATAACAGTTTCATTTGGCCTTGCAATAGTACTTAACAAATGGCTGAGCAGTTTTACACACACGCACCCCAGCTGCTCCAGTAAAGCCTGTCTGTGACCCCAGACCGCTTCTGATGTCAAAGACTTCAGTTCAGCTGGTCTGTATTTATTACTGTTTTAAGTAGTGTAAGGTCAATGATGACCTCAGATCAGGAAACATGTCCTTTTAAGTTTTTTGTCACTTGATCGAACAGCCAAAAAAAAAAAAAAGAAAGATTTAATATAGAAAAATAAAAAACATGAGAAATAGGCTGGTTCAAATATGCATATACATACATGACCCCCAGTTTCACAGACAAGGCTTAAGATAAATATCCTAACCAAGGCCTAATCCTGCCTTAGGCTAAGCAGCTGTCTGTGAAACCAGGCCTATATATTCCACAGTTTTAGTTTGACACATTCACCTCTCAAGAGTGCCAGGTTTCAGACTACAGGTCACAATAATAAAGCACAAAGGAAATGCATGCACAAACAAGGCACCTGTCAATTTTTAATAACGTTTTGTGTTTTTATAGAACAAATTAAGACAGAAATACAAAAAACTCATGCTGTGTCCCCTTTAAATTTTTCAGAAAATGCACTGTAAAAAATGAGTGTAATTTGAACTGTAAAATACTGTAAAAACTTAATAGGTTAACAGTAAGTTCCCGTACTATATACAGGGAAAAATTGTAAAAGCTCTAACCAGGGGCTTACCATGATGGAGTTTTGTGTTTGCGTGAATGACTCTGTGCACCTTTTTTATATTAGTATATACTTCAGGTCGTGTAAAAGCTACTTGTGATGAAATTTGATTCTTCATGTGGCTTTCTCTTTTACCACCTGCATTATTATGGTGGTTGTCAGTACATGTTAAAGGTACAAAACAGATTTTAGTAACAGTGTGCATTGTTGAATTTACTGGTTTATTTTCAAATTTTCCTGTTTGTAAATTAGTTTTATACTGTAAAATTTATTTAGTCCTGTAAATGTATTTACAGTTTTTCTGTATTTTTTTACAAATTTATTCTGGCAACCACAGCTGCCAAAATTACTTTGTAAAAACTACATATATATATATATATATACAGTGGGTACGGAAAGTATTCAGACCCCCTTAAATTTTTGACTCTTTGTTATATTGCAGCCATTTGCTAAAATCATTAATGTACACACAGCACCCCATATTGACAGAAAAACACAGAATTGTTGACATTTTTGCAGATTTATTAAAAAAGAAAAACTGAAATATCACATGGTCCTAAGTATTCAGACCCTTTGCTGTGACACTCATATATTTAACTCAGGTGCTGTCCATTTCTTCTGATCATCCTTGAGATGGTTCTATACCTTCATTTGAGTCCAGCTGTGTTTGATTATACTGATTGGACTTGATTAGGAAAGCCACACACCTGTCTATATAAGACCTTACAGCTCACAGTGCATGTCAGAGCAAATGAGAATCATGAGGTCAAAGGAACTGCCTGAAGAGCTCAGAGACAGAATTGTGGCAAGGCACAGATCTGGCCATGGTTACAAAAACATTTCTGCTGCACTTAACGTTCCTAAGAGCACAGTGGCCTCCATAATCCTTAAATGGAAGACGTTTGGGACGACCAGAACCCTTCCTAGAGCTGGCCGTCCGGCCAAACTGAGCTATCGGGGGAGAAGAGCCTTGGTGAGAGAGGTAAAGAAGAACCCAAAGATCACTGTGGCTGAGCTCCAGAGATGCAGTCGGGAGATGGGAGAAAGTTGTAGAAAGTTGTAGAAAGTCAACCATCACTGCAGCCCTCCACCAGTCGGGGCTTTATGGCAGAGTGGCCCAACGGAAACCTCTCCTCAGTGCAAGACACATAAAAAAGCCCGCATGGAGTTTGCTAAAAAACACCTGAAGGACTCCAAGATGCTGAGAAATAAGATTCTCTGGTCTGATGAGACCAAGATAGAACTTTTTGGCCTATGTGGTATGTGTGGAGAAAACCAGGTACTGCTCATCAGCTGTCCAATACAGTCCCAACAGTGAAGCATGGTGGTGGCAGCATCATGCTGTGGGGGTGTTTTTCAGCTGCAGGGACAGGACGACTGGTTGCAATCGAGGGAAAGATGAATGCGGCCAAGTACAGGGATATCCTGGACGAAAACCTTCTCCAGAGTGCTCAGGACCTCAGACTGGGCCGAAGGTTTACCTTCCAACAAGACAATGACCCTAAGCACACAGCTAAAATAACGAAGGAGTGGCTTCACAACAACTCCGTGACTGTTCTTGAATGGCCCAGCCAGAGCCCTGACTTAAACCCAATTGAGCATCTCTGGAGAGACCTAAAATTGGCTGTCCACCAACGTTTACCATGCAAGGAGGAATGGCAAAGGATCCCCCAAATCCAGGTGTGAAAAACTTGCTGCATCTTTCCCAAAAAGATTCATGGCTGTATTAGATCAAAAGGGTGCTTCTACTAAATACTGAGCAAAGGGTCTGAATACTTAGGACCATGTGATATTTCAGTTTTTCTTTTTTAATAAATCTGCAAAAATGTCAACAATTCTGTGTTTTTCTGTCAATATGGGGTGCTGTGTGTACATTAATGAGGGAAAAAAAATGAACTTAAATGATTTTAGCAAATGGCTGCAATATAACAAAGAGTGAAACATTTAAGGGGGTCTGAATACTTTCCGTACCCACTGTATATGTATGTATATATATATATATAACAGTTCAGAATCCGAAATAAAAGTTCAAGGTTTTATCCCAAACCGTGAACTTGCCTAGTGCCAGAGATCTGGCTCTTCTCCAGTGACCATTATGCCCTTGACCAAGACACTTAAGCTCAAGTCCCTCAGATACCTAACCACAATTCCACAAAAAAGTAATCTGCAAAGTTAACAATCTAATAAGACCAGGTGCAATCTCAAAATGTTAAAAAAAAAATATATATATATATATATGCTAAATGGAAGATAAAATTCAAAGACAAACAGAGTAAAATGGATGGGTTTAATATTCTCACAGTACCATATGTGCCCGTTGTTTCAGCGCATATGGAGTGCACTTTTATTCTCAAGCTGAAAGGATGTGACGGTGGCCAACAGCTGGTATGTTTCTTCTACTTTTTTAAAAACCACTCTGCGTGAGAAACCAAGGAGGCAGTGCAAAACATCCGAATAGCAGACAGAGATGCACTGTCAACAAAACACTTGTTAGACAGTGGAAAACATCTTAAATACAACTGTGCGTCTCCCAAAATAAACTGCTTTAAGCTGTCGGTTGTTTGCACTGTTAAACAATACTTTTGCTAGTAAAGCAAGGCTTTTTTTGGCTATCATTAAATGAACATTTCCTCCACTGCAAACTCTGCCAAATAACTTGATTTTCATAATCTTGTTTTTCTAAAAAGAAAATTTTAAACTTTGTCATTAAAAAGTAAAAAAAAAAAAAAAAAAAAAAAAAAAAGTCACTGCATCAACATAAGAGAATATTACATAGTATATAATTGTATGCATGGCCTTAAAAATTAGACTGGGGTTAAATATTGCAAGTAGTCATTTTGATTAACTGATCTGCCAAAATTTATAATATGATAAAATTGTAAATACACAAATGAAAAATGTTACCATTTATTCCGATGAGTGATTTTGTACAACAGATGTAAATGGAAGTCTTAACCAGCATGAACCATCATCTTTCATGGGACCGAAATTACATAAAGACCAAATTTTGAACTGTAACATCAAAACAGCACAGATGGCCTGAGCAATATATGCATATAGTGAAGTATTTATGCTGAAAAATAATAATTTACAATATTGACAGCAGTGTTATATTTTAAAGCAGATGTAAAGTTTGTACAAGTACAACCCATTCGAAATTGTCCTATATCACTGTGGTTTATGAGTTCAAGAAGCAGAACAGAGAAAAGAAAGATGGCGGCTCCATCACTGAGCAGGACAGATGAGTGTGTGTGAAGGGTCCTGGACACCAGAGGTTTTCTTCCATAAAACTCAGTATCTGAGAGGTGGTGAGGAAGAGGATGGGAGATGATGGAGTGCTTATCAGTTCTCAAGAAAAGCCACGTAGTCAGTAAGTCTGGCCAGCTGTTGTTCGTTTGGAACTAGAGAGACCGGGGGCGGATCTGGAGGGAGGGAAAGGCAGAACAGAAACATGAGAGGAGAGGGGATTCCTTCAAGTGTTCCACGATCTGTTCTATAACACATAGACATACGAATGTAAACAAAGACGTGCCAGAGAATAAACGCATGAATATGTGCGAGAGAGAGACTGTTACAGATGCAACAACACAAGAAAAAAAAAAAATGTAATGGCAACTGTTGAAGTTGCTTTTAGTGAAAGCTGCAGGTCATCAGTACTGGGAATAATTTCTCAATCATCAGTTACTCAAATGCATTACAGACATCTGCACTGTCTCACGAGGCTCATGCAGAAACACAGATGTTGCTTGTTCCTGTTCCTTTGGAATGAATGTTTCTCGTAAAAATGGTTCTCAACAGTTACAGGCAAACACATAAAAAGCTGTGTGCACTAAAACACAAAATGTAAAGAGCACCATGATTCAGAACTATGAACAGAAGGGGACCAAAAACTAATGAAAATCTTGTTGTTTACAGAACAAAAATCTCCAAGAAACTGTGAGAGCCAATCAGCAACGAACATGAGAGCAGGATGAAAATGGAATTGGAGTGAAGACACCCATTCACATGCTTGTTATGAAATAACCGTGCAGAACGGTGAACTCAATGGAACAAGCTCTTTATACAGAGGAGGGGCCATGAATAAAACCTTTTGGAGGAATGAGTCATAGAGTGGACAAAAAACATCTGTTCTTGTTAGTAATAAGAAGTGAAACAGTGCCCCCACCTGGTTTCTGTGGCATGATCATCCTGGTGTTTGGATCTGCTTGCCACCCATGGCTAACTACACCTTGAGTGAAAGGAAAATGGACATTTACATTAAAAAGTGTTGCTCAATAGAGGGTTTACACATCTCTAAACCATGGCAAGTTGCTTTTGCAGAAGATCAAGAAATCGTCACAGCCAAAAGAAAATGATTTGTATTCCAATGATGACCAAACATGTAAAAGACTTCCAGGCTTGTTTAAATGTATTTCTTCAAAATATATGACATTTACATAAAAATGTGTGTGTGTGTGTGTGTGTGTGTGTCACTCTGTCTTGGATTATGTACCTTTGACCGCCTCTTCTACAGAGTATCCCACAAAGGCAGCAAAGTCGTCTGCACTGATAGAGGTGTACGCTTGAGCAACGAGACCATATGCCCTCCTACGGGTGGACTCTACAAAAAAAAAAGCAAGAAAAAGACATGAGAGATTTTCAAAAGGTGGCAACACTTTTAATCAGCAATAATGCATTAAAATGATTAGAAGTGAAAGTAAAGACATGTTACAAAATATTTCTATTTCAAATAAATGCCGTTATATTGAATGTTTTTTTTTTGTTTTTTTATTAATATTTTTTGTAGGCCAGTCCTTTTTGACCAGGAACACCAGTGTCACTTTGGGCCATTTTGTTGAAGATAAAAGCATTTCAAAACAAACTTCCTGATTAAACATTAAAGCACACTAGTGTGATTAACAGTTTTTTTTTTTCCCCCATATTTTATTGAATATTGACAAAATTGGTAACACTTAACACAATAAGGTTCATTAGTTAAAATTAGTTAACTACATTAGTTAACATGAACAATGAACTGCACTTATACAGCATGAATTAATGTTTGTTAATGTTAATTTCAACATTTACTAATACATTATTAAAATCTTGTTAACATTAGTTAATGCACTGTGAACTAACACTGAACAACTGTATTTTCATTAACGTTAATGAAGATTAGTAAATACAGTAACAAATGTGTTGCTTGTGGTTCATGACATGTTAGTTAATACATTACCTAATGTTTAACTAATGAACTTTTTTGTAAAGTGTTACCACAAAATTATCCACGGACTGCTTTTAATCACTCAAATAAAAGCTCACTGAGGTGTATAAGCTCAGATCAATGAGGCCTACGATCAATCAGCTCCAAAAAGAAATACAAAACATGTCCTAAATAAAAGAAAACAAGTTGACAAAAAGACTAAATCCAATATTTGGTGATAATATAGCATAAGAGATTCATAAGCTATTTTTTGTAGGCTGAGAGTTTTTGACCAGGTACACAAGAGTAACAAGGTGGAGGGCGTAGGGGAGGGAAAAAAAAAAAAAAAAAAAAATCCCAAAAAAGTACAAAAATTATCCAAAAATTTAGTTATAAATAGTTATAAAAATTAACTAACATTTTCGGGAAAAAGAAAATCCTCTCTGGGACAAAATGACCCGAACACAACATAATGCAGCCTTGGTAAGCATAAGAGAGGACTTCTTTCAAAAACAATCGATCTTACCGACCCCATTATTTTTTAATGGTAGTGTATAGGTTCTCGTTGTGTTTATGCAAACAAACTACTTTTTCTAGGCAATCATGTGCATCAATCATTTTAAACTGCTTTGCTTATAAATATTTTTAAGTGAAAAAAGTCTGAACTCTTTGTTTACACATTCAAGTTGCATTATGCATTGAGGAATTAGATTATGAAACAAAGGTGAAATCGTTTTACTTAAAAATTAGTTTATATTGTAATAACTCAAATCGAGAGGACAACTGTTGCTTTCATATGTTATCAAAATTGAAAGATGATGTCTGTAAATGTATTTGTTGTCACACTTCTGATTACTGAAACAGACTGAGTAATGCTGTGAAGGCACTAAAGGAATTGTAAGTGGGACATTCATCAACCCAAGGTTAATCTAAAGGAGGTACACAAAACACACACACACATATTTTATATATATATATATATATATATATATATATATATATATATATATATATATAATAAATTATTTATTTTCTATAGTTTGCTATAATGGAGAGAAGTACAATTCAAAGGCTTACAGACACTTCTAAACACTTTCAGGCCTTGAACTAAATAAAAAGCAATTTTCATAGCAACAGTGTTTACTAACAGCTACTGGTATGCAACACCAAGGAGGTCAGACTCAGCAGTGAATACAAGACTGCCGTTTGGAAATTACAGGCAGTCAAGAACATGTTATACAAGCATGACCTCTAAAGTAAGAAAACCAGATACACATGATGTGTGAAAAATGTTTGGTCTTAGCACCTCACAAGCAACAAGAGCACTTAAACACAGTTACAGTCAGGGGATTCATTGTATATTGCTTGTTTATTTTTAGCAACAGCCATTCCAAGTGCTTGTCAATCCATGCATCCAATTCGTGACTTCTCACTTGCCTTGACCCTCTATCACGAATAGCAAAAGCTGTTGAGCAAGGCAGTGCTGGGGGGAGGTGGAAGTGGTGTCCATATGTCCTATTCTGGTATCCTACCCCAAGGTCCCCCCAGCCATATCTCATCCTCTTACCTTTTAAAAATAGCATGTGCCTTTAACCAGAGAAGAAAGTTGAGAGCAAAGAGTGCACAGAGTTCACTTGTGAACAGTTACCTTTAGAGTAAGTCCAAGATTCTCTATTTAAACTGCAAATAAATAAATAAACTCAAATCTCAAATTTGAATATTTTTATTTAATATCAAAGCATTCGAGTAAACTGAACATATAGGAACTACATAACCACATATCATAAAATGAGACAACAATGATCAATTTCTGAGTAAAACAAATGTGAAAGTATGAAGATAACTTCTAAAGTGACAACAGCGTAATTTTAACTACATTATAAAAAGTATAAAAATGGCACCTAGTTAATTTGAAGTATTCTTATGATGATAGAGTTGAAATGCTGACACTGCTTAGCAGTGATATACGAACATTAAATCCTCTTCTTTCTCACGGTCACCGTCCTTGCTTGATCTTCTTGTCCTTCCTCACATCCTATTTAACCTCTAAGACACTCTTCCTTCCCTGCAACCCATTTACTCCTCTTCCTGATCCTCAGCATCTTCAAATTCCTCCTCATCATCTGCTCCAAAGTCCATCTTGGACAACAAACTCTCCACATGTTCTGTATCCAGAGTGAAATGGTCCATTCTTTCAAAGCCTGGCTCTGGCCTTTCTTCAGCAAGTGAGCTCTTCGCCGCATCCTTTGTCTGGGCAATCAGGTTCTTGGAGGCCTGCAGGAACTCTGCGGCACCGCTTTGCTCCAGCGCCTGCACTGCCGTGTCCGTTAACTCAGTGGCTGCCTGAAGACGATCCCCATAACGCCTAGCCAGACTTCTGAGGGCAGCTACCTTCTCATCCTGCTCCTTGCCAATACGTTCCAAGAGGGCATTCTTGCGCTCTTCCAAGGCTGCGTACAGAGAATCGAAGCATTCACCAAGCCTTTGCTTGGCACACTGAGCATTGTCCTGAACGGCTGTGCAGGCCTCCTCCATCTGGTTGAGCAACGCCTGAAGGCGACCGTTCCCTGCCACAAGAGCATCAATGGCGTTACTCAGCTCTCCTTTTTGAGCCTGATAGACACTAGCAAGTGGTGACACCTCACAGTCTTTATGTTGGCCAAATACCTTACACATGGAGCAAGTGGGAGTTTGGTGAGTCACGCAGTAGATGTTGATCTTCTCGTCCTCATGCTCTTGGCACACTGGCTCCTTGGAGCTTTTGGGTTTTATCGAAGTTTCTGTGGTGCTTCCTCCACCTCCACCCTCCTGCTGCTGTTTGTATATGTCAATTATGTTCTCAACTAGAAGATTTCTCTGAAGTCCATGCACACCATGACGATCGAGAACCACTTCAAATCGGCAAGTAGGGCACCTGAAGACACCACCAGAGAAACGATAAGGGTTTCGAGAGTCATAAAGATCACTAGCACATCCACGACACAGGTTATGTTGACAGGGCAGGATCACCACCGGTTTTGTGAACATGTCCAGACAGATCGGGCAGCTCAGCTGTTTCTCAAGGCTCTCCATGGAGCCAGGAGACCCCAACAAAGAGGCAGTTCGCTGAATTTCCATGTCAGTGGTTGCTTTGTCTCCTTTAGCTTCAGTGGCTGTCTCCTCAAAAGAAATATGTAAAATAAACTGCAGCACGGCAGCAAATGATTCCTTGCAGTCTGGTCTGTTCTGGGACACAGTGGCCCTGGTCTTTATACTACCCTCAGCCAGTGGGTGACATGCCATTCCTCCAACCAATCAGAGCACACATTCCTATCCACTTGTTTTCAAGATTCATTTTTGGAGACGCAAAAGCCCCCACCCCTTTAAACCCATGTGTTGTGTCATGATGATACCATAACACCCCTACCCTTTCCTGTACAGTGAGATTTCAATGGTGAAACACTTCAGTGGTGACAAACAAGTTTCATGTGAAAAAAACAAACTCTGTCTGTTACAAAAAACCCTTTTAATTTTTATATAATTAATATAAAATTCTGTATATATACTTTTCCTAGTATTCTGAGGAATAGTATTTTTGAAGATACATTTTATTTTGAAGAATAACCCATAAATCATTAATTGTTTAATTTCAAAATAATTTCTAGTTCAAATGTTCTTGAGTAATTTGTTTGTGAAAAACAACTGTTGATGTCCTACACAGTACATAGGGAACCCATGAATACATGGAAAGGGTTATTTTTAACCTATCCTTGGCCTGGGTGGGTCAGGTGCTGGCACATAGGGATCAAATGAAAGCTGTGTTTTAGCATGAGCCCTGAAAATACTATATTAAATACAGAGAAGAGATGGCAAAAGAACTGTTGCTCCCTTAGTACTTTCCAACAAAAAAATAAATAAATAAAAAAGGTTGCATTTGAATGATAAAGTAAGTTCCGCACTTAAAATGTCCCTAAAGGCAGTCATCATTCGAAGGATTCACACTTGGTCTATGAATATGCAGAGTTAATGTCTGAGCTAAGTTTAGTCATGAACCACTTGAAATGGAATTTGAGAGCAAGATATGGGCCACTTCCTAGGGAAAATTTTTATTTATTTTTTGCCCATCCATCTATATTCAATGATGATTTTTTTTACAAGCATGTAATTTAAATGTTATGCTTGTAAAGCTAAACCCAATGTAACAAATTAAATACTACATTTGCATTTTAATTTTATTAAAAACATTCAAATTTCCTATCAAAATAATAATGCAGTTAACTATAAAGACAAAACACACAGGAATGAAAGAGCAAAACACACTCTATCCTGTTACATTGTATGCATCCATTTAGGAACTTGCTTGGCAACTAAGAGCAAAATTAGATCTCTCCTTTAATCCAATACAGACAATTGTTTGAAAAAGAGCTGACTAAGGTTTATTAATGAACAATTTACTACAAGTTACCACTGTTTGTTCAGATTTCATTTCTTTGGATGCCCATGTTATTTTTGTAATTTAACTTTATTAATCAATAAAAATGTTTACCATACTATTATATAAAGCGGTTGCCAGAATGAGAGCTAAACACAAACAAATCCACCTCAATCTAAAAAACGAAATTTCAAGACAAATACTTTATAAAGAGAGAAACTGTCATGGTGAAAATGTCAATAATTTCTTCATGAAACAGAGCCATAAGCCAAGTTAAGGATTACACCTCTGTATCTTATCATTTGTCATTTTTTTGTAATTTATTGATTAACTGATGATGTCTGAATACATTATTAACTGAAACATTTATGTATTAACATACAAACCCGATTCCAAAAAAGTTGGGACACTGTACAAATTGTGAATAAAAGAAATGCAATAATTTACAAATCTCATAAACTTATATTTTATTCACAATAGAATATAGATAACATATCAAATGTTGAAAGTGAGACATTTTAAAATGTCATGCCAAATATTGGCTAATTTTGGATTTTATGAGCTACACACTCCAAAAAAGTTGGGACAGGTAGCAATAAGAGGCCGGAAAAGTTAAATGTACATATAAGGAACAGCTGGAGGACCAATTTGCAACTTATTAGGTCAATTGGCAACATGATTGGGTATAAAAAGAGTCTCTCAGAGTGGCAGTGTCTCTCAGAAGTCAAGATGGGCAGAGGATCACCAATTCCCCCAATACTGCGGCAAAAAATAGTGGAGCAATATCAGAAAGTTTCTCAGAGAAAAATTGCAAAGAGTTTGAAGTTATCATCATCTACAGTCCATAATATCATCCAAAGATTCAGAGAATCTGGAACAATCTCTGTGCGTAAGGGTCAAGGCCGGTAAACCATACTGGATGCCCGTGATCTTTTTGGAAAACTGGGACGCCATGTCATCCGGACTAAAGAGGACAAGGACAACCCAAGTTGTTATCAGCGCTCAGTTCAGAAGCCTGCATCTCTGATGGTATGGGGTTGCATGAGTGCGTGTGGCATGGGCAGCTTACATGTCTGGAAAGGCACCATCAATGCTGAAACGTATATCCAAGTTCTAGAACAACATATGCATATCCAGACGTTGTCTCTTTCAGACGTCGTCGTCTTTCTTTTCCAGCATGACAATGCCAGACTGCATACTGCATCAATTACAACATCATGGCTGCGTAGAAGAAGGATCCGGGTACTGAAATGGCCAGCCTGCAGTCCAGATCTTTCACCCATAGAAAACATTTGGCGTATCATAAAGGGGAAGATGCGACAAAGAAGACCTAAGACAGTTGAGCAACTAGAAGCCTGTATTAGACAAGAATGGGACAACATTCCTATTCCTAAACTTGAGCAACTTGTCTCCTCAGTCCCCAGACGTTTGCAGACTGTTATAAAAAAAAGAGGGGATGCCACACAGTGGTAAACATGGCCTTGTCCCAACTATTTTGAGATGTGTTGATGCCATGAAATTTAAAATCAACTTATTTTTCCCTTAAAATGATACATTTTCTCAGTTTAAACATTTGATATGTCATCTATGTTGTATTATAAATAAAATATTGAAATTTGAAACTTCCACATTATTGCATTCCTTTTATTCACAATTTGTACAGTGTCCCAACTTTTTTGGAATCGGGTTTGTAAATCAGTGGTTCTCAACCAGGGGGAAGACTTACTGTACAAGTATTTGCATTTCTTAATTATTATAAATATATTAAAATAATCAAACTAATCTAAATTAAAATGTTAAAACAACACAAAATCAAGATAAACTGGCATCATGTTTTTTTGTTTGTACTTTCTCTCAAATAACTATTGGTTCATTCAGTGTCAAATCAACCAAATTTCTGAAACTTCCCTGGCTCAATTTTTTAAAAATGTTGTTCATATTTTTTCTGTAGAAAGTGATGAAAGTGATAGTGATGAAAGTGATGAAAGACAAAATATGAAATGTCACAGATGTATATTTACTGAGTAATTCACTATTTTGTAGAGGGGGATTACAATTTTCATTACAATTTTTTTGAGATTTGGAGCCAATTTACAGGGGTGTAAAAACGACTTTAGAACGATGGCAGCATCATTATTTTATTTGTACACAGAAGTGGGTAAGGTCAGTTAGTAAAATCTGTTGACTTGAGCAGTCTTTGTTTCATTATATGCCAATGGTGACAGTTCAAATTTCCATGCCTGTAACTCAAGAAGTATTAAAGATATCTTAAGATCCTTTTAGATTCTGGTTCTAAACAAACTTTCCCTTTGGTATTTTCATTTTAAAGGCCCTTGATGGTTCAGTTGCAGAGATATGGAGATATTAATGCAGCTCCATGAGTAAATTGGTAAATTGTATACATTTTCTGTGGTCAAAAACCAAATCTGGGTCACTTTGCATACAGATGATGCTTTTTTCTTTTAAAGAGGAATATCTGAAGAACAAATAATGTTGAAACTAGAAATGTATCTTGTGTATTTCTATTAACTCAATTGCATAGAACATACCTGTCTGGGCGCCATAAATATTCCTTTTCCAAGTTTGCATGCGTGTAACTCTAAAAGTATTTAAATAACTATTGGTTCATTCAGTGTCAAATCAACCAAATTTCGGAAACTTCCCTGGCTCAAATTTTTGATTTTGTTAAAAAAAAAAAATTCTCTGTAGAAAGACAAACAAAAATATTAACAAAATCAAAAATTTGAGCCGGGGACCTCTAATTGAATTGACACGAAATTACCCTATTGTTTTTATTTAAAAAAACAGTTCTAGAAACTTCTGAGTCACAAAATGAATTGCGGTTAATAAACTTAACATATCAACACTCTGTTTCTGTTAATAATAGTAACATTTTAAAAAAAAGTTTAAAACCAAGTAGCTTTATAATAGACACGATTACAGCTGAAACACCAAAAATATCTAATATGGAGGGGGACCTTCGCATCAGGAAGGTTGAAAACCACTGATCAAGATGAGCGACCAACGATTCATTAATCACACAGTTTCATTACATTATAACATTCTGAAAACCAGTATATAGATATATAGACAGATAAAGAGGGCAGTGAGTCTAGTTCTGGCCAAGCATGGAACCCTATGATCTCTTAATTGCTAGATGGTAATGAAGATTTGTTTAATTAAACAGACAAGAATAACCACAGAGCAAATGAAAAGTTCGAGGCCAATATATCTAACTTCATCATAGATTTCATTTTAGGAATACAGCATAAAATGCAGCATAATCCCCAAGCCACATGATCACAGTACCTCTTAAAGCTTCCATCACAGGGAGAATGCTTTCAGACCACTGGTAAGCAGCAATAGCAGTGTAAATCCCTGGAAAGTCTCGCTGCCAGATACGCTGTCCTACCGCCCATATAGCCGCCAGCTCTGGGTTTGCCTGTAATTAAAAACTGTATTAGAGATGTCAAATTTATTGTGCTTTATTTTAGACTAATTGGAAGCAAACATAAAACTCACTGTTTTTATTGCTTGGGGTATCCGTTTCCAAAGATATCTGGCATTATTCCTGCATAAAGCAAGTGACTATCATGACAATCAACTGATAACATAAATGTAAATTAACATCAAATATAATTTATGTAACATACTCACATGTCATTATGCATGAGATACAGGACTAGTAATTGAGAATACACCTGAGGTGTAGCAATGCCACCGGGAGCCTAAGACACAAGGTAACATGCTGTAAAATTAATGACATTTAAGAGATGACTATGACAATTTACATTTAAAAAAATAAAAAATAATAATAAAAAAATAAATAAAAGTCGGACGTGCCTGTTGTACAATACACGTAAAGAAAGCACGTGCACAAGGAAATTATTACACACAAAACTCCATAGACATTTACACAGAATTTCCATATCACATTAATGAGTTTAAGAGTTTAAATGTCTTTATTTTATCTTACACTGATGCCTAGAGCTGGCTTTACATTCCTAATGTTGTTCAACTGACAACTATAGCTGTTTAGTAGATAACAAACATCCGCAAAATAAACGCACTAATAAATCAACCTCTCTGTCTGCTTTTACCTCCAGCTCTTGAGTTTCAAACTGCAACAGCAGCTTTTCATCAAGTTCAGCCATCATGACAGACACGGGCATCTTTTACAGGCGCTTCATATGCTAACGGCTAAGGAAAACAAATCGCTGCTGCTCTAGCTCTGCGACACCACACTGACACCTGCTGGATTGGAGAGCAAACGACGCCACCACACCTGTTAACTTTGTGCGGTCGGTTAAATATGATTGACTGTCTTGATACTGCTGGCCAGCTGTTCACCAGGTTGTCTAGTGAGAAGAGCGTGTCTCAGTTTTTATAATCCACCTCTCATAACACTGCACTGTATTTAGAAACGTCTGTGTTACTGTTACTGTGCTTACACATAGAGAAGTCCTTGCTTGTTTGTTTAAAAATTTCTGAAGTTGCAACAAATTAAAATATTGCGATAATACACTGTATTAATCCACGTTTCTTTGCTTGCTCCACTCTTGTAAAACTAAGATTTCACATTGAGTTTGAGGAGATAAATGTTAACGTCAGTCTTATAAACATTAAGATCAACTTACAGTTGGACCTGTCTATATTTAGATGTAACCACCGAGAACAACAACAGATGCACAGCATATGAAACTTATTAAAGTGTCAGGCATATTGTGAAAGGGGAAAACCCTATTAACAGTGGCACTGTTGTGAAACAATGTCAGACGACATTGCATTGGATTACCCTGTTGAATCAGAATTTGTACAGGCTCTTAAAGAAGCACAAAGTAAGGAGGACTCAACATGTGTGCAGACTCTTCTCGTGGAGGCAAGCAAAGAAAACCCAAATGTCATCATAGAGTTGTCAAATGATGATTGGATGAAAGACCCTGATGTCGAGCTCCCCCAAGTCGTGCTGTTGGGTAAGTACAACACAGCCATGCTCTTATTTGATCTTGAAAATGTATGATGATGGAATACACAATGTTGAAATTTTTCTACATTTTGAATTTCAAACTTATTGCAAAATGAACAGATTTTTTCTTCCCATCAATCAACACAAATAATAGGGAGACTGGGTATGGTTGTAACATGGGGATAGTTGTAACAGCACCAATTCCACCAATCAGGGATGGGCTGGGAGTTCCATAATCATTTCAGTGTTTACACACTTCCTCCCAGATCCTATATGGCTGTCAAGGCTGGAAATAGGCAGAAGCAGATTTATATATATAAAAAACTGATTTTGTGGCAAGAAAATATATAATTATTTTTGCCCCAAAAATACATTTTGTTTAGCACCTAAACTTTTGCAGATAAAATCATTTTACTTAACTTAGATTAAATTGTAGTTTCTCAGGCAAAATGTGATGTATTTTTAAACTGGTAATTTCAAACTGTTATGCTAATATGGATAGCTAAACAATGGCTGACAGGGATTGGGTGGGTTATAACTTGTGTTACATCCACTTGCATAGAACTGAGAACATTTTCTCTTTTTTTTTTTAAAGGAACGGATGAGGTTTTAAAGAAGGGCAGGTCAGTCAGATCAGTTGTGAAGACAATGTTGAAAGCTAGTGAGGATTATAAGACCTTAAGCCGGGTTCACACTGTGCGATTTTGTCCATGATTTGGCCATCTGAGACAGATTTTGCAAATCCCAAAAGATTCCTCTGATCCTAGGGTAAAATCTGAAGTCTTTGATCGTTAGTTTGACATGTTCACCAACAGCCGATTATGACTGTTGAGATCAAATTTTCCCTCAGACGGAATTCCGGAACTGTCAGAAGAATTGCCGCACAGTCTTGCAGTGCTCACACACACATTGACAGTGGGTGTTTTTTTTTTTTGTAAGTTGTGGTCAGTCACAGAGAGACATTGTTTTGTATTGTTCTTTTGTATTGTTTCAATAAAACTGTTTGTGAAGCATGCATGGTGTGGCCTCTGTTTTTGCTTTTTTTGTCTAATTGTTACAACTTACCCCGCTAGAAATTTTACGTTCCCAGAACATTCTCAGAACGTTCCCACTGGTGTTGACGTTGCCTAGTAACGTTCCTAGTACATTCACAGATGGTCACAAATGTGGAGTTCTTTTAAGGTTTGGGGGAAGTTATTTGATGGACCTTCACAGAACATTCAAAACATTCTCAGAACGTTTAGGGAGCCATATTTTATTTGGAAATGTTCTCACAACGTCTCTGCTGTCCTTGTCAAAAAATGGAATTGAAAATTAGAGCTAAAATGATTAACAAAAGTGGCTGTTCAAACAAAAACTAATTTTTCTTAAATGTCTTAGGGAAAAAAAAGCTCTTTACAGGTATTTCCTGAATTATTATTATGAAACCTTTTCTTTAAAATGCAAATCTCTTGCAGTAAGTCATTAGCTGACAACAGCACATACATGAGCTAATGTCACTACTGTATCACTGCATCAACAACTACACAGTTACTTCCTTTAAATAAAGCAACATGCAGCATAACATCAGTGTACAAATCTTCTTAATGAGGTGTTGATGTTTTATCAAAATGTATAAATGTCACCGTTACGGAGGTAAGTGCTTTAGTTGGGCTCCTGACCTTTGACATTTTGACTTTACTTTTTCTCCAATTGCTGTAACTGTGTTTCTAAAGCACGTTTTTTACCACCAAAAAAAAAAAATTATGAGGAAAAAAAAAATCTGATCAAATGGATTTGGTTGCTCATTGTTGATGATTTTATCATACAGTGGCTTTATTTACTGATCTCTGAATATTGTATTTCTTTCATGTTGTAGTTCTATGATAATGCATAAAATCCTGTCCTGTTTTGATATTTTGAAAGTTTTTATCATTGTGCAGAAATTATTCACACAGGATCACGTAGACTCACACAGACATCAAGATTTTGCATATGAACCTCAGCAATGGTGACAACATTTTCAGGTAAAGAGATCAACTCTAAGCATCACAAAACAAGCTAATAAAGTCACAAAAAAGATATTTGTTTATTGTCACCATTGTTGAGGTTCATACACTGATTCATGATGTCTGTGTGAGTCTAAAAGACACTGCTCCAAACTCTGTCAGTATAATGAATTAAAAAAACTCATAAAAAAGAAAAAACTAATTAATTAATGCAAAACTAACAGTTAATACACTCAGAGTTTAGTCTCTGGAGAGCATCACTGAATCACGATCACTAAATAACCAAATTCATCTGATCAGAATTTTTTTTTTTTTTTTTTGCTATAACAAGTATGTTTTAGAAACACAGTTAAAGCAGCCAAAGAAAATCTATAAAATCTAAAATCTAAGAATCAAGAGCCCATCTAAAGCAAACGCTCACCTCCATAACGGTGACTTCAAACTTGATTATTTTCTATAAAACACCCACGTAGAAGGTGATGTTCTTGTGACCTTGCGCAACGTTGCCTAAAAGTGCCGGTTGCTCTGGAAGCCTGGGAGGTGCCGGCAGTGCAGGGACGGACATCCCAGGGACGGCCTCCTTGGCCGTGTCTTGGAAGAGCGGGCGACTCTGGGACGGCCTCCTTGGCCATGTCTTGGAAGAGCGGGCGACTCTGGGACGGCCTACGTGGCCATGTCTGGAAGAGTTGGCGGCACTGGGACAGACTCCATGGCCTTGTCTGGGAGAGCGGACAGCCTCAGTGGCCATGGACGGGAGAGTAGCCATTATGGTCAGCACTGCACTCTGGTGTGAGCAGACTCTGGGCTGAGCTCTGGGGCTGGAATGGACTCAGGGGTTGGAGCCGACACTGGAGTGGACTCAAGGGCTGGAGCTGACACTGGACTGGACTGGACCGTCTCTTCTTACTCAGACTCCTTCTTTCAGCTGGGGTTAAAGTGAATCTGAGACTGAGTGCTGAGGCTAGAGCAGACTCTGGACTGGACTTACAAATTGGAGCGGACTCATGGGCTGGAATGGGCTATGGAGCGGAATCAGGGGTGTAGGGACCGGAGAGGGGTAATTTCTTCATCAGGATGAGATAAACGCCAGATCTGCCACATTAGCTACTAGGTCAGCGCTGTTGAAAACCATCTTCCGGGCTCAAGGGAAAACTGGAGGAATGGGTAAGATGGTTAAGGGATGTGGAGGGTACGGTCGCAGGCTTGGGGTGAACTGGTGCTCCCAAATGCTTTTGGAATGGGACTGGATGAGGGTGTCTATTGTCCTCTTTGACTTCATCAACCACAAAAACTGAGCCAAAACTATGCTTTTATGCAACTGGCCCCAGTAACAAAGGTCGCTTCTACTTCTGGTTCCTGGGCTTAAAAAATGTAAAGACCCCTGCATTAAAACCAACACAGCTAGTTGCCAATTTTCCTCCAGTGTCAACATGAAAATAACAAACCATTAACTTGAAATTGTCCCCATTGCTTTGACATATTTGACAGTCTATCAGTACAGCCATAAAATACCCAGGTATGTCATCAGCTGTTTGGGAGATGTTTTAAATTGCACATAGTTACATGTGAGGTCATAGCTAATGACTACTTTCACATGCACCTACATAACTGCATAAAAACTGCCTATAATAGCAATTAAAACCTTAAAGCCCTATGTTTAACAAATGTTTTGACTTAATTCAAGTAATCAGCACAGTTAATGCTAAATAAACTGATGAGTTTTCATCAAGGAGAAATTGATGCCCTTTCACATGTCACTGGGATTACAGTTGACAGCTCAGGGCACTTTTGGAATTAAGGTCACAAGGTAAAGCACCTGGATGGATCAGATTCCGGGCAGCTGTGTGGCAAGTCTGATTGGAGGACAATGCTGTCACACCTCATGATTTGTTGAAATGGAGAGTCTGATTCTATTCCTGGCTTGTGTAGTGGTGATATCACCAGCAATGCTTTCCACTCAGCTGTGCATCTGGCATATTTATCGAACTGACCTCTCTGAACGCTCAGCCTCTGTGTTGTTGGTGAAAACAATAATCAAGGCACTCTTGTTATGCAATTGCCCTGCACTGATCACATGTCATTTGTACTAAAAATACAGGATATAGAGCAACAGTGATAATATAAATAGCCATAAAAACAGGCAGGTAAGAAGTGGAAAGGGTTGTCAATATTAGCCATGCACTCCAAAGGTAGTGAGGCGTGCGCTGCGAGTCGAAAGGCCACGTTCTTGACAGAGAGAAGGCGGTCGTCTTTAGACAGCAGTCAGAGGGTTAGGACAGAAAAGACCAAAGGTTATAGACAACCAGGGTTGCACTTTCTTTGTCCCCCTGTTATCAATGACCTGTTAACCCACCATTGGAGGGACATGCAGGATGGATTCTCTGATCCAGAACAACTGAACAAAGTGTTAGAGTTTCAAAGTGATGAATTGCTGTGGACTGCTCAGAAACAGGGTGAGTCAGATTTGATGAATATGACTGAGATGTTATTTTAGGGAAGACAATGAAGAATTGTTAATATATTTCAGCATCATTACTTTGGTCTGAAGTGTGCAGAAATGTGCACACTCAACTTTATGCATTCAAAATGTTTCAGAGAGGACTTTAACTTATTCAAATAGAAACATTCAATGATATTTGTATTCATATCAGTCATGTTCTTGAGTTTCAATATCCTGCTGAAAAGGCATCACATGTTGTGCATCTGTTGTTAATAACACCAACCAACATATGTTGAATTTTGGAAATGGTTCCCAGAATCGGATGCAGGTATGCTGGTGCAGTTATCTGGCTTTTTAAATAGCTTAACCAGAAAGCCTCACTGCATGGTCTAGTGCTTGTTTTGTGCTGGACTAACTGGTGGACCAGCAAATCAATGTTGTTCACCAGCAAAAAGTGCCAGTGATGGAATTGTTTTGCAGGTCAACCAGCTAGACCAGCACAGAACCAGTTTGTACCGGCATGAAACACTGATCATTTTAGCAGTCTTATTCTGACATCACATATAGAAATCATATTCTAAATAAACTAATATAATGTGTTAAATAGATAGTTCACCCAAAAGGAAAATGTGTCATCATTGTCCGTATGTAATTTCAAACCATAAGGCTTTCATTAATCTTTAAAACACACTTAGTTTAACTTTGTTAAACTTGGTTGAATCCAAGTCTTCTAAAGAGACACCAACTCTTTATATGATGAACAGATTAATTTATGCCTTTATGTGCATATAAACATTGCTCATTGCACATATTTTGAGCACATCACATATAAGCGGAAACTCAACCGTACTTACTTGATATTTTCACTAAAATATGTTCATATGTGTTTCAAAGATGAATGAAAGTCTTATGGGTTTGGAGCGACAATGAGGCATTTCCAATCAATTTTGACATTTTAATAATCACAGCATAAATGTCTAGTGATCAATAATCAGATTTAACAATTTTGGTAGTGATCTGCTGTAAATTTGGACATCAACTGGATATGTATAAGGCATATACGAGTCATACTTTAATCCAGGCTTCGACTACGACTACAGTTTGTCTGCTAGTAAACTCCCCTCACATTCCCTGCACTCCCTTTTGATGAGACAGGCATCTTACATGAGACACACTGACATATTAAAGCTTTTCATGCAAGGATAACAAAGCTTGCGTCTTTTAAAATAGACTAAACGTGCCATGCTGTACAAGTCTTTTATCACTAGAAAGCCCTTAACTCACGGCATTGTGCTTCATACTGTCTGTGGGCAGATGCCGCATTACTGAGGTGAGGAATCTGTGTGGAGCTGACACAGGATTTCTAAGGGATTCTGGTAATCTTCTGTGCATATGAATGCCATGCACAGATCAATACTCGAGAGCCCTGATCCCAGTTACTGTTTGGGTCTGTCTCCATGCGACACACCTACTTACTCATTCTGCTTTTCCTTGTGTGCCCTCAAAATAAATTATCTCATCCAACCTGGAGATTATGCCATTGCAATTAAACTCACTGCTTCTACTATAAATATCTAACCTGCTATGCTACAGGCACTTTTTGGCATACATGGAAGTAGCATATAAAATTTGACCTGTTTAACAATAGAGCATGTCTTAAATGTTCTTGAAAGACAGGTCTATTATTCAAATAAAACAAAAGTCAATAAATGGACATAGATGTTTGCAGCTTAAAGGATTTAGCATCTATCTCATACATCAACAACTAAAAATGGCGCCAGTAAGCTATGACCAACTGATGGAGAACAATGGCTTACTAAAAATAGAGGCAAAAAGTGCTTGAAGCCATAGGAAAACATGACTAGCACTATATAAACACAAGTCCTTGAAAGCGCAAGCCATTTGAAAAGTTACGAGGTGATGCTAAGAACTATGTGCTTTGAGAACCTCTGTTCAACCGTGCAGCTGAATGGATGGCAGGCTCTGCTGGATGATAATTGTGAGTTAGGACAAGATCATTGGGAAAGAGCTCATTTACGCTCATTGTGGCTCTATAGAGCTGTAGTGAAGGGAGACTCCAGAGGGCTTCGAACCCTCCTTAAAAGGAACTATATTGATGTTGATGTGTTTTACAATGTGAACCGGGAGGAACTCGAGTGGCAGTCTCACACAGAAACCACATTTGGACCCTCAGGTAAAAACAGTCATTTGTGGTATAGAAACTCTAGGTCAATGTTTCCCAACCCTGTTTTTGGAGGCACACAAACACTGCACATTTTGGATGTCTCCCTTATCTGACCCGTCTATTTCTGGTCTTGGAGTCTCTACTAATGAGCTGATGAGTTGAATCAGCTGTGTTTGATTAGGAAGAGTCTGAATATGTGCAGTGTTGGTGTGCCTCCAGGAACAGGGTTGGGAAACATATTGTACCTTTTTTGTGTTGTGCTGGTGGATGAAACAAAGATTGAGTTTATTCTCTGATAACAGAGATTAAACATGCTACTATTGATCTTTTTTTATTTATTGGATTTATATATTCAGATGTATTAATTAATTAATTTTTTTTTAAAATATTTTAATCTATTATTTTAAAACTTAATTGTAGTATTCCCACTCTTATTTTTTTATTTTATTATAAATTATATTGTATTATTCATTATTACTCTTGAGACTTTATTTTCATTTTTTAGGATAGAATCTATTCAGTATATAATTTCTAAATATTTCTGAATAAGTGGTTTCACATACACTTCTGTTCAATAGTTTGGGGTCATTAAGACTTTTTATTATTATTTCTTTGAAAGAATTCTCTTACTCACCAAGACTGCATTTAATTGATTATTTGAATATTTTAAAATGTAATATTCCTGTTATGACAAAGCTCAATTTTCAGCATCATTACTCCAGTCTTCAGTTTCACACAATCCTTCAGAAATCATCACAATATGCTGATTTCATGTTTAAGAAACATTTATTATTATAATTATCAATGTTGAAAACAGTTGTGCTGCTTAATATTTTGTGGAAACTGATACTTTTTTTTCAGGATTCTTTGATGAATAAAAAAATTCAAATGAACAGCATTTATTGGAAATATTTTAGTATATATAAATATATTTTAGTAACTATTTAAAAGTCTTTACTGTCACTTTTGATCAGTTTAATTAATTCTTGCTAAATAAAAGTATTAATTTCCTAAATTAAAACAATCTTACTGACCCCAAATTTTGAACGATAGTCAAGTATGCAATTTTGATTTAGGCTAACATTCTTTTAAAATAAGTCCTCATTTTAACATTTTGTTTTATTTTCTGTAAGAATCATTCAATTACTAAAGCATATCACAGTGATTGTCTGGTAATATTTCCCATTTCAGGTCTTTGGTCTTTGGAGTACAAAAGAGAAGTGACAAGCCCACTGTGTATTGCTGCTGCACAAGGTTTCGCTGAATGTCTACAATATTTACTGGAGCACGGCGCACACCCAAACCTTATCGCAGGAGGAAAAGCGGCACTTCATGAGGCCTGTGCAAACGCCAACACTGAATGTGTAGAGCTGCTGCTGGAACATGGAGCTAATCCTAACCAGATGACAGAAGAGGGACTGACTGCCTTACATCTCTGCAAAACACCACAATCACTACGGTATCATCATATGAATACTAAACATACAACACTATAGTATTAATACACCTTATAATTATCATTATAATAAGATATTTTAAACATAATGGTTAACACATACTAAATTAAAAAAAAAAATTATGGTCAAATGATATGTTATTGTACATTAATAACTGATATGAAACCCATATTAATAATATTTTATCTCTAGTGCAAGTTCTTCCCCCCGAAAATTATTGAACCTATTGTTTTTGCTGTGCAAGCTGGATTATACAAAAAGTAGGCCTATCTATAATAAATTTCAGGAAAAATCAGTTCAAGCTGTATGCAGTGTTTGTATTCTCTCATCGTGAGGATCTGCTGTACATTTTTATTGTAGCTGTGCAAAAGCCTTGGTGAGATATGGTGCCAAGGTGAACGTACCCAGTGAGGAAGAGGAAGAAACACCATTGCATGTGGCAGCTAGACATGGTCTGCCCCACCATGCACAGCTGTACCTACGATTTGGAACCTGTGTAAACCATAGCAGTTCTTCGGGTGAAACGCCACTGGGAGTGGTTTGTGGAGTCGCCCCAGAAAAGACAGCCAACAGCCAAGATGAACGGTACCTCGAGCTCTGTCGTCTCCTCCTGGCCTATGGAGCAAACATTAATTTAGCTGATAAAGAACGCCGCAGTCCTCTACACAAGGCAGCCCGCAATGTTCAGCATAAGATGGTGGAGCTTCTCTTGGATCATGGAGCTGATATCAATGCCATTGACTATAACGGATGTTCACCGCTATCTAGTGTTCTACAGAGCTCTGTGGTTCGGCAAGAATGGGAACCTCACATGGTGGTTCAGACCTTGTTAAATCGTGGCTCCATTAAAGTCTGGCCACAAGCACTGCTGAAGGTGATCACTAATAACAATAGACAATAGCATTAAGATATTTCAATAATCTACAATAAAAACTCTTCTTCTTTCATTACTTAAAGGGTTCACCCAAAAAATAATGACATTTATTACTCACCCTCATGTCGTTCTACATCCATAAGACCTTCGTTCATCTTCAGAACACAAATTGAGATATTTTTGATGAAATCCGATGGCTCAGTAAGGCCTCTATTGAGAGCAAAGCCACCAAACCTCTCAAGGTCCAAAAAGGTACACAAAACATGTTGAAAACAGTTCATGTGAGTACAGTGGTTCTACCTAATATTATAAAGTGACGAGAATACTTTTTGTTCGCCAAAATAACAACTTTTCAACAATATCTAGTGATGGGCGATTTCAAAACACTTCTTCGAAGCTTTACAAATCGAATCAGTGGTTCAGAGCACCAAAATCTGGCCTCACTGAGCCATCAGATTTCATCAAAAATATCTTAATTTGTGTTCCGAAGATGAACGAAGGTCTAACGGGTGAGTAATAAATGACATTATTTTCATTTTTAGGTGAACTAACCCTATAACATTTTCCTACAACTGAAAAAAAGCAGATTTAAAGTCTATTAATTTGCTGATGCATTTACATTTCTTTGATCAGTTGAAAAATTTATTAATTTCATGTTTTTGGTTTTGGTTTTAAGGTATTGACAGCCTGTGCAGAGGCACCTAAAACGGTGGAAATCCTGTTTAACTCATATACACTTGTTCCTGTAACCTACAAATGGGTCGAGGCCATACCTGAGGATACCTTTCATGTGAGTCTCTTATCATTTCCCCAGGATCTTCGGATTTATATAGATGAAACCTATGTGTAAACATGATTTATAGCATAATTATTTCAAACATTGTGTAGCAAAACAAGGCTAAAGGCTTTAAGGAAATCGGCTTTGGATTGAGTCAATGCATGCACACTGTTTGCATTATTGTACCATAGTGAAGCAAAATAAATAAAAATTAATACTTTTTTTTTTTTTTTTTTTAGCTTCACCAACCATTTTATGAGTCTCTTTTTTCACTGGAGTATAAACCACGTAGTTTGCAGCATCTGTGTCGGTCTGCACTGAGGAAACAGTTTGGGAAAAAATGCTACTCACTCATTCCCAGTCTCCCTGTGCCAAAGACACTACAGCAGTATCTTCTTCTGGAACCGGAGGGGTACATTGACTAGAACCAGACCTTTTGGTAAATAAAACTGTAGAAGGCTTTTTTAGTGTTATAAATGAAGTACAGACAAAGCTGACTTCCTTACATTTCAATTGCAAAATCACAATACACTGATATTTTTAGAGATATTTTTCACCTATTTTCATATATATAGCTGATATATTAGTGTAAATAGCTTTACAATACATTTTATTGTTTGAATGGCATTGTGTTGTGTATGCTATGAATTCTTCTTTCATTTCTATAAATATGTAGGCCTAGTTACAGCTCATTTAATGTTTTTGCATAATTATTTAGTTAAGAAATATTTTTCTTGTTTGCCCTCCAATAAAATAATACCTTTTGGCAAGTCTGATTCTCCTTCATTTCTCCAGTGTAAAATGTGTTTGGTATAGATAGAGGTGTTACACTGACCTGCTTGACATCTGTTTGTGGACCTGTGGATTGCACTTGTTTGGTTGGCTTGTTGATGTAAGTTCTTTTATGTTTGTGCTTTGTAAGGTGCCTTGAAACATTATTATTGTTGTTGTTGTTGTTGTTGTTATAAGTCAGGGGTGTCCAAACTCTGTCCTGCAGAGTTTAGCTCCAACACCAATTTAAACACACCTGAACCATCCAGTCAAGATCTAACTAGGCATATAGAAACTCCCAGGCTGGAAGTTTTGGAGCTGGAAGGAGCTAAACTCTGCAGGACAGCGGCTCTCCAGGACCGAGTTTGGACACCCCTGTTGTAAGTGATTGGCCTACATGACATCATATGATGGTAACATAGCGGCCATGAGAGGGCGACCTGCTCCATATAGAATAAGGCTTTTTAGAGGTTTCACCTCATGTATTTAAGTGTACATTATTTAAGTTATATCTCAGAAGTATCACACTGGTATTTTTCTTAATATGTAAAACATTTGACAAAATAAAGGAATGAGAGTGCGCCAGTAAAATATTTAGTAGGCTATTAAGCCTACTGTTGGGGATTTGTCGTTGCTCCACATCCAGCATCACTGATTTTAACGAGTTCGATTGTATTTTGTCGCGGTGTCTCGGTGTAGACAGTGCTAAACTTAAATGTAGCCTATTAGTCGTTTCATAATGCAATAGCTTTATAGATACTTAAAGTTAAAAAAAAAAAAAAAAAAGTAATCTTAATGTCTACATTCCACAGACTGAGTACGCACTATGTTCGTCTCATGGTCCAGTGCGTGAATACTCGCTTTAACTGCGTTGTGCCACCTGGGAGCGGTAAACGCACCGCTATTGAACTGAATGAGCGGCGGTGACGCACAAGCTTCACGAACGAACCGGATCAGACAGATTTCGGCTTGTCACTGTTAGCTGTTACTGTCACCCCTACCGAAGTCGTTTGTCCATCCCAGTTTTAAAAAGTTCTTCGCAGTCATTGTGTGGGCGTTAAAGTGCAGGAGAAAAAGAAAACGGGAGGCATGTGAACTTGCTGTCTGTCACTTTCACCAGAGATGAAGAATTCAGTGGAAGATGAGTGCGCTGATTCGGGAGCAGAGACTGGAGGGTGAGCGATGATAAAGAGGCTTTATTTGCTAAGATAATTAAATAAATAAATAAATAGTATAGCGAATAATGCACTAAATAGGTTAGACACAATTGTGTTACAAACAAACATCAAAGCGCGTAGAAAAATCAGATTCGTTTAAAGTGAGTCATTTGGTGAGGATTCTGATACCTGTCTGAGCAGCGCAGATCGTCAGGAAAAGCATTAGACAGCGCGCTTATTTGAAATTTTCTCGTTTCGTTTCTATCTCTTTTGGCCCATTTCTTATTTAACCATCTGTTGTTTGGCATTAATACCCAAGACATCTGGCGCAGTGATTTACTGATGAAAAGTAACTGAAAGCCAATGAGTTGAGCTATTAGTGCATGCTTCTTAGGCTGCTTAGCACAAGAGAGTGACAGAAGTAGCCAATATACTAATCACATAGATCTGACCTCAGCACGCTAGCTGAGATTTAACTCTCTATTATTTCAAAGTCATGTGTGATCTGTACCATCATCATTCTGTGCTTTCAGCTGTGAACGATGAAAAGATGCATCCTGGTTTGTTTATAGGTATGTCACATCATAATGGCTGTCGTGTGTTGTAGGTGTAGGTACTGCTTTAGTAGGACAGTAGTCTTGGCACATTGCTTAAATCCTCCATTCTGTAGAACATGTGACCTGTGTGTATATAATCTGCTTTAGAATATTATTATTATTATTATTATTATTTTATAGATATGCTCAGAATCATTTGTTGAAGAAAATGGCCTCAGCACCTTTCTAATGACTAAGTCTTCATTTAGCTGATGCATTTATCCAAACTTACAGTACACAAGAGCAACCTTGGGTTTAAGCTCAAATGGTGATAGCTCATCCCTCATTGAGTTTGAACCACAACATATCTGTTAAATTGTTCTTTTTACCACTGAGATAGATCATCTAGTTCCTTTAAACTTATCCTCAAAATGTACAAAATCGTCTAAATTTATCTGACCTATCTAACCATTTGGTTGATCCGGTAAAAATAATATGATGGACTAGTTCTTCCCATATGTAAATATATTGAATATTTTCCACATGTAGTGATTGTCAGATTAGGTTTATGTGGTTGCCTTATTGCTATTGTTGTGTGCCTTATATTCTCATTTAGTTTGTTTCCAAAACAGTAACTGACTGTAAACTGCGTGAATGGCAGTAGATCAGAGAATTTCAAAAATGATGTTAATAATGCTCAAAAGTACATTGTTGTGTGAGACTAATACAGATCAATAGAAAATTCACCGTTTCTATCAAGATTTTCATTATATACAGCACTTACTGATTCAGGATTAGCAAATGTAAAACACATTTGATTCACTGTAATGATATTATCGGCCACATTTAGAGGCTTTTATGATACTTTTCTTTGTATTAACTGTTATATAGAAATGCATAAAAGTGCTTTTGATGTTGAATGCCAAGTATAGACCATGCTATGTACAACACAGTTTAAAAGTTTGAGGTTGGTAAGATTATTTGGTAACACTTTACAATAAGGTTCATTAGTTAACTACACTAGTTAACACGAACTAACAATGAACTGCACTTATACAGCATTTATTAATCTTTGTTCATGTTAATTTCAGCATTTACTAATACATTATTAAAATCTTGTTAACATTAGTTAATGCACTGTGAACTAACATGAACAAACAATGAACAACTGTATTTTCATTAACTAACGTTAACGAAGATTAATAAATACAGTAACAAATGTATTGCTCATGGTTAGTTCATGTTAGTTAATACATAAACTAATGTTTAACTAATGAACTTTATTGTAAAGTGTTACCAATTTTTTTTTTTTTAAAGAAGTCTCATGCTATCATCGTTCTATCATTCTAATCATTCTATTATGCTTATTTTATGATTAAGAAACATTTCTCATTATTATCAATGTTGAAAACAGTTGTGCATCTTAATATTTTTGTGGAAACCCTGATTCATTTTTTCAAAATTCTGTGATGAATAGAAACTTAAAAAGTACAGCATTTATTTAAGATAGAAAGCTTTTGTACCTTATAAATATCTTACCATCACTTATGATTAATTTAATGCATCCTTGTTAAATAAAAATATTAATTTCTAATAATTTCTAGTGTACATTGCACCATATTACCAGTACAGACCATAACATTACAGCATTAAACATTCAAAATTCAAGTTTAACTACACAGAATTTCCATGTTACACTGTTCACATTGCCAGAGAAACAGGAAAGACAGCGAGAGAAAGGAAAGGAAAAAGATTGACCAGAGAGCGATAAAAGGAAAAAAAACATGTACAGTGGGGGAAAAAAAAAATACTAGGTTACTATAAGGCACATAAGGTATGAAATATTTCAAACAGGTCTTATTCTTAGTTTGTTTTTAACCTTTCTCAGCAACCGTTGAGGTGAGAGCATAGAAGGTTACTGACACAAAGCAGCTAAAGGCACAATCTTTGATCATAACTTCTGCATATATGTGTGTGTACTATATACACAAGAGGATCTACTACACACACTATATACCATGACACCCAGGATTGTTTATCCAGATGTAGGACCTTCCTTTGAAACCTTGGGATCCTAAATCACTCTAACAGTCTCTAACAAAAGTCTCTATCTGTTTCTCTCTCTCTCCTTTCTGTCATTCACTCTCTTCTCAGGTCTGACTACAGTCTTATGTCATCGGCAAGCAGTGAGTACATGTCATTTGTTTGTACATTCCCCTATATGCAATTCAGATTAATTTTTCAACTCGTCATATGTGACTGATGCACTTTAAATACCATCTTGTTGTCTTGTGCTCACTGGGGTGTTTGTAAGGGACTATTATTTGTAAAGCTGCTTTTGGAACAATATATATTTCGGAAGCACATTAGAAATAATAAGTGAAAGATTTCAGTCAGTTAAAACACACTTGACAGTTGTTGCCATGACAGTGAGATTAGTTTGTTCTAGAAATCACAGCTTGAAGAGCTTCGAGAGCTCTAACACCTCCACTTGTTTGTGTGTGAGTGCCTGCTTGTGTGTGTGTCTGTGGCTGACCTTTCCCTGTGGCTGTGTTGGGCCCAGTCTGTTTCCCTATGGAGGGATTAATGTCCAATATTAGCCCATTAATCTGGGCAGCAGGAAACACTCCTCCCAGTGACAGCGCAGGAAGCACTCTCTCACTCACCCACTCACATATAGACACACTCACCTACTCTCTCTCTCTCTCTCACACACACACACTAAAAAACCTAGAGCCCATCAAGGACACCACATAATAGACTGTGTATAATTTACTGAAGAATGAAGAAAAGTGCTTCAATGTGGACTCAGGGACAGAAAATGAAGAAAACAGAATGAGACTGTTTGAGAAACCAGGAGAGAGGGGGAGAAAGAGAGGGACTGTTCTCACATATAAAATATATGTATATATTTTATATGCAATTTATATAAAATTAAATAAAAGTTTTAGTGTTGATCAGTGTAGTAGAGCAGTATTCATTTTGAATTCATATTTATCGGAACACCTCCACATGGTAGGGAAATGTTTTTCACTTTTTCCACCACATTTCCCCTTATTGTTTCTGCATTCTGTCTCTATCTCAACAGTGTGACAATATGCTTTCTTGAAATGCTGCCATGAATAACTGCTTACTGCTGCATCATCAGTCATGTCAGCATTTCGTCGCTTCTGCAGCTCATCAGATTTTCTCTGTATCCATGTGCACAACGCTTTCCTCTATATATTTGTTTTGTCACATCACTAACAACTTCAATGTTCTGCATAAACAGAATCCGGAGTCGAGTGCATATTCTCTGAAATCTGTTTTTCCTCTTTAGAGCTCTGTACGTTTTTCTACAACATCTAAATGAATTCAAGTCAAAAATATTATTTAATATCACTCAGTCAAGTGCATTATGTTGCATCAACAAGATGAAATGTAAGGGGTAGATAAGAAAGAAATAGCCACTTAAAGTAACAACTGGAGGTCAACACTTTATACAGTGTTGGAATGACACCAGATTGGGGTGTATATTAAGAATGGTTAAGCCGGCGATAAAAATGGCGTCTTATTTAATGGTGTTGCTTAAGTCTCACACAGCCAAACAGATTACATACCATTACAGACTCAACTAAGATTACAGATGGTTTAAAGTGATCAAGTCTTATTGAATCTAGCTGAACGCAGAGCTGTGTCTCAGGAAAGATACACAGAAACTTACAGACCAGATTTCCTGTATTCAGACATAATGAACATGAGAATATGCTGTTACAGTTTCAACCCTGTTACAGTACGTTTGCAATTTATTAGTAATTTGAATAGATAACTTAGTAAATTATGGTATTATCATTACCTTGTAATAATTCACAAATTATAACTGAAATATGAAACATTGTATATATTTATTTTTATTCACTTATTTTATTTTTTTATTATCTGTGTCTTGTCGTTGTCATTCTGTCTGTACACTGAAAGCTTCTGTCACCAAGACAAATTCCTTGTATGTGCAAACATACTTGGCAATAAAGCTCATTATGATTATAATAATAATAATAAAAAAGAAATGAATAACTGATAACATTACTATTTTAATGTGTTTCATTAGATGTTTGTGCCAATACTCATACATTGAAAAGATTTTAGGGTTGTGAAAGATTGCAATAGCCACATTATTTGCAGTTAATATTTGGTAAAAAATAAATCAATAAATAAATTAAGTGCAACCATTATAAAATACGGATAAAAAAGTGTATGGTCAAAAGATGTCACTTGTCAAGATGTCAAATATAATGTCAAAATGACAGAATGATCAAAACATTTATTTAAAATGGGGAAATATCACAGGATAACTAAAAATATTTTTTTTTAAAAAACCCAAAATTAAAAATGATTATATTAGTATAAGCCATTAACGTGATAAATTGGGGCTTGCAAACTGCACAATATGCCAATGAAAAAACAACATTTAAAAATAAACTTTCTTTTATTTTAACATTTCCTTACAATGTAGCGTTCAGTATCTGTGATTTCTCCTCTTAATTGCATCAGTAATAAGTCAAATGATTCTGTTTCCTGAGAGTCAACCATGTGTCTGTGGGGCAAATTGCCATATCATTCACATTTAATTTCTTCCAGCTGAAAGATTTTGGTAATTGAAATTAATAACTGGATCACATTAGGTCTGTCGTGAGACCGTCTGCATATGTGTATTCAATCTCGAGGTCATACAATAGAAGAAATATTGTGTGGTTTTAATTCTGAACAAGTACATTTGCTTAGCGGATATACTGCCTAGTATTCCTCCACTGATCAATTGAAAGGATCCTTCATTGAATGATGTGCGTCAGTTACACCTGCAAGAGTGCAGTGCAACTAGAGAAGTGTGTTTACTTGCGTGAGTGTGTTTTTGTGTGTACGTGTGTAAGAGCATAGCGTTCCCTCGGCCTCTGGTGCCCCCAACCTTAAACAACAAACAAACTGGGACAAGTCCCATGAGTCAGGAGACAGAGTTTGGGGGGGAAAAAGAGTGGAGGAAAAGAAAAAAGCAGGTGTCCATGCCCTGCCACTTTCTGCTATATAATGAGAAAAATGTTTGATTTTGTGTTTGTGAGAGCAGCTGGACACTAACTGTGTTCTCATAATAACAACACAAAGATATCTACAGCTGTTGCTGCTATAGATGGCAGCCAGACAGATGAACATACACCGATCGGGCATAACATTATGACCACTGACAGGTGAAGTGAATAACACTGATTATCTCTTCATCACAGCATCTGTTAGTGGGTGGGATATATTAGACAGCAGGTGAACATTTTGTCCTCAAAGTTGATGTGTTAGAAGCAGGAAAAATGGGCAAGCGTAAATATTCGAGTGATTTTGAGAAGGGCCAAATTGTGATGGCTAGACGACTGGGTCAGAGCATCACCAAAACTGCAGCTCTTGTGGGGTGTTCCCAGTCTGCAGTGGTCAAAATCTATCAAAAGTGGTCCAAGGAAGGAACGGTGGTGAACCGGCGACAGGGTCATGGGCGGCCAAGGCTCATTGATGCACGTGGGGAGCGAAGGCTGGCTCCAATTCAACAGACGAGCTACTGTAGCTCAAACTGCTCAAGAGAAGTTAATGCTGGTTCTGATAGAAAGGTGTCAGAATACACAGTGCATCGCAGTTTGTTGCGTATGGGGCTACATAGCCGCAGACCCTGTCCATCGCCAAAAGTGCCAATAGTGGGAACGTGAGCATCAGAACTGGTCCACGGAGCAATGGAAGAAGGTGGCCTGGTCTGATGAATCACATTTTCTTTTACATCACGTGGATGACCGGGTGCGTGTGCGTCGCTTACCTGGGGAACACATGGCACCAGGATGCACTATGGAAAGAAGGCAAGCTGGCAGAGGCAGTGTGATGCTTTGAGCAATGTTCTGCTGGGAAACCTTGGGTCCTGCCATCCATATGGATGTTACTTTTACACGTACCACCTATCTAAGCATTGTTGCAGACCATGTACACCCTTTCATGGAAACGGTATTCCCTGGTGGCTGTAGCCTCTTTTAGCAGGATAATGCGCCATGCCACAAAGCAAAAATGGTTCAGGAATGGTTTGAGGAGCACAACAACAAGTTTGAGGTGTTGACTTGGCCTCCAAATTCCAATGTTATGCCTGATCGATGTATCAATGCAAGGGTTTGAAGGGTTTGTTACATTATGCAGCATTTCTTAGAATGTTGAGAGATCATCAGTGTTGAGATGTGTTTCATATGTCATACAATTACAATTGTAAAAGTTTCCTATGAGCCTTTTTTTAAATTCCTGCTCATAAATATGGAGGTTTCTATATCTGCAATCATAAAATGTCACTTTGTTAACTTGGTCTTTTATGTACTTTTCTGCTCAAGGATATTTGTGTGTATGTATGCACTAAGGGCTCGGTCTGGTCAAAGGTTCAGTGGAAGGGCAAACCTTATTCAGAAGTCCTGCAGGGAGCCAGAGCATTTCTCCAGGGTTACTAACCATCCACTAATGCAACTAATGAGGCTGTACACTATACACTATACAGCCTGATTACAGAACATGGATGAAAAGATTCCATTCAGTCTTGAGAGCCCATCCATTTTTTTTTTCATTTCCTGCAGTGCTATTCTTTATAGAAGTCAAAGTTGAAGAAGGTTTGCAGTGACTCCTAAAGCCAGAACAAAGCAAAACATGTAACACACAAATACACCTCATAGACAGAAAGGCAAGAACAAAGTGTGTGGTAGACTTGGTAGCAGTGCACAAACTGAGGGAAGTATGAGGAAATATATATCCCAAATAAGGGATATACAGTAGGATTTCCCATAAGAAGGACACATATACTTGGGGGTCCCTAAATATTTTTGTAGTAGGAAACATAATGACAACATCAATTTGTTTTGAACAGTCAGCAAAAGAGTATATGTAGTGAATTAGACATGGTAATGTGACTGTATTTTCTGTCTTTTAAAACCATCTGAAAAAAACCCTGCACACTTTCCCTTGTGTCCATTTAACCATATGATATTTTTATTAATTTATTAAAAATATGAAAATATTTTGAAAAAGTGATCAAAAGCAGTGATGGTTTGCGGCAGTTTTAAAGAATTGTGTCATAAATTGTGTCCTTAGTTTGAGGATAAAAAACACAAAAAAATAAATAGATTAATTTATAAATAAATTATTAATTTTATTTATATATTAATTTAACTTTAAAATTGATTTCTTGAAATTGAAAATCAATCTATTTTCTAAGTGAAGTTCACAACGTAATTTCGGGAGGAGTGAACCCATCTAATCTTTCAATTAGTGAAATTCAAACATAATTTCAAGAGGAGGGAACCCTAATCTTTCAATTAACAACCAGAGCATATAAGCAGCTACTCACCCTGCTCTGGCATCAGTTGTTTCGATATCCCTCCACCTCCCCAACTCCACCACATAATTTAGGCATCTCATCTATCGTATTCCTCTTCCAGGCATTAGTAGTCCCTGGGGGGTATATCCAAGCTCGAGTTGAAGCTGCTTCCTTGAGCCCCTCCACAGTGGACAGCAAGCCAAATACGCTTAACCTTATTAGCTTAAAGATTCTATGAGGAAACAAACTCGTGAAATGTTCGTTATTGGTCTTTGTGAACAATTCATCCATGCACGTTTCATTTTTTAATTTTATTATTAATTTGACCATGTAATATTTAATCAATATGTCATAACTTCATATTCCAGTGAAACAACAGACTTCTCTCTGGTGATGTATTTTGGACTTCTCCAATCATTTAGTCTGGTTAAACCCGACACCTTTCTTACGATTGACTGCAATCTCTCATTCAGATCCATCCAGTTTAACAACTGATGGATAGAACCATCCTTCAGTTTCCCATAATCTGTTTTGCTTGGATATTTTTCACAATACAGAAGAAAAGATGTCACTACATTGTTTCATTGGAATTAATTTATTGTAAATTATGTGCAGCTACATATGTTTATAGATCATTTTCTTCTTGTCTCTCTATCCACCGACCTCTTGTTATGTCTTTCTGTTAGGTGATTTGTCCATGGGGGACCTACAAGACCCTTTTCTAGTTTCTGTCCACATCATCACTGACCCCGGTCAGGCCAAAACACTCCAGCAAGCTGCTGATCAGGTCCTCTCCTGGCTCCACCCGGATCTTACCCTCTTCAGGGTGTCAGAGCGGGCAGGTGGTCTCTCTCGAAAGCCCAAGGCCCGCCTACAGCGCATCACTGAACCGCCATCACACCAGCCAGCCTTGGCCGTCATCCTGTTTCTACAGGATGAATATGGAGGTGAAGAGAGTCTTAAACGTCTCCACAGTCA
Organism: Elopichthys bambusa; assembly: GCA_037101425.1. Lineage (NCBI taxonomy): Eukaryota > Metazoa > Chordata > Actinopteri > Cypriniformes > Xenocyprididae > Elopichthys > Elopichthys bambusa. The sequence continues at coordinate 12,778,775 of CM074438.1, read as the reverse complement.
GCTGAGATGCCCTCCATGGCGATACCACCACACGGAGCGTGTGAACGGGCGAGGGCTGTTACCCCTTTCGCCAGCCAGCCAGGACTTTGTTACTTTGGCACCAGGCACACCACTATGGGCGCTTCGCCAGGTGCACTACGGCAAAGAGATTGTGCGCTTTACGGTCTACTGTCGCTATGAGACCTACACCGAACAGGTGCGTCTGTACAGGCTGCTTCTGCGCCGAAGACTTGCCCAGAAGAAGGAGGATTTCTGCTTCTGTGTGGTCTATTCCAATCCTGAAACAGAAATCCAGCTGTCATTCAAGCGGATGCCCCGTGGCCAGAGCCCCGCCCCCACTGAAAATGCTGTGATGGAGATTCGAGTGAGGGATGTCGGTGAACTTGTGCCACTGCTGCCCCGCCCCTGCACGCCCATCAGTGACGTCCGCTGGCAAACCAATGATTATGACGGGAACAAAATATTGCTACAGGTAAGAAAATCAAAGTAGCCTTTTTTGTGTAACAAGTATATTTGAGGTCCTAAAAATTTTTACGGCATGTAAACGGCATACCAAATACTGACTTCTTTCCATGAACTGTATGCAGTTCTAGAGAATGTCTAAACTATGTGAGTAGAAGTGTTGGAAAAAAAAGAACGAAAAAAAAAAAAGAAGATTCCCGACAGTGACATACTACACTCCATATATTTTGTACTTTTATTAAGTATTATCATTTTTTCACACCACAGTACTGTTGAAATGAACTAGTGAATGCAATAAGGTGAATAAGATGTAAAAAAAAAAAAAACACACAAAAAAACACTTTCCTTTATACGTTTCAAATATTTATATATTATTCATAAATTGTAACCTAAAATGTTGATTTAAAAAATGCTCATTACATGCTATGCATCAACTAACAATAGACCTTTTGAAAACTTTTACCATTAAAAAAAAAGAAACATGTTTAGTTGAGGACTTCCCAGCAGTTCACTACTTTCCAACAATCCTATTGATCTCCACAAATCAGATAAGTCACTGTCACCATGGAGATAAGAATCATTGTAAACGGTTGTGGTGAGTTTTGCAAGGTGAGCCTAACTAAATAAAAATAGGCAAATGTTAGCTAGCTGCCTACCTAACTTTAGTTAATATGAGATGCAGTACTGTGCAGTGTTAGGCTACATAATACAGTTGATGCCTTGCAAGCAGAGTTGTGAATCCATTTTTAATTACTAGTTGTCTGAGAATGAGATTATCTCAATCAGTGAGCAGCTAATATTCTCTGCATCTCTTGCAGTGGTGTCCTAAGGGTGTTTTTGGTAGAAACCAACAAACCAAAAATTAAAAAAAAGTGAAGAAATCTGTTCCCTTTGCTGTGTTCTCTTTCTGAGTCATTACCTAGATACAGCAGTAACCAACTGCTGCTAGTACTTACAATGATGACAATAATACAATGCGAATGCCAACCAGAGGGACATGAAATTGAACTTGGGTTTAAACGAATCAATCAAACTAAGCATTAGTGCTTAAATATGCAAAAATGATAGTGGAATTTAGTATACTGCAGCATTGCATACAGGAAAAACAGGAAAAATAATATGAAAATGGCAAGATATCTCATAAATAATACAAACTGATTTTTAAAACGTGTATCCTGGTTGGGATCCAAACACCTCCAGCCTCTTGTGTTTGTGTGTGGACTATATTCAATGTAAAAATTGTAAAACAAACCTAAAGACAGCTAAATTAACTAACATACAAACACATACAGGTCAATTCTGCCTGACCTGGATTAGCTGTGATCAAAGCAGGTTTGGCTCTCGGTCACAGCTACAGCTTTATTACTAATAAACCCCTGCTGGTGCCAAATGGCACAGGGAGGATTTCAAACGTAATACACATTATCTCTCAAATGAATATGCACGAGTAAAACTAAGTACAGACTTATAGACAAACTCTCATTTTACGAAGTCTCCTCAGAATCTGTGGACTATATATAGACTAGTCACTAGCAAATTCAGCTATGCTATCACAGGAATGAATTCAAGACCTTGTGTAGCCCCGCCCCTTTTCAGCGCTGCGCTCGTTGTCTTTTGTCTTCCGCTTTGTATTTCCACAGCGATCTTGAATGAATGAACTGCTCGTTTTAAAATCTTCCCGGTCTGACATTTGTTAAGACATCTGCTTTAAACATTACAATGCTCACGATAACTTTCATTAACTCTACAACAAGTAAATTCACTTCACCAGCTAATTATCCTTTGACAGCGATGCCATAGAAATATACAGAGCTACCGCAAAAACGGAAATTCAAATACAATATTTTAAAGATGGCGGCGCGCTTGTTTCTCTGACGCATACGGTCTATAGAAATGTACTGTTTTACTGTATATTTGAGCAAATACGTATTAAAGAAATAAATACATTAAAATACTATCATTTTTACACTTCAAAATTTCAGACATGTATTTTAATACATTTCCTTGCCAGTGACCATTTTGTTTACTCATTTGGTGCTCAGTGAGTGTTAATTTGACCCAGCTGGGACCCATGAGGAATCCCCAGAGTGAAAAGGAACATATAAACTATTCTGAGAGGAAGATATAGCACATAAAAAATGAATAGAATGGCAATGAGAGAAAAGTATGAATGTGGAGAACGTGGGAAATGTGTGAGTGGAACAGTGAGAAAAGGGGGCACAAAGAGGCTCAATGATGGATGGAAAACCAAAAGACCTAGAGGAAAATGATCGAGGGAGAGGTAGAGGGATGGAGGGAATGTGCAGTGAGGTGTGAAGCAGAAAACAGTGGAACTTTGTTACTCTCATGCAGACACACACACAGCAATGCTTAGAGAAATTTTCCTTTTCCTCTCTCACTCTTTCTCTGTCTCTCACTCCACAGGTGTACAGTTACCTTATCGGATCCATATTCCCACATTGTGTTTCGTTAGCCAGTTGCAGGAACATGGCTCCTTTTCCCAAGATATTTTTATTTAATGTCAAACTATTATGACAGCTCACTGCAAAATCATCATCCATGTTGTTTTGCCATGTGAACAGTCAAGATTTAACGCAGCTGGTATTCAACTAGTTTTGATTTAGGAGCCAGGTTTTACATTTATAGATTATCAAGTGGCAACCCAATGTATTACATAAAAAAAGTAAAGAAAAATGTCAAACATTGAGATTTATTAAATTGCCATGCACTGTATTGGCCCATCAACATTCAAAATTATTAACAGAACACAACACAAACCATGTTTGTCCTTGTTATATTTATCCTTGTACACTACCATTCAAAAGATTTTTAAAAAAATGTTTAAGTCTCTTTTGCTCACCAAAGCTGTATATATTTAATTATAAATACAGGAAAACAGTAGTATTGTGAAATATTAAAAAAAAATGTCAGCATCATTACTCCAGTCTTCACATGATGCTTCAGAAATCATTCTAATATGCTACTACAAAAACCCACCCCAAACGTTTGAATGGTAGTGTATTTCTGCATTTTATTGTCAATATAGTTCTTTAAATAAAGAAATTAGGTTGCCTACTAATTGCAAATAATTTCATGCTCTCATTTGACTTTGTCAGGTTAAAGGTTCACGGTATTACCGCAAACATACCATTGCAAAGTTCTGTCACCTTCCTCCTGAAGATCCTCCGGTCACCTCCCTTCCTCCACCAGAGCTGCCCCCTCCTCCACCTCCACCATACGGTCGCGGCCCTGCCTCCTATCGGAATCGCCGTTACCACCGGAACTCCTCGCGTTCGAGGAGCCAGACCCTTCCGTCTCCTGTCACACATGCCTCCAGGACATCTCCACCGACGCTGTGTGATCAGGAGGGTCGTGTGGAGAGGCTCCAGAGGGATGTGGAACTCTTACGGGCTGGATGGACAGGCCACCGCACACAGTCCCTCTTTTCTCTGCCTACAGATGAGTCCCGTTCCTCGTGTGCCTCTCCGTCAAGCTTCCGTCCTCGCTGCTTTTCTTCCATGGCTGCTCCAATTTTCCGTGTCAATGTCGATACGCTAGTGGGAGCCGAAGAGACAGATGTGGACACGGGACAAACCATCAGCGGCAGCTCTGTGGACCTGTCGGTGGTCTCAGGTTATTCCCATCCACAGCTGAGGCCCCGTCTAAAGGCCCCAGCACCACGGCCCAAGTCTGCTCCTCCAACAGGTGGAGGTCTTGACTTTTCTGAACTGACCTATAATAACACCTCCTTCTCCATAAGACAGACTCCTGTGCCATTTAGAACACAGAGCGTCTCTGCAAAATCCACACCCTGTGTAGTACACAAACCCCAGCCAAAGAATGTGTGTGTCTCACAGCCGGATGCGTTGCAGAACAGAAGACAGCAGAACAGCAATGGTATCACAACAATAGATGACTGTAGTCAAGAAGGCACTGTGGAGGATGAGCAAGAATTTTATATCTGACATGTGCAGGACAGTCATCTCATAAACATGTATGAAGGCATTTGGGTAAGAAGAGGGAGATTTTGATGTCTCAATTGTTAGTTGAGTATTTAAATGTGGAAAACCCTTAAAGGGAAAGATCAGCTTAAAATGAAAAAATGCTAATGTTGTTTTATCTTCGAAATACAAAGTAAGATATCTTAATGAAACCTGAGACGTTTCTGTCCCTTCCATTGAAAGTCCAGGTGACCAAAAGATCTAAAAGGTCACAAAAGTGTTGTAAAATTAACTGAACAGTTTAATTCAAATCTTGTGAAGAGATACAATCAATTTATATGAACAGATTTAATTGAAGCTTTTCTTTGCATCTAAACAATGAACAACATGCATAGAGCACATTAAATATGTCACAGTGGAGGGACAGTATAGGGAAGTCTTACGTGTTTGGAATGACATGAGGATGTATAAATTATGACAGCATTTTTGGGTGAACTACCCATTTTAAAAGCTTTGCTCTATAGCAAATATGTTTTATTAGCAACAGGCCATGCTTCACAATGTGCATTCATAATGAATGACTTAAAGACTTAATAAAACTGGCTTTTATGTGTTGTATGTGGTGATATTCTGTAGTGTTTCATAATAGTTGTAATAACAAAAGAGCAATTGCTTGTGTCAGAGAACTCAATGAAAAATAAAACTCTGCCACCTAGTGGTTGAACATGGCAACTACACAGGTGCTAGACACTTGTATTATGCCACATGTCACAACTTTGTTAGAGAAAATGTTCACTTCTCTACAATTTGTACAGTTTCACTGTTTGTTCTGTATAAGAGTTTAGGAAATTGTTTTGTTTCTGGCCTGAATGTAATGCTTTACAATATCACGCATTTTAAATTATATGTAAATACTTTGTTTTAAATACCTCTGTCAGTGACCGAGATTTCATTAATCTTAATTCATTAAGCAAAATATGAATGATTATATGGATAGACGAGAAAATAATCAAGTAATTCATTAATGTCTGTATTTACAAATATAAAGTAATTATATTCTTTGTCATTTCATGGTGTGAATTACTTGCTATTGATGTGATGTAATAAAACCAAATAATTATTATGTTTATTATTGGGGTTAACAGCTGTTTTCTGGAGAAAATGATAAATAAATAGTGGGAAGTTGCATACTTCTACTACAATTGGTCCTGTTATAAACTGTTTAGAAATTCTTTATCTTAATTTATTGCATGTTATCCCTAATGTGGCCAATATGTTCATCTGGGGGGGAAAAAAACAAACAAAAAAGTATTTTAAGTAAGCAAATTTCCGTCTCACAATTCTTTCAAAGCATGGTTCAATGTAGGGTCAAAGGTCAAAGACATTTTCAACAGTTCACGCCTTCATGTTTCAGTACATTCATGTAACCTGTTTGTGCGTGTATACATATATACACATACAAGACAGACATGCCCGGGTTTCGTCCTTGTGACATGCCCAGGTTTCGTCCTTGTGAGTTGCCCCTTTCTCAGTGCCAGAACACCCCCCTCCCCCAACTAATCCCATGAGCGTACCTGGCACATCGCTACGGCGATACCGGCTCTCAGTGCTACCGCGCTCCGGCACTGGACTGGGATTCTGTTAATCCGGTCCAGCAGCCACAGAGCTATGGAAATAGGGCAGGAGAGGTGAACGACAGAGAGCACTCACCAAATATCACAGAGCTTCAGTTCCAGCACACAAATCTCGGACAGACCCTGTTAGAATAAGCCACTTCTAATAAAGTCAGTTCCCATGAAGCAGTTGTAGATTAAACATGTGGGATCACACAGGGTTACAATGCCAGAATAATCAGTCAAGAATAATTATAATCATCATCATCATCATTATTATTACTACTAATACTACTGTTACCATATTACCTACTATTACTACTACTGCTAATACTAATAATAACCCATTACCTACTATTCACTACTTATTGTTATCATATTATTAAGAAGTATTACCCTATTAAAATAATAATTGCTACTATTAATATGTATTAATGTACACTTGTAATAATATTTAGCTGTGAGAATAATAATAATTCATATTATTAATAGCTATTAGTAGTAGTAGTGCTCGCCCTACAATAATAATATAATTATAATTACTAGTATGAATATGTGTTAATATACATGTATTATTATTTAATAATAGTTATAATAATAATAATGCAATAATAATAATGATAATTTTTAAGTTATTGTAGTAGTAGTGCTCAAATATAATAATTGTATAATAATAATAGTTCCTAGTGTGAATATGAATTAATATACATGTATTAATAATAATAATAATACACTAACAATAATAATTGTTATAATTATTAATAGTTAGTAGTAGTAGTAGTAGTAGCAGTGCTCAAATATAATTTTATAATAATAATTACTAGTATGAATATGTATTAATATCAGGCCCTGTTCTACCGGTGTGTTTGCGAAAGCAAGAGCACCCTTAGTTGATACTGTAATAATATCATATTGATGAAACAGATTTGTCAAACACTTCAGTGTGTATTTGTGTTTGTGCTCTGGAGAATGTCAGATGTTTCTATTTACTTCTAATCTGCGTCCAAAATTGCGTACTGTCTTGAGTAGGTACTAAATTTGAATTTACTTTGTGACCGTTAAAAAAGTATGTTCTATATAGTATGAATATGGGTAGTATTAAAAAAAGTTAGGATGTACTACATCCGCCATGTTGTTACTGTCACATGACCTAACAGCTTCAGTTACATCACTTCACTGCCATTTATAAATCCACTCCCGTGGCCTCATGGGATAGCGTCCATCAAATGCACACTTCAGAATCTTGGCGAAAGTAGTAAGTCATCTGGGGAATTTCGCCTACTGTTTTTCAAATATGCTGTGTCCCAATTCAGAGGCTGCATCCTTCAAAAGCCACAAAGGTCGGACCGAGCATTGTTAAATGGGACGGCCTAGCCTACGGGGGATTTTTTTTCATCTTTTAGCAACTGTGACAGCTGCCGTTGATGAGTGGCAGAAACGTTTGTACTGGACTTTTTTGAAAGTTATATTAAACTGTCTGAAAACAAAACAGGGTTCGAGCTGTCTAAATATGTTGACCATGGTCCATTTCTGTATATCATAAAGAGTATAAACTATATATAATCTCATCTTAAGTCTCATCTAGGTTTTTTTTTTATTTTTACATTTGTATCATTTGAGTAAGCTGAAACCCAATACTTGCATTTATAAGTGTAATTCAGCAATTTCTCTAAAAAAAAATCCTGTCATCACTGGCGCGCAATGAATTCTGGAATAGGCAAGGCCGTGAAGGATCCATCTGTTGTATTCTTCATTGCACGGGAAGGATGCATTTGTAGGCTGCATTTAAAGGAGATTTCAAATTGGGACAGCCTTTGTCGCACGGCTGTGATGCAATTAGCCTTCGAATGCAGCCTTCGAAGGATGCAGCCTCTGAATTGGGAAACAGCTTAAGTATTCGGACGTACTACTCTTTTGCCGTACTGTTTTTTGCATGGTGAGCAATGTAGCCAATCATAGACAAGTTTGTAGATCTCTTGAATGCAATAGCCAATCAGGGGTGTTTAATTTAGTCAGAATCCAACGGTCAACAGAGTTTTTGTTTAGTGCCGAGTTCTGCACACTCGCGAATGTAAATATGATACAATGTAAATAAGCTGCAGTGTAAATTTGTGCAGTGTAGACAACTTAATTGATTATAACGGAACTTTGTGAGACTGCGATGAACTGAGAAGACTGACAACTTTTAGTGATTATAAAGTGCTTTCTAGGCCAATTACAAATTTTCAGTGTGGGATTCTCAAAATTGCAATGATGGACACATAGCAAGGGACAAAAATGTCAAAATAGATAGCCTACGCATTAAGCAATAAATGCAGACTAATAGATTGATAGAAAAATATTTACATTTCCATGTCAAGTTCTATTCCAAATTATGTGTAAAAGTAATGACTTGATTGCTTACACATTACATCTGCACTTCACTTATTTCAGAAGCACCCTCAGTGATTTGATTCTGAACTGGGCCTGGTTAATGCACATATTTCATACAAATATAGCTACATAATTCATATTTAATAACAGTAATAATTATACATACATGATGATGATGAATGATGATTGTTGTTGTTATTGAATGTTTTATGCTCATAATATTTTTGTGCTTGATATTAATTTGTCATTATTATGATTATCATCACCACCATCATCATACTAACATATTAATAATTAAGTAAGACAATAATGCAAACACAGAACCTGTGTCTCTCCCACTTGCCCCTGCCTCAATCTATTTGCAATCCTTCTCCACAACATATTAATTGTGAGAATGTAATGCTGAATTTATATGTCGAGGCAGTAATTGTCAAACATTGGTATTACTCCCATTAGGATTGCCTAGTTGTAACTTCTCCATAAAGGACTAAAGACAGTGTCAAATTGTAACATTTAAGACATATTTTTAAATCTTTTAATGTTTTAGTCCACCAATAGCCTATTTGGCCCATGAGCAAACCTTCTGTATTCAAAAAATGTTTTCATAGCTAATTTTAAATATCTGACCTTCAAGATGAAAGAGGAGTTGTTTACTTTGGCCGCCATTCCTTTGGGTGCATTGTCCTTGCTCAAGTGACCGTGACTTTCCCATCATCGTTTCCCATCTTAAAAATTCAAATTCCATGGACGGAATACTGGAATTAAAGAATCTGTCTTCTCCACTGACTGCTGCCAAGTTGGCTGTACTAATTAACATGCCTTCTGATGGGCACAATCCAAATACCTGATGCTTACTGATCATTTCCCGGTTGCAATTTACCATGGGAAAATGTGTCTTCAATCCATTAGGGTCATTTATGGAAACTCCAATTATGGTGGAGATCTGACTTTGACAATGTGAAAATACAATAGTTAAATTTCAGTTTCAGTTTCTGAATGTTATAAAGCAAACAGGATTGTTTTAAAATATAAAAAGATTTTCATGTTAGTGACCATGTTCAAAAGTTTAGGGTCAGTAAGATTTTTTTTAAAGAAATTAATACTTTTATTCAGCATTAAACTTATCAGAACTGACATAAAAAATGTGTATATTTGTTACAAAAAAAAAAAGTTATTCTTTTGAACTTTATTCATCAAAGAATCCTGAAAAATATATGTATCTTGGCCACCGCAAGGATATTAAGAAGCACAACCGTTTTCAGTTAATAATAAAAAGAAATGTTTAATGAGCAACAATTCAGCATATTAGAATGATTTCTGAATGTTCATGTATGACTGTTTTACTGTATTTTTGATCCAATAAACGCACTCTTGGTTAGCATAACAAACTTATTTCAAAAACATTAAAAAAAAACTCTGGAACCCAAACTTTTTTTGTTACAAAAAATAAACAATCCAAAATAGGTTCGAAGTGTTTAAAAATAGCAAACATAACTGGTTAGCCAAATGGCCAAGCACATGCAGATGTTAACAGTATGGTAAAACCTCACAACCTGCATGACATGAGAATATTAAACATAAAATCTAATCTCATGCAAAAATGCTGATGCAGCATGTTTACCGTGAGTTCCTGTGTGATAGCTGGGATGGCATTTGTCACTCTATCAAAAGAATAAGCTGCTTGTGTAATGACTTCCTCTCTTTATTGTGTGTGTGTGTGTGTGTGCGTGCGCGCGCGCGCCTTCTTCTCGACTGCGGATTTGCTGGTCGGGCGCATGCCTCCCTCTGCCTGGCTCCTTATAGTGCCGGGCGGGAGGCAGGAATTCTGACCGAGTGGTACGGACATCGCCGCCAGAGACCACAAACACGGAGCTCTCCCTTTAAACAAGGTCTCATGATCGACAACTCTTTCAATCAGTTGTCCTGGCGTGGAGGATCAGGGCGAACGCACGTCCTCCTACAATTAAAGCAAAGCGCGTGAGTGACAGTGACAGTGGAGCTGAACATCAGTAGAAGAACCGGAGCAGCTGACACTCAAGGAATCAACAGAGGACGAGCCGGCATGTATGAAGTTTTCTTAAATATTTTAATTCAGTTATATACTTTTAATTAAATAGATTTTGATAACATATTTAAATGTAATAAAGATTTCTGTTTAGATAAATAACTATTTCTGTATTGTGGTTCACGCTGTGTAAATCACTGCAATTTTTCATTGCTTTCATTTTGTTTTAATTTATATGATGAATGCTGGGGACTTAAAGGGATAGTTCACCCAAATATGACAATTTTCATAATTTACTCACCCTAATTTTGTTCCAAACTTGTCAAACATTATAGATAAACATTATAGAAGATATTTTGAGAAATGTTTCAGTAGGCCTATTTGTTTCTCCATACATTGGAAATCAATGGTCTCCAAAACAGTTTTCTTACCAAAATTCGATATCTTCGTTTGTGATCTGCAGAAGAAACTCATACAGTTTTGGGATGGCATGAGGGTGAGTAAATGATGTCAGAATTTAAGCTTATAGGGTTGAGCTGCTGAAAAGTGGGTGATGGTGCAATTGTATTTTTCATTGATTGTCATCATTATAAAAACACTTTAAAAATCATTGAACAGCTCTTTCAGCTTACACGACTGAAATATACCAAATCATTTCACCAAATTATACATTATGCTGTTTGGTAACTTTAAAATTTCTTGATGCAACAACTATTTTAACTGGTTTTATGCTCAAGATAAGGGTTACAGCAACAAAAGTAATATGTAGTAGATTTATATTTTATATAAAATAGATTTGTATTTTTTTCTAGTGTATGTAAAAGAATACACGATCTATTTTTGAGTTGATTTTATGTTTGCAGATTTTGACCTGTTGATCATGCATCAGCTGTCTGTGACTTCCCTGTTGGTCTGTCTGTGGCTGGTGGAGCGCTGCCATGGCAACAGTAGCTTGGGCAACAGCCTCAATGATCTACACACACAGTTTGGCGTCAGCCTCTACCAAACACTCACAGAGACAGAGAACAACTCCAATCTGATCGTGTCTCCAGCCAGCGTCTCATTATGTCTGGGTCTTCTGCAGCTAGGTGCCAGGGGGAACACTTTAGCACAGCTTGAGGGAACTCTGGGATATGATGTCAATGGTAAGAATAAACTCTATTATTGCTGAACTAGCAACACACTTGTATGTTGGTGTCCTAAATGTTGCAAAATATAAATCAGCAATGCCTGACAACCTGTCTGCCTGCCATTGTCCAATACTTGAAGACAGTTATGATGATATAATGATACAATGGTGTCCTCGTAGATGCTCGTGTACAGGACATTTTGTCTCAGCCACAAGGAGACCTGGGCAATTCCAGTGAGGGGGTGCGGCTTCAGCTTGCCAATGCCTTATTTGTCCAGAGTGGTGTGAAACTCCTGCCAGAATTTGTCCAGCATGCCTTGGGATGGGGTAACAGTAGTCTACTGAGTGTAAACTTCAGTAATCCCAACCACACTCATAGTCGGCTACAGCAGTGGGCGCGTTACCAGAGTAAAGGTGAAAACTAAATATTGATTTCCATTTAAATTGTTTTATTATGACAAGACACATGATACTAGTATAGTTTTTCAATTATTTAATTATTATGCTTTCTAAAGCGGTTGACCATCTCCAGACAAGAGAGGAGCAGCTTCAGTCCAGCGAGGCCCAGGAGGAATCCTCCGGGCGAGACAGTTTGCTGCACATAGCTCTTCTGAGCACGGTGGTGTTCCATGGTGCCTGGCAGAAACAATTTCTCTTCACTGAGACTCAGAACCTGCCCTTCACCCTCTCAGATGGCAGCACAGTCAAAGTGCCGATGATGTACCAGTCAACTGAAGTCAATTTTGGTAAGGGAAGGAACAAGACAGACACAAACCAACCAACATTTCCATGTGGGCCCCATGTGGATTTTTGATGGGCTAAAGCTTGGGCCCTGCATGGGCAACCCAAATGGGGCCCAGCAACATTTGTCCATCGGCTCCACATGGGCCCCATGTATGTTAGCCCATAGGGGCACATGATGGGTCTATAGTGGGCTCTAATTGGGGCCCATTTAGATGTTCATTATATGGGCTCACTTGGGTCCCAAATGGGTGCTAATGATGGGGCCAAGGTGGGCACACACAAAACCCTTATGGAGCCCACATGGGTGATCACACTTGACCCACAAATGGCCCCATTATGTTGTTTGTTTTGTTCTGTTTTTGTGGGACCACAGATCCCTTGACACGCAGGTGATAGTGTTTAAATGGTGAGTCAGGGGTGACCGTTTTCTTTTTTATTATTATTTAAATGAGAATGCAGGAAGAAAGAAAGAAAGAAATATAAATACTATTATTATTATTATTATTATAAATAGAGTCTATTATAGCCCAAATGTACAACCAAACATGGGACCCACAACTTTAACCAAGCTGGAGCCCACATTCAGCCTATTAAATTGCCCACTTTGACCCCATGCCCAGATGACGCCCATAAAATCCAGATAAAACTCCTGTGGGGCTCACATGGACATGTTAGCCGGGCAGTTAAATTGAAGCCTATCGATCCATTGTTCTCCTAAGAATCATATTGGAGGTTTAATTTTTCTTTTTTTAAATGAAAGTTCCCTCACTTTACCTGTCCACCTGTCTCAGGGCATTTCCGACTGCCTTCAGAGCAGGAATACACTGTTCTGGAGCTGCCATACCTGGATCGTTCACTCAGGCTACTGGTGGCGTTACCTGGTGACCGGAAAACCCCTCTATCACAGTTGGAAAAGCAGCTCACGGCCCGTGCTGTGGGACTGTGGGATACTGGATTAAGACGCACTAAGATGGATATATTTATGCCTAGGTAACGGCATTAAAAAAATAAAAGAACTACACATGAAAAATTATTTTATACAGTTCAAAATTAATAATACTTATATCCAGGTCTTGTGTGTATTTCAGGTTTAAGATGCAGAGCAGGTTCAATCTGAAGCCTGTTCTACAATCTCTCGGTATCTCTGATGTTTTCAGTCCCTCAGCTGCCGATTTCAGAGGCATCTCTGGTAGGAAAGTGGGTCTGAAAACAGTTTAAACCAATCACAGATGCTGAGAATATCATAAATAATTACAAATATCATCAGTTGAAATCAATGATTGCAAGTTTGCTCCCTCTGTGAAGATTAAACCTCTGTTTTATATGCCTACAGATGGGGAAGGGCTTTTTGTATCAGAGGCTTTCCATGAGGCAAGAATAGAGGTGACAGAGGAAGGGACAAAAGCAGCTTCAGCTACAGGTATGTGATATTTGCTTGCTGAAAAAGGATTAGTAGGGAACTGAAAAATAAGAGAAATGTTTAGGAATACCTCTAGATATGAAGTACTGTCTTGTTTAATGTTAATGAAGACTGATGATAGAACTGGAGATATTGCAGTTTCTAATAGAGGTCATGTTACACCTGGAAAGTCACAATAAAGTTGAAGTAGTGGCAGATATGTTCTTTCTGTATTGTGACATACATCCAAGAGTGACAGATTATTGGAAAATAAAAAAAAAATGTATGACAAGGGCTTGCTTCTATGGGTTGCTGATTGGATTTTGACAACTGATGCAAGTTAATCCCCGTCATACATTTTTTTATTTTCCAACAATATGTCACTCTCGCTCAAAAATGGAGGTAGATGGACATGAGCTTGCAGGGATGAGGTTTAACTGGACTAAATGATTGGAGGTCCTGCATACGTCATCAGAGAGAAGTCTGTTGTTTCACCTGAAGATTGAGTTACGACATTTTGATCAAAAATTCCAAGGTCAAAATACAAGGCTGAATTATTCATGAGATCAATGACATGCATTGACAAGAGGACAGAAGCACATCTGTATGTTAACGACAAAAAGATGATTTGAAACCGATTATCGTAATTAATTTACACCTGTTTTTTTTATTTATTTTAAGATGTGTCTGTTTTATATGCTCAACAAAGCTTCTCCCTGGGGTATGTGTGTGTGTACCTGCTTGAGAATCAGTTGTAGTCAACAGATGGGATATAGTTGAATAGTCTGTTCAAGCTGTGAATCCACTGGGAATTAATGACAGAGCTGTCTTTCTCTATCTTTCTTTTTAGCAATGGTGCTACTGAAAAGATCCCGTTCAGCAGTGTTTAAAGCAGATCGACCATTTCTATTTATCTTGCGACAGATTAATACAGGTAAATACTAGAAACTGTAATTAGCATTCATAGCATATTTTTTTCCCTGTTTGATCAAAAATACAGTAAAAACTGTAATATTGTGAAATATCATTTAAAATAAATTTCTATTTTGATATATTATCATTACTCCAGTCTTCAGTGTCACATGATCCTTCAGAAATCATATTAATATGCTGATTTGCTGCTCAAGGAACATTTCATTATTATCAGTTGAAAAGTTTATGGATTATTTTTTCCCCCCACAATTCTTTGAGGAAAAGGAGAACAGCATTTAATTGAATAGAAATCTTTTGTAACAAATATCTTTAGTTTAATGTATCCTTGATCACAAATTTAGTGTTTTGAAATTTCATTTGTGGGCTTTCATTTCACAGGTTCGTTGCTGTTTATAGGTCGAGTTCTGAATCCAGCTGAGATGTCTTGAGAAGATCCATGCGATCACAACTGCTTCATGAACTTTATGAACACACACAGAGAGGACACTTGGCAAAATCATACAAATGTATATTAACAACACACTCCTCCTCCCTCATGGTTGGGGGGTCAGAGGAATATTTGAGGACCGTTAGGAGGGTCCACTGACACTTCATGAAGAGGGACAAAACATTTGTACATATCTGTAAATAAAATTTTATTACATCATGGTTTTTTGCACATCACAGCGTCTGCTGTCATTCTTTCCCTCTCTACCCAAAATAAATTTCCTCATTTCTGATGGAAATGTTTGGTTAGCATCCATTAATGATTCAGTGTTCAGTTGATCTGGCAGATTTTTTTTTTTTTTACTTAAACCAAGGCTGTTTTCATACATACCGAAAAATGTAAAAAGGCTGTATTGAATGACAATGTAGCATTTAAGATGCAAAAATATAACATCAAAATAACTGAATCCCAATACGATTGCAAATTCACATGGGATTTAAACTTCTTTCAAGAATAAGAGCTCCGACCATCAAGAAAACACGGTCAGTGTTCATTTACAAAGTCTAACAGTCACGAGTCAAAAAGACCAAGAGGAATAAACTAACACTTGACAAGACAAACACTTTATTGCATTACCACAAACATCTGTAACAATTATACTTTATTTATACTTTTGATGGTCACAGATTGGGAGCTCACAACACGACACACTATTAATGATGAATAACTCTGGGAGATTTGGTTCTCAAATCTCAATAATTATATACACCGGTCTTACATATATCAAATTTCATAAATTATATACATCTGTCTTACATATATCAGTAAGTTTAAGATAGGATCTGTGGTAATTAATAGAAAACACACATTGCAATGAGCCACTTGACTAACTTGTTCCTGCAAACGTATAGGTATAAGTGTAGGGAAAAAACACAATGAACATGGTAAGATTTGCAATCCTTTTAATGACATTGTGCCACTGAGAAATTAATGACAGAAAAATGCCATTTATTTACACGACTATTCACAGTGTAAAATAGACTTTATTCAAATACTTACAAAAAATGCTTTCCACCAAAACATTCTCTTAAATAATATTTTCAATGTCACCATGTACATATATACAGCATATTAAAAATACTTTTTTTAGAGAAGCCACAGATTCATCTTTATTTATAACATGTATGATGAAGATTTGGTCCCTACATTAGGGTGCAGGGTTAGGAGGGTGAGACGCACAAAGACCAAAAGAAGCTAAGGGATACTGAATATTTGGCAGTAATGTAGGTATACATTAGCAGCAACTTCCCCGTCAATGAATAAGTGGCTCTTAACTCTATCACGGATGTTTAAATATCATTTTTACATTGTTTGCATGTTTCATTATTATATTCTTCCAGTTGTTGCTTCTGTAAATCAAATTTGGTTACTCAATGCAGAACTGTCATTTGCAATTTTCAGCAAAGTCAAGAAAACAAAAGTTCAGATAAGTGTTTTAGTCCTTCTAAAACACTTATCTGAACTTTTGTTTTCTTGACTTTGCTGAAAATTGCAAATGACACTTTTTCACAGAACTTTACCATGGTTCTGTGAACCTTTTTTGCTAGAGGCAAATTTCTCAAAGCCATGTGTAATAATGGTGTTTTTCTTTCTTTCTTTTTTTTTTTTTTTAACGATGAGCTTTTTTAAAGTATCAGAAAAACAAAACTTCAGAAAGATGTTCCTCTGCTGCCAAATGCTAAATCTTTTGCACCAACATCATTCCTGAGATGAAATTTTATCAACAACAATTATTTTTGGAGTGTATAAGACTATATTTAATTATAAAACCTCAAAGTCACTCAAACCTCCAACATTAAAGAATTGCTTTGTAACTCGCCTTTTTATTGGTGTGGAATATTGCTGATTTAGTTTCTTTATTAGGAGAAATCCAACCAAAGAACCACTTTCCAGTAAATAATCTTGTCTGAAACTGAATGCAGCAGTGAGTTTGCAGAGGCGCCATTCCGCTATTGAAATGAAAAGGAAAACGTTTATATTGGTGATCAATGCAACGTGTCAAAATGTCACAGGGGACTGTGGGGGGGAAATACAAAAACGCAAATGAGCTGAGGTGGAATCCAATGCCATTCAACCAGTTCTCTTTGGCACAATTAGATGGGGGGGGAAAAGAAATGTCTAAGAAAAAGAAAAGGAGCAGTGCGTTTTTGACCATCTGACATAGAAACATTCCCATATCCCCCTAGTCCTGAGGTTTAGAGACAACCCATCAAGTCCTCATCGATAAAATCAGCTTCAATACTGATAAAAACTGGAGACACAAGAGTCCCAAAAAAACGTTACATAAATAGTGCAGATCTGTGCGAGAGTCTTTCAAGTAGGGCAGATGGAGTGCTCAGAAACCGTCCAGATGATTCATGCTGTTGGCTCTTAAGTGAATCTCCTCTAAGAAGTTCTCCAGCTGCTCAATCAAGACCCTCTTCTTAAACCTGTGCGCGCGCACACACACGGTGTAATTAATTAGTAATTAGATATATTAATAGAATAGAAGCATAATGTTTATGGCTTAATGCATTGAAAGTGCAGATGTGTTTTCACATTAAGCCCAAAGTACACTTCACTTTGACGCGAATGCTTAGGCAAACGTGTAGCAAACGTACCAAAAGTATACATTTGATAGCATACAAACACAGGCACACCAGAAAGATTAATCCTTGTCCAGAGTCGGTACCACTTCTCTCCGAAAGTTATACCAATTAAAAAATAAATAAATACTTCGTACTCATTTAAACTAGAGATGGGGAAAAGTCTAAGTATTTTAAAAAGGGATGCAGGCATCCCTTAACCCACAAACTCTCTTTAATGGCTGCATTTTATGAGGCTTTCACACTGGCAGTTTATTTCGAAACCGTTCGCATGGAGGAAAAAAATAAATAAAAATAATTCGCTAATGTGAAAGCTGTCATATAAACCTGAGAGCACACCGGGGTACTAGACAAGACTGCCTGAAGGAGGTGGTCTGAGTTTGGTTGCACTCGAACAGTGGTACAGTTCACGTGAACATGAAAGCAACACGGACTCACTTGTTCAGGAAGTAAAGTAACCTGCGCATGTTTTAGCCAATTACAATGTATTTACTTAAAACATAAGATATGATAGTGTTGATTTACCTTGTATTCGAGCAAGAGTTAGCCTGCAGTGTATTCAGGCATTGTGAGTGCAATCATAGCGGCAAATAAATGGCCATCAGCAGTCTCCTCACAATAATCTGTTTGCAAGCAGCAGAAAGCAGTCTACGTGCAATGCACATGAGCACACCCAAGTGTTGTTTACTCTGCTGCACATAATAGCACCACCAAATTAACAAAAAAATTTATTGACCTGCGTTCTGCTTTCTTTCATGCGCTGTGCACTTTGTGATGACTTCAGTTTAGTGTGAAACCAGAAAAACACTGCAGGAGGCACCGGGAACAAAATCACACCCAGGCTTGGACCGCAGCAAATAAGCCCAGTGTAAAAGCCCCCTAAGACATTTTTTATGTCCTTCTCTTGCTAACTTCCCTCAGGTCTCATTCACTTGGATGTATGTCATTGCTCACATTGCACAAGTGCCCACTACTGGCTGAACCCTTGCAACAGGTTTAAACGGAAAGCCCTAAGCCTTTGATCACTTGTGGGTAAAATAAATGGCAATGCATGCATCTATTGTTGATAATTACATAACATGCACTGTGAGTGTACTCTATTGTATGCAAAAAAAAAAAAGTTTACTTTGGGCTTTACTCTTCATACAAATACCAAATGTATAGTTAATCTACTTAATTTTGAATTTGAAGGAAGGAATATACCTGGCAGCCTCTTTGATTATGCTTTGCAGGAAGATCAGACGTGTTTCCAAACTGCCCTGGATTTGCTTGAGGAGGTAGAAGATTTTCTCATAACCTGTGTTAAGGACATGGGGGGGGGGGGGGGGGGGGGGGTAGAAAGCTTTGATGTACGGTGTCATGAGCAGTGTCAAAAAAAATAATTGTAAAACCACAGGAATAAAATAAATTTCCCAAGACCTGCAATATTCATTACAATGTACAAATAAAAATAACAAATGGAAACCAGCTGCAATAATATTACAGCTTTTCACATTTAGCAAAAGAAGCCAATATGTCCAATTGATTTCACAAGGCCCAAGACAAAGCGTTGGTGGGAGACCCCCCCCCCCCCCTCTTTTACTTATTGGACACCATCCAGGAAAGAGCATCAAGAGAGGAAATGAAGGAAACACTTGAGCAGTGTTTAGTTGTAGACATCTGCACATGTGTGTGGTTACTTACGTCTTCCAGGTTTCCTTATCTCCTTGGTGATAAGCACTCGAAGTTCAGAGTTCAGCTCCTGGCTCTCTTCGTTTCTGATTTTTTTCAGCTGACAGGGGGAAGGATAGCGACGCGGAGCCTCCTCTTCACCCTCACTGCCCAGAGAGAGCTCACTCTCGCTGGACTGGCCATTCTCCTGCACTCCATCCTGCTGGTTCTCAATCTCATTTGACTGAAGGTGGTTCCTTTGCTGAATCGGTTCAGACTCTGGCACAGGACTAAACTCCTTGTCCAAGTTGTTGTTTGACTCAAGATGGTTGGTGATGTGGTTTCCCAAATCTGTTTGATCATTATCTGGTGCTGTTTTGGATCAGACATGAAACATGCATGAGTAAAATTAGAGCTTCAATGTTTTAGACACTAAAGGAACCAGAATTAAGTAACACACCCACTACCAAATGATTTTTCTGCATTCGTTTATTGGTTACTTACTTCTGGGTGGCGTTTTTGGAGGTGTATATGCCCGTCCCGGCCGAAGCAGTGGAGACATGCAGCGCCTGCGTTTGGGGGCCCCTACCCCAGCAGGACTGCTGGACTCTCCAGGACGTTTTCCTTTGCCTTGAGTGCCAGTAACAAATTCATCCGCCTCGTCCACCATCATCGCCTGACACGAAAAGAAAAAGAGTTATTTGCCTGAAAGTCAAATCTGTATAGTGCTTCTTTTTGAAAGCCTGAGATCTAAAAGTACCTTCTTGTCCAATTTGAAGGGGTTACCAAAGGTGTGCAGACGTTTAGGCTGATCGGGGTCTGCCTCTCTCAGAGGGGCCGGGCAATGCTTCAAGTAGTCCTGATAGTTGCCCATCTGAGCTATAGGCACACTGTGAAGCTGATCTAGTTTAAAAAAAAAAAAAAAAAAAAAAAAAAAAAATATTATATATATATATATATATATATATATATATATATATATATATATATATATATATATATATATATATATATATATATATATATATATATATATATATATAAAATGAACATAATATTATATAACAAATTGCAGTCAGAGGCTTGCAGTTCTTTCAGAAATCAGAAGCTACATTTAATTGAGTGAATCGCCCAGACATTCAGGAAACTGCTGCAAGGAAATCAATAACCATTCATGGCTGTCTGAGTGTTACCTTGATCTTGTCCTTTCAGAATGCAGATGCTAGCGTGCAGAAGGTTCCGCCTCATGCGACTCAGCTGGTCCAGCAGATGAGCTCTTGGGATATCATAGGGATTCCGCAATCCTTGTGGTTTTAATGCCTGTGTTGTCAAAGGACAATGGCAAAGATGAGGGATCTGAATTGGTAAGAACTGACCATGGATCATTTGCTGAACAGTTCCCTGTTTAAAAACATCAAATGTGCCATATATGCAAAACGCTTTCATTCAAATCCAGCCTTTTAAACATTAATCTCATTTGTTTTAAATTTAGATGTCATATGTGCGTGTATTCTTTGTGGATCTCCTGGTCTTGAGCACATAACAGTACAAAACATCTACAAAGTGTGCGGTATTTACAGTAGTGTAAATGTACACACTTTATTCAGAGCAGCTAGTTGAAAGCCAGCAAACTCCTTGGTGTTTGCCTCCATTGGTAGAGCTGGCCCATCTCCCATGATACTATGCAGCAGTTGTGTGAAATCCTTCCTGTGTGCCAGAGAGAGGGCGGAGCTTCTGCAGCGAAGTTTAATCCCGCCTTCTGGCAACGTCTTTTTCCCTATTGACGCACAAACTCTGTCTGCCTCGACCTTCGTCTGTAATATACACAATTTGCTAATATATAACTTCATGAAGCACTTTTAAGAATAAAGACTCTAGAAACAAGCTCTATTAGAACACACCTGCTGACTGAGCTTTTTGAGGTAGGACACAACACTGTAGCTGAGGCCATACTCCATGTTGTCAGCCAACAGGTTTGGAGCTCCCATCATTCTAAGTGCTTTCCGCAGGGCCTGGGAGAATCAGGATGAAGAAATAAAGAAAATAACTTAATTTAATTACTTTTGTAATGTTAAAATGAACATGAGTGATTCCATTACTTACAGTGATGTAGTAGGGCGGCATTGTTTTAAGATAGTTTTCAAAAGATTGTCGCCACTTCGCTGGAGGCTTGAACTTATGCACAGTAATCAAGTCATCTATAAATGCATGATGAACAGTTATGTGACTTGTATCCATCAACAATCAAATACAAAAGCAAATACAGAGTGTCAATTTTGTTTTTACTTGAGATGTTAAAAACAAGACAAGAGAAAGAAAACTAATTCTGTATATGAATTATTCTACCTACACCTTTATATGATCAATTCTAATAAATGAGATGTTATTAATGAAACTTACCAAGCAAAGGCAGCACCACAGGGTAGTTATAGGGCATGACAAACAGGTTGACACAGGTGAGAGCTGTGCTGGCCTTCAGATAACCAAACGGCTGCCCAATTTCCCCATATTTAGCACTATTACACACAAAAACCTGAGAGAGAATAAAACGTTACAGCAATTAACACTCAGCAAGTTAGTGAAGTCTGATGATGCTTTCACACTAGCGCTTTTGGTGCGCAGCCGAGTTCAACGGATGTCAGAGTTTCATTCTTTGGGATGTGAATGCTGTTCTCCGAACTCAGGTGCACACCCTTGAGCCATACCCCATATCAGGATAAAGAAAAAGGAGCAAAGCTGCGACTGAGGGGTGCTGTGACTAAATATGCGATCAAACCTTCTCAGTGATGAACTGAGTCTCTTGATTTATGCTTATGGTGAAAGTGCAATAATTCTGATGAAGTGTAAAAATAAATTCCTCAAAGTTTTCATTGCCTAAAACTAGACTAAAATGCCCAGAAATTTAGTTGACTAAAACTTCAACAAATAAAAACAGGACAAAGTTGACTAAATATGATATACTAATAAAAACAAAAAAAAACACTAGTTCTCATTTTCCTGACACACTGAACATATATCTAATTTCTGCTCCCCTTCGGCAGAAATCAACTCCCGAACATTTTCAATACATTAGCAGCAGATAGATGCAAGTGATGTTGTGTGTTGACGCTTGAAAATCAAAACCAAAGGTTCAAAAACATGCTATGCATTTTGCCATTTCTCCTGCATTGTCGGTACTAAGCAGCCGCTGCTTTGATTATGCAAATGCACCGCGGTTCAGACACAAATAATATAACGTGAACACAATCCAGCGGGGACAGGGGGGAGCAATCAAACTCCAGTTCAGACCAGGCAATCGAACCATAGTGTGAAAGCACCTTGAGTGAACATGCATGTTGCCTGACTCGCATGTACGGCACTAAAATACTAGCAGTACCTGCCAGCAGGTGTGCGGTGATTTCCTCTCCAGTATATACTGAGTGAGCGGGGAAGGCTCTAGCTCGTACTTGTCAAAGGGCACTTTATCAACCACCATGGGCTCTGAATCCACACATGAAAACTTTACTTGTGGGTGAGCTGCACGTGGAGGCTGCAGAGAAACACAGTCAACTTAGCAAACAACACCCTAACAAGGCTTACAAGTTTACATTACACTAGAAAAATACAGTTTTTATCTATCATTTAACACCATACCAGCATCAAAGGCTATATTTGTGGCAAACTTAAGAGTAAACATTTTTTACAGTAATCATAATAAAAATAATATTTCAATTAATTGTATACTATCATTTACAATACACTAGAAAAAAAAACAAAAGAGCATATAAATATTACATTAGATAATCATAATAAAAAAAAAAAAGGACTGTCAAAAGGACTGAACAGATGGTACAGCATACACAAATTTAAATGTTTTTTTCTCGTACCAAAGTAGGAGAGTTCTGGTCAGGCCAAAAGGACTCCGGGATAGGCCAATGGCCAACAGGAACACCAGTTTTAGGGTTGGGTCTAACATAGATCAACTTATGACAGCTGTGCCATGACTGAGGTCCATACTTTATCTCTGTTGGACCATCTAGGAAAAACAAAAACAATAGTTTCATTAATAATGGCTTGGTTTAATTTTTTTAATTTTTGTTTTTTTTTAATATAAAACACTACCGTTCGAAAGTTTGAAAAACACTGCTCAAGTGTGGGGAAAGTTTTTTTTCCCCTCTTTGTTTTAGGAAAGAAATTAATACTTTTATTCAGCAAGGACGCACTAAACTGATCAAAAGTGACAATTTTACTTTGTTACAAAAGATTTCTATTTCACAATATTACTGTTTTACTTTATTTTTGATCAATTAATGCAGCCTAGGTGAACAAGAAACTTTTAAAAACATTACACATTTTTACAGACCCCACATTTTTTAACAGTAATGTGGTATTCAACCTGTGCAATTTATAAACCTTTGTGTATTTTGTGTATACTGCATTTATGGTGTAAACTGCATATTGTCTTGTGCAGCCATACAGCATTTATGTTTTGTTGTAATATCCAGAAATCTACATAATATCAAATATCTAACATCCAATGTTCCCCATTATATTAAGTACCCATCTATACTGCTTACAGCCTAAACTGATAAACAGTAGCGTTATCATTAATAAGCACTTTACTTAAAAAAAAAAAAAAAAAAAAAAAAAAAAACTGCAAAAGCCTGGTCCTCCTTTACCTTCAGTAGGTGGAGGATCAGGTCCCGTCTTCTCAAAATTGATGACCACACCACTCTGGATCTTCTGCACTAGAGACTCCAGACACTGGTTCAGCATTCTCTGGGAAAACACGCTGTACGAGCGGCCTAAACATACAACGGGAAACACCGTTTAATTGCATGACGTGCGATTAAACTTGATTGCTTAAATGAACATTCTATCCACTACTACGCATTATTTGAAGTAGATTAATACTGTCTGTTTAAAGATGAAACCGTTTACTGCTTTTTCTTCTTGTCAGTTTACTGCCAGGCCACAGCTATTCAAGGACACTCACACACTCACACACTCACACACTCACACACTCACACACTCACACACTCACACACTCACACACTCACACACTCACACACTCACACACTCACACACTCACACACTCACACACTCACCGCCCTATTGTGTTTAGTATTTGATCAACATGAGGACAAACGTTGTTCTTTTCTCTACAGTAAAGTTCAGTTTGTCTCCATTACACAGATGAATTAGTCAGCACACACAAGAGTCCAGCAGAATCTGCACTTAACCACAATTCAGCAATTCTCTTCAATTCACAATTCAAACACTTTTTCACAGCACTTAAATGTCACCCGATAGGTATGATCTGACATTTACTCAGCAGGGCATGTACAGCTTTTTAAAGAGTAGGGCTGCCCCCTAAATAGTCGACTAAACGTTAGTCGTTGAGAAGAGGCTTGGTCGACTAAATTTGAATCAGTTTTTTTATTAGCCGAAAAAAACTTCACAGGAACTGGCAAAGTCACGCAGATCTCTAGCACTGTTACATGCAGTGATATGCAAGGGAGGAAGTCCAAAGCATGGGAACATTTCGAGAACGACCACAAAAAGGTGATGTGCGATCTCAAACATGACTTATTAAAAACATGCAAGTAGAAGCCTAACAATAGCCTCTTTACATGGCCGCATGTCTATCGTTAACATTAACCTTGATAAATGTGCTAATATTAGGCAAATATCCAAGTGTTCGTGTGAAAGCTAAATTAGTACCACGCTTACTGCACAACGTTTAACTTAACTTTCATGTCCATGCTTTTCTTTTCCACACCTTTGCCTTTTTGTGATAAAATTCTCACGCATACACACCTCCAGTGACCTCACACATAGGTGTAATAGGGGAGGAGTCAAGTGGAACTCCACCCATTGGTTCAGGATCAGAAGAGGCGTGGCCTGGAATGCGGAGCACTAAAGAGAAGAGTCGCTGGTCCCATCTGAAAGGCTCTTTGGTCAGCTCACTGCCAGGCAATGGTGTTGTCAGGGGTAAATGTAACTAGAGCACAGAAAAAGGATGAATTAATTCATGTCAGCACGTATATAGAAAAATCCCTGGGGGAAAAAAAAAAAATCCTGTAGGAGACACTGACGTGACTATTGCTCATTTTACCAGCTACAGGCTGTTACTTTCACAGATCCGCAAGCCATACTGTTAAAGAGAACAACATATGATATGGGAAGGGAGGAGCAAACTATATCAAGGAGAAGAGAAAAAAACAAAAGCAGGGGATAGCGAGGACAAAGCAAAATAGGAAACCCATGACTAGACAGGATGCTATCATGGAGGAAGTCCTCAAGCCCGGCCCATACTGACACATGACCCACCTCATCTTGCACCCCAGAACTACTGGTCAGCTTGCTGCCATCAGTTATGGCCAAAATGATAGCAGGCTCCAAGAAAAAAGGGTTTCTACCCTGCAAAACACAAGACAACAAAAATTATAAAACAACCATAAACACTATCTATATACTATACATATCAAAAACACACCATATATGCACTGATAAAATAATGTATAATCAATCAGTTAAAAGCGCAATATGTAATATTTTCTGTCCGCTAGAGGCC
Source organism: Elopichthys bambusa (assembly GCA_037101425.1). Classification (NCBI taxonomy): domain Eukaryota; kingdom Metazoa; phylum Chordata; class Actinopteri; order Cypriniformes; family Xenocyprididae; genus Elopichthys; species Elopichthys bambusa. The sequence continues at coordinate 12,752,898 of CM074438.1, read as the reverse complement.
TTTTCAAAACAAAGGCATAGCTTGATGATGCCAAGTTTGAGCGAGAATCATGGGACACGTGGTCTTCACCTCACAGCCGGTGGAAAATAATCGGGATAGGACTCGGGAAGAAATCATGTTCATGGATACAATTATTAACGTTACTGTAGTATGAAGTAGAGCAGGACTGAGTGTTGTGGGAGCTGAATGAGGCCGCTGGAGCGACTGCGCAACATGCCATGAGCAGTGGGACTTTTATTATGCCACAGTCGCCGGCGCCGCTTCCGCTATTCTGGTGTGTTGAAAATGTTTTAACGTTACTCTCTGAGTTCGCTCGGCAACTGCTGAGAGACACTTGTTACACACTGCAGTGAGCTAGATCAATTTTAGAATATCATATTAAATGCTGGATGGCTTGTGTTGATAAATGAAAAAAAATAAAATAAATAAATCAAGAAAATTAGATTTAAACACCAAGACTAAATGTATTGAGCTATAACAATAATTAGTTTTCCGTCTATAAATATATCAAAACAGTTGTTCCCTTGTCTATTAAAATGGTTTCTACAAAATATGGTTTCTACAAAATAAAACCGGAAACCAAGGGTAACACTGGTATGACGCAATTGACAGGCGACTCCTCACACGTCCCGGAGCCTTGGTTAAAATTGCAATTTTCTCACGATTTACAAATAGTTGCAAACATTTGGGTACTCAAGTGAACAAAATATAGAACACTGGCCTAATGGTTTTTTTGGATATTTTACTACAAAATTCTTACATATTGCACCTTTAAATGCTCTGCTCTTTCAATGATTACACATAATTGTATCTTCAGCACAGTGCAGATGTTATGGATGAGTCATTTCTGAAACAAATACGTGAACCAGAAACAAAAGAGATCCATTATTAAGCATTCCAATAATATAAAGAGAGGGAATCTAAATTTACCTCAGCCAGGCAGAGAAAAAACTGACCCTGTTTTTCTTGTGTCATGTCACTACATGCAGCTCTATTACATGCCAATAATAACTCAGAGACAGAATATATTGTCTAAATCATATAATATGAAGCTATATAGCATATTATAAAGAACATTTTAATATTTATATTTTAAAATGTCTTATTTTCTGTCAAAAAATAAAAAACATGTGAACAAATAAGCTGGGGCCTATACCATGAAGCCAGTTTAGATGTGTAGTAGCCACAATAGCTAATTATGTTTCAGTTTAGTTTGTGCCAAGCTTGGGATTTAGGCACTATGAAAGTGGCTCAGCTTTTGGTGGTGTTAATCTCCAAAGTAAGTTACACTCCACAGCTAACTTGCTCCAGGACAGGTTATATTCTAGGTAAGAGATCTCGAACCGAAAGGTTTGCAAATCAGCTGTGAACAAAGTGACAGCTCTCATAAATAAAGTCACTCTCCCAGTTTATCTTGCTTCAAATTAAAGGTCACCACGTAATAAATTTTTAAAGACAAAATCATCTGGCTTTCAGTGATGAGTATAATAATTATTTTATGATTTATATAGTTATTATACCCTTAATCCATTACACAAGCAATTTTAGTTTGACGATTAAGCATTTAGTTTAAATGTATAAATACATACAATATATACAAACATGCTTTAGAATCAATAGATAAAGCTTTAAAAATGACTGAAATCTCTGTATACTTATATTAACAACTACATAAACTTCACTTTAACTTGCACTGATAACACAATGTTTTCTTTTAGTTGTCCTCTTTCAGGGACAATGTTTTCTTCTTGCGGTGTAAATGCATTTATATAATTTATATTCTTCAATCTCTTAATCTTCGGCAGAAGAGAAATTAATCATGCTGACTCTTTTGTGAGAAGTGAATCCGTTTCTCTGTATTTAAGGCATGTGATTGGCTGTTCGCTACTGATGTCACACTTTCATGTGAACACATTCCACGAACTCAGGATCAAAATCTGAGTTGACTGAGAAAGTTGATGATCAGAGTCATGGTACCAACAAAGCCTGACTGGATTGTTTTAGTTTTGTCAGCTCAAAACTAATCCCGTAACCCTGAGTTTGTTCAACTAGCACAAACAAAAAAAACTAAATCTGTGTGGGGAAATCTTTTGTCTTCCAGCAAAATTCCTGAACGTGTGGATTGCTACAGACAGGGATGTGAAAAAAAAAAAAAAAATTAAATGACATGATAGGTGATATTCAATTCAAGTAACCTGAATTCGAAGACAATATATCCTTAAAAAAAAAAAAAAAAAAAAAAAAAAAAAAAAGTGTGAATAGCATAAACTTGAGCTAGTAAATAACCACTGAGATGACCAAAGTAAAGCCCTTGCAACCTCACAGAAATGTGCTTAAAACCAATAAGAACCTTTAGTATGGTGTATTGCACAAATCACCCACATTTTTGACAAAAATAAAATGTGAAAAAAAACTAACATAATATTCTTTAAAAGACGCATATCCACATGGGTTCTATTAGCAATTTTAATAATGGTAATAAATATCTTGAGTGATTTGTCGCACCACACACAGCCTCCAAATCTTATCTATGTGAGGTGATTTTGCATCTGTTGCAGTTTCACAGCTCAACATGCAAAAATACAAGAACTGTGAACCTTAAGAAAACTCCTAAGAATTTTTCATTTACAACCAATGAAGCAAAATAGGACCAAGCTCAAACTGAAATAATTTGAACTAGAGCACACTTACACAGCATAACAGAGGTCCCACCACAAAACCTGCTTTAGTTAATCATCGCCCTTATTTGCATCCAAGATGCAGTTTACTTATTACTACAGTGTGTCACCAGGGGCCCTTTGGGATTGTGTTGGCACAGTGTGAGCCTACTGGGTGCTTGTTTAACTGAGTTGTTGGGGATGGGCTCATGGGGTTAGGCCAAAGACTTTATACCAGTCCCTGGTTTATGACATACCTGTCCATAGTTGTCTATCCCCGAAACTAATCTATTGAGATTGAGCAAATCAAAAGCGGTCCTTAAAGACTGGCCGATCGATGTCAGTCCAACTGCTTGCAGGTTCCTCAGCTCGGTCATAAAAGTGGCATGACTGTCCTTCCATCCAGCCTGAAAAAAAAAAAAATAAATAAAAAAAATAAATAAAAAAAAAATCAAGAAACAGCAAATGATTAGTTATGTTTCTAAAGAGATCCTCACATCACATCACATCTCTTCAGGCAGATACATTGATCTGAAATGGGCTGAGGGAATAATGTAAAGGGCAGTGAAGAGTCCTCTCTCTCTCTCTCTCTCTCTCTCGGTGGGAAAACTAAGTTAGGTTAGTCCCCCATCTCTCTTTCCTCAAACACACACACACACACACACACACACACACACACACACACACACATATATATATATATATATATACACACACACATATACACACACACACACACTTAGAGCTCTCTGCTGCCACACTGAACAAAATGTCGGCCATGTTTAAACACACAAATTCATGCTGGGCAGAATGTTTTTACACCACATATTTAGACGTGGTGTTTTGAAACGCAAACAGACGAATCAAGCGCTGAAAGTGTCTGGAGTAAAATAAATCAGGTTTGGAAAGAAATAAAGAGTTTGTACCTTAATTCCAGCCGGTGCTTCCTCAAAACTCACTAACATGTATCTGTCTCCCCTGCTGGCCGGATCTCTGCTCCTCAGCTGTTGAGAAAAAGTGGATGGAAACGTAGGTTTTTCGTAAGTTTTCAATAAAGTAAGAATGTGGAGCAGATTCGTGTATTCATTTACCTTCAGGAAAGTCTCAACTGCGCCCTTCGCTATGTCCAGATAGCTAGTGCCCAGATGGGAGCGCTGGTTCATGGAGGCGGACGTGTCTATCAGAAAAAGTAACACGGGCATTGTGTTGATAATCGCCCCTTCTACATGGACCGAGTGTCAGTGCAAGCGGACAAATGCAGAGCAATCTTTTGTTCGCCTCCTGTCGCTGCTGTCAGCACGCTGCTAGCCGGCTAATGCTAACTGTCTCGCGCATTCTTTCTGTCAGAGTGTAACTGTAGTTAGTGTTGAAAGAGCGATGCCTTGTAAACTTAAGCAAACCTCAGACCCTGGGGGGAAAAGGTTGTTGATTTACAAGGGAAACGGGTGTTGTTGCTGTAATTTGAAAGAAATGCCTAACTTTTATCATGGTAACTTTCTGTTTAGTTTACGTCCATGATTCCCCTCACACTGAGGTCTGCTCGCGGGCTGCAGTGGTTTTATTCCGCGTTCAGCACTTGACTCCGCCTCCCAAGCCCTGCCCGAGTGCCATGCGTCAAAACGCCTCAACTGATTGGCACCTGAAAATGAATGATTAGCATATTCACAAAAAAGCGAAGCTCAACGGGAGCATGCGCATTTGTAAACATATTGTTTATTGAATAAACATTAACATTGTACATGTACTTTCGTTCAAATGCAGATACTGAATTATGCATACAAAAATAACGCATTAAAAGAACAAGAAAAGAAAAAAGATTAATACAAAATAAATGTAAAGTATTTATCAAATAAATACTCTATAAAGCTCTCAAACTTTTAGTCTTTATATTTTTCTTATTCAAAGAGTCTCTAAGTCTCGACAAAAAGTACAGTTTATATGTGTACTTTCTGTAAATATGATTTACTGGATAAAATTAGCTTATACATTTAAATGAGATTTCTTTAACCTTGTTTCTAATATGGAATCACCTTTTTCTTAGCAAATCACCTTTCCATTTAATAGAGTTCAAAGATTTAACCTTGGAAAGTATAGAAGAACATAGTATTACGATGTAGTGGCATGTTATTGTTGCTTTATTGACATTTATTCAATTTTTTTTTCTTTTCTTCTTTTTTGCTAGTAGCTGTTGGTCTTTGAATGCCCTTGTTCTCTTTATAGAAAAGTGACAAACAGAACTTCCTGGAAATAATGATAGCAACAACAGAAGGACAAATTTATCATGTTACTTTCCTAAACAGTATGAGGCACTTCTGGTTATAAAAAAGCCAGCATACGTGCATGAATGACATGTTTGGTCACATAATCTGCAAAATTATTTGGGATATGCATCCATTTAGTTTGGCTTTCTTGTCTTGAGTTAAGAGAATGCACAATAGTTTTGTGGTGTCTGTCTGCACATGATAAGGCCGAACTATAAATAGAACAATTTTCACTCTGTGTTTATATTTTTTTATACCCAAATATTAATTTAAACAATGTCGAGGAAAAAAAAGAAAACAAACTAAACTAACATAAAGAATGAAACTGATTGTTCCAATTGAACAAATAGCACCGTTGTACAAGATTTAGTGCAATTAAACAATGCTCATGCACAAATGTCAATGAAATGGAAAAAAATAATGACGTTCAACTTCCTGTTCTACAAATTTGGTATTCGTCAGAGTCAACACTGCACATCGCAAACGCATGCATCTGTGATTAATTTAAAAGTCGGATCGTCTGGTTACATAGGCAGTGAGAGAAGAACACGCTTATGTATGTAGATGACATGGCATAGAGATCGTGTTTCACTAAACAGAAAACGTCGTGAGAGGTAATCAGCTGACCTGCAGCATCCCCGATCGTCACACTTCGCCGTGCTGCAGCCAGGTCTAATAATCGACCTGCGCTCAGCGTGTTATGCTGCCGAGAGAGAGCTCAGGTGACGGAGAGACTACAGCGCCATGGCGGCAGAGATTCCCCGTCCGCAGACGCGAAAGCCCGTCCTGTTGAGTAAGATCGAGGGTTTTCAAGATGTTGTGAATACGGCTGTGATCATCCCCAAAGAGGACGGTGTTATCAGCGTATCTCAAGACAGGTCAGCACGCGTATGATTAGAAACCCAAAACAAATCCTAGAATTACAATGCAGAATATTCAAAACACGTCGTATACAGTAATCATATAAGCAGCACTGGCAAAATAATAAATAGATATACAACACATGTGATATGGTCGATTTATTCTGTTTTTGTTGAATAAACGATATTCGGAGGACTAAAGAATATAACACGCAGTTATTATCTCATAGGGAGTACAACTGGAGGATAATAATAAAGAAGCTTAATATGCAAACATGTACGGCTTATTTAAGCTGCTGCTGTCGACGAACTACGTTTGCGCGTATTTGCTGTATAATATCGCGACTCGAACATTTGTCTGCTGTTATTTTCTGAGTGGTGTATCATTTGTGAACGAATCGGTGTATTTGAGAGAATCTTTTAAGTGAACGATTCGATTTTGCTCACTGAAGCGTCCCCTTTTAAGCGCGTGACTACCTTTTCCTGCCTTTGAAGACTGACAGCAATGAACAGAAAGCATTTGAAATGTGAAGTATAATTTGATTGGTAACATACTGAACAAAAACACCATTTAAATGAAGGAAAAAAAAAAAAAAATGAATAGATTGGGAGTGGACGAACTGGCTGGATCTCTTCCGTGAACGAAACATTATGTTTTTTCTATACCTTGATGCCAAGCAGTTCAGTGATTGGGGGTAATAGATCAGTATTATTGTGAAAAAACAAAACAAAACAAACAACAACAAAAAAAACGCTTAGGCATAAAAGTCTCTTATAGTAGATTTGTAGTAAAATATTCCTTAATAAAGTAGTAATTTGGTTGTAAATGACTGGGCATATTTTAATCAACTGTTTGAATTAATGATTCAATCACACACACACACACACACACACACAAAAATTCATTTGTCGCCACCTACTGGCGTAACAATGTAACATACAAAAAGTGTCATTAATTCATTAATGGAATCTGTGAACCAAGCTGTACAAATTTTTTTGGTGATCGGATTTTAAATAGTTACTAACATTATATATATATTTAAGGTGTTTCTACACAGAAAAAAATTATTATAAATATTAATAATTGTTTTAAATTACTTTTTAATTTTAAAGTCAATTTTGTCAAAGCAAAATCAAAATATTACTGTTCTTTACATAACTTTACATAATACATATGGCAGCCCTTATCCTGGCTACGTTTTTTTTTTTTTTTTTTTTTTAAATAAACTTGGCAACCAAATTTAGTTTGAGGTCTTATCTTGTCTGGCTATTAAGGTGATTAGGACTTATCTTAGCCAGTGACATTTATTCTTATTCATGCACTAAATTGCATGTCATTTACATAAAAATTTATAATCAAGACTATTAATTTATTTGCTTGTTTTCATTTTTTAGGACAATCCGTGTGTGGCTGAAGAGAGACAGTGGTCAGTACTGGCCCAGTGTCTATCACACAATGCCTGGTGAGTGCAACACAGTTCCTGGGAAGCTTTCTGATACATAGAACAGCTACATAGAAACATTATGGGACATGCAACCACATAACTTCAGGAATTTTACTATCAAAGTAAAAAGGTGAAGTGAAACCAGTATGGGCTTGAACTTCAGCTTGTGTTCATGTTCAGACTGGAGTTTCATTTCTCAGCAATGATGTCACATTTTTTGCTTGCTTTCTAGTTAACTATTGCAGACTATGACTAAGAGGTCACTGACAGTAGAGGGTTTGCGTTTATAGTTGAATGCCGATCGATAGATTTAGTAGGATAGAAGATACTCATACTTGTTGTCTTTCTTATATTGCAGTGGCTTGTTCATGTATGTCATTTAACCCAGAGACAAGGAGGATTTCTGTAGGGTTGGAAAACGGCACTGTATCGGTATGTTAAGTAAAAAAGTATTATCGTTAAGCACGTTATAAGTGGCACTGCTGCAGTTTTTCTTACACACACCTGCTTTCTATGTAGTAAAATGTCACTAGCAGGTTATAAGATACGTTCCTAAGCTTCATTAAGACAGGAGTTTCTTTTTCCAGGAGTTTGTCCTATCAGAGGACTACAACCAGATGACTCCTGCACGAACATATCAGGGTAAGTCACAAATCTAGTCTCACACAATAAAGTTTGTTTTCTTAATTTAACATAAATCATATAAACGTGTAAGCATCGCTGTGATTTGAAATGTCAGTAAAAGTCAAATTTCTATTCCTCTTGTTTTATTCTGTTGATACACTTAGAAAGGTTTTGAAACAAGTTTAGTCCAAATTTAGTTTTAGAATTTTAGGAAAAAAATGGGTCTCAAATATTTGATTTAGTTTCTATTTTAATAACTCATATTTCATAGTATTTACAAAAAGGCCTAATTAGTAAAGCATCTGGTCATTTTGGGGATTTTATTATATTTTGTATCTTCGGATTTCACCATGACCATCATACATTAACTTGCTCTTATAAGCTTTTTTTTTTTTAATAGAAGAAGAAGGTGGAAGAATTTTAATCCTATTTGGATGTAATTCTAGAACATACAGATGATTTATATTCCGGTTCCTATCATATAACAGCAACCAAAGAACAATGGATGACCTTCCTTTAATAGCCATGTACACAATTGTCAGTTCTGTAGAAAGGAAAATATATGCAGGGCAGCTTTATTATTCAGTACTTACTCTGAACATTCAGCTCTCAATCACAGTGTGTCATTATGGCCTAGAATGACATTAGCGTGAAACGGCTAGCTAACCTTCTTTAAAAAAAACATGGCTTTATGTAATGCTCTCAACACAGATAAATGATAGCATTAGCGATATAGATACACACAGAGTGATGTATAATAAAGTGCTGTGGTTTTAGTTTGCTGGTTCGTTACTGAAATCCAATCTCTTGTGATTATTTGACTTTCTGCTGTATTATTTATTAATATTACATTTGAGAGCATAATTCCCTGTATTTTTGAATGTGGTAAAGTAAACCCTTCATGCTTTGTTTATTGTGTTTTGTATTTTGTTTGTTTTAGCTCATCAGGGTGGCGTGACTGTGGTGCTGTTTGTCTTAGAGATGGAGTGGGTTCTAAGCACAGGTCAGGACAAGAGCTTTACGTGGCACTGCTCAGAGAGCGGACAGCAGCTGGGCACGTACAGGACCACAGCATGGGTGTCTGGACTACAGTATCCATTTATACGCTACTTCCAATCTGAGATATCTCACAAAATCTCCAAGTTTTTATTCAGTCTTTAAAAAATATGTAATCTGAGCAAAGTCAGTCACTGTCACTGATATTATCAGATTGTGCTGTCTTCTGACGAAAAACAATTTACTTTTGTTTTATTATAGGAAATGAGCTTCTTTAAATTATTGCTTGGTTTTTCTGCTTGAAATCACAACAATGAACACACCAATTATGTATAATTTATATTACAAATATAACTAGATAAAGGGATAGTTCACCCAAAACTGAAAATTCTGTCATCATTTACTCCCCCTTATGTTGTTCCAAAATGGTTTGTATTTTTTTCTTCTGTGGAAAATGAGAAATGTCTCAGCATTTTTTGACCATCTGAAGGAAATCAGTGGTAACCAAAACCAAATACCAACATTGTTTAAAATGTATTCTTTTGTGTTTACCTAGAAGATGGAAAGTCATACAGTTTTGGAACAACATGAGGGTAAAGTAAATGATTAAAAAAAAAAAAAAATTTGGGTGAACTTTTAAATGCTGTAGGAATACAGGAATGTGGCTAGTATGTTTATATATGTGCTGAAATCTAGTGATGCAACCAAAGCCAAAAATTTGACCTGAACATTAGCGTTTAATTAGCGCTTTTCCAATGACTAGTTTTGATTGTGTCAGTGTCTATTTTGAATTACCAAAACTTTATTTTCGCTTTTTTAAGTTTTCAGCTAAATGAAAACTTTAATTTCAGTTTCAGAAAATAAATTCACTTTGTTGCATCACTATTGTATTGGTCTAGATAGAAGAGATTCAGGAGGGGTTCCAACATTTTGCAGCATGAGCTTCTTGACGATTGTGTAAGATTTGATGTGGAGACCAGACATGCCTTAGTTGGAGATCATTCCGGACAAGTAACAATCCTGAAGCTGGAGCAGGACAATTGCAGCCTTGTTACCACCTTTAAAGGCCACACAGGTGCTTACGCAAACAGCACTTTACAAATAGACACACAATAAAACTTTTCACACAGTTTTCACAGGTGTCAGCACAATCTTTAACCATTAGCCCAGACACATTTTGCCATTGGCTGGTCAATTGAAGTCTAGAGGTTCACACAACATTTTGAGCACTTAAATTAATTATATAAAGTAAATACTTTATCAAGTTTTAAGTTACAAACATAAACTGCAGAAAGCTAAAAACAAAAAACGAAAAAAAAAAAAAACTGATCAGCAAAGGAGTAGCATGAAAACAAGCAACAAATAGGTTGATAAATGGTTGCCTATTAACAATATAAGTAATTAACATGGCATAGAAGTAAATCAGTTGGTCAGCACAAATAAGCAAATTAACCAACAAACAAGTCCTCAGTGTACCATTTAAATGACCACCTCCAATCATTCTGGTGTGGCTGGCGTCCCCTGGTGGCCAGGATGACAATACTGTGCCAGAGTAACAGAAATATCATAATTTCCCCCTTGAGAAGCCTTAAAGTCCTCATAAGCACAGGATACACAAATATACTAATCTTCATGCATGCATCCACACATCTAAAGTATTCCATTATTTGCACTGTAACTGACCCTGAACACTGTAAACGAACAATCTTTTAATGTTGACCCTGTGTGTGTTTATATGTGCAGGCAATGTTACAGCCCTGTCTTGGGACCCTGTGCAAAGGGTTTTATTCTCTGGAAGTTCTGATCATTCAATCATCATGTGGGACATTGGAGGCCGTAAAGGCACAGCCATTGAACTGCAGGGACACAAGTAGGACACTGGATAAATTGTTGTCATGTATTTAAGATATGAGAATTTAGAAAGCATGCTTGTCATGTCCTAATATTTGTGTCTGTGTGTTCGACAGTGATAAAGTGCAGGGCTTGTGTTACGCTCCTCACACTCGTCAGCTCATTTCCTGTGGCTCAGATGGAGGAATAGTTATCTGGAACATGGACGTCACACGACAAGAGGTGAGCGAGATACTGAGCTAGAAAGTATCATCTAGGACAAAAGGGATTGTCTCTGTCAACAGGATGTGTGATATTTATGTTAGTTACATATGTCTGTTTACATAATTTCAGCATGTCCTCATCTGTTTTTTATCTCAGACCCCTGAGTGGCTTGACAGCGACTCGTGTCAGAAGTGTGAACAGCCGTTCTTCTGGAATTTTAAACAGATGTGGGACAGTAAGAAAATTGGTCTGCGGCAGGTACTACACACAAAAACATAGATTGTACATGGCAAAAAGATAAAATAAGATCATTTTAAAATAATAATCAATATTTTGTCTCGTTTTACAGCAAAATCTTAAATTAAAAATCTTTAGAACAAGATAAATTAGCTAGACTTTTATAGAATATACATTACAGTTTTAACTATTTTTTTCATGTTTTTGATGGTCTCATGCTCACCAAGGCCACATTCATTTGAATAAATTAATACAAAAATACAATGAAAACAGTAATATTGCAAAATATTTATACAATGTAAATTTTAATATAGTTGAAAATGTAATTTATTCCTCTGATGGCAACATTGAATGTTCAGCATTATTACTCCAGTTTTCAGTGTCACATGATCCCTCTGAAATCACTCTAATATTTTTTTCAGCATTTATGTAAAATAGAAATCTTATTATAAATGTCTTTACTGTCATTTTAAATTAATTGAATGCATACTTATGTTTTATTTATCTAGTTTTATTGGCCCAAAACTTTTGAACAGTATTGTATATTGAATCAAGTTTAAAAATAGATCTTAAAACAAGTTTTAAAATATAAATATGTAATTAAGTTTTAAAATATTTTAGCATAAAATAAATAGATCTGAGAACTGTAAATGCATGGAGAATTGTTTTCAGAAAATATACCTCAAATTATGTTTTTCTGGTTAAGTTAAACAGTCCTTTATTCAGCCAAATATGAAATATAATATGAAGAAGCTTGATTTTGCTGTCTTTTCCAGCATCACTGTAGGAAGTGTGGCCAGGCCGTTTGTGGAAAGTGCTCCTCTAAACGTTCCACGATTCCTCTCATGGGATTTGAGTTTGAGGTGCGGGTTTGTGACAGTTGTCACGACTCCATTACAGATGAGGAGTAAGTTAAATTTTGATTGTCTTCAATGTTTTGAGTCTCTCAAATGGTACAATCACCCAAAGCTCTCTTCTTGAACCCTTCCCACATCTGGTTCAAGTCAAGAATTATCCAGGCCAGAACATCCAGACTCAAAAACAGTTTCTTCCCGCAAGCAGTTAGACTTCTGAACCGCTAGTCTGAGTACACCTAACCACCCCCCACCCCGCCAAAAGACTATGACCATAACCCCCATTATCACTTAATTCTACACAAATAATAGTTAGATAGCAACCACGATGTAACAATAACATCACTCTACCTCATCAAAACACTTAATTTTCTGTTACATACCTATGTGCAATACTGTAACATATATACACGTATATATATATTTATTATCTAATACTTCAACACTACAACTTATACCTCAATGCTGCTACACTTTATGTATATTTTGCCTTATTTGTCTTATTTAATTGTCTGACTTACCCTGTATACTTATTGTCTATATTTACTGTTCTTTTCTTAGTCCTTGTAAATATCCACTATGTGTGTCACCGTTGTACCCTAAAGGAACTAAGTTTCATTTTTAACCATTGCCTTGCTTTTGACTTTGTCCAGACGGGCGCCCACTGCAACATTTCATGACAGTAAGCACAGCATCATACATATGCAGTATGAACCAACCAGGGGCTGGCTGCTAACCTCCGGGACAGACAAAGTCATCAAGGTCAGTCACTGTTCTCACACCTGAGTGCGAGTGTACTGTTTTATAAATTGTGAAGATTGAAATCATTTTAAAATCTGTGGTGTGTTTACATGCAGCTATGGGACATGACTCCTGTGGTATCATGAGAATCATAGGTATCATCTGCGAGCAAGTATGAACCTGAACCGAGAACCATGGAGAACGTTCAGAGTTCAGGTCACTTACCACGGGCAGCTTCCTCTCATGGAGGAAAAACTCAAGGATATCATAGCATTGAACTGATGTTTTAAACTGAGCATGTGCATTTGTATGTATTTGTGCATGTGCACGTGGATTATGGGAACAAACGTGTAAATATTGTCCAGTCTGCTTAGTTCAGGTTGTTTATATTGACATAAACCAGTGTTGTTATGTTGTCTGTAAAAAAAATCTTCACCTTCATTTTATCATCTTATCTCTTATCCCAAACACAAATGAATCCTCATGATATTGCATCAAAGCATGCTGGAACTGTTTTTATATTCAAGTGCCTTTACTGCACATCAGTCAGTGGTTTTGGCATGGTAAAATACCGTTTACTATTGACTCTTGGTCATGATCCGTTGACTCTTTAAATGTAAGCACTTAGTTTTACTGGTATTTTTACACCAGTAAATTTAATGGGAGAATTAAACATGCACATAATCACAAATGTTGTTGTTTATACAGGGTAAAGTTCAGTAATGCTTTATTGTAATAATATTGTGTTTGGTTTGATTAAAGCTGATGTTTCATAGACATCTCATTACTGTAAGAAACAGTCACGGTATTCAATTCTTTCAATGGCTGAGAAAATATTATGGTGGTTTAAACGATAATTTGACGTCTTTCCTCAGGCACGGTTTCTGCTGTATGTTGAATCAAACAAAGATTCCATAATGAGTGACTTGCAAGATTCCAGTAAAGTTGAGTTGAAGTGAGTTTCCTATTGTACAATATAGACATTTGAGCATTTTTAACTGATCATTGTAAAGTCACAATATGTAAAACACTGCAGCTGAATGTTTACAGAGTACAGATAGATAAAACAGCAGGAATATAGATGCTTTACTTTGGTGTAACAAATTGCAAATGGGGAGATTCCTATTTTTTATGGGTTTTATGGAACAGCAGTTTTAGATTTATGAATCAAATAATCTGCTGATGCAATGTCTGCAATGTTATCCAATTCATCAAGCATGTAAACTCAAAACCTTGTGGTAGCTGTACGCCTTATTTAGTACCTTGCTAAAAAACAAACAAACATCTGTAACACTTTACAATAAGGTTCATTAGTTAAACATTAGTTGATGTGTTAACTAACATGAACTAACCATGAGCAATACATTTGTTACTGTATTTATTAATCTTCATTAACGTTAATGAAAATACAGTTGTTCAGTGTTAGTTCACAGTGCATTAACTAATGTTAACAAGATTTTAATAATGTATTAGTAAATGTTGAAATTAACATTAACAAAGATTAATAAATGCTGTGTAAGTGCAGTTCATTATTAGTTCATGTTAACTAATGTAGTTTACAATAAGATTAATTAGTTAACATTAGTTAAGTGTTACCAAAACATCTTTAACATTCATGTTTTTCATGTTTGAGGTATGACTGTGTGCAATATATGTAGAAAAAACACATTTGAATAATGTTAACGCCATTTAATATCAAGAAACTCAAAACTGCCGTTCCAAAAATCAGAAGTGGGTGTATTAGTTGCTTGTCTCAAACTAGTATAATAATAAAAATATTAGGAGTGTATTTGTTCAAAAGAATGGACTACAAGTCTGAAATATTTCTAATATACATTTTAGATTGTTTTGATTAGTCTTTGTGGTATAAAAATCATGAGCTTCTCACATCTCTGCAATTCTCACCATTATTAAGAATGAATATCACAGTCTCTGTGAGGAATGATTTGGCCCTTAACTCAACCGATTAACACTTTAATTTCACAGCGAGCTCCTCAAGCGTGCTCATCAGCTTCTGGTCTTCAGCTGGAGAAGACCTGGAGAAGGCCAGAGGTAGATGCGTAGAAACCGCTTTTCTGTCTGCAGATGAATCAGTTTGTGGAAGAGAGGTCAAAGTTCAGTTACATGTTAAAGAGACCTTTAGTCTGCTATATATAGAGACATGTTCAAAAGATGATGTGTACAACAAACTAACACACACTTTCTGCTAAAAGAGTGTTGGAGAAGTTACTTTTAAGAGTAATGCATTACAACGTTGCGTTAGTCCGTTACTTATGTAAAGTAAATTTACGTTACTTTTGCATTACTTTTTCTCACCTGGACTTGGCTTGCTTGTTTGCTTTATAATGACAAAAAACAAAACATATGTTTTTGGCAAATGTAAAGGCCCTTTTCACACCAAAAGTGAAATGATGTAGGAGAAGAAAGTTCAACACTTCAGCGATAAAATAAATAAATAAATAAAATGAAACACAAATGTCATTTAAAGTCATTTTTGCTTATTAGTCTAGTTGAATTGGTCCTTGATGAATTGATCATCAAAGGTCAGCAGCAAAGACATTACAGTGAGATAAATTACATAAAGTATATTTAATACAAATACTGAATCTGTTTTTGTGCAAGTGAGATGAGTAAATGAATGCTCACATTTAGTCTAGAATTACAGTAACCATCATGTTTACACAGCGAACACAACGCCAGTGGTGCACACCAGAGTGCACTTCACTCCAGATTTCTCTCAACATGGCGATAGGAGAGGTGTCGGTCAATAAATATGAAAACAAAGTAACCTGCGTTACTTATTTGAAAAAGTAACTTGGATATTTTGTTGTAAATAAAAAAGTAATGCGTTACTTTGCTAGTTACTTGAAAAAAGTAATTGATTATGTAACGCACGTTACATGTAATGCATTACTCCCAACACTGCTGCTAAATGACAAATAACTGCACACTTTATAAAGATGCTTGACCTTGGAAAAAGAGGCCACTGGGCTGTCTGCTGGCAGCATCCGATATGGCCAGCCACACCACTGTGTCAGCACCCTGAGCTTCAGTACGGAGCTTATTCTTCATTTTCTCATAGAAATCTGGCATGGATGACCGTACCGCTGTAGATAGAGCACAAATCTTAGTGGCTGAGATTGCACAATACCTTTATCTTATAAGCAAGACATTTACTTGCAACTGATGTAAACACACTGCTCACCTGGGGTGTCTGCCCAGCCGGGGTGCATGGATGAGAAGTGGATTTCTTTGTGCAGAGCTGCCCATTGCTCTGTCATGATCACCTGTTGCCTCTGAGAAAGGCCAAAGTTTACACTAATCAACTCTAGTATTTTTACTGAATACATAACAATAAGGAAAAAACTCAGCATAAACTCAGCAATAACATGAGGACAGTGATCCAGGCTGCATGATGTAAAAAGCTTACACAGTGACAATAATAATGGTCATTGTAACAAAGGCAGAGTGGTGATGCTGCTGGAATATTTTGTCTTGTGCCATGATTATTTTTTAACAGTGATGGACTAAATTGGTAAGCCACTAAAAAGTATGATGATTTTGTGGTCTATGGACTATGGAAGTAAAATAAATAAATAAATAATATATACATTATATATATATATATATATATATATATATATATATATATATATATATATATACACACACACATATAAAATGCAAGTTGCAGTGCAAAGTTTTTACTGAAGAAAAAAAAAAACATTTAAATTTGAGTTTATAATTTATGGTAGTACCTTGTTCTGTGCATAAGCCATAGTGCCATCAAAAGAGTCTTTCTCAAACTGAAGATCCTCCACATTTAACTTCTGAACCAGCATCCCACCAGATGACACAGTGATCTGTAATAAAACAAAAAATAATTATAAAATTTTACAATAAGGTTTCATTTGTTACCTTTAGTTAACATTAAAATAACTACGTTAACATGAATTAACAATGATACTTGTACAGCATTTATTAACCTGTTAGCATTTAACTGTGGTACATTGTGCAAATAGCATTCAAAAGAGACCTTAGGAATGCTAAGGGGTTAATCTTAGTTAATGTTAATCTTAGCATTTACTAATACATTGTTAAGAACAAAAGCTGTGAAATAACAGAAACATTTGTATTAACGAACATCAATAAAGGTTAATAAATGCTGTAAAAAAGATATTGGTCACTGTAACTTTATGTTAGCTAATGCATTAACTAATGTTACCATATGAGACCTTACTGTAAAGTGTTACCACAATGATAAAAAAAAGATTAAAAATAAACATATAATACATGAAAATAATGAAATTTGAGGGGGATTCTGTTTCTAGATTCATAAACTTGCCAATATTGACTAAAGTCTTTTGTAATAAAGTCTTTTGTAAAGAACTTTTGTAACTAATTAAAAATAAAATAAAAAATAAAATAAACACATAATTATCAATAATAATAATGACTTTTGGGGAAATTCTGTTGCCACATTCATAAAGTTGCCAACATGTCATATGTATAAGGTTAGTCTGTGGAAACATGCATATTCAATCAGAAGGCTCTGGCTTATGAATTCTGCATAATGTTCTCTCTAATGTCCGGAGACTAATCTTTATGTAATGTGTCTCCTCCAGTAAAAATCAAAATTTCTTTATTGGTAAATCCGCGCTGAAAATAATCCTTTATGATGTCTTCCATTTTATGTAGAATAATAACGAAGCCGCAATCCTGATGGTCAGTCGCAATGAAAGGAAACGCAAGCAAAGTAAGAACTGCGAGAAATAAAGTTTCACACAATTGTGAGTTTATATCTCACAATTGCAAGAAAAAAAAAGTCAGAATTGTGACTTTATATCACGCAATTGCGAGTTTATATCTCAGAATTCTGACTTTATAACTCGCAATTGCAAGATTAAAAAGTGAGAATTCTGAGATAAAAAAAAAAAATTGCAATTACTGTTTTTATTTTTTTTATTTAGTAGCGGAAACGGGCTTCAATAGAAAACAGCATGCGTTTATTACACCGCTCATTGGGACTCAGAACAACGGGTGCTTTTCTTCACACTCACCACTCTGGGATTCTCTGACTTCTTCAGTGTGGGAATAAGTGCTGTCGTCAGTATATAAGTCCCTGTAAAACAAACAGGATCAGTGAGCAACAAAGTCACTTTTATCTCGTCTTATCTCTAGATCTCAAGAGGGTGACACTAAAAACATTCTCCACCAGAAGGGATAGCCTCTGACCTTTGTAACTCAATATTATAAAATAGACAAAATTACAAAACTTCAGTAAGAGCTCATACATTGTGGTCCATATCAGAGAAATGTTAAGATATAATCAATATCAGATCAGTAAAAAAAATGAATTAACTTTCCTACCAAGTGTGTTTGTTGCAAAGTTTTTCTCCAGACCATCCTCAGTCAGTTCTCTCTGATTGACCATGCAGCCCGCATTATTGATCTATGGTAATAAATCACAGTGGAGACAGCATGACAATGTACATGTTTTTGTTGTACACTGTAAAATGCATAGCTCAGATTAAGAGTTGTCATATGCTGTTGTTAGCACATTAAAATTGCAATATCCCTATGCACAATAGCAGTGATTTTGTTACTTTAACTTATTATGGTATGTTAATATGTCCTAAACCTTGAATACATTTACCAAAGCATGTAGATTGTGTTTCTGAGAGAATCCACTGGCAAACTCCCACACTTTCCTGGGGCTGGACATGTCAACTAGGTGAATGTGGACATTCTGAAAGCACGTGAGACAAACTCAGAGCCAAATTCATTTCAGAAGCATGTGAAATAATTTTCAAGCATAAAATGTACCTCATTTTTACTTTGCTCCACGATCTCTTTTCTTGCCTCCTCCGCACGACCTTTATTTCTGCACACCAGATGTACTGTCCCACCTGAAGAAAAACACGTTCGTTTGAAAGAATTTTGAACTGCTGTGGTTTTTAGTAGCACTACACATTATTTGTCAGTAGGAGTCACTGTGGTGTCCTTTTTGTTTGTTAAACTTGAACCGTACAATTGTCATAACATAGGTGATTGATTGGTGAAGATTTTCTCAGTTGGTCAGTTATTAAAGGTAGAATATAATGGCAGTAGTCTATATTCTGTTTTTGTTCTCACCTCTCTTTGCGATTTCGCAGGCGGCGGCTTTACCGATGCCGCTGTTCGCTCCGGTGACGATGAACGAGCGGCCGCTCACACTCACCTCCAGATCCGCCGCGCTGAAGCGCCTTTCTGCTGCTTCATAACCGCCCCTGATGAGAGAGTAAACTAGACTTTAACTAGAGCACTGCAGTAACTATCGATGGTGAAATTAGGTAAATGACTGTCTATGACTTGTCAAAGTGTTGGGCAAGCTGAGACAAAAATAGACAGACTAATGATGACTTACTTCGTATATTCCTGTAGACCCTTTAGGAACCAAACTGTGTTTCGGTAGAGAGACATCGGTACGATTTTACTCGTTTCCACTTGAAAGCGGTGTCATAACATACGAGATTCGAGCACGCTTGTAATCAGAGACACGCCCCTGTGGCGTTTAATAACAGATCACATGTTGAATGTGTTATAAGCATGGTTGCCAATTCCGCGTTTTTACAACGCGATATCAAACATTCGACATTGCATAAATTATATTTGCCTAAAAATGCTTGTAAATATTTCATATTCTTCTAATGATAAAACTGTTCTATTTTAAATTTTGTTAGGGATTGTAAAATATGAATATTAGGTATGGGACTAGCATGTTTACAGTTTTATATTTGGGCTAGGGTCATTGGGCTAGTTTTGACTTTTGAGCTATTTGCCATTGGGCTGTTTATTATTATTGATATAACAATAGGGGAATACAAACACATTTGAATCTCTAAACCAAAAAAAAAAAAAATCAAGATACTGCATCTTATATCACAAATCATTCATGTTTCTAATACATCAAGTATCCTTTTCAACAGCTTAGATGTTGGGCTGGTTTTGTTACGCAGACGTGGCAACCATGGTTGTACAATACGCATGCGCAGATTCCTTTGCGAATCTGCCTCTTCATAAAACGATAAACTTGTTCTTTGTTCAGTGAAAACGTCAGTTTTGTACACTTATTTTAAATAGTTTCTAAAACATAAATGATAAACATAAATTATTAGATTCAGGTTTCACTACATACTGGCGTCGTGTTTTTTAGGTAAAGTCGAGTGTATAAACTTAAGTATACTAAGTGTATCCAAAAGTGCACTGGTGCGCAATTTTCTGTCTTTTACATCTTTTCAGAAAACGAGACTTGACTCATATGGATAGTGGTGTATTTTCTAAGTTCTTTCAGTTGTCAGGATGGCCGAGTGGTCTAAGGCGCCAGACTCAAGGTTCAAACCTTCCCAATAAACATGGGTCTTCTGGTCTCCGAATGGAGGCGTGGGTTCGAATCCCACTTCTGACAGTCCTTTTTTTCATTATGATTAAAACCGAGATTCCTCCATAAAACGTATTTTAAATTCATTTACATAGGTAAAATGAATGCAAGTAAGCATACACAGGAAATGCAAAATTAATGTGTGGTTTAAACTATAACATTTACTAAAAAGATTAACATTGTTTATCATTTAATCAAAAATTTCTCTTTTACTAAAGCAAAACTGCTCACTGTTTTGTCGTGTGATACAATTTTCATGTGATACACATTTTCAGTGGTCTTTCTATATAATTCTTTCATCAATTTTAAAAGAAATGCGATTTTAAATAATGAGTAATAGCCTACAATTACTCAAATTCACCTCCACTTCCAATTCAGGTCAAACTATTATCAGTATCACTAAGGCTTATCAGTATAGGCTATACTGTATTGGACTGCAGTGGCTTTGAAGCTTCTCGAGATGGCACAAGACAAACAAGGTTAAATTTGTACAAACTTCATAGCAGTTGGGTTCTTGGGAAAAAAAAAAAAAAAAAAGAGTAAATCGCATGAAAATTAATGTACAACTTAAAGTTGAATTAATAATCACTCTTAAATTCTTTAAAACCTCTGTTATTAGGGCACTTTTTGAAATATTAAAAAATCAAATATGTTTCACGTAGGCTAGTAAATATTTCATATATTTTGAAACGGTAACACTTTACATAAGGTCCCATTAGTTAGATAATGCATTAACTGCATTAATTAACAATGAGCAATAGCCTTCACTGTTTTGGGTATTTAATTAGGCCTAATGAAAATACAAATGTAGTTCATGTTAACACAGGTCCAACTGATTTTATTTATTTATTTAAAAACATTAGCTAATAAACGGTTTTCATTGTTAGTTTATGTTAACTAATGTAGTTAAAATGTAAAATGTTACCGTGGAAACATCCACCATTACCAAATATAAAAATGTCTTCAGAATCATTGTTTTCTTAAATGTGTGGTGTGAGAATAATGACAGCAATATTCTTTGCTAAAGACAAATAAATAAATAAATAAATAAAGTGCACATAAATATATAAAGTTTATATGAAACTTTAAAATGCTAAAACTTTTTTTTTTTTTTTTAAATTAAGAGACAATAAAAAGTTTAAAGCTAAAATAATCTGTAATTTAAACGCTCATTTTCTAGTGTTGTTGTTAATTTCGTAATCACGTTTCTTTAAAACACTTGTTCCCCTAGACGTAAACAAAAAAATCTGCAATAAATCTCGGCCGCGCACTCTTTATCAGCTACTAATTAATGATGTTGTCTTCATACTTCCACGAACAGAATACATTTTCAATCGTTTTAGTTTCGTGGCAGATCCTGTCTGTCAGTTTACTACATGAATGAGATTTTTCTCATACACAGAAAAGGGTGGAATTTAGGCGTGTCTACGTAGAGGCCATGCCAGGTAAAAAAAAAAACCCAATGGATGGGAAACACGGAAGTTCACAAAAACTGCCAGAGAGCCTCCACAATCCCAGTTGGAGATGGACTAATCGCGACGGTCACCCGTGAGGATGCTGAGCGCGTCTCGGTAAATGTTTTGTTTACAGTCTCGATCTGATGGTTGGATTTGATCGCAGGCACCCTGTAAACCAACAGCGATCGATCGACAGGCGATGCGTCTCTGATGTGAATTTAGACGCTCTTACTTCTACGTAGTAGCAACTTCACACGTTTAAATACTAGTTCGTCTCCATAGTCACAATGAGTGCTGCAGTCACTGAGGGTCAAGAGCCCTCCACCTCTGCTGGAAATCCAGAGAGACTCAGTGTAAAGGATGTCAATCAGATGATAATGGAGTTCCTGATGTTCATGATGAGAGCGATTGTCCTTTGCTATCCCGTGTACCTGACCGGCTCGTTTGGACTCAGCATCAGCTGGATTCTTCTGAGTATGCTGATGTGGACAATGTGGAAAAACAACCGCAGGTGGAAAGATCAGAGGATTGATACAGCCATTGACTTTTTGGAAAACGAGAAGGACGTGATCAGCACTGAACTCAAGGCCATGAACATGCCAGCTTGGGTGGGTGATCTTCTTGCCATTGATCTGAAACAATACTAGTTTAAGTGCAGTGTGCAAAATGTATATTTGTGAGGTGATTCTGAAGATGCAAACCGATGCTGGTGGGAAAATACTGTTTTTGTGTATTAGTCTACTGCTTAGTTTCCAAGCAATACTAGATGGTATTGAACTGTCAGAGGTGTGGCTCCTTGTTGTGTTGCTTTGGGAACATTACACACAAAAGGTGTCAGCTTGAGTTGTTTAATTAAAATACCCAGCCCTTCATACCTTAAAACAAGAATCTGACACACCCTTTAATATGCTACCAAAGCTGAGTGAAATATATAAAATGGATTATGGTGTAAGATCATTTTATTGTACTTGTAAAGTTTCAAATGACAGTTTTCAGTTTTTATATTAGCTACAGTTACTCCAATCTAATCTTAAAGGGTAGTTCACCTGAAGATGAAAAAAGAAAAGTAGAAGTGAGGCTGTCAGATATCAGAAGAACGTTAGTGACTACGTAAATTAATTATAATAAAATTTTCATTTTAGGGTGAACTTTCCCTACCCTATGTAACAAAAATAGTCAACCTGTCTCAGGTTAACAGCCTGAAATAACACACCAGATCTTTACTGCTGATTTTGATATAACCGATTACAAGTCACAGATATCCATATACCATAAAATAAAATTAAAAATGCCTGACTGAAGGTCTGAACCTGGTGTTTTGTGTTTAAATAATCCATCTGAACATCATAAAGTGCTTCATGAATATTGCTTCTTTCACAAGAAAAAATATTTCAGTGGCATAAAAACTTGATCTAATTCAAATTTCATTAAAAAAAAAAAGCTGAAAGGAAAGCATACTTTGGTTAATAGTGTGAAAATAAATTCATATTTAAGCAACTTATGTTTTTGATCTTGAAACTGGTAGAACAACATTTTGTTGTGAAATGTCTAGTTATTATGTTCCTTATTCTTTGCCCTGATAGGTTGACTTTGCAGATGTTGAGAAAGCTGCTTGGATGAACAAGGTAAGATTTCTTCCTCAGAAGTTAATTTGCCCTTGACTTATTTTTGCAAACCTCTTTTTCATAAATTTGTTTGCCTGTGGGAGTTTAGATTGTACTATTTCGATATCTCTGCCTTAAATGCGTGTCTCCAAATGTGCTTGTTTGTTGTAGATTCTTCAGCAGGCATGGCCATTCTTTGGCATGTACATGGAGAAGCTTCTCATTGAAAACATTCAGCCGGCCGTAAGAATGTCCAGCCCCCATCTGAAGACCTTCACTTTTACTAAAGTTCACATGGGGCAGAAGGTATAATTCCACAATCTGAGTGCCCTTAATTGGGAATAGAGTGTAATACCCTACTACTATAACTATTTCAGCAATCATTATAGAGTTTACAAGGGTGTATTTGCGTTTCAGGCTCCAACTATTACAGGGGTACGAGTGTACACACATGAGCTGGAAACAAGAGAGGTCATCCTTGACTTCAACATTGTGTAAGCTATGACAGCAAATGTCATTTTGATACTATATTATCATGCTAACCCACATATGACCGCTATAATGTGTGGTTTTAACTACCATCACTTCCTGAAATGTTTTAAGACTCTTTTTCTTCCATCTACTACAGTTACGAGGCTGATGTGGACATTGATGCAGATGTTAAACCAGCCATCAAAGTAGGAGTCAAAGGGTTTCAGGTTAGTGAAGGAATGTAATGAATGTTAAAACTACTTGAATTTAATAATAGTAGATGGTATTTTCTTCAGTTGATGTTTTCAGTTGATGACCTTTAAGTCAGGCGAGGTCGCATTTGTGATAAAGACTACCATTCAAAAGTCTGCAGTCAGATTAGATTTTTTCTTTTTTTTATGAATTTTTTTAATAAGAAGTCTCTAATTTTCACCATGGGTGCATTTATTTGATTAAAAAATACAGTAAAACAGTAATATTGTGAAATATTATTATAATATAAAAAGTTTTCTTTTTCTTTTTTTACTACAATTTAAAGTGTAATTTATTCCTATTACAGCAAAGCTGAATTTTCAGCATCATTACTCCAGTCTTCAGTGTCACATGATCCTTCAGAAATCATTCTAATATGCTGATTTGGTGCCCAAGAAACATTTCTTATCATTATCAATGCTGAAAACAGTTGTGCTGCTTAATATTTTTGAGGAAACATTTTTCTCAGGATACTTTAAGGAATAGAAAGTTTAAAAGAACAGCATTTATTTGAAACAGAAATGTATTGGAACATTATAAATGTCTTCACTGTCACTTTTGATCGATTGAATGTATCCTTGCTGAATAAAAGTATTAATTTCCTTTAAGAACTCTTACTGACCACAAACATTTGAATAACAGTGTACAGAACTTATTTGTTTTTTAAACGCTCCCTCAGCCAGTGTTCAAAAATGTATTACATAATGATTTGATTGGAGTTTGTCTTTGTCCATGTGATTGTTTTGCATAATTTGAGAGAATTGACAGTAAATGTACCAGCATCAGTCCCCACAGCACAAGTTAATGTAAAATAATATAAAAATGTCTAACAACTATGAATGTGTGTTAATTTTTTCGTTCAGCTTCAGGGGATGTTACGTGTAATTCTCGAGCCTCTGATTGGCCAGGCACCCCTTGTAGGTGGAGTCACCATATTTTTCATTCGCCGACCCGTGAGTATGGCCATTGCAAACAATTGGCAAGTTCAAAGTAAAAAAAAAAAAGTGTCATGAGTTCATCAGCAAAACGTGAACATTTGAAATTACATTTCCAGGCTCTGCAAATCAATTGGACTGGAATGACTAACGTTTTAGATGGTCCGGGACTAAGGTACGTTCATAGATTTTAATAGTTTTGATTGTCACTCAATAATATGTATTTATGAAAATATGTCAGAATAATTTTTTTGTAGTTGACAGTTCTCAATACACATGCTATCTTATAAGTATTAAAGTATTATTATTATTATTATTGCATTATTTCATAACTTAAGCACGTTAAGTTGTGTTTTAAATTGTGTGTGTATACTTTGTGTTATCAAGCAGTCAACCCTGTAATAAGCATGAGCAACACAGTCACAGTAAAGCTGGACTGGTTAAACAAAAATGACAAAAACAAACAAACAGTAAACTAGCTGGCCACCCTACACTCATCTTCAAAACTGCTTCAGGACATGGAATGTTGTCAACCGAGTTTATATATAGATGTCTGTGTATAGCATGAAAGCCAGTACATGAGGGGATGAATAGTACAGGTAGTAATAATTAGGATTTAAAGGGTTCACCCAAAATAGTTGAAATGAAAATTCTGTCATCATTTACTCACCCTTAAGTTGTTCCAAATCTCTATGAATTTCTTTCTTCTGCTGAACACAAAAGAAGATATTCTGAAGAATATGGGTAATTAGGGATGTACCGAAATGAAAATTCTGGTCCTAAACCAAAAATTCTGGATGCATATTTATTGAAAGTAACACACTAAAATTGGACAGAAAATATATATATATATATATTAAATATCAATATATTATTCTTTATTCAGTTCTATGCAACAGAATAAGATTGAACAGATTTATTTTTTGACTAATTATCCAAACAATGTATAGTCCTAGAAAGCTATTATCATCAGAGAATGTGAGCAGAACATAGCGGGGAGCGGATCAGTGAACGAGACGGTAGCGTCATTTTACCAGTGTTGCCCAATATGGCAATAAGTATGCTACTACATAGAAATTTCATGTCGGTGCATTATTTGAGTGGACTTGTTTTTCTGATGAGCATGAGCGGTACACAAGTTAAGTGTTCACATGGGCTGTGAGCAACTTAGCTCCGCACGTGCGTAGAGTGGAATATTGAGGCTACTGGAGTGATAACAGCTAGAGCGAGCGTGAAACTTGAGTGCTAGAGGTGGGGTGGGGTGGCATTTATTTTCGGCACATATTTTTGGCCATTTTTATCTTTTGGCCAAAAAAAACGGCCAATCATTTTCGGCAACTGAAATTTCGGTGCCCCATGGGTAACCAAACAGTTGATGTGCTGACTTCCATAGTATGGAAAAAAAAAAAAAAAAAAAAATACTATGGAAGTCAATGGTGCCTTTCAACATTCTTCAAAATATCTTCTTTTGTGTTCAGCAATAGAAAGAAATTCATACAGGTTTGGAACAACTTGAGGGTGATTAAATTATGACAGAATGTTAATTTTTGGGGTGAACTATCCCTTTAAGTTGTCCTTTTTCCAATATGTTATAAATAAGATTACTGCATAATTAACTGTGCTCTTTGTTCCTAGTTTGCCATAATTGTATATAAAACACATAACATGCTGTCTCAAAACACAATTTATCGTTATTAGTACAAATTGGAAAAACAAATTTTATTTCTGCTAACTGTTAACTCTTAATCTCTATAACAATCAGAGATTTATCCATATATCCTGCAACTCAGGACATATTTTACCTGGCTGTAAGACTGCTGAGCGATGTTGCTTGGGCACTTTCCCATTGAGAATAGACAACAAATTTCAATCTAAAGTATCTAAATATAAATTTGTTGCCCATTCTCAATGGGAAAGTGCCCGGGCAACATTGCCCAGCAACATTGCTCAAAAAGTTAAAAGTTTTAGTAGTAATTGAGTAATCCAGGCACATTTAATTCCTTCATCTCAATAAACTGAAAAAAAACATGATATGTAGTCTTCCACCATCTAAATCTAAATCTCTCTTTACTCCTTAGTCATATGTCAGAATCAGCCATTGTGGACATCATTGCCTCTCTCATGGTTCTGCCCAATCGGATGTGCATCCCTTTGATTGATCAAGTCAAGGTTGACCAAATGAAGTTTCCTCTTCCTCGAGTAAGACTGGCAACGATTGGCTCCCATTACTAAATTCAGTCAAAAAGATTTTTGTGTTTGTTTTCAAACTAGAGAATAAGTTACACCATGTGAACATCTTTAGGGTATTGTACGGGTCCATGTTTTGGAGGCTCGGGAACTTGTAGCAAAGGACACGTACATGATGGGACTAGTAAAGGGCAAGTCAGATCCATATACTGTGCTGAGGGTCGGGAACAAGCAATTCAAAACAAAGACCATCAAAGAAACTTTGAATCCACGTTGGAATGAAGTTTATGAGGTAATTATGAGCAGTCCTTGATCTATCTGGATAATATAAATAATTTTAGATGGGAAATAGGAAATGCAAAGAGATCTCATTAATGTTTCAATAGTTTGTCATTCATGAAGCTCCTGGACAGGAGTTGGAAGTGGAACTTTATGATGAAGACACAGACGCTGATGATTTTTTGGGCAGGTAATGATGATTATGCACAGATGCTCATGCTAAGATGCTCAGATGCTCATTATTTTACTCATTTTATATGACTGAGTGTGAGATGTTGGATTGTCTGCCACAGGTTCAGTTTGGATTGTGGAGATGTGAGAAAAGACAGAGAGATAGATGAGGTGAGCTTTAGAAAGATCCGAATCATAGTGCTCCTTTACGGATAGTTGATTGGAATGAGAACAAAGAATTTATCTGTAGTTCTCTGCACATAAATATACCATGATATAATCAAGCCTTTTTTCGTTGTTGTTGTTCACCAAGTTCTGTCTTTGATTTGCAGTGGTACACTCTGGAGGACATTGAGAGTGGTCAGATACATATGAAACTGCAGTGGTTTTCTTTGCACACAAACCCAGAACTACTGAAGGAGGTAAGCTTGTATTTATTGCATTTATAATAGTTACCTTTTTGAATTACCTTGTGCTGTGATTTAAGTGGTGTATTTTCTAACAAAATATGTGTTTTATGTGAATATCTAAAGAATCAAACTGTGTCTGGATCAAATTTAAGGTTCTTCTAATTTGTTAATTTTCACCTTTCAGACTAGTGATGGGCTCGCTTGTGCCATGCTGGCAGTATATCTAGATAGCGCCTCCGATCTGCCAGTGAGTATACTTGTACAATAAGAGCACTTCTAAAAGACTGCCAGCCTATCATAACACAAACACAGCATGTGAGAACAGATGTTATTATGTGACATTTTCATGCATTTTCTTTGCCTTCAGAAAAACCAACGTGAATTCACCCATAATGAGAAGCATGGAAAACCACCTAAAGAGGCTCGGGTAAGAAATTGTCTCAACTCCTTTATTATACACAGTTTGCAGTCCTTTCTTAGTTTATTTAAAAAAAAACCTCACAACAGCAGAAATGGCTAAAAACTCATTTCATCCACTATTGTCCCTGACTTTATGTGGGAAGAATCTATCTTTAAGCTTCTCAGATTCAATCCAGGCACAGCTACATAAATCAGTAAATGTTCCAGATAGGCTTAAATGTTGGAAAGGAAAATGTTGTCATCATTTACTGTTAAAAACCTGTATGTTGTTATTTCATTGGCAAAAAAATAGAAAAATAAAAAATAAAATAAAACTATGGTTCATAGTGACCAGCTCTAAAATGGTTCCATAAAAGTATACCATAATAAACAAAATAAAAAAACCATCTGAAGCCAGATGACAGGCTTGTGTGAGGAACAATCTGAAATTTTAATTCACTGTTTATATTGCCCTTCATGGCAGTGAGTAAATGATGACCATAAATTAACATTTTTGGGTGATCTGTTCTTTTAAGCCTTTCTGAAAAGTTTGTCTATTAGGTTTCCTCATGAACAAGGTGACATTTTTTTAAATTTCTTTTTCTGTTGTTGGGTCAAAATGCTAGATGTCTAGGTATTTCACTCTTCCATCATTCCATCTCATGCATTTGAAATGCAGCACTGAATAGAGAGCATTCCAGAGATTATATCATATTGTTTTAACCGAGCATGATAAAGTCAAGGCACAGGTCTTTTAGTTTCTGCTTCTTTGTAATTGTAACGACCTGTTCAGCTGGTTTTTATCAGTGGCTCAACTATGAAAATTATCACGTTAACCACATATACATCATGCAAATTAAAAGGTAAAACATTAGGACTTTTTCATAGTCTTTTTCATGATGTATCATATCACCTCATTTTCAGTGGATCACAAGCCTATTATTTTGACATTTGGCAGGTTTTTATATTGAGGGTACATTTACCAGAACCAGAAGTGTTTTTTCTTTGTACAGATGACAACGTTGACAAAACAATCCTCATTCACACGGATCCACGAACACACGTAATACACGTGCATTCCGTCAACGTTTTCACACATTCACGTTTTTGCAGTTTACATGGAGACATTGTATATAACTGTATCTTTTCAAAACATTGCACAGTTTTCAAATGTTTGCATTTTCAGGTCCCAAAACGCTGTTGTCGTGTAAATGAACAGCCAAAACGCATAAAAAGATTTCTGTTTTTAGTTGAAAACTGTGTCATGTAAACGGCCCCTTATGTAGTGGGGTTGATTTGCTGGTCAGGACATAGAAATGAAAAAGCTTTCCTGCACACATTCTCTGAATTCTTTCTTCAGTCAAAAATGAAATCATTCTTTTGCAGCTGCCAGAACTGCTTTTGGCATATTGTGGTTTTTGATGCACCACTAGACTAGCTAAATCATCCATGAGTTGCATTTTTTTTTTTTTTTTTTTTTTTTTGTCGAGACTTTTTTTTTTCATTTTTTTTTTCACTAATGTGCATAATACTTTGAATATATCACTTGCAAGGATTGGTACAGTACCTGACATAAATAAAAATCTGTGCTAGATTTGTAAAAATCACAAACAACTGGAAAGTTTGAGGAAAAGTCATGGAAAAAGTTTTGAAACCATAAATGATGGGAAAAAGTTTTGAAACCATATTTAAGGGTTACTTGGAATATACATTATAAAAATGACTACGTTCTTATTTACAGATGTGTCCATTTTTAATTTCAGCTCACCAGAAGAACTAATGATCCCAACTCATATGTGGAGTTTTCCATTGATCAGCAAAGTCAAAAAAGCAAGGTATTTAACTTATTTGGAATATAATTCTAATGCCAATCCCCTTCTGTTTTCACTTTTTTTAAAACATAGTGGATCAGATTTTTAGAAGCTGGAGTGTTTGTATTTGTTTTGACAGGTTGTGTATGCCACAAAAGACCCGAGTTATGATGAATGCTTCACATTCTTTGTGCACAGTGTGAAAAACCAAGTGGTGAATGTTGAGGTAAACCAGGTCTTAAAATAATACATTTTACAATTTTAAAATAGACTGAATGATTCTTACTAAAGGCTTGATAAATTTAGCAAAAATCAGCAATTCATAGCATTATTATGCAATATACAGAAAATAAATCTATCACTCTCTTTTACCCTGTGGCCTCAGGTAAAGGAACACGAGAAGAAATCCTCACTGGGCAAACTCACTCTGCCATTGGTCCGGCTGCTCAATGTTTCTGACATGACAATGGATCAGCGCTTTCAGCTTGAGCGCTCCGGAGCCAATAGCCAGATCAAGATGAAAGCTGTTCTCAGGGTGAGTGAGTGAACCTGTATTGGTTCCTTTTTTATGTTACTTATTTATGGTTTTGTAGGATAAGTGTATGCCACACAACCTGGCCATGTTGACATCTTCCTCTCTTGACTAGCTTCTACCAAATAATAAATGACTTTTGCAGTTTGACTGAACACAGCCTTTGGCATCAACAACTTGAAATACGGAAGATTTTGCTATCCTGATATTCCTCCCAAAAATGAAAAAAATTCTCTCATAATTTACTCACTCTTGTGCCGTCCCAGATGTATATGACTTTCTTTCTTTAGATGAACGCAAATAGATTTTTGGAAAAAATAATCCATATCTGTGAGTGTTTATAATGGAAGTGAATAGGCCCCTTAAATTTGACACTTCAGAAATCACACAAAATGAACAAGAAGGTAATCCATGCGTCTTCTTAAATGAGATGATAGGCATGTGTGAGAAAACAACCTATTAGTTATAGATAATAATAGATATAAATATCTATTATTAGAAACCACCGCTTTAGCCAACAGTCATACATGTGTTCACTTGATGTAAATGTCAATAAATGTAAATGCGTTGTGAAACTCACATCACGTCTCATCATGTTTGTTTTGCGTGGTTTTTGAAATGTCAGCTTTGAGGGGCCTATCCACTTGCTGTATATGGAATCAAAGAGAATAATTATTTTTCTAAAAATCTACCTGTTTATCTGAAGAAAGTAAGCCATATACAATGGATGGCATTAGGGTGAGTAAATGACGAGAGAATTTTCATTTTTGGGTGGCGTATCCCTCTACCGAAATGTAAAAATAGTTCTGTTATATAAATATGTTCTATTGTATATTAAGACATAAATTATTAAAATAATGACTATAATATTTGTTGGTAAATTTTTAACAATGACTTCACTTCATTTAGATTCTTACATTGGAGAAACGGGAACCAAAGGTTGTCACTCCACCAGCTCAGGATAAGGCAAAAGCCTCATCGACTCAAACTCGCCCTGAGCCTCAAACTCCAGTTCCAGCTCAACCTGTACAGAGCAACCAGAAGGAAAAAGTGCCCGTTTCATTTGTCCCACTCTCCAGAATACAGACTGTTCCTGCCCCTATGCCATCTTCAGTCAGCTCCTCTAATGACCTCCAAGCAGAGTATTCCCCCTACCGACGAAGCACTTTCGTGGGCACAGAGGCGCTGCGTTCGACCCCTTCCACCACCAGTCAAATGCGTCGCTACGATTCCCACAGTCTGTTGTCAGATAACTCAATAGCTTCTTCTCGCTTTGATCTAACAGACAGCGTCCCTTATCCAGAGTATGTACAATATAATGCATTACATTTATTTATTTTTTTATATTCCGCTTAATACAATGCAGATTCAAAGCAGCTTCACAGTAATAAAAAAAATAACAGTGTGAACTGAGATTTGTTTGGTTCAAATTATGAAACAAGCTTATTTCATCTATAAGCAAGTCTACAGAAGACAATAGTGTCGTTATTTAGCTCAAGTCAGTTCAGTGTTGATTCAGTTCAGTTCAATAACTGACAAATGTTTTGTCCTATAAAAATCTTCAGATTTCACCAATGAGTTTATATGTTAATTTCAAGGGCCATCTTAAATCACCAGGGCAGCTTTGGGCAGATCCAACTCACATTGCGGTATGCCACCTTAAGGAAGCGGCTCATCGTGATGGTCAACAGCTGCAAGTGAGATGCCTATGTATCTTTTTTATATACCTTGTAATTATTTTACCACAGAGCTGAAAGAATCATAAAAACTATTATCTTTCTTCATGGCTTCTTAGGGATCTGTTCTCCTGCAGCGAGAGCGGCTCTGATACTTACGTCCGCATGTATCTGCTGCCTGATCAGACGTGGAAACACCGCAAGCGCACTCCAGTTAAAAAGAAGACTGTGAACCCTGTATTCAATGAGATGTTAGATCCATTTTTCGCTTCCTGAAAACATATTTTCATTGTTTGAAATGTTTTAAAGATCCCTAAAATAACTCTTCATCTCAGATTTGAGTTTGCCGTGTCACCGGAGGAAGCAAGAAACAGAAAGTTGGACGTTGCAGTAAAAAACAATAAAATGCTTCACAAAAGAGAGCGAAAGGAAATTGGAATGGTAAGTGGAGAAAGAACGTGGATTGACATGAATATACGAGGCAGCTAGAGACTAAACTTAGATAAAAAGCATTTTCTAAATTATCGGGATGTTGACGTTACATTTTTTTTCCAAAAGGTTTTGATTGATATGTCTGAAATAGATCTGATCAAAGGCTCAACAGAATGGTAAGGACTGCAAATGTGAAATACATTTGCTGTGGCATTAACCTTTATTGCACAGCTGAGGATTTTTTTTACTAGAATGGTTTAAGTAAGTGTATACAGATGGTGTGTGTATTTGTGTTTATTTACTTTTTCTCTCCGATAAAACAGGTATGAGCTTACTCTCCCTGGGCTAAAGAAGACAAACTAGCAAAATTGAGGTCAACTACACACAAAATAACGGAGCAAATTTATTAATTATCTTATAATTTTATTTTGTACCTATTGCTGAGAGCCCAGATGAGACAGACTAATGACTTTGATACTGACTTTTAAGGTGATAGGAATACATAATTCCTAATTCTACAAAATGTTGACCTCATGCCACACTGTAGGATCCAAATTTACACTTTTTCCACTATCTGTTTTTACATTCATACATTGAGTTTTATGCATTTGCAGTCATATTTTGGTGTGATACAGTGAATCTTAACATGACAGGTTGTGTAGCTTTCAGTCTTTTTCAATTTTTCTGTCATAAGTCTTCAGAACAGGTTTATTTTTTATTTTTGTGCTGTTTTTCATTAATTATTTTGATAAAAATTAGAATGAACTCATGGAATGGTAGCAAAACCACTTGAATTCCTAAATATATAGACAGATATGACTTTAAAACTTAAAGCATGAAGTATTATTTTCAGTTGTTACATTGGAATTCAAAATTCCATTTCAAATATCTCTACTTTCTGCACAAAGAGGAAATATAACTATATTGATTTATTTTTATATTTGTAACTAAGATGTAGAAAAGCAAACATACTTGTGGATTGTGCTTATAAACTTTTTTTTTTTTTTTTTTTTTTTTTTTTAATATGTCAAAAGTATCAGTTGTATGTTGCATAAGGGTGTAAGAAATTAAAATAAAACTATTTGAAGGTTTAAGTTCTTTATTTGCAGCGCAGTTTGTTTAAATGTGCTGGCAGATTGTCTTGTTTGTGCATATTTTTAAAGAAAATATCACCAGAATTAACAAGACACAATTTTGTAAACTATACAGCTAAACATTTCACAGCAGAAACAACAGAAAATTAAAGCTGCAAGCAGCGATGAAAGGGCCCTCATACCCGGGCTCACCGCCATCCGTTGGCCTTAGGAAATCAGTGAACCGTGGCCGACATGCATGTAAGTGAGAAAATACTGGAGAATTATGGCAAAGTCATTTCAAAGTGGCACACTTCCTGCTGCCAACAGGTGGCGCTTTGACTGTAACTGAATATCGGCATGTAGATGTATTCAGGCCAGGACTATTATCAAACGTGAAGTTTGGAGCAGATCGGACATCATATACCTGAGTTACAACAACTTCCTGTTTCATGGCAAAACGTCAAACTTTGTCAGGCCGTCACAGACACGCCCTTCTGGAAGGGCGTTGAAAATTTATAGGTGGCGCTATCGAGCCATTTTGCCACACCTAATTCTGCGACCCATAACAGACGTTCATTTTCACCACTTCTGACGTGTGTGCAAAGCTTCATGAGTTTTCGAGCACCTTTAGGCCCTCAAAAATGCGATTCACTTTGGAGAATAATAATAATAAATGGAGCAATTCCAATAGGGTCCTTACACCATCAGTGCTCGGGCCCTAATAAATTCATTATACGGAACGTGCATTTTCCGTATTTAAAGCCCTTTAAAATTTTGATGATTCAGTAAGAAACATTATCTTCTCCCTGATTGTATCTGATGTGATTAAGTCCTCAGTCTCACTGTAAAATGATTACTCATAAGTGACTAAATGAAAGTGATTAAATATTCAGGATAAGCATTATCATCACGAAATACCACAAAAATGGTCGGAGCATTAGGGTTGTCCACAACTGTGTCATACAGGTCACAGTTGGCATTTTTTGCAGGTGGCACAATCATCCCTCCTACTCCTTTAGTGTAGTCTCCCGTAAGGACTCTGCAGAGGTACATGTGTTTATGTCCCTGAGCATTAGGCACGGAGTATGTGTTGCTAGAGGAATATCTTGCATTAAGTGCAAAGTAAGTGCCGTTTCCATATGCTGCAGCTATAAGAAGAAAAGTTAAGAGATGAAAAATTCATATATACACTACTTCAGTTAGAATGATGAAATGTGAATATTATAGAGATTGTAGTAAATGATTTACCATTTTGTCCTGCATAGCTGCGATTAAACCCACTCTTGTTGATGTGACTGATAGTCTGTTCCCTGGTTCCATGAAATAGTCTTTTCTCATTGTTTTGATGACCATTCTTTTTCTCCATGACGCTTTTGTTATTCTGGTAGTTCTTCCACATGCCAGGATTCTGGATTCGTTCAATCTATAATAATAATAATAATAATAAAAAAACAGGTGTAAAAACCAGATAAGAATCCCATAATGAATCGGAGTATGAAACGGAGTTGTTGGTGATGTTGCCTTGTGATTTACAATGTATTGCACTGCCTAGTTAAAAAATTACATCCACCTATACACATCCTAAGAATTCTATATATAACTGGGGTTGAAATCCTGTAAATTAGTATGAACTGTTCAGAAAACTCTAAAAACATTTTAGGAGGGAAAGGCATTAGTATGTTCAACCCTGTAGACCAGTGGTTCCCAACCACATTCCTGGATGCCCACCAATACTGCACATTTTGCATGTCTCCTTTGTCTGACACACCCATTTTAGATCTTTAAATCACTACTAATGAGCTGATAACCTTAATCAGGTGTGTTTGATTGAGGAGACATGCAAAATGTGCAGTGTTGGTTGGCCTCCAGGAATGTGGTTGGGAACCACTGCTGTAGACCATCGGATATGAAGAAAAAACAAAACAAAAAAAAAAACAATATAATAAAATAACAATATAATAAAATGACACACCTTCAAGATGTTGTTTGGACAAGTGGTCTGGAAGAGCTTCAACACTTCTTTGTATTCTGTGCTGGTCGGTTGCAAATTAAACCTTTGGTACAACTGGTCAGGCGCCATGGCATCCCAATACTGTGGGATACTTTCAATTGCTGAAGAAAAACATTGTTTTTTTAAAATGGTAGTTAAATTAGTTCTAGTGCAATTAGATAAATCATATCCCATTTGCATTTTTTTCAATTTATACATTTTTTCACTTTAATTTATATTTTATATATGTATTATTTTCTTTTTCATATCAATATGATATTACACAGCAAATACCTTTTAGTTTGTCAATGCGTTTGATGTTCAACTGGTTTCCACCAGTGGTGCTCACAGCAGGACCCTCAGGCAGTTTGACCTGGTACGTTTGGCCTTGGAATGAAATTTTGATGTCTGGAGCTTGTCTGCTAAGGGCCTTTTCCAACTCAAAATTTGTAAGTTGATCAAAACTCTTATATTGCCCACCTTGTTCATACTGCCAATCCACAAGCTCACTTGTGTAATCCAGGTCTTTTTTTAGTATTTCATTTTCTTTGGCTGTTTTGAGCATTTCTTGAATTTCCTGAATGGCTTTTAGAACATCTCGGCTGAGGCCTTGTACTATGAGTGTGGCCTTTCCTGAGGTCCCTTCTGAACCTTTATGGGCTTTGTATTCTAGCCTTATAGTCACATCTATACTGCTTTGCAGGTCCTGGATTCGCTGTTGGTCCTTATCTGTTAAGCTAAGGATCGCTGTGTCTGTGATAGACTCGAACACTTGTTCCTGACTGATCATATCCTCTAAGAAATGCTTTGTTTTGTCCACTTCTGCTTGTGATGGTCCACAGATAGAAAAAAGCACTGGATGTACTTGCATGCCTTCAATGACAAAGTCTTTGCCACCATGTTGTTTTATTTCTTTCTCCCAAGATCCAGTGAAGAAGGATTTTGCATATGCTGCAACATACACAATGTTGGAATAGAGAAATATCTTCAGTCAGGTCGTGTTTGATATGTTTGTTGTGCATGACCTCATTAAAATGCATTTCTAAACTACACTGTTTTATAGATGAATATTTTAACATTTTAAAGGCTACTGAGAAAATTACATACATGTTCTATGAAATTAGTTTGAAGTGAAAGTAATGAGATTCATACTTTTGATTTTTGACCATGCACTCTCTTTCTCTTGTTTGGGAGGCCCAGTTTCTCGATATTGCATACGTTTGAGGAATTCAGGAAGCATGGGGGCCTGGAACACAACCAATCTGATCAGCTTGATAGTGGACTGGGGAGTTTTTCTTATCATGTCCAACACACCATCCATCATGGAGTCAGCTACTTGACCTGGAGACAAACCCGCTTGTCCTAAGAAAAGGAAAGCAACATTACTATGAACCATAATCATGTTTTTAGTAATAATTTTGCACTGACAACATAAAATATTGTAGAAATTTGGGCTGCTAAAGTTAATGTAAGATGAAAAACCTTTATGACCACTTATTTTTTATAATGCTAAACCAGAATTTGAGATTACTCACAATCAGTTCAGTTAAACTCAAATTATACTCAACATAAACAATTTAACTAACAGCTCTAGAAAAAAAATTAAGATTTTAAATAAATAAATGTATTGTACAAATAATAAATACAAATGTGTTTTGTTAAAAAACAAGTAAAGTAGAAAAATAAATATGTTACTTATAAAAAATGAATTCATATATGTTTTATATTTTATATATAAGGACAGTCATTGTGTGACGTAGATGAACAACAATAATACTTCCCCTCTCATCTGTTCATTTTCCTGTTCTTACCTGTGCCAAGAGCTGGGAAGGCAATGGAGGTTAACTTTTCCTTCGCACACATTTCCAGAGCCTTTTTAACATGTTTTTGGATCATAATAACATTGCTTTGTGCTGCAATGTGGATGATCTTTTTACACTGTAAATTCCCAGCTTGAGTCATTATCAGTCCACTGTTAGTCTTGGCAGCTGGAAAAACACATGGACCAGAATTATAAGGCACCACCTGTTCTGTTCTAATTTAATAATACATTTATTTAATATTAAATTCGTATTAAATATTTTAATATTTTTTAATTTTAATATATACCAAAATCTATTTAAAATATATTTATTTCATATTAAGTATACTTCAAATCCATTAACATATTTATTGACACATCACTTAAGACTTAGTGATATATAACTTTATTCTGAGTATTTTTTTATTGCACAGTGCACATTTCTTAATATTATGCCTAAAAGTGTTTACTATTAATAAGGATCGTATTATCTTTGTATAAAATCAGTCTTTAAATGCAATATATTTAAAGTATACTTGCAAGTATATCTTAAGTATATCTTACTTGGACCTCAGCACTACTTTCACACAATTAAAAAGTGCATTAAGTGCAAAATTAGTTGTTCCGATTTAGCAGACTTTAAGTATACCAAAAGTATAATTGCAGGATATTTTTATTTAGCACATAAATATGTAAATGTATTTGTAGTATACTTAGCACAAAATAAATTTCAAATACATTTTAGTATATTTTTGTTTACTAGGGTAGTTTAGGAATTAAAACATGCTTCTCACCAAGTAGCTGGCACTCAGCTTCTACATTTGGGCCAGCCTTATCCAAAATAGCCTTTGAGACACCTTGACAATAAAAAAAAAACAAAAAACAAATAAAAATTTGTTTCATGTTCTAGCTCATTTATTCCTATTCTATAAAATGAAGCAACAAGCAATTACAGGCAAAATGCTTGAAAGGTCATGAGTAAGGTAAAGCATTAACAGCCTTCTACTAACTCAGTATTAGTAACTTTACCTGATTTCAGTGTGAACTCTTTATTGCTAGAGTTCACGATGACATCAGTTTTCTCTGTAGTAATATCACCATTCAGGACCTGAAGTGTTACTCCTCCCACTGTAGTTTCATGAATCCCAGATTTCGTTGTGACCTTTGAGAAGGGGCCTGTAATTTCATTGCAACATAAAACAGAACTGGATAACCATTATGGAAAGGTGTCATATCAAGGGGAACTGATTTCATACATCCACTAAACTTGACCTTAAGACAAGTTAGTTATAGGTAATTTGGATATGAAAAGTTAAGTTTTGGGCACCTGCAGTGCTCTGGGGCTGACTGGGGTTACTTGCTGTTGCTGAGGCAGATTGGCCCAAAAACCTTTTGCTGAACTCATCTGTGAATACCTGTTGTGAATGACATAGTATTACTAAGGTGAAAATAACATATTATTGTGTAAGTACCAAAAATCTGCAGAATGTGAATTGTGATTCCATTTGGATCTTAAAAAGGCTGAAATGAGATCATACATCAGGTACCTGAATGGTTTGGGTATCTTTGGGGTAAAGAGCAAATACCACTTCCTTCACATGCTTTGAACTTTTTTTACTGCTAAACTTGAGGGTTGAGTCCAGCATTGTGCAGGCCACCAGTGGCTTTGGAAATCCCAGGTTTCCTGTGCCAATGGCAGAGAATACAATGGAGCTCTGCTGACGCTGCTCTGCCTGATCCAAACACTTATCCATGATATCCTCCAGCACCTGCCCAAAGAGAATAAAATATCATTAAAAGCATCATATTTTTTTCTACTAATCACTAAAAATCAATCAATGAGTATTACCTTCTGATAATTCCCTTGTCCCTGATTCCAGTGTGGTACAACTGCATGGAACACCAGCTTGTTCTTCAGGTTTGCACCTGCTGTCTCAAAGACTGCTCCAATGTTTGCAGTGCCTGTGACTTGCTGATTGAGCAGAACCTGAAGCTGTGGACCAGCTGCTTTGAGAAGGGCATTTGAAATGGCTCCTACACCAAGATTCAGGTCACTGCCGAGAGTGTTTACAACGACATCCATCTATAAAAAAAAAAAGAGCAGATATTTAAAGATGATTATTTAGCTCAAATCATGCTCCAGGTTTTTTTTTTTTTTTTTGGCAAGGGGCATAAGAACTTTTTTTTTTTTTTTAGAAAGAAAATAACTCTTATTTTAGACAAAAACAAACAAAAAAAATCTCTAGACATTAGTTCAAATACAAAACTACACTTCAAAAGAAAGCAATACACCAAATAATAGTATGCATAATCTGTAAATATTGAACTCACTGTTGTGTCCTCAATGTTTCCTTTCATAAGGGTGATGGTTAAACCTTCTTTTGTCTGAAAACTTTGAGATGCCCCTTGAAAGAGCGTGGTTATCTGTTGTCGGGTTGGAGAAGAACTTGCTTGGTTTTGCTGCTGGCTGCTTGAACTGCTTCCAGCTGTCATGCTGTTAGTAAGTGAACTGACCCCATACATTTTCTTCACAGCAGCTTCTAAAGCTTGAACTGTTTTATCATTATTGTCAACTAGGTGAATCTTCCTCAGCGCAATGTCCCCTTCAACAAAATCACAGAACTCTTTTATAGCTTTCACAATGGTTTCTGCACAAAGGTCTAATGGGAAACCAAATGCACCAGAGCTAATGGCTGGGATTGCCAACGACTTGAAGCTTTCTTGATCTGCCACATTCAGACTTTTCTTCACAGCTTTCTTCAGGAGCTTTTCGGACTCCTGACGTTTTGAAGGATTATAATGTGGTCCTATTGCTAAGATGACATGCTTGCTTTGCAGCCGTCCCCCTGCATCGAGGAGAACTGCATCACCTGTTGTCAACTTCCGTACTTTGACAAGCTGGTCGCAGGCATTCTGAAGTTTAGGACCAACAGCATCTGAAAGTGCCTTTGCTAAACCTCCATCCAGTATAAGTTTCTCTTTGCATGCACCGACCACTGCATCCGCTTGAAATGAACACATGTCAGCTTTGTTTACTGTAATCTCAATTCCTTCATGTGTTTTATATTGATAAACAGGCTTTATTGTCTGCGACTGAACAGTGTCATATGAGTGGTCATACTCGTCTATTAACTGGATGAAACAACTCATATTTGTCTTGGCAATTGTAACACACATTGCCTCTTTCTCCTTGAAAAACTTCTTTCCCCCTGGTTTAACTATTTTCATGGTACAGTGATGTGCAGACGTAATCAAGTCCTCAAACATAGGCACAAACTCAGAGACATAAAGCCTTGGGCCACTGATCATGATGGTTTCATCTTTAAAGTCCACATTCACTTTACCTTTCACCTCTTCAAGCCAATCCTGCGTTTTGTGATCCTTGATGAATGAGACAACGGTCTTGTGAGCCTTCAGAGTTTTCTCGAAGTGTGAGTTTTTCTGAACAAAATCATATAACTCTTGTTCAACATCCTTGATAGACTCAACAAAGCCAGAAACCATCACCTGGTTGACTGATGTCTGTACTGTAACATTTTTATCAGTTTTTTTAATGTGAGACACAAGGTCTTGCCAATCTGATCTTGTTAGAACACTGGGATCTTCTACATTGAAGCTCAAATGTCCCAGATCTGTCTGCAGTCGCTTCTCACCAACATCCAAGTCCTTGTCTGTTTTTCCAACAAGCAAAACTCTCTTTCCATCAGCTTCTAATGCTACATTGATTCCTTTGTTAAAAAACAAAACTATGGACATTTCCTCCAGATCCTTCTTGTACAGAAAATCTAAAACAGATTGGTGGAGCTCAGTTGGTTTACGAATCAAACTAAGAACAGCCTCCAGTATCTTGTTCTTTGTTTCCAGCATCTCATCTTTTAGACCATAAAGAGTTAACTTTTGGCTGTGCGCATGGTATGTTATGTCCATTTCCGGAAATCTGTCTTGAATTTGCTGCTCCAAACCATCACCGAGAACAAGCTTGTAAATGGATGGAGTCATATTTATTTCATCAGTCTCACTGCCCTTCTCCCTTTGGATTCTTTGGGTGACTCTCTGAACAGTTTCTCTCAGAATTTCCTCAATCCCATTCACATCTTCATTTAGGCCGGCTACAGATATTGTCCCTTCATCTGCACAGGGAACCAGTGTGACTGCCTCTCCCGCTACTGCTTTTTGAATTTCAGGCTGTATCTCTGTCCATGCATCCTTCTGAATGTGGAGCTCAATGGATTTAAACTTAGACATTGACACTGAGAACTCAGAGAGGGCATTTTCACTCCATGTCTGAATAAGTTTTCTTGTCTGCCCGCCTTGGTTAAGTAAGGAGGATGAAGGACTGATCTTCACTGCTGAGGATTGAAAATCTATCTCACAAAAATGACTGGACATAGCTTGTGTGACTAAACACAGACATTTTTGGTTTTCCTTTAAGTGGTGCCATACAGTTTTATTAATCTTCTCAGTAAATGCCTCTGGAAGTCTCAGAGTAGGTCTGTCTTTACCATATAGAGCTGTTTCTAGTGTGTCATAGTATGGCAGTACTCTGAAAGGCTGCTTTTTAATCTGATGTTGCTGGTCAATGACTGTTTGCACATCTGAAAAAGCACACATTGTATAGATTATGCATATGCAGAAATTAAATTCAATGAAAAAAAAAAAAAAAATCTAATTTAACCACTTTATGTACCGTCAGGATTTTTAAAAGTGATTATTGCTGACTGATCCGTTTCAGATGTTACACCATCATCCACTACTTCTCCAAATTTTTCAAAATAGAGCATGAGGTAGTCAGAGTTTGTGTTTGGAGGTAAGCCTTCAGCTTTCACCTTTGATGTCATTTCAAGTAATCTGACTTTCATGTTTTTCCTTTTAATAATTCCAATGTTTGGGCAGGATATAATGAAGTGTTCTGCATCTATGGAACAAATTAAGTAACAGGAAATGTGGGTTAGAGGCATGGTGATCACCCCATTTCATGAAATGGTTTGTATCTGAAGAGTACATTGTACTGAGGGACACAACTCATGACCTACCCTTGCTATAGGAAAAGGTTACCACAGCACAGTTGCCCTCTGGTATCATTTCAATGCTGAAGTCATTTAACTCAGCAGAAGATCCTTTCAGCACATTTTCCACCAGCATTGCCAGAAACTCTCGACCATTATTCTGGATGTTTTCAATTACAGCTGATCTAAGGGTTGTATCTTCTTCTTTTTCCTCAGGTGGCTCAACCTTCTTATCATCTTCTTGTGGTTCACCTGAATATAAAAGCATCATTCATTTGAAAAGTTTAACATTGTGTCTACACTGGACTCAAGCAGTGAGTCAATTTTTAATCAAGACAATAGAACCCATTATAACCAATGGTAACACTTTAGAATACTGATCCTTCATTAATGAATAACTACACAGGAACAAATGAGTGATGCATTATTAACACTCTAGTAACTACTATTAACTAACAAGAAACTCTGATTAATGAATTAGTAAGTAATAGTGCTCAGTTGAAGGTGGTAGTTCACTATTAGCTAATCAGTAATTACCTTTTCTTTCATACCTCCCAGAGAACTACTAAGAACTACTATATACAGGTTCATAATTAACATGAATAATGCATAATTTATAATTAATTCTAAAGTGAAGGTCATGGTAACCCACTAGTAATGGCTGAAGTATTACCAAATCCTTCAGAAGGAATTACTAAAAATTTGGATCAGTATACTGAAGTGAGAAACATGATAACTCTCTAGTAACTACTGAAGTCATTGTAAACTTTTGAGGTTTTTGTAAAGTACTGGATAGTAATAACTCAAGAGTTACTACATAATTCTAAAGGAACTACTACTTATTTGGATCAGTATTCTAAAGTGAAGATTATGGTAACCCACTAGTAATTACTTAAGTGTTACCAAATATATCAGAAGGAATTACTGTACAAAACTGTACAAAAATGTACAAAAACAATGACTCCAGTAGTTACTAGAGAGTTAAAACAACTATCTGTGATTTGTTAATTCTCTTGACCTTTTTTTTTTAACTGACAAAAGTTACAAAGAAAAGATTTCCAATGTTTTTACTGACCAACATAATTGTATTTTGTGAATATTTGATGGCTGCAACACACT
The DNA here is from genome assembly GCA_037101425.1 of Elopichthys bambusa. Lineage (NCBI taxonomy): Eukaryota > Metazoa > Chordata > Actinopteri > Cypriniformes > Xenocyprididae > Elopichthys > Elopichthys bambusa. The sequence continues at coordinate 12,709,140 of CM074438.1, read as the reverse complement.
CCAAAAAAGTTGGGACAGAAGCAAAATAAAAGTGAAAAGATTATATAATATCCACATTAAAGACACAATATGTAATTTTTTTTTGCAGTAAAATATCCAAAAACCACTAGGCCAGTGTTATATATTTTGTTCAGTTGAGTACTTACAATATCCCAAATGTTTTCAACTATTTGTAAATCATGAGAACATCGTGATTTTAACCAAGGATACGGGACGTGTCCGGGAGTCGCCTGTCAATAGCGTCATATCTGTGTTACCCTTGGTTTCTGGTTTTATTTTGTAGAAACCATGGAAACACCAAAGACGCTTTAATATATTACATTAAAGCATAATTAAAGACAAGGGAACAACTGTTTGGTTACATTTATAGACAGAAAAAGAATTATTGTTATAAAGCTCAACACGTTTAGTCTTATTGTTTAAATCTAGTTTTCTTGATTTTCTGAGAGTACCATGCTTTTACCATGCCTCAGAGAAAAACTATTTTGTCAAGTAGCTAATACAGCATTTTCTTCATCATACAATATGTTTTAAAAATAATTGCATGCCATTTATCAACAGAAGCCACCCAGCATTTATTAATATGACATTCTAAAATCGATCTTACTGCAGTGTGCAACAAGTGTCTCACAGCATCCGCCGAGCGAACGTCATAACATCATTTTCAACACAGTCAGATGTCTCTAATATAATAAACAGCGCTGTGTTATATCTCATACGCTTGACTGGAAGAAGTGGAAGTGGCGACTGTGGCATAATAAAAGTTTCTTTGCTCTCGTCTCTCATTAGCAATCGCTCTAGTGGCCTCGTTCAGCTCCCACTGCACTCGGACCTGCTCTGCTTCATAGTACAGTAACGTTAATAATCTCATCCATGAACGTGATTTCTGCTCGAGTCCCTCCCGATTCTTTTCCACCGGCAGTGAGGTGAAGACGATGCTCAAACTTGGTGTCATCAAGCTACGCCTTTGAATAGGTGACCTCTAGCGGCGAAAAATTTACATATTGTTTAAACTCTTTTTAAACAGTCCACAATTAGCAGGTGAATTGGTGATAGGGGAGGGTATCATGTTTGGGTGTAAAAGAGAAAAGATGGGTCATGGCTCACCACTTTGTGCCAAATGTTATGAGAATTGTCAAACAATTCAAAAATCACATTTCTCAATGCAAGATTGCAAAGAATTTTGTCTTTCACCATATACCATACATTATATTGTAAAAAGATTCAGGGAATTCAAAGAAATCTCAGTCTGTATAGGGCAAGGTAGGACACCTCAGTTGAATGCGCGTGACCTTTGAGCCCTCAGATGGCAATGCATTAGAAACCGTCATGCTACTGTTTTAAAAAAAGCCACATGGACTTGGGAGTACTTTGGAAAATAGTTGTCACTTAACAGTCTGACGCTGAAGACAGTGGAAATGTGTGTTATGGTCAGATGAGTCAATGTTTCAGACTTTCATTAGCGACAGGTGCAAAAGAAAACATCTGTCATGGTATGGGGGTGCATCAGTGCAAATGGCATGGGTGACTTGCATTTGTGTAAAGGTACCATTGACTACGTTTACATGGACAGCAGTAATCTAATTATTGACCTTATTCTGAAAAAGACAATATTATGATTAAGGTGTTTACATGAGTTGCTTTTAGAATATTCCTTTTATGTTGCCGTTTTACATGTTATAGAACATAGATCGAATAATTGCAAACGTCATTACGTCCCCATGGCACCCCGTCCTACATTCTTTCACATATCACTGACCACACAGTAGGCTACGTCTTCGTTATGGTACCATATACAGTTTCATTTAATTCAGTTAATTATTTGACATGCTATACGTGCAAATAGATATGGAGCCCCGCATATGACATGCAAGAAAATAAATAAATTGTGCGCACGATTTAGCCTACTATTTATTTTCTCTTAATCTCTTAATTCTCTTAATCGTATTAATATCGGAATATTGTTGTCCATGTAAACGACATGGAGGCATATAATTGGATTGTACAGAGACATAAACTGCCATCAAGATGACATCTTTCCTGGGTAGCAAGACAATGCCAGGCCTCATTCTGCACGTGATACATCAGAGTGGTTTCTAGACAATCCTCAATTCCCAAATGATTAAAAATTGTTATTAAAAGGTGATGTGACACAGTGGTAAACATGGCTCTGTCCCAACTTTTCTGGAGTGTGTTGCAGCCATCAAAATCAAAATTTGTTTATACTTACAAAATACAATAAAGTTGTTCAGTGAAAACATTGGAAATATTTTCTTTGTACTTTTGTCAGTTAAATAGAGGTTCGAGAGAATTAACAAATCACAGATTCTTGATTATATTGCATTTTACAAAATGTCCCAACTTTTCTGGAAATGGGGTTTGTATATTTCTCATAGAATTTGTATCACTTTTTAATTACAGGGCTATAGAATACTTGATTCTGATTGGTTAATCACGCCACCCAGCAATCAGATATTTCCTAATTTGTAAATAAGAGACCCTTGGTGTGGTTGTCCATGGTAATGCTGTATTTCATCAGGGTAAGTGACACTGGTGTCATGAGAAAATGGGGGCACCTAGTGATTCTACTAGCTAAAAGGCTTTTTAATGGATACCCTCATACTTGGTTAGAAAACCTACATATTTGATTTATGATATATGTCTTTAGTTTAACTATGTAAATTAATGTAAATTATTAGTTACATATAATGTATAATAAATATTCAAAGCTATACATTATACAAATAAATATTTCAAGTTCTATTTAATATGTACCCAGAAAAAGATAACTTGTTATACAATACAGCATGCAATGCTAACACACCGTAAAAAAGAACCGATAGCCTACCCGCAACAATTACAAAGGGCTATCCTAGGCAGCCGTTTGTTTATGACACCAGCGCTACCTGTCAAGTGGTACTCCGTGCAGAGTCAACTGACATTCAGCTCTACCGCTCTGGAGGTCTAATGGGGTGGAGGGATAGAGTTTTGGGTAGTGTTAGGGTAGGTTTATGGTGTGGTTGGATATTCTAGCTCCACCCATTCGGCCCAAATTACATTTGCTAGCAAGGAGGAGCTAGATGTGAGCTCCACCCATTTGCTCTGCAGTGAGCAGCCTCTTGTACTGATATTACTGTAATATTGTTGTAGTATTTTTCTTGTTGAAAGTCTGATTGTATTGCACATTGAAGTGGACAGTATACATGTGAGATCAGATTAGAACATTTAAACTCAAGAAAGTTTCAAAATCAATTTCACATGCTCGCATTTATTCATTTGGTGAACCATGTAATAAGTGTGATAATATACAGTCAGTCAGTCATTAAAATAACCCCAGCTAACAGGGAACTTTCTCAGAACTTTGGCTAACATTTTGGTAAGTAACATTAATAGTTTGCTTGTTCAAAGTTTTCTGGGACCTCATGTAAAACTTTCCGTAGATTTCATCCTAAAAGTGTGTGTACATATAAAAGCCAGATTTTCCGTATGCACAAAGGTTTTCAGAATTATAAAACCATGCGTATACGCCGAAACCTGCGCAAAATTCCTTTTATAAAACCCAGTCAGCGGAAGATTGTGCGTACATGAATCTCCACCCCGTCTCCCCCCGGAATAACCATATACGGAGCTTACAATGCGTAGTTTTACTATGTATTATGTCAACTGCATATCATTTCTATGCATATTCCCATCCACATGACACCATGTTTAACAGTACAAGACATTAGGCAACTATAGAAGACAAATATAACTATAAATGCCATCACATTACATTGCTAAAAAGTCATTCATTATCCTTGTCTTGTTTTAGAAAAAAATAAATTAAACTTGTAGGCTATAAAATACTGTTCAGAATGTTTTCAGTAAAGAGTTATTCTTTTCCACTGGCCAAATAGTATTTTTAATTGTTTTAAACAAATCAAATTTATGCAATTTTGCCTATAAGGTAAACATAGCCTATATTTTAGGATGTTTATATATTTTTAATTGAAACAGATAGGCGACCTTGTTTTTGCATTGTAAATTATTGTATGACTCAGCGCGTCACTAACAAAACATTTTAAAAAAATAAAACGTACATAACCTACTGTTTCCTTCAAAATCTATCAAATGCAATGGCATTTTTCATAATATTGGGAAGACAATGAAATTGGTTATCTTTAGGCTACTGTCTGTCTGTACACGATACACAGCAGCACACCTGCGTTCAGCAGAGGCTGTGCAGTAGCTACTGTGTACTGTACAGTCGTTCAGCGACTCGTTGGACGAGCACCGAGCGATTACTTCGGTGTCTGTCATTATGCCATTATGTTGCTAAGCTATCTGCTTTGACGAAGTGCGCATCATTGATCATTATTGGCGCAAAAATATTTTCTCAGAACACGAGTTCTGCTATTTGGAACACAATTTAATGCACCATGCAATCCTCTCTGTAGTTAAAACATTAAAACACAGCATGCCACAGGATACGTGTTCAAAAGCAGTGCATCCACTACAAATATTTCTATTTCAATTAATATTAAATGTTGTAACTAATAATAATTTGATGTCATTTCAGTGCTTAACTCCATTAAGGAGAGTAACATATTTAATCTAAATGTGGAAAAAGAAATGTTTAAATGGAAAACAGTTTAAAATCAGTTTACTTTATTACTTCACCCGCTCCAGTATGCATGGTCTAGAGCTCCCGTACGGTGAGCACATATTTATGCTAAGTTTATTTTTTTATAAATCCTGATATGTGCATGGAAAATTGAGTACGCACATTTCAGTGCCTTTTTGTGCATACGCAACGTTTATACATCAGGCCCCTGGTCTTTAATGACATTTGCAAAACGTTAGCACAAAAAAGTTATTTATAAATTGTTCATTAAACTTTTTATTTATTTATTTTACTGAAATGCCTTTTAAATGTTATTATTTACTAGTTTCCATAATGTTCCCATAATGTTTGCATAAACATGGAAATATTTTTTTTATTGTCTAACCCTAACCCTAACCTAACCCTAACCCTAACCTAACCTAACCTAACCCTAACTAACCCTAACCTAACCTAACCCTAACCCTAACTAACCCTAACCTAACCTAACCCTAACCCTAACTAACCCTAACCCTAATCCTAACCCTAACCCTAACTCTAACCCTAACCTAACCCTAACCCTAACCTAACCCTAACCCTAACCTAACCTAACCCTAACCCTAACTAACCCTAACCCTAACCTAACCTAACCTAACCTAACCCTAACTAACCCTAACCCTAACCCTAACCTAACCCTAACCCTCTAACCCTAACCTAACCTAACCCTAACCTCTAACTCTAACTCTAACCCTAACCCTAACTCTAACCCTAACCTTACCCTAACCCTAACCCTATCTCTAACCCTAACCCTAACCCTAATCTAACCCTAACCCTAACCCTAATTCTAACCCTAACCCTAATCTAACCCTAACCTAACCCTAACCCTAACTAACCCTAACCCTAACCCTAACCCTAACTGGACATTTTAAATGTTCAGAGAACATTTAGATAATGTTTTTATAACTTAATTGTAACATTAGCAAAACATTCTTAGAACATACAGTGGGCTCCACAGATATAAATATGAGCAAAACTGTGAAAATTTGTCTTTGTAATTTCTCCTCTTTTCATTCAAAATATTTACAAAAATCTTTTAAAGTCAAATACTTTGTGCAACCTCCCTTTGCCAAGATAACAGCTCTGGATCTTCTCCTATAATGTGTAATAACGTTTATGAATATGGCAAGAGATCTGAGGCCATTTCTCCAAACAGAATTTCTCCAGATCCCTCAGATTCAGAGGTCCATGCTTGGACACTTATCTTTAGCTCATCCCACAGGTTTTTATTTGTTTGTTTGTTTTTTAATGGGGTTTGGGTCAGGGGCTGCTTTGTCCATGGCAAAACCTTCATTCTGAACTGTTCTGTTGTTTATTTTGAGATGTGCTTTGGATCATTGTCATGCTGGAAGATCCAACCATGGCCCAGTTTAAGCTTCCTGACAGGGTCAGTCAGGTGTTGATTTAATATCTGCAGGTACTTGGAGTTTATGGTACTTAATTAAAGGTTAGGTTTTTGTGAATACACTATATTGCCAAAAGTTTTGGGACGCCTGCCTTTACGTGCACATGCACGTGACATCCCATTCTTAATCTGTAGGGTTTAATATGGAGTTGGCCCACCCTTTGCAGCTATAACAGCCTCAACAATATGTGAGGTCAGGCAGTGATGTTGGTCGAGAAGACCTGGCTCGCAGTCTCCGCTCTAATTCATCCCAAAGATGTTCTATCGGGTTGAAGTCATGACTCTGTGCAGGCCAGTCAAGTTCCTCCACACCAAACTCGCTCATCCGTGTCTTTATGGACCTTGCTTTGTGCACTGGTGTGCAGTCATGTTGGAACAGGAAGGGGCCATCCCCAAACTGTTCCTACAAAGTTGGGAGCATGAAATTGTCCAAAATGTCATGGTATGCTGAAGCATTAAGAGTTCCTTTCACTGGAACTAAGGGGCCAAGCCCAACCCCTGAAAAACAACCCCACACCATAATCCCCCCTCCACCAAACTTTACACTTAGCACAGTGCAGTCAGGCAAGTACCGTTCTCCTGGCAACTGCAAAACCCAGACTCATCCATCGGATTGCCAACCAGAGAAACGTGATTCGTCACTCCAGAGAACACGTCTCCACTGCTCTAGTGTCCAGTGGAGGTGTGCTTTACACCACTGCATCCAACGCTTTGCATTGCACTTATGATATAAGGCTTGGATGCAGCTGCTCGGCCATAGAAACCCATTCCATGAAGCTCTCTACGCACTGTTCTTGAGCTAATCTGAAGGCCACACGAAATTTGGAGGTCTGTAGCTATTGACTCTGCAGAAAGTTGGCGACTCCTGCGCACTGTGCGCATCAGCATGCGCCGACCCCGCTCTGTGATTTTACGTGGCCTACCACTTCGTGGCTGAGTTGCTGTTGTTCCCAACTGCTTCCACTTTGTTATGATACCACTAACAGTTGTCCGTGGAATATTTAATAGTGAGGAAATTTCACGAATGGACTTATTGCACAGGTGGTAACCTATCACGGTACCACGCTTGAATTCGCTGAGCTCCTGAGAGCAACCCATACTTTCACAAATGTTTGTAGAAGCAGTCTGCATGCCTAGGTGCTTCATTTTATACACCTGTGGCCATGGAAGTGATTGGAACACCTGAATTCAATGATTTGGAGGGGTGTCTTAATACTTTTGGCAATATAGTGTATTTTCATACCTGCAAACCTGCATTTTTTCGTGATTTTAACATATAAACTAAGCATTCTGGTGCATTCCCACAAGAAAATAAATGGAAAAAACAACATTTGCGTCAAGTAAAAAAAATAAAAAATTCCTGAATGAAAAAGAGGAGAAATTGCAAAAACAAATTTTCACAGTCAGTTTTGCTCATATTTACCAAGGGTGCCAATATTTGTGGAGCCCAATGTATTTTAGCTGGGACACATCGACTCTTTGTAAAAATATAAAGGATTTGCATGACAAACAAGAAAGTATAATTTCATGTCTGGGTTAAAATTTGATTTGTGATCATAACAGTGAATATTAAGTGGCATAACTGCCATCATTTATATCAGTAGGTTCTCTTGTTTAATTTGATATAAAACATCCACAAGCATTTCATACATAATTTAAAAAAAAAAATGAATAAAATGTCATGGCCGACCAGACCAGGACTGTAAAAAAAATAAAAAATAAGTGATAAGCTATGATCAATGAGCTATGACAACATATGTTTTTCCATTAGGTTACTTTAACTCATCAAAATAATTTAATCAAAAAACAAACAAATAAACAGTGAGAAAATAAATCAAGACTGTGTCGTGGAAAAGAAAGTGTACATGTTGGCAGTGGCATGACCAGCAGAGAGCAGCAGGACAGCGTTTATTCTGAAGCCGGAAGACTTACCAGCTGTGATCGTGCTAATCGAAGAGGTTGATTCCTAGAAAACAAAGTTTAGTTTTTACTATAAGTCAATGTATTAGCCGTTCACTTTACTCAGATGTGATACTGAATAGTCACCTGATAAACGGATGCCTCTGATAACGGAAGACTCACGGTGATTTTCACAGTTTTTTGACCAATCTTGAGCTCATGCGTTTGTTTGTTCAGAACCCGCTGTCTCACTGAGATACATATGTGAACACACATTAACAAACCATTTTGATTTTCATTACGCAAATGAGATAAGTTTCGTTTCTTGGGCTCGATCCTTTCGCGTTAATTCTACAACTATAGTTATGAAACTTAGAATATTAACGCATCCCTTTACCTCTTATAGCCAACATTAAGAGTGATTCAGAATTCTTAAGGAGTTTAGGGAACCTTAGCCTACCTTCCTCTGCTTTGAATCGAACAGTTGCTGTCTGTCCATCAGAAACACCGTATTCCACTTCACAGTCGCCTCCGTCGGATTTCTTGCTCTGGAAATAGATGATAAGTTTATTTTTTAGTGTGGGAGTGTGGGGGTCCCACTGGCCCTCCACGCAGAGAGCGTATGGGAACTCTCCAGCCATGTCCGCCTGTCCTGCTGTGACTGAGGTGTTTGTCGAGCTCAGTGTAAAGGCTTAAACTTTCACTTTTGATTTCCCTGTAGGCTACATGGTCATGCATCAGGCGGGGTTTTTCCCAACAAAACAGTTTCAGCTTCAACAGAAACGCGGTTAGTAGCTTATAGGCTAGGTCTCCTAATTTCGAAACGTTGGAACCATCGCTGTTTTGGAAAACCAGGGAAGTATTGCAGTAGAAAATAAAAAGGTGAGTTAACAGATTATTGTAGGTTATTGAGTAAACCGTCTGCATTCAATGCATTAAAGGTCACACAACTCTTTCACTTTCGATATCAATTCAACGAACTTTTTTATGTGATTTTTGACAGTCATTGACGTGCCTGTCTTCACAGAAGTTTGTCAATCCTAAGGTAAGATTTGTTTGTAATTTCAAAAACAAAGTTTAGTTAGGCCTACATGTTACCAGGGAACCTTGGGAGTTGTTGTAGTTTCGTATGACGACGTTGTAACATTAACACGGATCTTACGCCTCGTTGTAAAACACGACTTTTATGCTTGTTTAAATCCACGCTTGCAAAACGAGTAACTTTGCTATAGTATAGTGTTACTCCCTTCATTTTTAATGTGTTGTTTATAGACTATTTTAGACTAAAATAAATAGTCATCAGTTGATCATGCCAAACCTGTATCACTTCTTCTGTGAATAATGTCAGAGACTAGAAGACTCAGTCACCATTTATTTTCATAGCATGATAGCATCTTTTTTCTTCTTCTTCTTTTTTTTTTCTTCAATAAAATGAAAGTCAGTGGTGACTGGCTCTTTACATCTTTACAATGTTCACATGTTAGTCAAAGAATCCTGTGGAACAAATTCAGATAAATTTCTTCTTTTGGTAACATTTGTTAACATTAGTTAATGCATTATAGAAAGCTATTAGCAATATTTACAGCATTAATAAAAATACAGCTGTTCATTGTTTGTACATGTTTGTTCACAGTGTTCTAACTAATGTTGTAGTTGTAGGCCTACAACTTTTGATTTTAAAAATCTATTAGTAAATGTAGAAATTAACATTAAATAAAGATTAATAAATGCTTTAGAAGTATTGTTTATTGTTAGTTCATGTTAACTAATGCAGTTAACTAATAGCAGTAACTATTAGTTATGCAGTAACTAATGTTATCAAATGAAACCTTATTGTAAAGTGGTACCAAATTTTCTTAGTATTCCAACAAAACAAAGACAAGAACTCTCAGAAAACATAGTTCTCAATGGAACTATTAAGGTTACCGAAAGGAATGAAAAGCCACTGTTGACATCAAAAGGAAATTCAAGAAAATCATTTAGGATTTTGAAACTCCTGTAGTTCTCAGTGTTATGTCTTTTGAACGGTCCAATAGTTAGACATTATTTCAATACAACTATACACAAAACTCAGTTAGACTCTAAAAAATTAAAAAACTTTAAAACTCAATTTCATTTTATCTAGTAGCATCTTATATGATTCTTAATGAAGGTGTTTTAGATCCTGTTAGTATCATTTAGCATTGATTTCCAAATTATGAAAGAAAATCCAATAGAAATCAGATATTTGGTCAGATATTTTTGTATAATGGTCGATACTTCATTTCCCCCCAAGCCATAGAGGTCCTGAGGAAGCTACAAGCCATGAGTGACAGAGAACAGGGTCTGATGCCACTGGCTCCAGGGCACGCTGCCATTCTGAGAAAGTGTCAAATTGCCTTTTGCCATACTGTTAAGTTAAAATTCAATTCCACGGCTATTCTCCACAATATGGAAAAGACTGACTCCTTTGGTAGTAACACAAGTGGTGTCTTACATGCTGAGAAGAGGTACTCCACAAAGCTCTCCAACAGAGTGGAAATATCAGTCTGGAAAGATGATCTTACACGTCATCAAGTGGCTGCTGTGGTCAATGCAGCCAATGAGAAGCTAAATCATGAAGGAGGTCTTGCACAAGCTCTGAGTGATGCTGGGGGACCAATGATCCAGAAATGGAGTAATGATATTGTACAACATAAAGGAAGAGTGTCAGTTGGTAACGCTGTGATCACTCCTGCTGGAAATCTCCCATGTAAATATATCATACATGCTGTTGGTCCCTGCATGAAGCCAAACCCAACCAAGAAGGAGCTCGATCAAGCTGCACCCTCCTTGAGCAATGCTATCACAAGTATTCTACAAATAGTTTTACTTGAAAACATTCCCTCTGTTGCAATTCCTGCTCTGAGTTCTGGCCTTTTCAATTTTCCAAGAGACCGCTGTGCAGACATTATTGTAAAAGCTATACAGCAGTTCCATGAATATACAGGGTTTTATGGCAAGAACTTAAAAATCCACCTCGTCAATCATGATGAACCCTCGGTCCAAGAAATGGAGAGAGCTACTAGAGCGATTTTAGATCAGCGCATCTCTGGCTCGTACAGTGGAGCTGTTCAGGGCAGCATGACTTCTTCTTCAAGCAACTGGTTGCAGTTTAGAAATGTAACACTGCACCTTAAAAGGGGGGCTATTGAAGAAGAAAGGGTAAGACTCAAGCACTGCTTATAACTCATGACTTTAAGTTGTTATAAGAAAAGTATGTTTAACATAAAAACATGGAATAGCTATTAAGTGGGAACAAATTACAATAACATTCCTTCTTTTTCTTTTCACTTTGTTTCAATCTCCAGGTTGATGTAATTGTGAATACAATTGCAGCAGATTGTATTTTGTCTCAGGGGCTGATTTCAAAAGCACTTTTGATGAAGGCTGGCAGCAAGATTCAAGATGAGATTTTAAAAAACAAATTACCAAATACTAATCTCTATGTGACAAAAGGACATAATCTGAATTGTTCAGCAGTTTATCATATTGTATGCGCACCTAGGGATGAGTTAAATGCCACAAAGGTAGATTGGATTTTTAGTAGTAATTCAGCTCATGCCTGTCACTATCTGTATCCACCATCTATAATCTGGTTGTTGTCTGTAGATTCTTTTCAAATTGGTCTCAGAATGCTTGAGGAAAGCTGCTCTGAAAAACAAGTCCATCTCCTTCCCAGCTATTGGTACTGGTAATCTGGGCTTTCAGAAAGCGGTGGTTGCCAAAATCATGATGGATGCTGTGGCAGAATTTGCCAAACAGGCCATGAATAAACTGGATGTGAACTTTGTTGTGTTTCCAAAGGACAATGAAATGATGGAGGTGATGTATGCTAATTATATACTATGTTTTTCAGTGGTTGAGATCAATGTAGTATTTTTGTACTCATCACATGTCCCCACCACATGACAGAACTCTTTAATCAGCATCTTTGCACTATATAAGGAAAAAGTGAATGCAAACAAATTATGTGCAGAACAATCAAGCACAAATACAGTTCAGCAGAAAATAAACTTTTTTTTCCGCATATTTGATTCCACTGTAATGTTTAGGCTTTTGAAAATGAGATGAAAAGGAAGAAAAGAGAGGCAAAGTCCCCAGAAGTACAGAGTTACATGTCAACAAGTGAGAAAAATATATAACATTGTTTTTATTTACTGAAAATATTTCTGATTTCCCAGTCACACTTTTGCCTAGATTGTAATAATACAGATACTCCTAAAAAAACTACTGAGATAAATCTTCTTATATCACTCTTAAATGCTTTCAGGCGTTGCTTCTGCAGCCAAAGAAACCACAGCAGATGAAACACCCACTGTTGAGTTCCACAGTTTCTCCAAAGAAGCTCAGAGAGAAGCACAAGAGTGGACAATTAATATGCTAAAGCCTTTAAAAAATAGAACAATAAATAATAACCATGTCTTATATCTTGACCAAAAAGACCACGAATACCTGCTCTCTCTCCAAACAATGTTTGAAGTTCGCATTGAGGAGTTCTTCAGGAGTGGTAATGGTGGCATTACCATCATTGGAAATCCATCAGATGTCAGCTGTGCAGCAATTGAGGTGGAGTCCATGCTGTGTAAGGCCCAGCAGGACTTCGCCCAAGCTGAAGAACATGACATTCTGTATTCTGTTGTTCGCTGGAGCTGTGAAGCTGAACCTTGGATACAAACACCTGAAATCAGTGCAGCTTTGGAGAAAGCTTATCTCGCAGGGAATGAAGAGCTTACGTTCACAAACCATAAAGTCAACTTGAAGCTCATGACTTTGTCTGGGAACTTTGGGAGAACATTCTCTGTGAAAAGAACATGTATGTTTTTAGTACTTAAACACTAAATACATGGTATATTGCAGATATATAAGTTAGTGCTGAGTTTATGTCTCATAATGTCTGATGACCTGAATTTTCACTACTTTACACCACAGGCCTGTTGGCTTTCTTCAAGCCTATTAACAATTCATTTTATGCAAGAACTTCTGTGAGCAGTGAGAAATATGTTGACAAAGAAGTAAGGAGAACCTTGAATGATTTTGGACTCCATGTCGTCAGGGTGAGTGAGTTTCCATGCTAGATCCAACATTACTTTTTATTTCCTGAGAGAACATCACAGTATCTTCATGTTGAAAAATTGGGCAATTATTTACTTTCTATGTGTCAAGCAATACATGTTGCTTTTTATTTTTTACTAATAAACAATGCTTAACTTTATCTAGTCCATGTTACAACTTGTTTTTGACACTAAATATATTTTATATTATGTACTAAACATTATGTCTTTTGTACGAGTATTATGTCATGACCTTCAATTAATTTGTGGTAATAATAGGATCTAATGGCATGTGGTTGCACTGGTTGTTGCAGGTGGAGGAGCTAAAGAACATCGCACTGAAGCAGCTGTTCGACAGGAATAAGCAGAGAATAAAACACAAACCGAAGTGCCTCTACCAGTGTGTGTCAGCTCAGTTCTGTGATCTCATCTGTAGAGTAGGCTTTCAGAGAGAGATTGCCCCTCCTGCAGGTAACACAAATGTGAAGACATTCAGAATAATAATTAGGTTTTTGTGTCCTTCTCTGAATGTGTTTTTAAGGAACAGATGATATGTTTTGATGTTTGGCATCAGGTTACAATATCTTTATTAAAGATGTTTTTAATGATGTCTTCATTAAACCTTCATTTTAGAGCAAAGGTATGGCAGTGGAATATACTTCAGCAGCACAGTGGACGGAGCTCTGAAGCTGTGGAAGGAGCTGGATCATGAGCAGTACATCTACATCATTCAGGCCCAGGTCCTCACTGGGGAATCCACGACTGGTTCTCAAGATTTAATTTTGCCCCCTACCAAAATGGTAGACCCTTTGGATCGTTATGATAGCTTGTATGACATGGGATGGACATACGTCATCTTCAGTGGTCAACAAGCTCTTCCTGAATGCCTGATCATATGTGAAAAATCAGCCGCTATGTAGGTGCTCAAAGCAATATGCAATAACAAAGCACATTAAAAATAATTATGGCACATTTCTATCAAATATTTAAATAATGGCAATTCTGAACAAGGCATCACACAATAAATATCCTACCAAACTTTACAAATACAAAATAAAGGTCTTTATGATCATTAGTCTAAGTCATATTACTGGATGATTGATGGTATTTTTTTTTATTTTTTTTATGTGCTAAACCTGTTTTAATGTTACCAGCTTTGACTAGAACTGTTCCTTCTTTCTTTCAGACAGTTTCTCACAGGTCCTGCTATTGTTGTTACTTTTAACAGTTTTTGTTTTTAATATGAAGACATTTATATCATTATAATAATGACATTATAATATTATTTGGTGTTAGGTGAAATTTTTTTTGTGATAAGTTAATCTTTTTCTGTTGATCACAATTAATTGAATGCCAGTGGGAGTAAATAATTTAGCTGGTGGGTTTATGGTTTCAAACTATATGTTTAAATTCAATAATGTAAAATAAGTGATCTCTGACTGTTTATTTGATCAGTAATCAAGCTATTCATGTGATGTAATATGCACAACTGAATTATAATGAATGCTCTGACTTCAATAAATGCTAAATTTCAATCAAAATGTCTGTTCAACATTATGAGCAACATATAATACAACTTTCCTTAGATTTAGACTAGAAAATATTTATTACAGAAATACAAGACCAAAAAGAGACATATTTTAACATTTGTTGTGTAAGAGTTGCTCTACATATAAAAAGATGAAATACATCTGGGTCAAATGAAGGTATATTGAGGTTTCAATACTGATGCCACCATTCTAATACTTTATTTAAATGAAAATAATAATAATAACATTTGAGTACAAATCAAATTTCCATTCTATTAAGGAAAAGCATAAAATTGTTAAACTGTAGTACATTTTTAACTTCTTAAACCGGGGACACACTTAACGACTAGCTAAAACATTCTAAGACTGTGCTCAACACACAAAGACTGTTTTCTTCGACTGAAGCAGATTTAAATGCTTACACACAGAATTTAAACAAACACCGACTGAACACAACTGGCTCTGACTTGGCGCGTTTGGGCATGATCAGTAAGTATCAAATTACATTTTAATTGGCCTTACAGTTGTTAAGTGTGTCCCCGGCTTTAGGGAAACATAGCATGATTCATATTTAGATTAAGATAATTTTTCAGTTCCACCTAAGCATTGTTTCATACAGTGTCATGATAAAATATTTCACATTTAAGATCATTGTTTCAGAAAGAAGTTGATGTTAACAGAGGACTAGCATGTCACAACACCTTGAATTCACCAGACACATAAAGACTGAATGAAAGAAAATATCTTGCTTGTCACAAGGCCTTGAGCCAAAGTGTCTAAAAACACAGTTACATTACAGTATATTTCCTGAAGAATGTTATTGCTAAATTTTGACCCTATTTATAAGTCGGTGGCTGAGATTCTGGACAGAATACTCTAAACAAGTACACGTTCACATTTAATCCATTCTATGCATTTAAGAACGTGATTGTGCTACCGCACAAAAATAAAAAAACTGACATCAACAGTCTTGTCTATACATGACATGGCCATTATATCAAACTATTCAATAAAAGTCCAGCCATCCTCACATCTTTTTGTGTCAAAGTTAACTGCACTGTGAGAAGAAAAAACACACTGACATCACTTCCAGGAATTAAGAAATTAATCGTTTAGATGGTTAAAACATTTTTTTTTCAATGTTGCTATGTGAGGTATATAGAAATATTAATAAACCATATGTTTGTAAGACACATCTGTCTCTCATGCCTCAAAATGGTCCATTACTGAACCAGCACATGCTGTGGTCAGACTGGTCACAAATGAGCACATGCTATCCCAACATCCATATACACACTTCTCATGAGGATGGATAATCCAAACACTCACACACACATTCATTCACACAGATCATTCTGACTCTGAGATTTCCATGCCGTCCACCAGCAGTGTGTGAATGATGCCATCTCGTCTCTTGCCGCTGCTCACAGCCTTGATGCAGCAGTCGTGGTCACCCAGAGAGAAGTGTGTCTCCGTGCCGTCATCAACAAACTCACCCTGAGGAGCAGGAAAGATTAATGTTTTTCTCTTGAATGAATGGTAGTTATGGTAGTCACGTATGTTGCTGAACCAGTACGCTCAGTAGGGTTGTGACCATCTACTTTGACAGAGTCAAATATCAGTCACAAAACTATCTACATTTTTACATTTTGTCTGCCCTGTTAATGTCAGGGAGATTAATCTAACCACCATTAGATAGTTGTACAGTACTGTAGTTGTAGAGTGAGAGAAAATAAATAGACTCTAGACTATTTTGCTGATTTTATTACAAATTAGTTGCGCAAGTAAATTGATTCAATCTGATGGGATTGTTTTTCCTCCACAGTGAACCAATGCCGCGTCACAGGCAACCCGTAACCCGTGTTTTTCCAACCTTCTACCCGTGAAAGTGCACTGGAATGGCAGTCAAACTCGTGACTTCCCACCTGTGAAGATCGATGTACTCCCAGTTCCGCGCTCTGGCATCACATAGCCCGCGAAACAACAATGGCAGCCCCTATGGATGTGGTGTTTATGCAAGTGGTACACGGTGAGAAATAGACTTTAGGACAATATATCGTTGCAGTCAAATTAATAATAATGTAATAATGATAAATAATACACACACGATTATGTATTACAATGTTATGCGTCTTTGGCGATAGAAATGATTGTAAATGAGCATAAGCCCCGTAAGATCTGCCATGCTGGTTTGTTTATATCTAGCTACCACAGTTCCTTGCGCTCAGGCAGTCTGGCATGACTTGCCTGGAACACTACAAAGTCGTGAGTCGTGGTTTGAAGTCGTGACTTACGGCCTCAAAAACCTGCCTGGAACGCAGCACAAGACTGCAATATATGATGTGTTGTTGATCTGAGACTGAATTAAACGCTGATCAGCGGCTGTTTACTGTATTCACACCCACTGTAAAAGAACAAGACCTTTATTGAGAGGTGCTAAAGATTGTGGTGGCTTAATGTATTTGTTAAAACTAAGACTAGGGTTGGGTTTATTATTTAAAAAAATAATATAATAACAATAAAATAAAAAATAGTAATAGTAACACTTTACAATAATGTTCAATTTAATAACATTTGTTAATGCTTTAGGTACCATGAACTAAAAAAGAACAACAATTTTTAGAGCATTTATAATCTAGGTTAATACAGTAGTCAATATTTGAAGTGGGTCAAAACCTTTCATCGAAATTGTCCTTCTTCAAAATTGTCCTGTCCAACAAAAACCATCTTCTTAGGACAATTTAGTTCTTAGGACAACTTTGATGAACTTTTCTGATACACTTCAAATGTTGACTACTGTATTAAGTAGAAATTAAAGGGATAGTTCACCTAAAAAAGAAAATTCTGTCATCATTTACTCACCCTCAAGTTGTTCCAAATCTGTATGAATTTCTTTGTTCTGCTGAAAACAAAAGAAGATATTTGGAAGAATGTTTGAAATCAAACAGATCTCGCCCCCCATTTACTACCATAGTAGGAAAAATAAACTATGGTAGTAAATGGCGAGATCTGTTTGGTTACAGACACTTGAGGGTGAGTAAATGATGACAGAAATTTCATTTTTGGGTGAACTATCCATTTAACATTAAAGGGTTAGTTCACCCCAAAATGAAAATTCTGTCATTATTTTCTCACCCTCATGTCATTCAGCACCGTAAGACCTTTGTTCATCTTCGTAACACAAATGAAGATTGTTTTGATGAAATCGGAGCAATTTCTGTCCCTCCATAGACAGCTATGCAACTGATACATTGATGATTTGGTTTAGACCAAATTTTCTGAAGAGACACGATCGCTTTATATGATGAACATATTGAATTTAGGCTTATATACAAATGTAAACATTCATCAACTCACACATCAGTTGAGATAAATGGAAACTCAAGCATGTTTGCTTGACGCATGCGAGAACCAATGAGGTTCATTCTCGTGTATTACGCAGCACGTTCGAGCTTCTGGAAAAGATTTGTTCTTGTCTGTCAATCAGGTTCGGTTGAGCTTCTGTTTATGTTCGCTGATCATTGTTTATATGTGGATAATATCAAGTCTCTTCAGAAATTTTGGACTAAACTGCTTAATCCATATGATTAGTTTTACGATCTCTTTATTAACTTTTTGAAGCATCAAAGTTTCAGTTGCAAAGACTATATAGACAAAGTCTATGGAGGGAAAGAAAAAACTCTCGGATTTCATCAAAAAGATCTTCATTTGCGTTCCGAAGATGAACAAAAGACTTGTGGGTTTGGAACTACATGAGGGTGAGTAATTAATGACAGAATTTTCATTTTTGGGTGAACTAACCCTTTAACCTAGACTAATACATGTGTTAAAAGTATTGTTCATTACTAGTGACCTAATTGTTAAAGTGTTACCAAAATAATAAAAATAAGGGCTTAAAAATAAATTGGACTTACAGCTGTTTCCATTTTCTGTCCATTGCACCATATATCCATGGTATCTTTCTCTGTTGAGGATGAAAGAGTTTATAAGTGATGAATTAGCAGGTTGCAGGATGAGTAATAAAGTTAAAACAGCAATATAAACACTACTTCACTATACTTTGAGTCTTCATACTAGTCTCACTGACCCTTTTGTGAGACTGTGGCTTACTGTAAATCTAGAACCTCAGCCTTATCTTATGCATTTTTTGCCACAACAATTACATCTTGTGCTGAGCCTTTCTTTTTGACTTTCACTTGACTTTTTCTTTTAACTAGATTAAATGTCAGTTATGAAATACAATATCTGTGCATCATTGTTGTTTAAAAGCAAAAGCCAAATCACCACAAGTAAGGATTAACCTGATTAACATAATAACATATGGTTATAATATGCAGTTGGGAGGATTTGAAAAATTGATAGTTCTCAATATCAGCCTGTGGTCTCCTATGGTTTTAGCAATCCCCCCTTAATAAATATAAAACTACTGAGATATTTTAGTTGAGTTGTATACCGTCAGGTTCAGCATAACTGTTATTGATAAATTAGTGGCTAATCTTCCAGCATTCCATATAAATCAAAGTCCTGGAAAGAAGTTTTTTCTCTTTCACAGTTAACAATGTTTACAGACCAAGTGCTATCAAACTAGGTCATATGCTCCATTGGCATGAGCTGATAAATGTTCACTGAAGCCAGATATCCATCTGCTCACTAGTGCCCCCATCAGGTTAACAAGACTGTTTGAGAATGTTTGTTTATTATTAGAAGCGCCTCCTATTGTTAAGAACTAATTAGTTAAAGGGATTTGTAATCTTTTTTAACCTTTATTTAAGCTGAAGTTAATTACAAGTGAGGAAAGGCTTTCAGCATTTCAGAGATCAGCTGTACTTTAGTGGCAAAACAGAGGATTGCTTTGCATATTACATATATCGTTCACAAGTTATTAGCCTACTACTATTTCTGTTAAAGTTAATACTTGCATTTGGATGCTACATTCTATGATACAGGAGGGGAGGAAATAAGAGGGACAAACTTCATCACAGATCAATCAAATCCCATATTTATTTGAGTAACCTATGATTGGGTATTTCTTACCCAGAACCACTCTGCAGTCGATGCCATCCAGGTTGAGGAGCCATGTGCTGGTAACTTTGGAGCGATTCTCCATGTACTTCTTTAGGCTCTGTCCGTTGATCTCTAGAGTGTACTCGTATGCAAAGCCACTCACTGCATCTATGTTAATAGTGGCCTTCGTGTCTGTGCCACCCACATAAAAAGTCTCCTTTCCAACCAGTTTGAACATCCAATCTCTCCGTATGACTTCCTATGAAAGTCATGAACAAACCAGTGAGGCACCTGCACTTATTTCTGTATAATCTTAATTCTGTATAAATCCATAATTAAATGACTCTCTGGAATACAGATTCTTAACTGCATAATTGAATGCATAATTGTCCCAGGTAACCGATTTTCTACATAGATTTTCTTCAATTAATTAGTGTGCACTACTTTGTTTGTTTGTTTGTTTGTTTTTTAACACCAAGCCAGCTTCTGTGGCTATTTTCATGGCCAGAAAATTTATGGTAAAACTATATTGAGTTTTCACAATCTATTTTTGCTAAAACTAAACCTTTAAAACTGTATTTGGTTTAACTTTGTTCAAAATTTCTTAAACAGTGTTGAGTAAAAAAAGGTTTCTCACAGGGTTAAAACCAGCACAGTCTACTAAATCATGCTTCAGGGATAAAGTCAGGTTTTGACGGAAAGAACATGTTGATGGATCTTCTCCTAATATCAAAAACTTGTTTGTCATCTGCAATGGCCTATCCGGCACAGGGTATAAACAATCTGGTTTAGTGTGCACTAGAACAGCACTGTACACTATTATTCAAAGGTTTGGGGTGTATTTAACAATGAATCCTGAAAAAAATGTTTAAATGGTTCACACAAAACTATTAAGTGATATAAATATTATTAATAATAAGAAAAAATGTTTCTTGAGCAGCAAATCAGCATATAATGATTCCTGAAGGATCATGTGACACTGAAGACTGGAGTAATGATGCTGAAAATTCAACTTTGCCATCATAGGCATACATTACATTAAAAAGATATTAAAATATAACATTTTAAATTCATTTTTAATTTGAATAATTATTTGTATTATTATTTTATTAATATTGATCAATTATTTTAAAATTATGTTTTTTAATTTTATTATTTGCCAACCGATTTTCTACATAGATTTTCTTCAGTAAATTCTAATATTACAAATGGGAACAAAATAACTGCAACTTTTACTTACATCCTTGGTTTGTTTTTGTTTTTTAAACTGTCATTAGTGGATTCTACAAGTACTACTGAAATTTAACAAATATTATCCTCCTGAGTGTCAGCTATGTGTTCTAAAAGATTCTTACTTTTCCATCAATGTAAATAACCCTTTTTCCTGTGGTTGTGCCGTGCTCAAATTCAATCCTGTGCACACCATCACTCAAAGCCACTTCCCACACAGCTACAAGATCTCCTGACATCCTCTGCCCTCCAGTACCTAACAGAGATATGAATATAGAAATGAGGGAATTGCTCATTATATCACATGGTAATAGTAAACACGAGAATAGACTGAAATGAACAGAAAACAGAGAAGATGAGTACATTGTAATTACAGTGTAAATGCAGATGTAAGTCTTGCTTCATACCCAATAAACGCTAGTATAACAAAACAATAATAAAAAAAAAAAAATACAACACTAACATCAACAATCGCACTGGGACTAAACGACCTTGTTGTCTGAAAATAATTTGGTTATATGATTTACTATTCTTTAGGAAGAACATTTAAAAACCTTAACTTAACGTGTGGTTGACGATGTGTCAGAGCCATCAAATCTGTGATACTGAACAAACTGTCGGTCAATCAAAACACAGATTCAGAGCAGTAAAGACAGTAATAAAAACATGTAGTTACCGATTCCAGTCAGAGCAGAAATAAAGCGCTTCTCTCTATATTTGACAAGGCAGCAAATATTAACACAACTGACGTCAAAATCATCAACACACTAGCTCCAAAATTAGCCAACAACAAATCTGCGCCAGCTAACAACAGTTACCCTGGCAACAGCTTATTCTTCTTCTGTCCGCGTTAAACGCCACAGTCAACTCTACTGACATCTATTGGCAATAAATTACTAGCCGTTATGATGCACGTTGGGATGCTGCTGCCCTTGGACTGCCACACATACACGCATACATGTATATCCATATTCAGGTACTAACATTGTCCAGCAAACAAATGTGAACATAAATTTCTTTTCGTCTTTTTTCACATTCAGAATACCTAAACTCTGAACTGTGCGCGATCTCACTGTACATAAGCCAAAACACACGGACAGGAAATTAGTGTAGCGCCATCTGGTGGTGATGAACCATAGACATATTATGTCTATGTGATGGACAGCTAAAAAATTCACATATTGGACGATAGTAAAATATTTTGTAATCGATTATTTTATTGGTAGCACTTTATTTTACAGTCCTGTGTTCTGCGTGTACACACAATGCACGCAGCTAACCTAACTTTAATCCAAAGTTACCTAATATTGGTTAAGTTCACTGTGAGTATACTAAGTGCACGTACTGTAAAATAAATTGCGTCCCATTGATTTACGTTTATTTCATTGTAACACAGTGTCCAAAATTATTTTGTGCAGAAATGTATGCTCTGCATAGGCGATAAAAACATTCCTTAAGCTGTGTAATCTATTTGAATGTGTTAATTAATAATTTACCCCCTTCAGTAATATTCTTTTGACTTCTTTGTTTTATTTAGTTATTTAAAGTAGTAGTAATAATACTGTATT
Organism: Elopichthys bambusa; assembly: GCA_037101425.1. NCBI lineage: Eukaryota > Metazoa > Chordata > Actinopteri > Cypriniformes > Xenocyprididae > Elopichthys > Elopichthys bambusa. Next base: position 12,686,797 of record CM074438.1, on the reverse strand, counting down.
ATTATTATTATTATCATATACTATTATAATACAATGTAAATATAATATAGCCTGTGGTGGAAGACTCTCAACAACAAACAAAAATAAAGAAATGCAAGAAACAATCCCAATACATCAATAAGAAATAACGTGTTTAAAACAAATCAAACAACTTCTTTATCATGTTTAAATATATATTTTTGGTCAGGGTTTTTGTCACATGAAGAAACCACGTGACGCACTGATGACGCAAAACTCCCGCGACGCGACGCAGAGATCCTTCGGCGACATTGAGGATCATCAGTCTCGCTGGAGTTTCTGAAGATTCGCGATGGCGTTGCGGTTATTTCGGCTGGTTGTGCCCCCGGGTGCAGCAGCTTTGAAATCATTATCGCCTGTGCCGACGGTAAGATTGAAAAACATCTTCTACACTCCAGACGAAAGGTTCATTTGTTCTGTTGGGCCTCATGTAGTCCAGACTGAAGGACAACAGCAGAACTACAGCTGTGGAAACCACTTCTTACTGTCAGATTAACTCATCTGTTCATATGTTTATTGAATCAGTGTAACGTTTATATAAAAATGCATTCACGTTTGTTTAGACATGACCAATATATAACAATGGATCTCTGTGTGCGCGACTGACACTAGTTCTGTCAATACAAACTGTTCTATAGTTTTGTATTTAAGAAATGTCAGCAGTCATTAATGGCTTGACTCCATAATAGAGATACTGCAGCTGATCATGACAACATATGTTCTTGCTGTCAGACTACATCGCCTTAATGGTATGAAATATAAAAGGATATTTTGATACCTTTAAGGCTCAAATCCACACAAGTGCTGTCAGTAACCTGCGGTATGGATGGTGGGCTTATGCTCTGGGGGAGAGGACAACAACCCGTTTCAAGGAAAACAGCAAGATCATTTCCATTGATGGCAACTTGGCATCTGGAAAGGGAGCACTTGCACAGAAACTGGCTGATAAACTTGGTAAGACTATTTCTGTCTATATATATATATATATATATATATATATATATATCCATCCATCCATCCAGGGAGTAGTTATGTTTATTTATATATCCACTGCCACCATAATATAAGTAAACACTTAGGATAGGATTTGGTCATTATTGCAGTGACTATCTTTCTGGCATGTTATATGTTTGGCAACAATTCTTTTAACCCAGACTGATGCAGCAACCACGACAGAGTCCTGAACTTAACCTCACTGAATGTCTTTGGGATGTACTGGAATAGAATATTTTACTAATCCTAGAACTATTCGTTCAGTATTCGATGTTTCTCTCATCAGGAATGCTGTACATGCCAGAGCCAGACACGCACTATCTTGACAAAATGACAAAGGAGAAAGTTCCACTAGATCAGGCTTTTAATGGAAACTGCAGTCTGGAGAAGTTCTACTTGGAACCCAAAGCCAGTGACGGTAACTCTTACCGCCTGCAGTCTTGGATGTACCTGATGAGGCTGCTGCAGTACTCTGATGCTATTGAGCACCTGCTCTCTACAGGTAACCAAAGCTGTTGATATTGTGATTAAAAATTAAAACCCTATAGCATGAATGGATTTTTCTATAAAAAAAATTGAATAAGTTGTGTGGGAACACTTGGGCTTTTTATGTCATTCTCTCTTCTCTGTTTCCCTTTCTCAGGACAGGGAGTTATTCTGGAACGATCTCCATTTAGTGACATGGTTTTTTTGGAGGCCATGTTCAAAGAAGGCTTTATCCGCAAGCAGTGTGAGTGATTATGTCTGAAATGGTAAAAAATAATAATTAAAAAAGGCTGTTGGTGACTAAAGTCATACTGCAACTGATAATAAATCAAAGCTGTTTTTTGTTGATTGAAATTAACAGGATGCATGTATTGGTTGCTATTCTGCAGGTGTGGAACACTATAATGAGGTTAAGAATATAAGTATCTGTGAGTTTCTGCCCCCTCATCTGGTCATCTATGTTGACTTACCTGCTGAAGAGGTCCAGAAGAATCTCAAGGCATCAGGAAAGGTGTGTGTGGGAATCAGACTATATGTTGGTCCAAATAATTAATCTTTCGATTATAATGTACAAAAATGACACATTGACAAAGATTTTCATAATCACAAAATAATTGATTACAAAATTATTAAATTATGGCTGGGTTTAATGTAGGGGTGTAATGGTTCTCAGTAAAAAATAAAACTGTTCTCCGTCCCACGGTTCGGCACGCACTTGCACCACAGTTCAACTTAAATCTAACGAAGCATCTATAATATGGCTTGTTAAAAATAACAACAGGGAAAACAGACAGACAGAGTTCGGCTAATGTATGTTTCTGTCGATGGATATGCATTCTGCTTCCCAGTACATTACAAAAACAGCGATGATCTAAAAAAAACATGGATAAAACAGTCATGGTGTCTTGGTGAGTATCCTAGCAGACAAAGTCGGTTACGTCTTAAGTGAATGTAAACAGTTGAGAAAGACGAGGCATGAGTAGTATCATATTATATTATACATAATATCTGTGCATTTTGTCTTAAAGTGACAGCAGCCTAATATTCCTGCTGTCTGTGTTTTTATTGTTAATCAAAAGACAAAAAGACAAGGAAATCACTTACTGCTCTTGATTGAATAGTTTTTGTAACTTTAATAAGGATTAATCTTTAATTTATACAGTCAAATATGCAATGCTATTTTACCTTTGATTATTTTATTTAATTTCTGTACCTGAAAAGCACTGTTTATTTTATTTGTATCTTTGCATTATTGTATTTTATTTGTGCTGTTGCTTGTAGTTGTATTATTTGTTCTCATTTTCTTTATTTTTATTTGACAGTAGTCCTTTTTTCCCTGAACATAGCACATACCAAACCTTGAGTAATTTGAACCGTTACACCCCTAGTTTAATGTATAGTTTTGTTTTGGTGTAATTATAGTAATATTTAAAAGTTCAATAGTTAATACATGTTTTTTATTTTTTCTGAATGGAGGCTTTTATACATTGTATAAATAATTTACAAGCAGGTTAAGAAGTTGACATGTTTTTTTTTTTGTTTGATGTTTGAATTCTATTCAAGCTTTCATGCTAAAACTATCTCCAGCTTTCTGATTAATAAGGCTCCTGAGTATAGAACTAAATATTTAAAGAGATTGTGATGAATTCAGGAAGTGCTGATTATACAGTGATGACTGAGTGACCAACATCACATCAGTGAATTTAATTTTTCATTGCTTTCTACAGTCATACCTCCAGAATGTTCCTTTAAGCTACCTGAAGAGCATTGAGACAGCGTACAAGAAGACCTTCCTTCCTGAAATCAGGTCAGTACCTAATATTCATTATATTTATTAATGTGTATAAATGTTATAATACATAATTTGCTGTAATTATATAAAAATATCATTGAAGATTTTTAATTCAATAATATTATATAAATGAAATTTATATTTTGTTTAAGTTCAAAGCAGGTGCATATTCTGGTTGTGTGTATGTATGTATATATCAAAGTTTTCAGTTTTAGTTCTGAAAAACTGTATCTCATTTTCAGTGAAGAGGCAGAGGTTCTTGCCTATGACTCAACCCAAGCCCAGGACATTGAGAGGGTAAGAATCAAACCTGCAAATGGAGCACATTGTGGCAGGCAAATGTCACTCCTCTTTGACACTATTTTGCCTTTGCAGGTTGCAGAGGATATCGAATACCTTAAGTTTGAGAAGGGCCCTTGGCTGGAGCAAGATGATGTCACTTTCCACCATATGCGAATGCTGTAAGTGCTTGATTTATTTACATTTCACTTATAATTTTTTTCTTCCATAGACTGTTGCTAGTACTGGCTGTAATTATCTTACCAGGTTGGCCACATCTTTGAACACATTGAATAAATTTACCCTTTTCCCTCATTCACTAGGGTGGAAGACAAGGAGAGGGTAGCCACCATGACCTGCATCCCCAGATATCTGCCAGAAGTCACAATCGGTGCTCATGAGTTTGATGCCTCCTACTATGCTTTCAAATCGGTATGTGCCTTCCACTGAAACACGTGTAGTGGCTTGTATGTGCTTAAAGGGATAGTTCACCCAAACATGAAAATTCTGTCATCATTTACTCACCCTTAAGTTGTTGCAAACCTATATGAATTCTTTTGCTGAACACAAAAAGATGTTTTGAAGAATGTCGGTAACCAAACAGTTGATGGGCCCCATTGACTTCCATTGTATTTTTTCCATACTATGGAAGTAAATGGGGCTCATCAACTGTTTGGTTACCCATATTCTTCTAAATATTTTCTTTTGTGTTCTGCAGAAGAAAGAAATTCAAACAGGTTTGGAACAACTTGAGGGTGAGCAAATGATGACAGAATTTTCATGTTTGGGTGAACTATCCCTTTAAGACCTAATTATGGCCATGTGCAGCTATGCATATCTTGCCTAAACTCTGTTAGCTGTTTTTTTTTTTTTATTAGTAGTGATGGTTAATATTTTATTAAAGAGATTATGGAAGCAGTGATGTTTTAGGTGTCTCATTGATGACAGAGCTACCTTAAATGACATTTCTGTCAGATACATTTGTGTACAAGTAATTGTGTATGTCCAGGAGCCTAAACAGTGTCCCTTCAAATGCCTGCACAATGATTGAGTGTTTTCACAGAGCAGGAGTGTCACCTGAGGACATTCAGTGATGTCGGTGGCATTACAAAATCAGTAGACAGACAGACTTGGGTGGGTGGGTGACAAAAGCACTTTGTATAGCCATTAGTGATACCTGGCAATATTATATTGATCTTTGGGTGCGCTGTGTTCAGACATCAGATTTTTCATCTTATCATCTGCTCATCTGATCACCACCTTTTCAGTATTTGCCCTTAAACATATTATGGGGCTTTACCTCAGCCCATAGAACATGTGGAAGTGGAGCTCATGAATATAGATTAAATGTCTAGTCTTTTACTTTATTTTATTTTCACTGTATTTCTTTAAAGGTCACAGTAAAATGTTGCCATTGCACACCAGGGCTTTAAAGAATCTAACATGTGATATGAAAATCTCTCTTTAGCTCCCAGGAAAGAAGTACGCTGAAGGTTATAATGAAGACGTTGGTGACAAAGGCATCTGGCTGAAGTGAGAAACGGCGGTGTCGCTGGAGGGAAGGACATCTGAAAGACAGATTCCTTGTGGTATTTCAACCATTTGTCCATGTCCCATGGAGAAAGATATATTCTGCTCTTCTGCAGCTGAAGATATCATTGTACATTGCTATTAAAACATTTATTGTATATGTTAAAAACATTGTTTCCTTTCATTTTGAGTCAGTGTTGTTCTTGGGTGGGATCTTGTTGAGTTGAACTTAATTTCTGGCTTCAAGGTCATGCTCTTATGAGGCCCCTGGGCACGACTTTGCGCTCCCACTCTATGCACCAAGCGGTTTGTTTCTGCTTTAAGAAAAATTGTCTACTAATTTTGGGGCACAAGATGGTTTAGACTGAATGTGTTTAGGACACTGCTGATCAGTTTCCTTTGGCAGTGTCAGGCCATGTGGCTTTAGAGGCTCCTGGCAATCAGAGGCACTTAATCCATCCTTGACTGTCTATTCAAACTAGTTAGGAGACGAAAGTATAGCTTTAAAGGATTAGTTCACTTTCAAATGAAAATTACCCCAAGCTTTACTCACCCTCAACCACCTTCCGTATTCAATTTACAAAAAAACGGAATTGGTGTCACCTAAGTTAAGCTTTTCCTGTGAGTTGAATAGGGAAGGCGTAGGACGTAGCGTAAGCGTTTTGAACTTCAAAAGTTTTACACTTTCTTCATAAGTTTGAATACGAAAGGCGGTCTGGTGGATGCTAGATATTTTACTTCATAACTTGTTAAATATGGATTTTTTTTTTTGTTTACACAAATGCATCGCTTCGCTTCAGAAGGTCTTTATTATCCCCCTGGCTCCTTGTGGGGTACGTTTATGATGGATGAATGTGGATGGAAACACTTTCTTCAGCTCATACTCGTGACCCCTTTTTAATGCCCTTATAAAGCTTGAATGCGTCAAGATATTTATTAATGTATCTAATCCTTTAAGTCTTGTAAAAAGTCACATTATTATTATTTTATTCATATCGTTAGAATGAAAATAATTCAACGAATTTGATATCTAACTGAGGAGGTAGTATGTAATGACAAATCAATCTGCCGGCCGATATTTTAAGTGTTTCATTGCGGTGAGACGGTGACTAAACACCCCAATTAAACCCCTCTCTCTCTCTCTCTCTCTCTCTTTTTTTTTTTTTTTTAATATAAATCGCTCAGTGCAAACTGGCCGCAGCTCATTAGACACCTGAAACCAGTCGTTTCTCGTCACTCAGATGAGATGAGAGGAGATGATATGTGTCTGCGGCGGGATTGCGCTGCTGCTGCCGGTAAGAGAACGGCCGCGGATCCAGGAATAGCGCCGCTGCTCATTTGTTCCTGAGCGCCTCTCATGTTACCATCATTTCTCATATTCTGGCCTTTATGGGTGATTATTCACCAAAATCTCCAATGACGCTGAAATAAAAGTGGCTGTTTAAACAACGCCGGCCTTCAGATTCCCTTAGCTTTCATCAATATTTACAAACCTCTGAGTCCCTCTATCAAAAGGAATGGGATTCCATAAATTTACATTCATTTAATACTGTTTAATACTTTGGGAAAATCTTTTCCTATAAAGCTGAAAATATTTGAATGGAGAAAATGAAGAAAAAGAAAGTGCCAAAATTAGTCTAAACGGAGATCCATGAGGACTGTAAGTACAAGTTTATTTCATTTTAAAATGACTAAGAATATAACTGAGGTGTGGTTATGTTCGCCGCCATTACTTCCCAGTTGTTGTTTACGTTTTTAATCATGTCAGCTTGGCATTTTAAATGTGTAAAAAGTAGTTTTGGATGCAAACCACCAGAGGGCGCTTAACCGTTTGAGAATCACTACAGTGCCACAAGAGCACTATTATCCTGCTTATGTGTTTGCCCTAAGCAAAGGGATAGTTCGCCTAAAATGAGGATTCCGTCATCATTTAATAAGGTCGTGTCAAACTTATCATTTTCTTTCTTCCGTGTAACACAAAAAGAGAAAAGTCTCAATCACAATTCACTTTTATTATAAGGAAAGATGCAATAAAAGTGAATGGTGACTGAGGCTGTCAGACCCCATTCTGCCTAGCATCTGTTGAATTTAACAGAAGAAATGAAGTCATAGGGGTTTGAACATGAAGAAAATGATGCTAGAATGTTAATTATCGGATGAATTTCCCTTGAAGTTCTACTTGTCTTGCTTTGCTCAGAGGAGGGCACTGTTGTACTTCCATGCTCAAGAAACCACTCTCTTGTGGATTCATGTCTCACAGAGCAGAACACTTTCCCTTTCTCCTTCACTTGTTTCTTGTGTATTTGTCTTTATGAGGCTTTTATTTTGACAGCACTCTTTTAAGTACATAAATATTTCATAGATCCTTCTACAGCTGTTATTATATGTGCTCTTTTAGTAGATGTTGCAGTGCAGGTCTAATAACTTGGCACGGCAAATAGGGCTCTGAATTTAAATTTTGAAGTGGTTAGTAAAGTGCACATCTGCAGAGTACTACATTTGAATTAAACTATGTTAATGCATTTTCAAAAAGGGTTTAAAGAGGCTGAATTAAAGCGGTTAATTCTAGTGAAGTTGCTGGATCTCCGTATTTAGTGCTGCTGTGGATGGAGGACTGTCACATTGCTATTTGAGTTGTCGGTTATTGGTGGTGTTATCAGGCAGCTTGGAGGGGTGGTCTGCTAAATGAGGAGGATGGAAAGATAAACAAAGCTATTGTGGCAGTGCTGACAGACAATAGACACACAGAAATGTCCTGAAGCAACATGAATGGATGTAAAATGAACTTTGAATAACGGCAATGACAAAGCAAAATAAACTCAGCCTGGAAGATAACAGCTTCGACTTCTGATTATATTCTGCATAAGTTTTTAAAAAAAAATAGCATATGATGTACACAAAGGCACTAAATCAACAGTAAAGATATAATATTACAGAATATTTCTATTTCAAATAAATTCTTTTGGACTTTCTATTCATCAAAGAATACTAAAAAATGTATTTCAGTTTCCACAAAAATATTCAATATTTACAACATTAATAATAATAATAATAATAATAAAATATTTCTTGAGCAGAAAATCAGCAATTCTGAATGATTTCTGAAGGATCATGTGACACTGAAGACTGAAGTAATGACTGCTGAAAATTTAGCTTTGCCAAATTAAAATAAATTACATTTTAATATATATAAAAACATAAAAAAAACAGCCTTGTGGTGCATAAAAACATTTTAAAGAATTGTACAGACCCCAAACTTTTGACCAGTAGCGTATGAATGTACAACCGATGAATTCTCACTGACATTAGAAAAGATGTGCTGCTAAATCAATTACAGAGTATTCAGAATATCTGACATTGTTTAACCTTGAAATTTGACTGAACCATTCCCATAAAACATGACACAAGCGATATTATGTTTTAAAATACTCTATTATATTTTAAGAAAGAGCCCAAGGTCACGTTTAGTTACATTCATCCAGCAGTTGTGTGTCCTTCTCCAAATATTCTCAATGTAATTACTTTTTTTTTTTTTTTTTTTTTGATAGTATGAATTTGCTGGAAGATATGATAATTTCCCATCTCTGGCTGAGATCTACCATACCTAAAAGTTCAAGACCTTTTGTTTCCCTCTAAAGAGAAGCTTTCACACTACTTGAAAACCTGGGGCCACAATTTCACAGTCGGACCATCACGAGTGAGTCTCCTTTTGACAACTCTCAGTTTTTCCTCATGTGACTTTAATCAGATTTCACACCTCGTTTTAAGTGAATCATTAACATGCGAGGAGAGAACATGATTTGCTGGCCTTGATTACTTGTGTACTCTTGTCAAAGTGATCGTGGGTTATTTTTGAATTTCTGCCACTTCATTTTATGATGAGTTTTAAGAAACGTTAGAGCAAGTTTTTTCCAAGTACGTACTTATATCTACCAAAACAGGAGCAGAATTTGTTGTGAAACAACATGCTGCCACAGTATTTACTCACATAAAGTGAACACGGTGAACATTTAGAGAGCGCCGTTGCTAAACTTCATCAGCCCCTTGTCAAATTTTTATGTCCCCCACAAAGATAGTAAAACCACAATTCATCTACAGGACATTGTGATGTTTCTGTGAGCGTTAACTTAGTTTAGAATACTGTAAAAACAATAGACCCCATAATTGTAAATACATTTGTGTGTTAGTTGAGTCAAATTTTTGAAAATTTTTGAAAACACATTTATCTTAGTAAAAAATAAAGAGAAAGTTCCTCAAAAAACATGCTAATTCAAATGAGCAACTTGTGACAACATACAAACTAGCCTCTTAGTAATTGCTTTAATGGTCAGTCTACTTCTATAGATTATGCTATCACCTTTGAGAATGGCATCAGATCTTTGATGTATCTAAGCGTCCATATTTCTCATGTTAGGAGTCAGACTTGTTCTTGCCGATTTCTACAATGTTACATGGCTGTCATGATGAAAACTGCTTTCATTGTCAGGTATTCTTACCTCATCTTTTATCAGATAAAGCATTTGTCAAAAACTGTTCACGTTGAGGCGCTTTCATGTCAGATCTTCAATTCAGGGTATCATCCTTGATTTTTTTTTTAAGATTTTTGTCAGACCTTAAAGTCAATGATATTCCAAACAAGTTCACATATTTCAGCTCCTATTAACAAAGTCTTTCACATACATTTTAATCGTCTGGGCTTTAAATAGATGTTTTAATCATATTTCCATATGTTAAGCACACTCAATGGGGAAAAAAGGGGAAGTTTCTTAAGGGAATCTCTGGAAATCCAGTTAATTTGCTCTCTGGCTAGAATTAAGCCCGGAGCCATCATAAATTACCATTTCATTAAGATTCAGAAGCCAAACAGATTTAAATATTCATGGATTCCCTCCTTTCTCTGATTAGATTTTAATTACACGATATTGTCTTAAACAAATGAGGGACGTTCGCATAAAGGAGCTATTTGTTTTGAGGGATAATGAACACCTGAAAGGTAGAGCTGCTTCAAAGAGCAGAAGCATTTACCCGTCGAGACACAAAAGGCCCCTCCGAGCCCTGTGTTTTGTCTTGTTTCTGTCAAAGAAAAAAAGACAGAAGAAAAAAAAAAAACACCCTACACCCCAAGCACTATGCGTCACACCTGGTCAAAACCTTCCCAGTGTGTTCTTCAATCCATTCATTCCTTCCTTTCCTCCCTGCCTTTGTTGAAAATTTAATGACCTCTAGCAATTATTCAGTGGTGCGATACAGGACTCGTGTACACGATGGTTTATTTTATGATGCAAGTTACACCCATCAGCTTTTCGGCTCTTTTCCCCAATGAGTATTCAGATATTCATGTAAATTTCTCCATTTTAAATTCAAGGCAAGAGAAACATGATGCACCTGTCGTGACCAAGGTCGATGTAGAGGTTGCTGTAGACACAGTGTTTGCAATAACGTTAAGGGCATTTACTTTCTGTAACAAGCAGCTTGTTTTCTTTTCTCTTCTCTTCTCTTCTTTTTTTTTTTTTTTCTTTAAATAAAAATATTTTTACTCTCCCACTGTAGCTGATAAATTATTTACAAAGCTCTGTACGACTGTTCATTCGTTTAATAAAGCGTCTTTTTCTGGTGTCATTTCAGCTTGTTTTTCAGCCATGATGCTGTGATATTAAACCAAAAGCAAAGTAATGAATACTTATCAACTTTTACTGATTGCTTTGGTTTGATGCCAGGCTTAACAAAAGCAATATCCAAAGGTTACAAATAATTGCTGTAATACAGCAATTCCATCTTACAGTACCACGAATACCTCTCTTCAGAACAGAGATGTCAGCTCTTCGCTGTAATAGCCTCATTAAATTCACGTGCAGGTGAGCAAAGTGTACAATGCTGTGAAGACCTATCAAAACCACAGCGTGTTTGCAACAATAGTGCTGTCCAAAAATGTGAACAAGCACTTAAACGAGCATGTAGCTTGTTTAGCCCAATATTTATGAAGTATTCACACAGAGCTGAATGTCCAGGGCGGCCACATCCACCCATTATAAAGCACCACTTTCCCAATAAACAAACAAATCGACTGCTCTTTTCCATAAGGCGGCTGTCTTGCCCAGCTAGCACTCTTGGTTTCAAGGAATAATAGGCTGTGATGAGCGGAGATAAATCAGCTCATTCAGGTAATTGTGCCTTATGGGAATTTGCAGCCTCTGTGTAATGGCCCTCTTAAACACACCGCATAAGATGACCATGGCTGACTCATCAGGTTTGAGCCGACTGCACACATTTTCTTTCTCAGAAAATATCCTCTGCTTGAAACTATATGATGGTTTTACTGCACACTGTGTGCTGGGAGAGGCTAAAATCTCTGATTCATGCAGAACGAGTCAGAAGGTGGACGCTTTGAGTTATATGTTGAGAGGCAGTAATGGACTTTAAAGACTTCAAAGACTTACTATGAATGAATTAATAGTTTGCATGTGTCGTCTGTGCTGTTTTAGTGCTTGGTATTCTAAAATCTCTATGCAAAGTGAGGTTACAATGCAAACATGGCCAAAATATTAGTGCTGAACTGAACGCAGTTTGCACAGCTCAATGATCTGGGTATTAAGTATTGGAGAATGCAGCAGACTACTGATATCTTATATACTTAAGTGACTTTACAGCATCGCTCCATAATTGCTCCAAAGTTTTGGACTGGGCTTCATTTAAATACAGCACCGCACAATTTAGCACCTGGTTAAGATGATTTGCTGGATTTTTATTTTTTGCGCTGAAATCTTGTTTAGTGAATTTGAACCTATTCGTCTTCATCATGAATCAATTTATTGTTACTCTGATGCATGATGAACTAAGAATTCATAATTTTGTTAATGAATATCAAATGGCTGAATTGAATAGTAAAGTTTATGGTATTTTATTAATTCATTACACTGGAGTCACACTTTTAGAAACAAGATAAATTGACATTTTTTTTTTTTGCCTTAAAGGGCGAATTCACAAAAAAAAAAAAAAGAAAAGAAGAAAAGAAAAGATGCCATGCTTTACTCACACTCATGTCGTTCCAAACCTGTGTGACTTTTCTTCTGAAGAACACACAAGAAGATAATTTTTAAAAAAAATTGTGGTAATCAAACTGTTTTGGTTACCATTGAATTCCATTGTATGGACAAAAAACAGAGACATTTCTCAAAATATATTATTTTGTGTTCCACAGAAGAAAGTCATACAGATTTGTTTTAAAGTCCTCCTGAAATCTAAATTTAAGTTTTTTAAATTAAGTTTTAATATGAATGTTATCCTTAAGGTTATGAATAAGCTAGTATGTTCCAAAACAATGACAAAATTCACATTTAGGAGATATAATCAGTCAAAACTTACAGTCTCTCACTTCCGCTGAAATGGTTTACGGATTTTCATGACATCACATCGCACTTCAGCTTCTCGTCAGATCTTCTGTCCAATCAAATGCTCTCTAGAATCTGAAGTCCTGCCCCCTCCTAACAGACACTGAAGCTGGCTGAAATCGGTCATTTGTTCACACATTTACTAGTTTCTATATGGTGAATGGTACATAGTGCACTATACAGAGAATAGGGAACGATTCAAATAGTGTAAATATGCTTTCCATTGGCGCTAATGAAGTTTGTTTCGCGTTAGTTTCAAGTGAACCGCCGCAGCGCGAGCACAGTCTGCTCTGGTCCAGAGACAGGAGAGCACAGAGTGGATTATATCCGCAGACCGCGAGTCGGCTCAGACCGCAAAAGGTATTGGACCCATTTGAATTCTGCACAGAATGCTGTATTTTAAAGTGATATAGAGGACATGAGGAGAAACGGTTAGAGATTAGAAGGAAACTGAGGTTTTACTGATTTTAAAGGGCCATGAAACCCTAGACTAAATTTTCTGAGATTTTAACAGATGTATGTGTGTTGAACATCATTGAATACAATGTTAGCATCTGTTAGATTTAATTGTAGGGGGAAAGTGGTTAATTTTGAGATTTCTTTTCGTTTTTTGTCTTCCGGGTTTAAAATCTACACTGTGTCCACGTCAGAGGTTGTGACGTTGCGGTGCACTATAGCATTTCGATGACGCATCTGAGTTGCACAAGTGCTCTTCAATATCTGTGTCTCCGACACAAACGCGATGCAACCACACTGTGAGTGTCTTTATGGCTCTTTAACTGATCAAATGGCTTATAAAAACACCGCAAAATAAGCCTCAAAAGTTATCGAAGATGCAACAGCGTGTTCGTATTCGATTTAGAGAACAAAATGCGAATGGCTGCACATTTATTTGTGTATTAAATTATAGCAAATACCATGTGTATATTGTTGCATGTAATGGTAAATTTGCAGCGTTCATTCATTTTTGGGAAGCTTTAATGCTTTTAATGAGAGCAAAATAAAACTCTAAATCAGAAGCCGTTGCTGTGTTGTCATTCTCCCCTCATCCCTCTCCACTCCGCAGCTTAACCACACCCACTTCTGTAGCATTTTTCAAAACTGACTGCTGCTAAAACAGGGGGTTTCATGACCCTTTAATGGCTCTGGCCGAGCTGTGGTATAAACAAAATGCTATTGGCTATTTTTAAAAGTGGGCGGAGCTGTTTAATATGTCCCGCCCTGTCTTACTGTTTCAGTTGAACGTCAACACACTGAATAATGCCGCGTGTTCCAAAACACTTCAGCACTTTAGTGCTTAGATTTCTGTCCAAGAGTTCATAGTGTAGTGGAACTTAGCCACATTTTTCAAGAAGTGATATCCACAGTTTTACTAGGTGAAAATCTGCTTTAAAACGTCCATTAGAGCTTCAGATCTGGTCATTGGGGAGGTCAGGAAAAGTTCTTTTATCAACTTGGAGCTCATGAAACCAAATTCTAAATTCTTAAATGCATTTAGCAGTTTTTATAGGAGCACCATCATCCTGCCATATTGGAATATCATGAGGTAACAGTGTTAGGAACATATCATGTACCTGATCCTGTAAAAACCTCCATAGTACTTGGCTGAGCAAACATCAGATTTAATGACTTTTCCAAGACAACTGCCCACACCAGCACAGATTCCTCACTACATTTAACAGCTAACATCTTTTGTCCAGATGTAAACCTGTCCGGGAGTCTTGATTACAAACGGTTTCCTTTTTCATAGTGTGTTTATGTTATTTCATACATCCTCTGTACTGTCTAATGATCTGTGGTGAGCAGTTTGTTTCCTCTAGAGTTTTAACACTGTTCAAGAATGCTGACTCGATATGGAAATTTCATCAAGCGTTTACAAATGGCACAGCGCAAGTGTCCTTTAAGGACCATTGGTCTTTTTTAAGCATTTTCAGTCTCAATATGTTTCTGAAAAGATAATGAAAGACTGCCAGACAAGCACTGTCACTGGCATTATTTTCTGTGAAGAAAATATCTGCACACTGAAGATGACTGTCGTTTGCAACAGATTGTTTAGGCTAACCGGGATTATTTGTGCAGCTTTGAAGTTGTACACAGTCCTCATCTCCTATTGCATCAGTATACTGTCACAGTATGTTAAAGGGTTAATTCACCCAAAAATGAAAATAATGTCATTTATTACTCACCCTCATGTCGTTCCACAACCGTAAGGCCTTCATTCATCTTCGGGACACAAAAGAAGATATTTTGATTAAATCCGGGGGCCTGCATTCAAAGCAATGACATTTCCTCTCTCAAGATCCATAAAGGGACTAAAAACATTTAAAACGTTCATGTGAGTTCAGTAGTTCTACCTTAAAATTATAAAGTGACGAGAATACTTTTTGTGCACCAAAAAAAAAAAACAACAAACAAAACAATAACGACTTTTCAACAATATAGTGATGGGCCGATTTCAAAACGCTGTTTCGGAGTTTTACGAATCGAATCAGGGATTTGGATCTCCTATCAAACGGCTAAACTGCTGAAATCACGTGACTTTGGCGCTCCGAGTCACTGATTCGATTCGTAAAGCTCCGAAGCAGTTTTTTGAAATTGCCCTATCACTACACGGATCTTGAGAGAGGAAATGTCATTTCTTTGAATGCAGGCCTCACTGAGCCATCAGATTTAATCAGAATATCTTCATTTGTGTTCCGAAAATGAATGAAGGTCTTACGTGTGTAGAACGACATGAGGGTGAGTAATTAATGACATTATTTTCATTTTTGGGTGAATTAACCTTTTAACATACTTTGACAGTATACTGATGCAATAGGAGATGAGGACTGTGTAAAATATTTTCACACTTTTTGCATAACTTGACAAAATTACAGCTTGCATGAGATTTTTTTTTTTTTAAATAAGTGATATCTACTGTATTTTGACACTTGTCTTCTTGCTAAATTATAAAAATATCTAAAAATATGATAAGATCATTTAAAATGATTTTTGTGATAATTTTATGATGGATTTTTATAGTTTAAGTTTGATAATCTGCATCTGCAAAACATGAAGACAGCACTAACTTTATTATCTTGGTTTTGAAAACAAACTTTAATAGAGACTAAGTCGTTTGTTGTAGTCAAAATCACAGGCACACACAAAATCACACTTTACATAGACAATGTAAACTGTATATTCCATCCCCTAAGCCTAAACCTACCCATCATAGAAAACTTTCAGCATTAAAAAAAAAAACAACAACAACATAAAACCCTGCTTAGTGTGATTTCTAAGCTATTTTCCTCATGGGGACCATAAAATGTCACCACAAGGTCAAAGATATCTGGTTTTGCCATACGTGAATAACACAACAACAAATGATTAATGACAAACCAAATCCACATAAAGACCATCAACATAATAAATATATAAGGCACCATCAACAAAATCCATCCGTTACACACCCTTTTTTAAGTGTTTAATAATTTCAAAGTGAAAGACCAGTTGTGTTCATCTCAGTTGTCCTTTGATCATCTTGATTTAAAACACAGAACCAAAAAAGATTAATTCCAGAAAGCTGCTCTCCACCCACCTGAGTGAATAAAGTTCTCTGACAGAGGAAGAATCAAAGCACCTTGGCTGTGGATTTAAGCGAGTTCAGTAAACGGAGCCAGGCCACGCTATCCTGTGGAGCTGCAGAGGGCATCAAGGTTGCACAGAGTCACAGTCATTTTCAAGATGAACAACCTTGTCCTCATGGTCTAAATATATCTGCTGGATTTCCAGTTGTGCAGACCAGCTCCCTCAAGCCACCCCACTAAGGACAGATGTCGGCCTTCTGTGAACCTGTCAGTGACACACAGCTGGATGAGGCGAGCAAATCTGGAATCAGTCTCTGCAGTGCAATGGCTGAAGATGGGATGTTGTTTTGAGCATTATGTCAGAGTGTGATCCCAGCACACCGATGGCTGATTTCAGAATGAGGAGGGGAAAGTAGGTTAATGGAAATCATAGTGTGCTGTACCTCTCACCTCCTTCTTCCTCTCCCGCTCATACGGGTTTGTAAAGACATTATTCATTATGGCTACAATTTAGTCTTACAAATCTGTCTCATTTGAAATGGAAAAGAAACACTCTGCAAAACAAACCTTTGAGGTTTATATCAGAGGACGCGTGAGGCTGTCTGAAGCCAAAGGAAGGCGTCTTGCTGCTTCGCTGCCCAGTCAGTCAGTGACTTCACAGGCAGAGTGTTTGTATGAGGGAATCTCCTAGGGAAACTGCTTTCAGACAGATGTCCAAGGCACCATAATGTCATGTCTAATGATCAAGAACAAATTCAAGTGAGCTAAAAGGAGCTTCAGAGCTATACCTATTACGTCATTGCAACGGACCAATGGAAGGTGTTGAAGGTGTTTACCAGCCGGAGAAAACCTTTTCGGAAAGTTTGCTTTGGCAAACTCCAGAAACAAACTCCAAACAAACTTCGTTTTGGCCTGGTTTTGTTTAAAAATGACATCACACCAGTTTGTTCTTTGATTTCACTTGAAGTAAGTTGGAGCCTCGAGAAGAATGAAAATGAACTTTAGAGATATATTGAGGCCATTAGAGATAACCAAGAGAATATTGAATGACTACAAAGCTTGTTTGTCAGTAGTAGTCGTTAGTAGGAAATTGGAATTGTAACCTGAAATTAATATCAATGTTGAAAACAGTTGTGCTGCTTAAAGGTAGGGTAGGCATTTTTTTCATAAACACTTTTTGTCATTCTGGTTGAAACTCTCTTCACATTCTGATAGCAATCAATAATAGAAGTGGTCTAAAATTAAAAAAAATTTACATATGTATATCATCTGTGGACGTCTCAGGGCGAAAAAATGTTTGTCCAATCATTGCATTAAGGGTATGTTTACACGACAACGATATGGTTAAACAGAGTTTATCCTTTGAGTTTTCCACACATTGTCAAAACGATCCCCACTATATACTGAACATGTAATGCGCATGTGCATGACGTCATCATTTTCACAGATTCACGTTTTTGTTGGGGGGGGGGGAAAAAACATGGGGGCATGGCTTTGGAGAGCACTCTGAAGAGAGGGTGGGATCTAATGCTTTCAAATCTAGCTTCTATTACTAGCCACTCAAATTGCCTACCCTTAAAAAAAAAATAAAATCAGATTTAGAATAGTAAATAGAAAACAGTAATACATTTTTTTTTTTTCTTTGCTAAATAAAAGTATTTATTAAAAAAAAAAAAAAAAAATTATTGACCCCAAACTTTTGAACAGCTCTTATTTGCCCTTGTGGCAAACAAGCAAACTTTACAAACTTTTCAAAAAGATGAAATGGGAAAGCAGTGCTAATAGCAGAAGCCTCTCTATTGAAGCTGCAGCTTTGATATTCAACACATGTGAATTAAAAAGCCTGTCAAGCTTTAAACTCAGTTGGGGACAGTCTTGAGAATTAATTCCCCTGCAGTGTTATTTTTGTAAAATCAAAATATGTTACAAAAGCAATTTGTTTGACAAGAGCTACTGTATTTCATGTATTTCAAGAGATTCTGAATACTCAATCATCAGAAATGTCACAGAGGAGTGTTCTGCTTGAAAAGTGAAAACTGCTGATGGCTTCTTTGTGTCTATTTGACATAGTTTCAGTTTTCTGTTCACTTTTGTATAGTTTTGTTAACAAATCCATGTCTGATTTCAAGTCTGCTTGACTTCCTCACAACTGGGGAAAAAAAAGAAAAACGACATTACTGACATTCTGCTCATTGCAATAGATAATTTCTGTATAAAACATACTATTCAAATATTTAAATACTGTAAATATACTATTCAAATGGTTTAATGTGACTAATCTCGAGGAAGAAAGACACCCTTAAAGTCACCATGAAATCAAAATGAACAGTTCTTATTTTTTTCATGGAATACTGCAGTACTTATTATAAATGATTTATCCGTACACATCATTTATTTGAATTCATGCGCACTCGTAATCTTTAAATTAGAATAACTTCCCCTCCCTCCTGCAGCAGCATCTCTTCTCATTTCTGATGATATGTTTACTGGCACGAGGGTGGGAAAACCTGTCACTCACATGACATCACAGCAATAACAAGCCACAATGATCCAACGATCCAATCAATTCCTGATGGACAAAATCATGTCCTGTCCTACATATTTTCTCTTTCAAGAAGCTGTTTCACTCTGATACACATCACAATAGAGAAGAAAATACTATTGCAACTTCATGCCGACTTTAAGATACACATAGCCTACACCGAGCATGCTGCACTAACCTTTCTAGAGCAGGTCTTACAGTTCACTTGAAAAGGACAGCCGGGTGTTTTTAAAACATATGGAGTGTCAGGTTTGCTGGTTCACAGACTTCACAGGTTTTATGTTGTGCTATGAAATGGACAATAAAAATAACTAAAGGTTCTCCCAACTTCCCGTGGAAGCAGATGTTGGAAGGCCTGCAAATGATGTGAACAATGTTCTTCAGTTTCAGCTGATCATTCTTCAAAAGAAGAAAGGAGATGATATAGTTTTACTGTAAACTGATTAAGTGGATTTTTTTTTTTTCATGTGTGGTGCAACTGGCTAATGTATACAAGTTAGTATTATGACTGAAGGAAGGAACAAATAAATAAATAAAAAGTGTTTTTTTTTTTTTTGAGACTGTCCTCCAAAAAAAAACCTCACCTATATTTACGTTTTAAAGTCATGCGCCCTCTAGCTGGCGTAAAAATAATGTGTCGTGTTACGTCTGTCGTCATGAAATGACGTATGACTGTCATTACCAATCAAAATGCGTGTTTATTTAAAAGCAGTGTGTGGACTTTTTACACCATTTGTCCTATTTTCATTTAGCAAAACTCACTTTTTTATCAACGACTACACCCACCCCTAAACCTACCCTTAGTGATTTATAGTGCATACACACTTTGAGCACATGCATTCCCAGGGATCGAACCCACGATCGCATGATCACATGATGACATGATCACATAATGACATGATCACATGATTGCATATGGTTCTATCAAAACCACTGGAAGGCAAGCCTGCAACCTTTAGCCAAAAAAGCGTTAACGGCTAATACTAACTGGCGGTATGGGCGGTATGCATTGGCAGGGAGGAGTTTTGAACTGATTTAAATATGTTTTTAGTACATTAATGGATCTTGAGAGAGGAAATGTCATTGCTGGCTATGCAGGCCTCACCGAGGCATCGGATTTCAACAAAAATATCTTAATTTGTGTTTCGAAGATGAATGAAGGTCTTACGGGTGTGGAACGGCATGAGGGTGAGTAATAAATGACCTTTTTTTTTATTTTTGGGTGAACTAACCCTTTAAGAAATTATGTGACTGTAGGAAACAAACGTTTATGTTGGAGGTGATAATTGTGTCCTCCTGCACATCTCACTCCTGTTTGTGGATGGATAATCATAGAGGTGTCGGTGTTGATTATCAAAATATAAGTGATGACAGGCAGTCTAGCTATTACACAAAATTGTCCTTTCAGTTGTTAACTGTCAAAAAAAAAAAAAAAAAAAAGCAGCAAAAACCTTTAGTGGTGAGGTGTCATTAATCAAGAGAGCTGGACGGAGGAAGAGGGGGGTGAGAAGGTGAGATGAGATTTGGTGCTCAGGGCTTATTTTCAGCCTCCATCCTTGAAGCAAAGAATTAATCAAAAGAAAAATATCTCTCACTCGTGTCAGATTCTCACAATGTAGCTCACCTCTAAAGTGTCTGGCATTTTCATTTTGTTGCATCAGCATCTGTACTGGCCTTTGAATAATGTGTACATATTTTGGTAAAAATCTTCCAGAAGAGATCTCATCGAAAAATGATTTATCACGGTACACACCAACTGAAATCATATTTATAGTACTCCACGTCCCACTGCCATATGAACTGTTTGCTTGTGATAACATTTCTGTTTCCCACAAGTGAATAACGCAACACCTGTACTAAATACTCCCCCATATAGATGAACTGAAACTATCAATGTACCGAGGCCTGGTTGTTTGATCCAAAATCATTAAATTAAGCACAGCATGAGCTCTCTTTACTGCCAGTTTCTGTGAGCTTAAAGGCAATAGTTGACCCAAAAAATGAAAATTCTGTCATCATTTATGTACCTCATGTTATTCCAAACCTGTATGACTTTGTGTTCCACAGAGGAAAAAAAAAAAGGGAGATGTTTAGCAGAATATCTGCCGCTCTCTCTACTAAGTGGATGGTGACCACTCTAGCAAAGACAAAACAGCAGCCTTATAACAGTATACAAGTATGCAAACAGTAAATTCAACTATTATTTATTGAAAATCTTGCTTAACAGCTATAATCACTATTCCGTATTATTGTACAGAAAATGTATCTGCTATAAAAAAGACAGTGATGCTCAAAGTTTTGAAAGATACAAAGCGGAGTTTAAAATTGACAAACTTTTTCGTCTTTGGGTGTAGAATTTGTTTTCTTTTCAGCTTTTTAGACCTATGCTTTTTCCTTTAAAATACTGATAAAATTTGGAAATTAAAAAAAAAACAACAACTATAAACAACAAGCAGCAATGTAGGTAATTTTATTTGTTGCTAAAGCATATATGTAAAATCAAAAAGTCAAGGCATCCACAGAAGTTACGTTCTTATTGTCTACATAAATGTTTCTGTTCTCATATCCTGAACTTCTAACAAGTCAATTTTTAAAGAATTACACTTTTTAAATAATTGCACTTAAAGGTGCAATAAGCAATTGCTGAGAAACACTGTTGATATATTTGAAATCAACCAAAACAAATGCACCCCTTCCTTCATTGCTCCACCCCCAAAATGCACAAACACGCAAAATAATGCTTCGTGAAAAATGAAGCAAAGATGATAAACGAATGACAAGAAATAACAAAAAATGAACATACAGTACTCAAAGTATTTACAAGCAAGAGATATACAAGCCAGAGTACATACAAGCTCGACAAATACGCAACGCAACCTTGCGTCCATTTTCAGGCCTTCCCGCATATGTCTCTCCAGCACTGGAAAGCTTCTAAAATTAACACCGGTCCTAAAGCTCTTGCCTGATCATAACCCTTCTTTTTGTAGTGATATTCTTCTTGACCTTTTCTCTTGCTCACTCCCTCTCCTCCCCCATCATGAGTGTATACGTCCCCTACTGCTGATTGGCTACAAGTGTGTTGTGCTGCTTGGTCCGATCCACTTTCAGCAGCGTTTCTTAGAAATCACTTACTGCACCTTTAATTAATAACATTTTTATGAAGTTCTTATAATTTAAACTTCTTAACTTCTTTTTTAAGAAGGTTTTCATGAATCTGGCCCCCCTCGAATATATAAATATATGAGAGACCAATTAATTTCAATTTTTTTGTAAACCGTTATCACTTGCCATTTATATTCAAATCCTGTCTAATAAGACCAATGACTTTACTTTTCTTCACCTGAATACCATCACATTCTCCTGAGCTGATGTTTGTGCCAACAATCAGCTTCCAATACAAGCAGTACAGAATTTTCTTCCATGTATACTCAAATGTTACCTTTTTTTTTTTTTTTTTTTTTCAGGAAAAAAAAAAAAAAAATATATATATATATATATATATATATATATATATATATATATATATATATATATATATATATATATATATATATATATATATATATATATATATATATATATATATATATATATATATATATATATATATATATATATATATATATATATATATAAAAAATGTCAAATATTGAAATATTTCATAATACTCTTCTTATCTGTTTCTGTTTGCGGAGAGCTCTGTCAGCTACTTCACTGCTCGAGCAAACAGGGATTGAGGCATCATGTGAGCCTGTAAGTGTTTGTTATATGATGTGTATAAACGGCTATCTATTGTGTCTCATATGAAATACTCTTTCTTGCTCTCATCCATGGCGTCCTGCAGGGCTGGGTCTCCATGAAGAGCAGCGTCTGCTGTCTCGGCAAACTCTGTGCCCTTGGCCTCATTGGTATGATATGTACCCTTGTGCTGGTACATGTATCGCAGAATGACGGCCAGGAGGAGGAGCAGGACTAGAATCACCACAGCAATGACAGCTAGAAGAGAGAGAGAGAGAGAGAGAGGGATATGTTATATTTGAAGATAACCTGTGGGCAGCAGCTATAAGGTTAGACTGAACTCAGAACAGTTTAGTCTGTTTATTTAAGGACATTCACTGGAATATACTGCTGTATGGATTTTTATTAGTGATTGACACAGATACGTTTTTGTTTTTTTTAAATAGGATTATTCTGGGTTCATTACCACATTTAACGTTACACAAGAAATAAGTTATAAAATTAGGAAATCATTTTTTGTGGTACTAGCCAACATTATGCCACAAATGCTGTTGATTGAGCTTAACTTTTACTGAACCTGGAACATTTTTCTGATTCAATAGCTGATGCCCACCCATTTTGGAGGTGACACTATAGGCGGAATGACTACTTTTATTTATCAGCATCTGCATGTGCCCAGTTTGCCGATTATGTTAAAATGGCCAAATATTGGCTGATTAATTGGCCTATTGCTTGGTCTATGACTAGTTTTCAAGTTTATTTATTTATTTATTTATTGTGATTAATTGGACTTCTCGACTCATTTTTAAGCTGCCGATTTTTAAGCTGGTCATTTAAAAGAGAAACATATTCAAAATCATTATATAGTTGTGGGGAAATTTCAGGTGTAAATTTCGCTAATGAAAATATTGACAGACTTAACCACTGAAAGCAAAACTTCAGAATGTCCTGCCTGTAGAGAACAGCGGTAATTCACACAGCACAACTAACTAACTAATATGCACAATGAAATACACAAATTTTATCCTGATATGCAAGACCAGTTATCTGAAAAAGGTTTTGAGTGCACGTATCACTAGAACCCTGCTGAGGTTTTACTGACTCCAATTACTTCTGTGCATGGGAACAAACCCACACACTGATTATTCATGTGTAAATGAGCTAAAGTGAGACCACCTTTTTTTTTTTTTTTTTTTTGCTCTGCTCAGCCACAGATCTTTGGAGGCCAGGAAACATCTTGTGCACAGATTACCTCTCATTTGTACAGAAATCCTCCAAGCCTCTCTGACCATCATCAAAGTGCTGTTCTCAAAATGTTCTCGTAACTACACACTCTGGAGGCAAAAAAAGTATATTTTTCCTCAGACAGCCATGCATTCTGATTAAATAGCCAATAGTTGCAAGTAACACATTGATAATATTTCATTATGGTATAGGAGATATTTTATCAGTGCCTAGTTTTGTTTGGAGAGCTCATAAATGCGTTAAATGGACTGGATATTCAGAAATGAAAAAAGATGTTTCCCCTGCCTGCTGCTTTTCATATCACAGCTCAGAATAGTTGTTAGAGAAAGGTTTTGGACTGTGTTTCTGTTGTGCCATCTACCACATCATTTTTCTGTGCCTTCAAAGTAATTAGTCACATGACCTCTACATATTGGGTGCTTTTTTTAGATTTGCTCAAAACAATTGTGCCCAGAACTAAATGTACCCATCATAAGCCTATGTAGACAGAGAAACAACTGGCACCAAAAGTCAATCTACTTAGGCTAGCATACTTTTGGGAAACGCAGCCCTGATTTCTTTAAGTTACATCAATGAAAGTCATTTTTAAGGGTCAGAGCAGGTAGAAATAGTGACTTAAGGCAAAAGCTGCACATTTTTACAGTGTAGGTGAATTGAGGGCATATTGGATATTTGAAAGTTTGTGAGCTGTTACAACACTTACCTCCAACTATGGCTTCAAAGTATGATCCCCCTAAAGACAAAAAGGAAATATTTAAAAATTGGTTATTGTACATAATAAAACAGAATAGTCATATCACATATCCCCTTGTCAGTTTTGAATTTTTAATGGTTTCACCCATACATTTAAGTAAGAATTTCTAATAGAAGTAGATATCATGACTAAACATAGTAAGGCAATAAAGTAGAATGAAGAAACTGTCCTTAAACGTGCCAGTTCTAGTACTGCTGCTGTTATGCTGATTTTAAGTGTAAATGTCTTTACATGTTATTAACGTTTAGTGCTCTGTTGGATCTTTTCTCTATGGCTAGAGTTCTGAAACATTTTCAAGATAAATGTTTTTTATTAGGAGTGCTGCAGTGCAGCCGCGTACTGTATCTCTACAACAAAATCCATTCACGCCCCACTGATCCCTCGCCAAACACGTACTGTTCACTTTCTTCCTGTGTTGTAATAACACACGTGAATCTTTCATGATGCTTTGTTTTTATAGACAGCTGTCTCCCCCGCTGTATTATAGCGAGACTCATTCTCTTCATCACCATGGGGACAAAAAGCTCGTTAAAGAAAGTGATTGAAGATAATCATGAATTATTGCAAAGGCAACATCTGCTGCCTTGCCTTGACTTTCACTGAAGGACAGGCAAATCAAAGATGTTGCTTTCAAAATGGAGATAGATCTAGTGAGACCCCAAAACTATTTTTAAACAGAAAGGATAATGCATGTTTGACCAGGCAGATGCCCCCAAAACATGAACAATTAAGCTCCCTCATTAGTGTCTAATAACCTGTTACATTGTGATTAAAAGCTCATTGTGATTTGGTGTTTACAGCGTGACTATATTTGGAGTAATTAAGGAGACGTAGAACATTCACATGTGGGTAATGTGAAGGGTATGAAGGTGTGTTTGAAGGTATAACCGTCACTTGTGATCTTTAATGTTACCTTTAATGTCAGTAATTAGTTGTCCTTTAGAAATAATAGTAGTAATATTAAGAAAAAATAAAATAAAAAATAAAAATGACAACCTCACAGAGGCTCTGAGCCAGTGAATTATTTATAAATCAATCAAGTGCTTTTAGCTCTACCAAACCGCATTTCAGAAAAACTAGGAAGACTGGATGAAATATATCTCTCTAATAGAGTAGGGGCTGGTCTTGGTTTCACAAAGTACTGCACACTTTTACTGTGAGTCATCATCATTTTAACACCCAGATGTGTGACCTCAAAACTATCCTTAGCTATGAAAATTCACTCTATTTTCTAAATGCATGTTATTCATCTTATTTTGTACGATTCATTAATGCATGCATTTAATTTGACACATTTTTATTGACCTCACAATTTTTTATTACAATATCATAAATTTCCAATCTTTCTCCTATCAATTCCAGCCAAACCCTCCCCTTTCTTACAATCAGCTACAATATATATAATATATATATATATATATATTTTTTTTTTTTTTTCATTTTTCAATAATCCGTTTCATTCAGATGTCACAATTTGGAAGAAAAAAATCTGTTGCTACTTCCATTACATTGCAACTGTAATTGTGCATTCCTTATGTTTCTTTATTACAAAGTTTTACAAATAAATGTAATAGCAGTATTGTTCTTTTGTAATCCACACCACTAGGTGTCAATATAAGCCTAAGACAACTGTGATATTAACCAATGAGCAAAAAATGAGTGCACCTTTAAAGTCGGCATGAAATGGCAGTTACTAGTTGTTTTTTTCCCTATTGTGGTGTATATAAAAATGTAGGACAGGGCTTCATTTCGTACTCTGGAATTGATTGGATCATAGAAGGATGAAAATGCAGATCTGAATGCCAGTTTGCAGTCATTTGTGGGAGATATTTAGAAAACAGATGTTGTTTCGAGGGGGAGGAGAGGTTCATATTTTTTATTTAAGATTACGAGGGCATTTGAATGAAAAAAAAAAAATAAATAAATGTGCACGCATAAATCATTTATAATAAACACTGCGACATTCTGTGACTTTAACAGTGCTAAAATGTCCTATGGTTTTAGCTGGTAGAGAAGTTGGGAAAGTTGGATCATTCAAAAGGAGCATGAAGGACACAGTTGTTTTTACATCTCACAGGTCACATTTTCATTTCTATTCAGTGAACAGAGAGACAAACTGTTGAAATCTATTTAGGACTTGAAGCTGAAGTGTGGAATTTCTGCACCGCTAGCTTCACCGAACCAAATTGCAAAAATAATGATCGCTTTCAAATAGAAAATCTTGCTACAAACTCACCACTGGCTGAGCCAAACGAAGTGATGTTTTGACAACGACACAAAACGGAGGTGTTGCACATATTGGGAACATCAACCAACACATGGCTTACTCTGTATTAAATTGGGATAGTAGAAAGTATTTTAATTATACTCTTCACCGTTAAATCTAGCACATGAAGTGTAAAGTGTGGGATGAGGAATCTTGAAATTTCAGGCTAATATATACTTATCTTCTCGTTCTACAGCTGAAATACTTGGTATAGTGGATGTTAAGCCCGTTATAAAAGATCTTTCTAAGTCACACTCAGCGTAGAGCCATAACACCCCAGGACGGATTAAATCTCTGCTAAATTTGCCATGCTAACACGAGGGAGCCTGTCTCGCCTGGAGGCGTCCCCTCGTTAGCCTCGTTAGTGAAATCCACCAGCCGCTGTGACATGGAGGAGGACATCTGTGCTGCGTGGCCAGATCTGAAGAACAGCTTCTTTTTTTTTTTTCACAGCCTGCCATGAAACCCGATGGGTTGGACCTGAAAGATGATGAGGGCCAAAGGCATTCCACCCTCTCTCTCACTTCTGCCACACAGACCCAGGGCAGAGCAGACCCAGCAGCAAGACATTTGCTTTCATCACCTTCCCAGAAGTGGAGCTAATCTTGCCCAAAGCCGGCTTTTGAAGCGCACTGGTAATTGTCTCCCGATAGGATGGGCAGCAAAACCAGCAGCCAGAATGAATTCCAGTCCCTTCAGTTCTTGGGTGGGAAACGCATTAAGCTGATAATTTTCCAGCTTGAATTAATGCAAATTTCTCATTGTTGCTATGCCCAGTGCCCAAACCGTAAATCTGTCCAAATTTCAGCAAACTGGAGAACTACCAAAGCAATGGCATTTAGCTTTGGTTGTCCCCATGAATAAAATGTTCCGATCAATGATATGGCTCTCATCCGTTACACATTGGATAACTAGGTAAGCAGCCTTAAATATCTACTTTTAAGGTATTGTCATATTAGGCGCACATAAGGCATGACATTTTGTGTGCAAAATTAGGTGCACACAAGTCACTTTCATATGAAGCAGCATGGCTGGATTTTTCCTGTGAAATTTCACTGAACAACAGTAAATGTGAGGTTTTTTTTTTTATTGTTTTAAAATTTTTATCAGATCTTGAAGTCATCAGTTAATTTGCCTAACAGCAGGCAGGCTCTTGTAATTTGCAAGCAGAACTTTGCATGCTGAGTTTGATACTGCCGCTCCCTTTGATTTCTCTAAGGTAAAGTGTACCACAAAAGGCCCATCACCTCCCTGGGTGTACACTAGCCAAGCTCTATAGTACATTGTCAAAACCGCAGGAACGGAGGTCCTTGTCTCATCTTTGAGGTGATGAAGTGTCAGGGCAGGCCTTCATGTTTCATGTAGAGAATTAACAGCTCCTTTGATGTCTGTCAGGAAAGCACTCAACTGTGGCCAACTGCCTGTGCCAAAATGAGAGTGAAAACAGCCACTAAACGCCTGACTAAACACTCTCTTAGACACTTCTTTCCTCTAACTCTTTGTCTCTCTAGCACCCCTCAGATGATGTCTGTTGTCTATTATTCATTATCCTTTTAAAAGAGCAGCTTAAAAATGGACAGATGCAGGTACACTTGAAAACTGCAAGTTCATCTCATTCAGGCAATCAGTCTCTCTAACATTTTTTGTTTGGTATTGATGGAAAACAAAGATCAAGCAGGGTTGCTAACCTTAAAATTAATCTTTTAAACAAAGTATTTGCCAAGGGTCAGACAAATAGGCAGTCCCAGTCCAAACTTATATCACTGGTTGAGCCAATGTTGCTGTGCTGGACTGGTTGGGATGAAATGTTTTGACAGTGTTTTCTGGGAAATCAAATGGCTTTCTTACAGTTACCACTGAATATTTTAATACAAATATTGAAAATTGCACACTTCAGCTTTAGTCCAGCTGGTAGTAAAATGTAAGCCCAAATACTGCTCTGTGAGGGAGCATTAAAATCTAAGCAGCTTCCTTAGTTTTTTATTTAATTGCTTTGATGCAATTTCAACAAGCAAGTGTACAATTTTCAAAACTCTTAGTACTAATATCATAACAGATCATTAAAAGTGCACTTTTTTTCCAAACATTTTTCAATAGTGTGCACAATGCACAAAATTACAACGTATCTCTTCACTACACAAAATAAGTGTTTCATCTATATAAAAAGTTTCATTCACAGTAATTGACTTTCATAATGCTCTTGCTATCAAACTTTTGATTTGCATCTCTTCTCGGTCAGTATAATTCGTTTTCCTATTATTTTATTCAACTGAACTTAATGATTAATCAATGAATTATTTAGTACACCTATAGATTTCTATAGATGTTGATGTTGTGTGTGTGTGTGTGTGTGTGTGTCAGACAGATTTGCAATTTGTGAACAGAGAGCAGGATAGAGTACAAGGGAGAGGAAGCAGTCAATGACTGTGTAACATCTGATTTATCAGAGATGCATCAGAAGAAGGGAGACAGATGGCATCAAATACAACATTTTACATTACAGTATGCCATACTGTAACTCACCCTTCATCTTTAAAGGTCAACTACAGTATAGACTCATAGTCATATGGCACAGTGAGAACATTTACTGTATTGGCAGCAAACTCCATTTTAGCACACCTTATGGCCATTTCATACCTTTCATCACACCTTTTGATAACACACTGAATAGATACTATTACAAACATTATGGATTTTATGTTACGCAAGTTAGATAATGTAAGTGTATTATCTGTTTTCTAATGTGGCATCTGTTACCTGTATTACTAGCAACAAGGGTGATTTGAAACATGTGTCTTGCATTGTTTGCTATTGACTGAAACTGAAAGAAGATCATACTGTTGTGTTTCGGTGATTAAACCAAATGTGCTCATTACATATCACAATGATCTTGTGTTTTGAAACAGTGATTATGTAGAATGAAAATATGTACAACTAAAATGTAAGCATGAAATCAGGTTTTGAAAAAATGACTAGCTGTGTTACAAGTGTGATCAGTTCGGAGTTTTGAAAATGTACACCTTGTGAAAATAGTACCAAAGCGAATTAAAAAAAAAAAACAACAACAACAACAAAAAAAAAAACATAAATAGCCCATTGCCAATGAGGACATTGACAGTAGATGATAACCTGAGGGAGCTGCAGAGCAGCTTCAGCTTATAATGAACCTCTAACAAACCATACAAACGCTCAGTCCTAGTTAATCAACATATTTTAATTAGATACACTTTCAGTAGTGCAGCAGTCACAGCAAGCAAGAATAAGGCCACCACATAGCTGAAAGTATATGTAGTATCCTGTAAAAATGACTAATGGATTTCACACTGTTTTACATATTATCTGTTCCCCAGAGAAGGTAAGAATAAGAATTAATTCCCACAATCCTTTAGTGCAAAGGTGTTAAAGAGTCCAAAGGATGGATGGATGGATGGATGGATGGATGGATGGGTGGATAGATAGATAGATCTAAAAAAAAAAAAAAAAAAAAAGTTTGAAGTTTTAAAGTACAACTGAACTGCTGTGTTCACAGTAATATATTTCATGTATTAAGCTCAGAATGACTTGTAACCCTTTATCAGACTTGGGATTGTAAAAAGGAAATATTAATCATTACGTTACTATCTCTGCAATGCACAGATCCACATCAAGAAAGGCCTCAAAACAGCCTTGAGTGAAAGCATGTGAGACCATCAATAAATCTCTCATTTACTGGTCAGGATCTCTTCTCAGATTCCTCTATACTACCAAGGCTATTCAGACCTTTAAATCCTCCTTTTAAACAGGTTTTACAATAGTCATTTCTATCAGACTTGTGAAAACTAGCCACTGTATTTCTGCACTGTATTGTTGGTGATGCGATTGCCTTGCAAGATCATATAAGAAAATTGATGATTGAGGAAGCTTGTAATATGAATACTTTGTACCATTTGTACCATTTTTCCTTACCATTTATTCCAGGTAAATCTTTACATTTCTTTCATAAATTTACTAAACCCAATGTAAATTAAGGGGAAAAAAATACTTATATTCAAAGTACTTCAGTTATGTAGTAATATTACACATGATGACCATGTATAGTACTTTGATAATTTCATTTTGGGATAGAAGTGAGTTATTCATTAAGTTGGTAGGCCAGAGCTGAACTCTAGGTAGACTAGCATTAGGAGGTTAATCACATCAAGCTATTGCATTGATTTACATCATGCAACACACATGCAGCTCACTGAGCACACGGGCAGCTACCAGGACAGCACAGGTGCAAGCATATATTACACAATTGTGATTATAGCCGCAAATTCATAACCGTACTGGGCTGAGATGGCGGAGACAGAATGAGGAAACCACATGCTAGTCTCCTTCCATTCCTAAAAGAAAAATGAGACCGAGAAGGAAACAGGAGTAATGGATGTGACTAATGGAGTGAGATTTCAGCATGTCTTATAGGAGGAGAGAGGGTGGGAAACGTGCTGAAAGCTTGTGCTGTTACATTGAAGAGAGGAGAGAGGGAAAGCTTTCTGTTATTGAGCTGGCCAGTCTCATAAGGGAATGGAGGCTGTATAAAATTTTATCCTGCCTCACTTCAACACAGCTCAGCTGACATTCTCATCTCTGTTGAGGATTATGTAACGGCAAACGATATAACACAAATAAATATATATTGATATTTTTGAGCCTCTAACCCCACTACCTAACCACTAAACACAACATCAAATATTGTATAAAGGCCAGTTCAGACCAAAACGATAACTATAAAGATAACTATAACGATATACAATGGACAATACTTCTTTGTTTATTATTAACACGCACTGCAGTTATGTCTGCCATTTTATATGCTCAAAGTCAGGTGAATTCTGATTGGCTGTCAATGATTTTGTCATTTATTGGTTCTTAAAGTGATTCCAACAAAATGGTTCCTCTGTGTTGTTAGTTGTAGTGTGGACTTATCTATTCTTGTAGAATTAGAATGATTATTAAAACTTCATACTAGTTATAGTTATCAATTGACCTTAGTAAAGTTTGGCATCTGTAAGATTTTTTTTTATGTATTTGAAAAAGTATTTTATGCTAATCATGGCTACATATATTTGATCAAAAATGCAATAAAAATTGTAATATTGTTAAATATTATTACATTTTAAATAATTGTATTTTAATATATTTTAAAATGTAATTCCTGTGACGATTAAAGCTGAATTTTCAGCATAATTACTCCAGTCTTCAGTGTCACATGATCCTTCAGAAACTGATTTGCTGCTCAAGAAACATTTCTTATCAATATCAATGTTGAAAACAGTTGTGCTGCTTAATATTTTTGTGGAAACTGAGAGATGTCTGTTCGTCCATAGACAGCTACGCAACGACCACTTTGACGCTTCAAAAATTTCATAAAGAGATCGCAAAACTAATCCAATGAATCGAGTGGTTTAGTCCAAATGTTCTGAAGAGACTCGATTGCTTTATTTTTATGATGAATAGATTTAATTTAGGCTCTCGGATTTCATCAAAAAGATCTTCATTTGTGTTCCAAAGATGAATGAAAATCTTGGAACGAAATGAGGGTGAGTAATTAATGACAGAATTTTAATTTTGGGGTGAACTAACCCTTTCACGTATGCATCAATCTACTAATCCACCCAACAACAGTTTAAATTTGGTGTTTATTGGTGCAGTGTGCACTAACTTAGGAAAGAGTGTTGGATTGAAAGAGGATCCACCCTAACAGCTGTGCAACTAAAAACACGAGGAGCTTGCTCTTCCACAACATTTCACAGTTACAAACCTCTTTACAAACTTCTCTAACACCCTCGCTTCCTAACCAAAATCTTTGAAAAACCCTGTCTGTAAGTGGTCAATAGCAGTAGATTGACATCTATAGATTTGAAATAGCAGTTACAGTTTTTGGTTGGTATTTTTATTCCGGTCATTACAGGTCACTTGGCTTTGTCAGCGTCTCAAAACTTTTGACTCTTTAGACCCTTACGTAAGCTGGTGTGAATTGCCCTTGAGAAACTGTAAGCACAGAGCGAATCCAACATATTCCTTTGAGCGGCAACACAATGAATCCGAATGGCCTCTGCTGCCTAGATGGCTTCATTCATCATCTGGATATGTCTCACAATGCCATGTGCCATAATCAAAGCAGCATAATTATTATTATGATATTCATTTCTATAGACAGCACTTGCCCTTAAGAAGGTCAGTCTATCATCTTTGGGACCAGGACATCTAATCTTTGCAAGCGGCGAAAGTGTGAGAAATAGATTGAGAATCTGAGAAAAATATGTAAGAGAAGGAAATTGCATATGACCCCCAGGTCACTCGGCCACAGATACAGTTATTCAGTGGCCCAGAAATCAGATTGTGGTGCTGAGGGGGAGGAAAAATCAAATTGAGAAAGAGGACTGGAGGCGACACAGTGCACGTCTATGAAGATAAGAGGAATGTGGAAATATCCACAGGGACCTAAACCTGAGTGTACAGAAAGGGTTTTAAAGTTTTCAGACTTCCCATTGCAAGTTTATAAGTATACAGACATGACATTACCGTCTTCATCCACCTGTCCTACAGGTAAAGGATTAGCCCTGTTTCACACTGCAAGCATCAGCAGCGCATATGTGAAGCAGAAGCATGACTGCAACTGCAGTCTCTACCTGCACCTACTGCTTTTTTCAGATTGTTTAATCATACTTCCTTTTAAAGTGTTTTTGTGCCTCTCCTCTGTATTAGCAGTTATGTTAAAAGTTTTTAATGAAAAACTGCTGTAAAAACACACACATTCAAGCCAAAAATATACCTCCCTTGTCCGCGTTCTGCTCCGTCATCAGCACAGTCCGCTGATGTCCGCGCACACTGTGCTGCCATATTTTTGCACAGCGCATGTGCGAGTGATTCAGTGCTCAAAAACAAAAGGTCCACTAGGTAGTGCACGAACACATCTATCTGCTCATTTGTGCGCTAAACTGAGCAGAACGTGGAAAATATGTAGGTTGAGGACTTCTATAAATTGGTTGTTAAATTGGATGGAGGCAGATCTGAATGTCAGGTTGCAGATTGTTGTAAAAAAAAAAAAAAAGGGACGGTGTTACAGTATGCACAGGCCGGAGACAGACGAAGTATTAACAGATAGTTTATTAGAACACAAGCAGAGTAACTGAAGTTAAGTAATGGTGACGATGCAGATAATGGAGTACTTGGTGCTCAGCAGGATGATGGAGAAACGATGATAAGAGCTGGAGAAGACAAGGAAGATGGACGACACTCACACACGAACGGGAGAACACAGGAGGGAGATCGGGATCGCTGGAAACAGGTAAGTAGCTTGGGAGTCCTTCAGGCAAGTCAGAGGTAGGTTCTTTGACATGAACGAGACCGGACCATGAGGGTGAGTGTGTGAGTGTCTTTTATGTTAGTGCTGGTGAGTGAGTTGATAAGGTGCAGGTGTGCATGATTAGTACTCAGGGGATGGAGTGCGTCGTGATTGGTGGTGGTTGGAGCCTGGCGTGTCTGTGACAGACGGGGCTTAGCCGGACTAAATGATTGGAAATATCTGACCTACACTGTAAAAACAATATTTTTATGATTCGTTGTCACAATTTTTTTTTCTTTTGTCAAATCAACTTAGATAATTAATGTGGTTCAGATGACATACTATTTTGTGTTTCTGTTGATTAAACTAATTACTTTCATTGTATTAACACAAATTTTTAATTTCAATGAACTCAAATTTTTAAGGCAACCAGGTAACTTACTTTTTTTAAGTTAAACCAACAATTCTTGTGTGTACATCACCATGGAGGAGTCATTTCACAAGATTGAGTTTTTGGAAGATCAACATTTTGGTCAAAAAAGGGATGGTCAACAATCAAATTGACTTTTCTGCTCATGACACATATTCTCCCAAAAAGCAAAAAGAAAAAGAACTCCTTGACAATCTATCACATTTCTATCAGTTTCAACACATCTTGAAAAGTTTGTGTCAGATTCGAACGTATTAATGGATGAACACATACGTCATTGCGTCTGTCCCCAATATAATACACAAATACTGAAAGTCTATCAGCAGCTTTCTAACATCTTTCTGCTGTTGCTGTGAGATTCATCATCAACTTGTTCATGGTTTATGGGGCTAGTCATGAGATTCTGAATATGGTACACATACACATACACATACACACACTCACACTCACACTTAGTCCTGTGGGAGCCTCAGTTAAAGAGCTCTTCACTTTTCCCTTCTCTGTGCTTTTCTGCAACTGATTTCCTCAAACAATCTGGTGTTTCTCTCTGCCTCTTTCTTTCCTTCATGGCCTGAGGTCGCATCTGCCTGGGAATTGAGGCTGAAGTGGTAAGCGCTCCTATCTCACCCAACCATATGTCACGCATCTTGCCTCGAAAGAATACCTCTCTCTCTCTCCTCTCTCTGCACTCTCAGATTCCCTCATTCAAGCTGCGAGTCAGTGATTCTGAGAGAAAAAGCCTTTTCAATGAGTTTACTAATGGGCATGTGCTCTCATGAGCCAGTCAAGTGACTGCAGCCCCACTGAGGTTGATTATAGACAGCTGGTCGAGAACAGCGCCTGGTTTTGTCAGTAATAATATATAAGGCATCCGCTGTTGATTCTCTAACATTCCTCTGGAGGAACATATATGGCAGTGTGAATCACATACAAGAAACTGCTAAATATTGCTGCAAAGATACAAACTGTTTTTTAAGGTGGATATCATTCCTAATGCTTATCAGTGTCTAATGATGCAGTGCTCAACAGACTCATAATTTAACTGAAGACAGCAGCTACATTTGCTAACTGCATTGCATCAGTGTTTTATTTAAAGAAATGCAAAATATTGTAGCTGAACTCAAATTGTTTGACAGCTTTTTAATCATATTTCTCAAATGACTCTAAATTTGTTTATTCAAAGTGTTCATATAAGGAGACTCATATATTGCATCTTTATTTAAGAAACATCTTTTTTGTAGTGGTCTTAGAGATACATTAAAAAAAATGTATATATGTGTATATGTATATATGTATGTATGTGTATATATATATATGTGTATACATATACACACTATTGTCAGTAGAAACAAAACAAAATTTAAAAATAATTTTTTTAAAAATGTGAAAAAAGTTGCAAACATCTGAATTATCCAACTATAAAAAATTACTTGTGTTCCAAAATCATAATATCAACTGCTAAAATTATTATTATTAAAATAAAATTATTATTATTATTATTACTATTAATTAAAAATGTACACCATAATCATCCTGGCACCAACTGATAGGTAAAACAAAAAGACAACAAAAAAAAACAAAAAAAAAAAAAAAAAAAAACACACACAGTCCATTACTACTTCAGTAACCCCTGCTGGTCCATTAAGGCCACAAACACAGATGTGCAGACTGCCCTTCATTTAACAGTTCCCAGTTAAAATCAATGTCAAGATAAAGTGTCAATGCAAGGTGAATGCACATGCAGCTGTTGTACTGTGGAGAGATAAAGACCAACAAGCGTTTTGTTTGCTATTTTTTCCATCACATACTGGGGGACTTGGATGTGAGGGTTTTCAGAACAGAAGATAAATCAACATTTTGGCTTGCTGTTTTGTTCCTCTGAGGAACACATACACACACACACTCACTCCGCATTTGTCCTGTAGCTGGAAAACATCTACAACCCCTCTGGTTTCAACTTTGTTTCATCCTCCTCCAAAAACAAAGCAGAGTCTTGTCCTATTTCCTTTATTTATTCTCTCTCTTCTCTCTGCTTAGCTTCTTCCCTAAAACGTTACGATCCACCTTCCCTGTTTGAGATCTATTTAATTATCTCTCCTTCAAAATAAAACAAAATGTAAAAACTTAACATGTCACATCAAGAAGTCATCAATTAGCACTCCTCCGTCTTCAGGGACACAGAGAGTCGGCTTATGCCCTATTGCCAAAACAACAGGTGCTGGCCTGCTGGGTTCTTTGAAAATTGATCCAAAGCCTCTGATCTAAAATATAACCTTGCAACTTGTCGCAGTTTCTGATCTGTGGCAAGACTTAATCACAATGCACACAGCAGCTTTTAGAATGACAAAAAAGCAAAACAGAGAAGCATATAATAAGATGGGGAAGATGACAAACCGCACTGTCATTATATTAAGCACAAACATTTTTCTTGAGACTCATGAATCCCTTTTCCATTAGTCACTGGTTTGTTTGTTTTTCACTTACTTTTGGAGTACAATAAAAAGTCAGTATTCCTTTTTTTTTTTTTTTAGTTATTTTGAGTCCCAGTCTTCATTATTTTAACAGGCTGCACACAAACATCAAATGATCAAATCAAATGAAAGGAAGATGCAGAGTGAAAGTACATTTCAAGTGCCATAAGACATCTATGAGGTTAAATTTGTATTAGTTTCAATATGACATATCCATTAAAATATCATAACATACAGAATACTTCCGGAAACATCAGAATACATGAGTAATCAATGTTTGAAATGCCATCTTAAAAATGTATAAAGATCAATGGTATAATGAATGTCCAGAAATGTCAGCCCTAAACCTTGTCACAAGGGCCAAATATAGTTTGTGAAGTACTATTAGATATGAAACAGTGGGCGGTTACATATGTTGAAATAAATATTTCAAAACATTTTAATGGAAAATTTTCTGATACCCATCGAAACAGATTAAAGAGTATTTTAATCTTTCTAACAATATTGGAATATTGGAAATATTTCAATCAGTGTATTCCACACATAGGCATAATTACTTAACATTAATGATGAAATTGTTTTGTTTTTCCAATCCTATGGCCAATTCATTAAAAGGGAGGTTATTTTTAAATTTTGTCCAACCCTTCGTATGGATCACGATATACAATGCCGTTTTCAATTACTCTTTGTATGTTTGACCTCATCCCTTTGTAGCATCAAGTATTACTAGTTACTAACACACCTTTTTATGTAAATTAATTAGCCTCATGATAGATTGCACCTCATTCACAAAACTTGCCAGATCATAGTAGTCATAGCTGCAACCCCCATTACTCAGAACTAACCTGTGATTGGAAATTTCACCATGCAAACGGCACTCAACACTAATTTTTGGGGTGTGTATTCACCGTTTCCTAATTTGCATA
Source organism: Elopichthys bambusa (assembly GCA_037101425.1). Taxonomy (NCBI): domain Eukaryota; kingdom Metazoa; phylum Chordata; class Actinopteri; order Cypriniformes; family Xenocyprididae; genus Elopichthys; species Elopichthys bambusa. Next base: position 12,649,064 of record CM074438.1, on the reverse strand, counting down.
ATTCCCTTAGGAGATAAAACCATGTAAACAGCACGTGTAAATAAAGGACGCTATCAGCTGGTACAATTCATTCATGGTGAATTATCCCCAAAGTTTACTAATACTTATTTCTGTTGATTATCAAGAGGCTTGCTGTATTTTGACTCTCATGTGCTTGTTCTGCTGTCGGCTATGTTTTCACAGCTGGTTGTTTCTGATCTAGTAAACATATTCCATATCTCACATTCAGAGCTATGACACCGCCATCACCCGCTGTCAAACAGATCTCTGGTATGCCAGTTGTTAGAAACAGTTTGGGGAACAACCAAAAGTCAACAAATTGGTTTGATGTTTCAGTTGTTCCAAGTTACTTTCTTGTGATACAGCACATACTATTTATATTCAGATATTGTACAAGACAGGAGGAATGCAGTCTTTATTAAAATACTGTTCAAAAGTTTGGGGTCAGTATGTTTTTTTTTTTTTTTTTTTAAAGAAACTAATACATACTTCACACTCTCTTACATATTCATCAAAGACACAATAAATTGACCAAAACTGACAGTAAAGACAATGTTATAAAATATTTCTATTGCAAATAAATGTTTTTAGAATGTTCTATTCATAAAAGAATAAAGAATCCTGAAAAAAATGTACCACAGTTTCCACAAACATATTAAGAACAACTGCTTTCAACAATGATAATAAGAAATGTTTCTTGAGCACCAAATCAGCATATTAGGATGATCATGTGATGCTGAAGACTGGAGTAATGACTGCTGAAAATTCAGCTTTACCACCACAGGAATAAATTACATTTAAAAATATATAAAAATAGAAATATATGACTATACCACATACGTGCTTGCATTTCATTGCCAACATACACAAACCACAAGTCCTAATTTCAGTTCCACATGGTGTGTGAAATTCAGAGCAGTCTGCTGATATAAATGCCACCAATCCACATCCAAACACACCCACTTAATAACGTTTCACTCTGTTGTCACAGCTTGTGCTGACACTCATTCAGTATAGTGCACAAAACTACAGAATACTTACGAACAGGTATGGGTGATGTGTCAGAGCTGCTTTCAGTAGAGGTTACGCTAAGTGCTGTTGCTGTGGAGTTGTCCATTACAGACATGTGAAGGAATATTTGGCAGTCAGATTGAGGGGGACAGCTGTGGGAGAGTGTTCTCAGGGATGATGAGATGTCTGTAGAAAGAGAAAGAGAGGGCAATTGCTTCACTCCAGTGTGCTCTCAGGGAAACAGTGGGAGGAAATAGCAGGAGAGGTTTGTTTCTGGTTTCTGGTTTGAGATAAAGCAAATAACAGATCCCAATCTAAATCCCAATTTGAATATTGAATACAAACCCGACTCCAAAAAAGTTGGGACACTATACAAATTGTGAATAAAAAAGGAATGCAATAATTTACAAATCTCATAAACTTATACTTTATTCACAATAGAATATAGATAACATGTTGAAAGTGAGACATTTTGAAATGTCATGCCAAATATTGGCTCATTTTGGATTTTATGAGAGCTACACATTCCAAAAAAAATTGGGACAGGTAGCAATAAGAGGCCGGAAAAGTGAAATGTACATATAAGGAACAGCTGGAGGACCAATTTGCAACTTATTAGGTCAATTGGCAACATGATTGGGTATAAAAAGAGTCTCTCAGAGTGGTAGTGTCTCTCAGAAGTCAAGATGGGCAGAGGATCACCAATTCCCCCAATGCTGCGGTGAAAAACAGAGGAGCAATATCAGAAAGGAGTTTCTTAGAGAAAAGTTGCAATTCACCGTTGCCGGCTAAAACTATAGGTCAAAAAAGAAGCCATATCTAAACATGATCCAGAAGCACAGGTGTTTTCTTTGGGCCAAGGCTCATTTAAAATGGACTGTGGCAAAGTGGAAAACTGTTCTGTGGTCAGACGAATCAAAAGTTCTTTTTGGAAAACTGGGACGCCATGTCATCCGGACTAAAGAGGACAAGGACAACCCAAGTTGTTATCAGTGCTCCGTTCAGAAGCCTGCATCTCTGATGGTATGGGGTTGCATGAGTGCGTGTGGCTTGGGCAGCTTACACGTCTGGAAAGGCACCATCAATGCTGAAAGGTATATCCAAGTTCTAGAACAACATATGCTCCCATCCAGACGTCGTCTCTTTCAGGGAAGACCTTGCATTTTCCAACATGACAATTCCAGACCATATACTGCATCAATTACATCATCATGGCTGGGTAGAAGAAGGATCCGGGTACTGAAATGGCCAGCCTGCAGTCCAGATCTTTCACCCATAGAAAACATTTGGTGCATCATAAAGAGGAAGATGCGACAAAGAAGACCTAAGACAGTTGAGCAACTAGAAGCCTGTATTAGACAAGAATGGGACAACACTCCTATTCCTAAACTTGAGCAACTTGTCTCCTCAGTCCCCAGACGTTTGCAGACTGTTATAAAAAGAAGAGGGGATGCCACACCGTGGTAAACATGGCCTTGTCCCAACTTTTTTGAGATGTGTTGATGCCATGAAATTTAAAATCAACTTATTTTACCCTTAAAATGATACATTTTCTCAGTTTAAACATTTGATATGTCATCTATGTTGTATTCTGAATGAAATTTGAAACTCCCACATCATTGCATTCCTTTCTTATTCACAATTTGTACAGTGTCCCAACTTTTTTGGAATCGGGTTTGTAATATTTGCACTTGGTTTTCTATGTTAACCATTATTTACTCAAGCCACACTGCATGTTTATATTTTCATTAAGACATCATTTTGAAAAAAAAGAAAAGAGAAAACAAGTGATGTGAAAAGTGACGTGACATGTGGCCAAGTATGGTGTCCCATATTCAGAACTCTGCATTTCACACATCCAAGTGCACACACACAAACCGTGAACACACATCCGGCAGCCGTTTTTGCCGCAGCGCCCGGGGAGCAATTGGGGGTTAGGTGCCTTGCTCAAAGGCATCTCAGATGTGGGCAATGAGAGTGGAAGAGAGCGCTGTTCATTCACTCCTCCCACCTATATTTCCGGTACTGAGACTCGAACCCGTGACCTTCGGGTTACAAATCCAAAAAACTGCCCCAAAAACTTCCTTAAAAAAACTGTATGTTTATTAAAGGGATAGTTCACCCAAATATGAAAATTATCCCATGATTTACTCACCCTCAAGCCCTCCTAGGTGTATATGACTATCTTCTTTCAGACTAACACAATTGGAGTATATTAAATATATCCTGGCTTTTCCAAGCTTGATAATGTAAGTAAAGGTGGTGTGAGATTTTGAAGCCCTAAAAAGTGCATCCATCCATCATAAAAGTAATCCATACAGCTCCAGGGGTTAATAAAGGCCTTTTGAAGCAAAGTGATTAGTTTTTGTAAGAAAAATATCCATATTTAAAGCTTTATAAACTATAATAACTAGCTTCCAGCAGACGGCCATATGGATTGATTTACGCCAAGAGAGTAACCTCTGATGCGACGTAAGCTGTAGGAGTATCGTAAGCTTAGACATCTTTCGTGGTTCAGACAAACAGGGCTGTGCAACAAACTCAGGCTCCTCTACTCTTATATTGAAATCCTCCAACATTTCTCTTTAAAAATTCTTGCTTTAAACTTCTAGTTCGTGACCGGTGTTTTGTTTTGCTCTCTCCTCTGCGCTTCCGTGTTTGTCATTGCATCATGCATTGGGTCAGAGGTTACTCTTTTGCTGTAAATCAATGCGGATGGCCGTCTGCCGGCAGCTAGTTATTATAAAGTTTTAAATATGGATATTTTTCTTACAAAACCCTTTGCTTCACGTCAGAAGGCCTTTATTAACCCCTGGAGCTGTATGGATTACTTTTATGATGGATGGATGCACTTTTTACAGCTTAAAAATCTCACGCCCCCTTCACTACCATTATAAGAGCAAGGATATTTTTTAATATAACTCCGATTGTGTTAGTCTGAAAGAAGATAGTCATATACACCTGGCTTGAGGGTGAGTAAATCATGGGATAATTTTCATTTTTGGGTGAACTATCCCTTTACGTTTTCCTTTAGCTCATACCCACAATGTAGGAGATTTCAGGTCAAATGTCCCCATAATGTAAACAAAAAAAAAATCAGATGGGTCAGTGAGGCCTGCATCGCCAGCAATAACACTCTCCTTTTCAATGCCCAGAAAGCTACTAAACACATATTTAAAACATTTGACAACAGTGGTTCAACCTTAATATTATAAAGCGACTAGAACTACTAGTATACTTTTTGTGCACCAAAAAAAAAAAAAAAAAAATAGCGACTTTATTCAACAATATCTAGTGATGGGCGATTTCAAAACACTGCTTCATGAAGCTTCGAAGCTTAACGAATCATTTGTTTCGAAACGGTGGTTCGGAGCACGTATCAAACTGCCAAAGTCCCGTGAACTATTGAAGTTTCCAAACACTTATGACGTTACGAAGCCTCGTTTACTGAGGCCTACTTTTCATTTTTGGGTGAACTAACTAACCCTTTAATGCAGCCATGATGAGCATAATAGACTTCTTTCAAAAATATTCTTACAAGATATATTCTTAAAATTCTTAAATATTCTTAAAATTCTTACAGACCCCAAATTAGGAATATATGTTTAGGTACTATAGACAAAGGTTCTGTCAGCTGTAGATCTGATATGTTGTAAACATTATAGTGCCTTGTGACACATTCGTTTAAACTCTATGGCTCTTATTTAGCCTTTGTTGACCTTTCTGGCAGTTAATAAACAAAAAAGACCCTGGGCCTTATCGCTCACAGTGAAACAAAGGAAACCCATACAGTACCTCCTTCTCTTTCCACCTCGTGTCCACACCCTGTCTTTCCTTCCTAAAATCCAGCAATGGACTCCCATTTACATATCAAACATATCATACACTGACATTCTTGTGTTTTTAGTTTGTAATATTTGCAGTATAAGAATGCTATAAACGTTTGCAGTTTGGATTATTTCATTTTTAAAAGATTTGACAAGGCTACTAATTTATAACCTTGTTTGACTCCATGAAGTTGTGTCAATGTTTATGCCTGCGGCTTAATTGAGAGCTCCCATAAATGTTAAATGTGATGATGGGAAACAAATTCTCACTTTCACTCTCTAATTTAAGATTTTTTTACTTCCCTCATCATGACTCAGTGCTAGAATAAAGTCATTTTTAGCTTGTTTTTTTATTTTTTTATTTTAGCACTTCATTATTTAAAGACAGCAGTGTTAATGTCAGCTGTGTTTAATTATAAGCTTTATGTACAAGCATAACTGGCTTTTACAATTTACACTTTCACACAAGCCTAAGGCAACAGGACATACTAGTCCCTGCATGAGTAGCAAAGCAATTTAAATCTAACTGTTTAAAGATCATTTGTCTATTTTTTCAATGTTATTCTCTAATGTAATTATATGAATTGACAGATAAAAAAATGTTTCTCATGATCTTTAAACCCTAATTTTCCAGACAAATATATATAGTGTTTATATGTGAATGTCTTTGCAAAACGAGGCTGTTGGACTGGATAGTGAGGAAAAAACAGCCAGCAACAAGTTCACAACAAGGAATGAATTCAAGGCCATTTAAAAGCATCCCAAATGGCACCTCATGAAATTGGTTGACAGAATGACCACAGTGTGCAGAATCTAAGCAAAAGGTGGCAACTTTGAAGAGACTAACAAACAAGTTTTGATAGTTTAGATTTTTGGTAATAATACAGAATAGAGAGCCATATTGTACAAAATTAAATATAGTGTAAATGGAATACGTGTGCAGCTTAAAATAGCAGGGCAGATGTCACTCACAACTGTTTGCGGTTATTTGCTGACCTGGCATGTTTCATCTCTGTCACTCAACACCTTTAAGCTACCACAACCGTTTCGAGGACCAGACACTCTTTTAGATATGAAGGAAAGACAGAGTTTTATATAGAAATTTAACACTTTGTTCTGACCATGGGAGAAAAGCTGGGCAGATGTAAATAGTAGAAATACCTTTGGACAGTACTTGTCACCTTCTAAAAAAAAAGTCTTTACTCATTTAACACTTAAACTGACCACATTTTAAATCTTACATTTAAATCTGCAAAGCAGCACGTTTCATGACAGCATGCTTTACTTTAAATACAGAAGTGAAGTCTAACTCACCAACTTTTCCTCAACAGTTCTGCAACAGTTCTCCCACAGCCTGAAAGCTGCTCTCCTTTTCTTTTTTCTAGGAACAGAAATACTTCCTCGACTCAGGCTGAGTTGTTCTTTTCACTTTCTAACAGGATGAGAATAATAATATGAATCATAGCAGGGGTCTTTTTTTTTTTTTAAGACCTGTTAAGTTTAAATATATAGCATGTGAACTTTCCCTTTCAGCCCTCTCCACCCTCAACATACTGCTTTACTAATGGTTTCTTGTGTTTAACCAATAGCTGGGCAGGCTCCTCCTCCTGAATAAGGCACAACTGAACAGACTCCTCCTCAGAAATAACACACAGCTGTTGTCGGACTGAGCTCAGGGAAGGGGGAAGACTGTTTGGCTGTGAGGAGGAAAGACAGAGGCAATAGTTATGCAAGAGTTCAGACCAAGCGCATGGTGAAATTTTGCATTTTTCGAGAAGGGTCTGTCTGCATCCCAAAGTACTTTGAACCACGCCCTTGCAAGTTATGTCTCCTACAAAGAAACAAGCATGGATGTCATTGCCTAAACAAACTTTTCAAATACAGTTATTTTATGTTTTATGTATAAAATGTTTATAAAGCTAACTTATATTGCTTTCGAATCTTATGAAGTATGAAATAACAACTATTAGTAAAACAAAATAAATTACACCATCAAATACAGACCTATGGTAATTATAGCTAAAAACCTACCCCTAACCCTAAACCTTACCCTAACCATACCCCTTCAATTAAATTAAAATTTACTGTAGAGTTTCATAATTAAATTCTTTAAAAAATTAAGGATGACTTCTGGTGATCTATGTAATATGATTTGTATGCCTTATCACTAGGTGGCGATAGTGAAGGTTAAAAAAGCAAGAAAGTGAAGTAGAAGAAAAGAGGGGAATTGATGACATCCCCAGTGGTGGGCTGCATCCGAAATAGGATACTCTTTTGAGTAAGTTCTTATTTTGAATAAGTAATTACTTCACGACCAATAAAAACGTATGTTCTATATAGCATGAGTGTGTGTAATATGAATGTAATCAGGATGTACTACATTTGCTTGCTGTCATCATTGTCACCTGACCTACCAGCACCAGTTACGTCGCATCACTGCCTTTCACAAATTTTCTCCCATGGCCTCATGGGACAGTAAAGTGTCCATCTCATGCACGATGCAGAATCTCGCCAGAAGTAGCAAGTCATCCGGGTACTTTTTGCATACTCTTTTATGAATACTGTGAATTCATACTTCTTTTGTTACATACTGTTTTTCAACAGCAGCTGCTGTTTCATTGTAGGGGGTGTAACTTCTTGTAGGGACGTGGTTTGTAGTACTGCAGACATATTTGTTATTTTGTTATTAATATATTTAAGTGGAACTGTTGATGAAAAAAATCTAACAATAATAATTATTATGTAATTAATTAACTGAATCATCTATACAGATAATTGCTGAGAAAAGCCCATATAGATAATTCAGTATATTATTTTTGTGTGCCATTCTTATTATTTTCTAAGTACTATTAATATCCATAATTCTCTTGTAAGTATGCATAAATATTGTAATGTTAAACACTAATGCTGGTTGCATGTCCTAATTTTGCTGAGTTAGATCAGTTTCTGGGTCAACATATTTTGTTGTTCCTGGAACAACAGCACTTGGGCGGACCACTCCTGTTTGCCAAATCTGAGCCACAGCAATGCCACATGTCAGCCAAAAGCAAAGAAATAAACCAGAACCAGACCTTATCTGAACCACAAAATCTTCAAATATAATTTATAGAATCATTTTAACACTAAAAAGCCTGTTAAAAAGGAATCCGCATTAGGAATCAGCACATGAATCTCAACAATGGTGACAATCAAAAATGTCATGCCGAAATACATGCTGGGAACAATAGTACAAAACATCTCAGGTTACGTATGTAACCATGGTTCCCTGAGAGGGAACGAGAACGGGGAACGCCTCTGTGTGATTGTGTCGTGAAGCATGTGAAATCAGTCCAATGGCGTGACGGAACGTCATAGGCGGGTGACGGCATGACCAGGAAACTATAAAGCACACCTGAACCAAACAGAGTTAGCTTCTGAAGAGTAGAAGTAAGTCGGTCACAGGCATGCTGGGAGTATGGCAACATGACACAGCGTCTCGTTCCCTCTCAGGGAACCATGGTTACATACGTAACCTGAGATGTTCCCTTTCAAGGGAACTCACGCTGCGTCAAGCGCTTTTTTGCTTGCTTTTTTCTTATCAGTATGAAAGAGACTCAAAGTACTCCGTCAATTGTGCACATACAATTAAGAGTTATACACCATTTTAATCTGTGAAATATCATCTTTATTTGTGTACACTCAGAGTAAAAACAAAATGTTGTGCTTTTTGCAAAATAAAGAAAACTAACATGATGCGTGATCTTTCGTTTCCCTCTGAACAAAGTCCAATCTGATAGTTCTCAGAAAATGAACTGTAACTTAGTGAACACTAATCACAAAAAAATTAGACTTATGTCTAAAGAAACGTTAAAATGTCAGGTTTTAAATCGTGTAAGTCAAATCGAAAACAAAAATTCTCTGTTTATGTAATCTGAATAAAAAAAGAGACATGTCAGACGTCCGTGAGTCAGCTCATTATCTGCTAATGCGGCCATGCCTATGGAGCGAGCGCGCTATTCAGACGCAAATTCTGAGGCAATACATGTATACATTGTCGCAATCATGTATTTATTATCTTCAAAAGTGTTTATCTGCATGTTATAGCCATGGTTAGCGATCTCTGGAAGCCTCTGTTATTTCCTGGAATGTCATATGGTATGCCTGTTCTTCACTGAGTCATTTGTGGACTAAATGTGCACAGAGCGCCCTCCGGCAGCAAGTATGAATTGAAAACACAGTATCCAGCACTCATAGTGATGACAATAAATACTGAATAAATATTACTCCTCTGTATAGAAAATTGACATAAACATATGAGAATCCATCAATATTTCTCCAAATGTGCATGCATATTTTTCATATTAATAACTTCTATTAAAGTACACATGAAATCAAAATTGACCTTTATTTTTTTTGTTAGCTCAAATTGCTAGTTTTGTGGTGAACCATTCATCCGTGCAAGTCAATCCACACAAAAAAATGGTTTGGCTTCGTAATATTTACTCAAAATCTGAAAATGCTCCTCCCCTCTGCAACGGTGCCCCTTCTCTAATGACATCAGTTTGACGGCTTGGGTTGAAAACGCTTAAACCACTCCCCTCCAACGGTTAGTCTGCTATGAGATGGAGAGGAGGAGCGTTAAAGTAAAACTCTGCCCTCTATTCAATATTCCGTTTCAGAATTTTCAGAATATTCCTTGAGAATATTTTAATAGTAGGCTAATGCGTCCAATCTTTTGACTGGTACTGTGATTTAAAATATAATAGGCCTATACAAACTTTTCTTCACATGTGCAATAATACGTACATGCATGAGATCACAAAATTCATGTTTTTTTTTCAAGAGCGGACGTTATATTTACGTTAATACAGTTGATATGATCCTGTTATCAGAGGGTTTTTTCACACAGCCTACCTGACTAAAAGGGCTCATTATGCGGGTCATTATGCAGGTCTTTGTCTTCTCAGGTGTGAATCACAGCATTATTCATGAAGATTCACACCTCCACGCATACTGTGTTTCTTGACAAAAAGTGTCTTACAAAATTTAAATCAATATATTGTTTTATAGGCAGGATAATTTGTACATCATTTTGAAGCAAAAACTTGTGCTGCTTAATATTTTTTGAAACCTGTGATACTTTTTTTCAGGATTCACTGATGAATAAAACGTTAAAAAGAACAGAATGTATTCAAAATAGAAATCTTTTCTAACAATATAAGCCTTTACTATCACTTGCTATCAGTTTAACACATCCTTACTGAATAAAATGATTAATTTTTCTTTCAAAAAAAAAAAAAGAAAAAGACTGACCCCAAACTTTTGAACAGTGTATATTGTTACAAAACATTTCTATTTTGAAAAAAATTATATATTGTATTGAATTGAACCAGTTCATTAAGCCGAAATGTCAGAAAAGAACTGGTTTGTGGAAATGAATCGGACTTCTAGTCCTAATCCTTGCTAGTGATGTGACATTTAAACCAAGGGTTCGGAGCTTGTGCCGAGCATAAATGGGCGTGCCAGATGAAGCCTCGATTCGAGGCTTGTGTTGGTAACGTAGAAATCACGTGACCAATGACAGACAAAGCCTCACTTTCTGTCCAATTACATGTGCGATTCACTTTGATTGTCGGAAAATTCGAACCCCCAGAATCTTACTTTATGAGTAGGTTTTCATGAGTAGACTTATTCAGTTAAATTTTTAAATACCCAGTCATACAAATAATATGAAGAATACAAATTATTTCAGGAAAATAAAATATTTGCCATATGCAATTCATATAGGCTATGTGTACATTATTCTTTTATTACATCATATTGATATTCATACTGGCATTAAATGCCACAGTTTAATGGGTAAATTAATTTATCACAGAGGGAAATTCAACACACACACACGCACTGTCAGGCTTTTATTTGGACATGTAACATAAAACTATCTATAGAATGTGTGGTGGCTGCTTCATCCGATGAAGCTTCTTTCACAAGATTTTGGCTGCTTTATTTTTTACTGAACACCAGATGCGGCTGTTTTCGACATTGTTGAAGCTTTGAATCTTTTCCCGGAACAATGAGGGGAAAGCCTCAGTGCTCTGAGCGGACTCAAACGTGGATTACCAGCATGGTAGGCGGGCATGCTAAAAAAAAAAAAGAAAAAATGACTGACATCTCGTAATTGACCATAACTGACTGACATGAAGATCTCGTAAAGGAACAAAAACGGCCATCATTGAACTTTTGTAACAAAACCACCGATCATTGAAAACTCGGAAAGGAATAAAACTTACTATGCATCATTGAAATCTCCTAACAAAACAAAACAGACTGTGTTTGAAATCTCGTAAAAGAAAAAGGAAACAAAACCGGCCATTGCTGAAATCTCGTAACGAACAAAACAGACTGTCACTGAAATCTCGTAATGGAACAAAACTGACTGTCATTATTATCTCGTAACCGACCGCCACTGAAATCTCGTCACAAATCACAACCAACAGTTTGAATTGTTACAAACTCGACAGTCATTGAAATCTCATAACGGAATAAAACTTGCCGTCATTGAGATCATTTAATGGCACAAAACCGACCGTCACTGAGATCTCACAACTGAACAAAACCGACCATCATTGAGATCTCATAGCAGAACAAAACCAAGTGTCATTAAAATCTCAATAAAGAGCAAAGCCAACCATCATTAAAATATTGTTAAAGAACAAAACCGAGTGGCATTGAAATCTTGTAATGGAAAAAAACGACCGTCATTGAAGTCTCGTAAAATAACAAAACATATTGTATTGAGATTTCGTAACTGAATAAAACTGACTGACAATGAAAACCGACTATCATTGAAATCTTGTAAAGGAACAAAACTGACCATATTTGAGATCTCGTAACCGAACAAAACTGTCCGTCACTGAAACCTCATAACCAAATAAAAATGACATCATTTAAATCTCGTAAAGAGACAAAACCGACTGTCTTGGAAATCTTGTAAGAACAAAAGAACAAAGGAACAAAACCGACTGACACTGAAAACCGACCGTCGTTGAAATCTCGTAAACCAAACAAAACCGACCATAATTGACATCTCATAACCCAGCAAAAACCAATCGTCATTGAAATTTACTAACGGAACAAAACCAACTGTCAATAAAATCTTGTAAAAGAACAAAACAAAAAATTGAGATCTCGTAACGGAACAAAACTGACTGACAATAAAAACCATCCGTCATTGAAATCTCAGAACCCAGCAAAACCGACTGTCATTAAAATCTTGTACCAGAACAAAACCAACCATCATTGAAATCTCATAATGGAACAAAACCAACTGTCATTAAAATCTCGTAAAATAACAAAACATATCGTATTGAGATCTTGTAACTGAACAAAACTGACTGACAATGAAAACTGACTATCACTGAAATCTCGTAAAAGGAACAAAACTGTCATTGAAATCTTAGAAAAAAACAAAACCGACTGTCATTGAAATATCATAACCCAGCATTGAGATCTTTTAATTGAATAAAACCAACTGTCATTGAGATCTTGCAATTGAAAAAAAAAAAAAAGCAACTATCACTGAGATCTCATAGCAGAACAAAATCAACAGTCTTTAAAATCTCATTAAAGAACAAAACCGAGTGGCATTGAAATCTCATATAGGAACAAAAATAAAGGTCATTGAAATATTGTAAAGGAACAAAACTGACCATCACTGAAATCTCATAAATGAATAAAACACATAATTGAAACCTCATAACTGAATAAAACTGACCGTCATTGAAATCTCGTAACGAAACAAAACCGACTGTCTTTGAAATCTTGTAAAAGAACAAAGGAACAAAACTGACCGTGTTTGAAATCTCATAACAGAACAAAACTGAATGACACTAAAAATGAAGTGGAATTGAAAAAACAGCCAATATTTAAATCTCATAAGGAACAAACAAAACCGATTGTCTTTGAAATTTCATAAAAGAACAAAGAAACAAAACCGTCCCTCATTGAAATTTTGTAACTGAACAAAACCAACCGTCATTTAAATCTCATCACAAAACCAACAGTTTGAATCGTTTCAAACTCAGCTGTAATTGAAATCTCATAACGGAATAAAACTGACCATCAATGAGATCTTTAAATGGAACAAAACCAACCGTCACTGAGATCTCATAACTGAACAAAAGCAACCATCACTGAGATCTCATAGAAGAACAAAACAGTCATTAAAATCTTGTTAAGGAACAAAACTGACCGTCATTTAAAACTCATAATGGAAAGGAGCAAAATCAAATGTCATTGAAACCTCATAATGGAACAAAACCAACTGTCAATAAAATCTTGTAAAAGAACAAAACATACTGTATTGAGATCTAGTAAAGGACCAAAATCAACCATCACTGGAATTTCGTAAAGAAACTGACCGTCTTTAAAATCTTGTAATGGGAAAAAGAAAAAGATCTGGGTTCTGATAATGGAACAAAACCGACCATCATTGAAATCTCATAATGGAACGAAGCTGATCGTCACTGAAATTACGTAACGGGAAAAAAATGAACTGTCATTGAAATCTTGAAACTAAATTAAACCAACCAACACTGAAAACCGCCTATCATTAAAATGATCAAAGCCTGACTGGGTTGGTTTGGTTTTGTGAACTCAAAACTAATCTCGTAACCCCGAGTTTACTATGGTGCAAGCCCCTGAGTGTACATCACATTTCACCTTAAAGTGTGTCTGTTGAATGAATTAACTTTTCATTTAAACCTTTCATCTGCGATTCGTTTCACATTTCATTTAGAGGGGTCTTTATTTTTAATAATGGCATAAACATCAGACTCTAACTTTAATGTACTTTGAATGAAGCAATTAATTTTAAATGTGATTATTTCAGCTAGTTAAGCACAGTGTGACAATACATAATAAGGGCTTTAAATATTCATCAAATTGCAACACCTAGGACATGCCAAGCAGTATGTTTAATTAAGTATATTAAATTAAATATATAATATCCTAAAAATATAGTGTAATCAGTATAAATATTTATAACCAAATTAAATGTAATTCTGATTCCAATTCGCCCCCCTTCTTGAGGAGTGCTCAAGTGCCATTTTGATTGACTGTGATATTGTGATAAATTCAACTCAGTTATGTCAAGAGACTGGGATTTTAATTGCTGTCATTTTCCTCTGCAAAAACTGAGAGGTGACTTGTGACTGCTGGTTAGCACATATGCTGTGCAAACTGTTTTTCAGTTCTGCTTTGCATGAACCAGATGTCCCATTCTATCCCTGAACCTCCATCAATGAATTGACATTTCTTCTGCATACAGTGCTTTTTTGAGGGGTGCCATATCTGTTTAAAGACTTCTTAATTAATGATTTTGTTCATTAGCACAGAAAATCTTACACACCTAAGAGAAATCACACTTTAAAAAATCTGTATTATTTTCTTGCTTGGAACACGAACAGAGATATTTGACCAACCGAGGCCCATTGTAAAACGTGCCTTGGGCAACATTTCTGCAAAATGATATTGCGTTCCTAGCACGTCTTGCAACACTTTCAAAGTAAACCTAACCGATAGTGTTAAAAAAAAAGCGAATGTGAGGAAAAGCACATTTGCTGAGGCAACAATGCACTTTAGCTTGCTTCTATGAGTTTTTGAGCTCTTTTATCGCGATTTGTGCTTCATGGGACTCATACTGGTGCGTTCTGTATCACAAGTGCAATGCTGTACAAGGTGAGCATCAAAAAAGCCATACATATGGACCTGGTCAAGCTAGTCATAATAGTTTACAAATTGTGCAGTATGGTAAAAATGTTTTGAAATCATGCGAAAGCATGCAAAAGTAAGTGTTTATTAATAACTGATAATCTGCCCCTGTAATCATAATTTGTGTGAAAGGGAATAAAGTTTGTCTACATAGTAATTTTAGCTGGAAACTGCAGTGGATTTATGTATAGGTACGTTTTTGGAGTTTTGCATAAATGTAGGTGGAGGCTATTTATTTATTATTTTCCTTTTCTTTTTTTTTTTTGTCATTGAGCCAAGGTTGGACATAAGAGTCTGAGGATGACAGAGTTTTCATTCTTGTTTGAAATATTGCTTTAAGCTATATGACATTTGTATGACAGCACTGACTGTTTTCATTTTACAGAGATAACAAATGTGTTGCAGATTTATTGTGTTGTGATTAATAGATTCAGTAAGTTTGTTGTGCTAATTAGAAGTTAAATCAGCCAACATTAATGATATATGTCACCTAAAATGAATACATACTCAAAACTCCCAGAAAGAACAGTCAGTTGTTTGGATAACCAATCCAGCCTTGTGTTCATGTTCTGGTAACTTTGTGTTTAAAAGAAATTAGTATTGTTTTTAGCGATACAGTCACCACAAAACTCCCCAGAAATCCTCAGGTGTTTCTTGGCTTTTGCGACAGTCATTCTCTTCCATTAGTCAGATGGGTGTTTACAGTAATTATAGAGAACAAGGTCTCTCATTCTCTAAGGCAAGAGCGTTTAGACAGACCTCTGATTGGCTGCCAGTGAGAACATTACAGCCTCCTCAAACATAGACAGAAATCAATGGTGGGGAAATCGTGCTAAGAATTTATGCTGGCAATTCTATCTGCAACAATGTGTTATTTTAAATGGCATATACAGTAACAGTATGTACTTGTTGTTAATGACCTGAATTTGAAGTGTTTGCTATAGAAGTGAATGGTCTGATGTCTTCAGCAGCATTTAGATGGGAAAATAATATTACATAAAAATTAAATCTGCCAATTTAACACAATAACGTGTGATTACTCCACAAAAAAAAAAAAAAAAAAAAAAAATCCATAATAAGGAATTTTCCTACCATCAGAGTAATTCAGTCTTAAAGTACCAACTTAACGTCAATACTGTTTTTGTCTACAGTAAGTCTCAAGACATGCAACTTGAAACAGCATCTTAAAACATGCATAGAACGTGGTGTTGTATAACAGAGAGATTGACAATGACCAAAGACAGCAGTACATTAAACAATGACAAATAATAACAAATAATCAGTCAAATTAAATGATTTTTGTCATGACAACTCTCTGGGTGTTTTCGCATTATAATGGGTATGACAAAGCTGATATATTTGGTCTTGGCGGAATATATCTGCTACGCTGCTGCTGCTTTTACACTGTAAAACCCAATAAGTTCAGAATACTCAAAATTTTGTAGACATAGATTACCTCGAAAAGCAACTAAAATCAATAATTATATATAACAATTAAGTCAAACTGAATTTTTTTATTTATTTTTTTATTCTATTGTTTTCCATACTTAATGTTTTTCATTTGTCATTTATTTTGATGCAGTGGTTGTAAAACCCGACAAGTTCAGAATACTCAAAACATTTAAGTAAACAACTCAAAGATTATTACAGTAGAACTTAAAAAAAAAAAAAAAAATTGTACTACATAAACTCGCTAATTACAATTTAAATACTGGATAAACTAACACCTAGTGTTAGTTAGCAACAGCACACCAGCATGAGCTGATGTAACCATTAAAGAGATTATCACTGTTTACTTGCATGAACCGTTAATCAACATGCAGTATATATAGCCTTGAAGTTTTGCAGCCCAATTTCGACCTAACCACTGGCACTACTCTTCACCACGATGGTAAACCTATAACTTCACCATCACAGAAACACCGTTAAATACCAAAACATTACAATAACACATCTTCCGCTGTATTAATCTTGTGCAAAAACACACAAAATAACACTCAGATTCAACATATATTCTTGTTTTACAGTGTGACACAAAGCATGTTGGGAACTTGAAATCTGCTGCAACTCAGTTTAATATTGATGACGTCATTTTTTGTCACTCAGTAAACTTAAAAATAATAATTTAAGTATAAGGGTTTACTCAAAAATGTTGAGCTACACAAAAATAAAACAAAACTCCTTTTTTAATTGTTTTAGGTTGCATCACTGATTTAACAGACATTAACTGCAGTATACTCAATCTTTAGAAGTTAGTAGTACTGTTTGGGTTTACAGTGTACTGCTGCTGCTGCAGAGCAAGTACGGGACTTGCTACTGCCAATACATACATGACACATGAATTTCCCATAGCAGATCTATACAGGTGGAGCTGGGGAAGGTGGCAACAGTTCTCAGCAAATATTCATATGTGATGTATTATGATTATTTGATTAGTTAATCAGCATAACTATGTTGAAAAAAATTAAAAACAGTATTTCAGCAAATATAGTTTTTTAATGTGCTAAACTATTTGAATTTGCACTTAGAGGAAATAGAGGAATTTCTCTTTAGAGAGCCCAACTTGTCCATAATCACTACAACCCCCTACAACAAACAACCTTCAGAAAAAAAAAAAAAAAAAAAAATTTAATTGGTTGTGTTGACAAACTTCCTCTCTTGACATTGGTTTGATGGTTTCAATCAAAGACAGTGAAACTCCTTCTGTTTCAACTGCATCCAAGGGAGCACTTAAGGGTATGTGTACCATGATGAAAAGTTGATCATAAATAGCATCGAATACAAAATATGATAAACATGCATTGAAGACAATATAAAGACTTTTCAGGTAGCTCCAGGAGAGACTCAAGAACAGACAGACATGAATATAGAGAATCAGGAGATGTTCACAATCAATCAGAGCGTGTCAGTTCATCAGCACTAACAACCCAGGACTATGATGAGGTACTAAATTAAGACTCCAGTACAAGATTCCACCTACACTTATCAGCTTCTCTGTTTCCCAGCATTGATAGAATTCGGAAAATCAATCTATGTCACCAAATTCACTAAACACATCACCAACAGCAACAGTGCAACAGCTTACTGTTATGATGCTCCAAATAGGGGGTTCTGATTCCTCATCACAGAACCAGGAGGGTTCTTGGGCTGGTTATCATAATTTCACTTCAGCTCTATTAAACATTTTGAGTGTATTTATGTTACAGTCACATGGACTTTCAGTTTGTTGTTATCATCTGTCACGTGTTCCTTTGTTCTAGTTTCCTGCCACAATCTGTCACTATGGACACTAATCACATTCATCACAGCTGTTCGTCATTTGAGTTCAATCAGTGTATTTAAGTTCCAGTTTCTGTTGAGTATGTTGTCGGGTATCGTTTGGACGTTTGTGTTTATGCTCCTGTCTGTTCCTGTATTCTCCTATTTAATTTTGTAGGAAAGACTCTATTAGCTCTATCTCCTCGTTCGTGTGTTTAATAACCAGAAAGATTGTAACAGAATACCCAACCGAAAACTTTAAGCGACGTTTTTTACTTAGGATTTTCTTTGTTGTTTTCGTGTTCAGTTTTTTGTTCCGTTTCTCACTCCTGCTTGCACCATGTTCCCAGCTGTGAAACTCATGTGCCTTGAGCAGGGAGAAAGCTCCCTCGAGAGACATTTAGAACTATTTTTGGACACAGCTGCACAGCTGTCCGGGGAGGGTCCTCGAGGGAGCTTTAAGTCCTATGTGGAGTGGGTGCTGGCATCCTGTGGATCACCATTCACCGCCGAGGTTGCCGCCAGCCCCACTCCCCAGCCAGAACCACCCAGACAGCGAGGATTTACGACCTGAGCCCACCGCAGGTAGTACGACGGAGACCGCCGCAATTGAGCCGCCCACGCCGAGAGCGATCGGAGGTCACATCACCACGGAGCCCAAGCAGCGTGTACCTGACCAGGTGTGTGAGCCGGCCAAATCTTCCATCGCCGAGGGAGTGTTGGTGGACCTCGAGGGTCCGGAAATGAGCCCCGCCCACCCCCCCGCTACTGAGAGTGAGTTCACTCAAACACTGCTGGACTTAAGGTGTGGAGAGGAAACCTGTCTTGCCCCAGTACTGTCTCCTTTCCAGCTGGTCACATCCAGCGTGCCTCTCCCACCATATCACCAACCTTCCTGTGACTCACTACTGCTCTTGGATGTTTGCATGGAACTTCAGCCTGTTTCCCAGTCCACAGCCATCAGTGCCACCCAATCATCTCCGTCTCCCCCCAGTCCCTCGATACCACCTCCTCTCAGTAGCGTGGTACCATCTCGGGCCTGCCGGGATCCGCCTCCTCCTGGGCACGAGGAGCCTGAAGCTCCGCCTCCGGCTTCGGATGGTCTCGAGCTGCCTCCATCTATCGCCCTCACTCCTGCGCCTGCGCTCCTCCCACCCTCGATCTCAGAATTGACCATCGGCCTTTCGACCACGCCGGACTCCCTCGGCACGTCGGCTCCACCTGGGTCAGATATCGCTTCGCCTTCGGTGCGGACCTACGGACCATCCGCTGCTCTCTGGCCCTCCACCCCTTCCATTACCACTTGCTCTGCCCTACCTCAGGCTCCGTCTCTGCCCTCGGTCGCTCCAGCATGTCTTCAGACCTCCGGATCCCCTCCTCGATCTCAGGAGGTTGTCACTGCAGCTCCGTCGCGGCCGCTTGGATCGTCACCATCTCTCCACCACCTCAGCTCGTCGACTACGCGGTGGGCTCCATCCTCGCCGTTGTTGACTGCGGTCTTCCCCATGGCGGTCGTCATCAACACCCTTCCATGGCTCCTCCCTCCATCAACACCACTGTGGTGCACTACCCTGGCTGGTGCCTGGCACAACAGCCTGCAGCCCCTGTTCAAGGCCATCTGCTGGACTTCACCACCTCCTGCACCACCCTGGACTCCTGTTCTCCGCCTCCTCCTGGTTAGCCGTCCGCCTCCTGAACCGCCTCCTACATCATCTTCAGCATCTTATCTTCATCTTCCCCTCTCTCTACGGCGCGAGGACGTGCCTTTCCGGGAGGGGGCGTAATGTTACAGTCACATGGACTTTCAGTTTGTTGTTATCATCTGTCACGTGTTCCTTTGTTCTAGTTTCCTGCCACAATCTGTTACCATGGACACTAATCACATTCATCACAGCTGTTCGTCATTTGAGTTCAATCAGTGTATTTAAGTTCCAGTTTCTGTTGAGTATGTTGTCGGGTATCGTTTGGACGTTTGTGTTTATGCTCCTGTCTGTTCCTGTATTCTCCTATCGGATTTTCTAGTAAAGACTCTATTAGCTCTATCTCCTCATTCGTGTGTTTAATAACCAATAAGATTGTAACAATTTATTAGCAAAGGTCTTACATAAAATAACTTGTTACTACCAACCTAACTTCTATCTTTTTGCTGACTCTAAAATTAGATGTATTTAAAAAAAACAAAAACAAACAAAAAAGTAAAACAGAAAACTCTGCAAATGGACAGCATTAATGTCTAAAGTTCAGCCAAAATAAAAATTCTCTCATCATTTATTTACCCTCATGCCATAAAGCCAATTTATGTCTTTTTTCTATTGAACATAAAAGAAGGTACAATATCTCACAGACAGAAGTGAGTACACCCCTCACATTTTTGTAAATATTTTATTATATCTTTTCATGTGACAACACTGAAGAAACAACACTTTGCTATAATGTAAAGTAGTGAGTGTACAGCTTGTATAACAGTGTAAATTTGCTGTCCCCTCAAAATAACTCAACACACAGCCATTAATGTTTAAACAGCTGGCCACAAAAGTGAGTACATAAGTAAAAATGTCCAAATTGGGCCCAATTAGCCATTTTTTTCTTTCCGGTGTCATTTGACTCGTTAGTGTTACAAGGTCTCAGGTGTGAATGGGAGGCAGGTGTGTTAAATTTGGTGTTAACGCTCTCTCTCATACTGGTCACTGGAAGTTCAACATTGCACCTCATGGCAAAGAACTCTCTGAGGATCTGAAAAAAAGAATTGTTGCTCTACATAAAGATGGCATAGGCTATAAGAAGATTGCCAAGACCCTGAAACTGAGCTGCAGAACAATGGCCAAGACCATATAGCGGTTTAACAGGACAGGTTCCACTCAGAACAGGCCTTGCCATAATATATACATATATATATATATATATATATATATATATATATATATATGTAGTCGACCAAAGAAGTTGAGTGCACGTGCTGAGCGTCATATCCAGAGGTTGTGTTTGGGAAATAGACGTATGAGTGCTGCCAGCATTGCTGCAGAGGTTGCAGGGGTGGGGGGTCAGACCATACGCCGCACACTGCATCAAATTGGTCTGCATGGCTGTCGTCCCAGAAGGAAGCCTCTTCTAAAGATGATGCACAAGAAAGCCTGCAAAGACTAGCAGACTAAGGGCATGGATTACTGGAACCATGTCCTGTGGTCTGATGAGACCAAGATAAATTTATTTGGTTCAGATGGTGTCAAGCGTGTGTGGCGGCAACCAGGTGAGGAGTACAAAGACAAGTGTGTCTTGCATACAGTCAAGCATGGTAGTGGGAGTGTCATGGTCTGGGGCTGCATGAGTGCTGCCAGCACTAGGGAGCTACAGTTCATTGAGGGAACCATGAACGCCAACATGTACTCTAACATACTGAAGCAGAGCATGATCCCCTCCCTTCGGAGACTGGGCCACAGGGCAGTATCCCAACATGATAACGACCCCAAACACACCTCCTAATTACTACGAAATAAGTATTTGATTAAGGGATTATAAAGACTTTAAAGACTAACTTTTGGAGTAAAATGCACTGATGAATCTTTAACAATAATAGCAGGAATGTGCATGAAAAAATACAACAATTTCAGCTTATTAGTTTTAGGCTGAATGAGTTTGCAGGTTAATATCCTTACATAACATAAGGTTATTATTACATAACCAGTCGACTCCCCTTCAACAATCTAATTATCCCCTGTCACTGTCCTTTTGTCTTCCTTTTCCTTTTTCATATTCCCTGTCCATTTTTCCCCAGTTCACTTAAGTCCCTCATTTAATTTATTTTCATTGTCTCTCTCTCACACTCACACACAAAGATGAGGCAAAGAGTCAAAGGGCTAAAGGCAGATGACCAGAAATCTATTATGTTTGTTTTGGCGCAGTGATGGACAACAGCAGACAACACATGAGTGCCAGCACACACTCCAGACACTGGCTACTGGAATGAAAATGAAGCTGAGCTGTGCGTGACTTTGTGGGTGTGGTTTATAAACTTGATTGACAACAGTACTGAGACCCCGACTCCAATTTCATGTCATAGTTTCAATAAACAACAAACAATAAGTTTATATTCAATAGCCTAATTGATATTTTAGAGACGACTTTACCACTTAAGCTACTTTTTGATTTGTCAAAGAAAATAGACCTAGGCAAAGCCACAAGTACAGTCAACCACTGTGCGTCTCTGAGCAATACACGATTCCTGTATCATGTTGTGGACTCTTACTTTGAAGTGTATTTTCTGTTCCCTTTCCTGTTTATTTCCTGTATTACCTCCCCCCGTTTCTCTTAAAGTCAATACGGAAGTGACTTAAACTGCAACTCATTGACTAGCCGCTAGGGACAGGCTCCAAAAGAGAGCAGAATCTCATTGAGCCCCATGTTAAAATGCCCAACTTTACAGCAGAAAAAAAACATGTTTACAGCCTGGTACAAATTGTGGTTTTGATCTATTTAATTCATTTTGCCCTTCATGACAACTGTGAGGGGGGTGAATTTTTTTTTTATAACTCATCCGTTTAAATTATATTAAGCCTTAAAGTTCTGCATAATTAAGGGCGCGGCCACTTGAGTGACAGGTGGATTGCTGCTGCTGTTGAATGAAGTAGACCGTTTGTCTGCTGCCGTCAGCTCCACCCACATCCCGCCTCTTTGTCCATTTTCCGTTATTCGGGAGTGACGAGCGATGGCAATGGCCGGCTTTAGGTTTCAAAAATGCTCTTCAGAAACCTACGGGTGATGTCACGGACACTACGTCCATATTTTTTTTTACAGTCTGTAGTTTTTTACAGTCTTTCTACAGTTTCTGTAGATGTTTTGTTTGTTACTATAGTGATTAATCAGTTTCAGATGTGTCTTGTTAATCTTTTGTTATACTGTGTATGTATTCCCTGTGTTTCAGTCTTGGTTTGTCGGTTGTTCTCTCAGTCTAGTTCTGTAGGCTACACAATCATGGGGAAGACTGCTGACTTGACAGTTGTCCAAAAGATGACCATTGACACCTTGCACAAGGAGGGCAAGACACAAAAGGTCACTGCAAAAGAGGCTGGCTGTTCACAGAGCTCCGTGTCCAAGCACATTAATAGAGAGGCGAAAGGGAGGAAAAGATGTGGTAGAAAAAAGTGTACAAGCAATAGGGATAACCGCACCCTGGAGAGGATTGTGAAACAAAACCCATTCAAATATGTGGGGGAGATTCACAAAGAGTAGACTGCAGCTGGAGTCAGTGCTTCAAGAACCACTACGCACAGACGTATGCAAGACATGGGTTTCAGCTGTCGCATTCCTTGTGTCAAGCCACTCTTGAACAACAGACAGCGTCAGAAGCGTCTCGCCTGGGCTAAAGACAAAAAGGACTGGACTGTTGCTGAGTGGTCCAAAGTTATGTTCTCTGATGAAAGTAAATTTTGCATTTCCTTTGGAAATCAGGGTCCCAGAGTCTGGAGGAAGAGAGGAGAGGCACACAATCCACGTTGCTTGAGGTCCAGTGTAAAGTTTCCACAGTCAGTGATGGTTTGGGGTGCCATGTCATCTGCTGGTGTTGGTCCACTGTGTTTTCTGAGGTCTAAGGTCAACGCAGCCGTATACCAGGAAGTTTTAGAGCACTTTATGCTTCCTGCTGCTGACCAACTTTATGGAGATGCAGATTTAATTTTCCAACAGGACTTGGCACCTGCACACAGTGCCAAAGCTACCAGTACCTGGTTTAAGGACCATGGTATCCCTGTTCTTAAATGGCCAACAAACTCGCCTGACCTTAACCCGATAGAAAATCTATGGGGTATTGTGAAGAGGAAGATGTGATATGCCAGACCCAACAATGCAGAAGAGCTGAAGGCCACTATCAGAGCAACCTTGGCTCTTATAACACCTGAGCAGTGCCACTGACTGATCGACTCCATGCCACGCCACATTGCTGCAGTAATTCAGGCAAAAGGAGCCCCAACTAAGTATTGAGTGCTGTACATGCTCATACTTTTCATGTTCATACTTTTAAGTTGGCCAAGATTTCTAAAAATCCTTTCTTTGTATTGGTCTTAAGTAATATTCTAATTTTCTGAGATAATGAATTTGGGATTTTTCTTAGTTGTCAGTTATAATAATTTAGGGTGAGCGAAATAGTGTTTTGAATGAATCGATTGAATGAAAGAATCAGTTACTCACTAATAAAAAACGTACTTGTTGCCACTGACATAACAAGTATTTAAGGAGTAGTTAGTCATTTTAGTCAGAAAACGTTTACTTTGTATTTTGCATCAGTTCATTCATCCAGACCTAATTAGCTTCAAGAGTCTTGTGTCTCTGTGAATGTTCACGTACCACGTCTTCCTGTCCATCATGTCCAAATTTTTCTGTTCATGTACTATCAAACACAATTAGTCAGTGAGTGACAAACACACAAGGTTATAATTCTTCAGACCTGTGAGCTTCAGTTTAGCCACACGGGAGGCAGTCAAATCAATTACAGCAAGTGTTTGTTCTCTCTGACATGGCATGGCTGAATAGCTATGACCTTGTGGAGATACCCTCTGTTCTTCGCCTCTATCTTTAGGGATCAGTAATCATTTAAATGGAAATTTCCTCCCAACAGTGTGTAAAAACTGGGGCGAACTGCTCTCTTCACTTGACACCAAAGACCACCCAGTGGCTGGCACTGAGTCTTATAAATGTAAACTGCTTGGGTTATCAGTGCAGAAAAAAATGCATAGTTATTTCTTATTTTTCAAGTCATTTCGTTCCCATACGACTAAGATTCTGATTGTTTTGCACACTAGACTGCCCCCAATATGGGTTAAAAAATCCTTTCTGTGCTCACTCAGAGGGACAAATAATATTGAGCATGTTCTGCAGAATGAAGGGAGGGCGAAACCTTTCATTAGTGCTGCACGGGGTCTCTGGAGCTGTTTAACTCGTGGGTGACATCCTGACCTCAGCTTCCTTTCACTGACAAAGTAATTTCCCTCTTGAGGTGCAGTGCACAATCACTGCGCTAGAACACACTGACATCCACATGTGACATCCAGCATGATATATTAACTATTCAGTTAAACTTTGGTTTGGGAATTAATTGGACGGTGAGTAAAAGCATTATTGTATCTCCATAGGTGTTGCTGGAGAAACAACCTTTTACATGATATTGATTACAAATTAGGTCGCATTTGTATGATGTGGTCTCTAGCACTTTGCAGTTTCTTTGAAATCCATTTACCAATTAATAAAACTCACCTAAGAGACATCATCGCATACCTACAACAATGAGCCATATATGTTCAGAAATATGAAAGTTGCCTCTGGTATCAGGTGTTTTGGAACATAACTATAAGGAGCAATTTTAGTATATAAAATGAGCACATACAGTCATTTGTTTGATATATTTATATTTTAAATTTGTAAAACTCAACACTATTTCTTATTGCCATTTTAAGCATTTTGCATGGGCAATGTCAGTCTTTGCCTTTGGCAAGAACATTAGCCAAGAGAAATTGAAAACTGTCCAGGAATGTATCTGAATGTATTTGAATAATTACCTAAAAGTGACCTTTCAGTGACTCCGGTGAACTGATTTGGGGAGTTGATCCAATCTGATTTCTTTTGATTTCTCACAGCAGATGTCAACTGATATTGTACCACTATTTGATTCTGTCACACTTATGTTAGTGCCTCTGTGTCAGCTTTGTTCAAAGGAAGGAGGAAGTCGATGCTTTTAGAAATGGAAAGCAAATCAACTTTGTATTAAAAAGTTTCAGAGTGTCTGTGTTAGAACAGAACAGCAGAACTAATGCAACTGAGCACCAACCAGCAGCTAATGTGCAGATATATCAGAATATTGTGTGGCTTATTGTGAAGCTTACTAATGCATTTCCAGACTGGTGCTTAAAATTCCCACTGCAGAGCAAGTAAAAATTCATTCCTTTTGCTAATGTGCATGAAATTGGCTGATATGTATTCCTTCTTCTTGTCAGAAAGTCTCTGTTTGACTATTTATGATGCTCTGTGAGATGAGATGCACTCAGTACTACAACTGCAGCCCAAAAATGTAATGGTTTTTTTGGCCAAAACATGCAAAATTACAACATTGGACACAGTGTGTTAGCACACCGTATGTTAATGTGAATATAAACTGTGAGAATATAAACTGTTTTGGTTTGTTTGTTTTTTCAGTATCTATGATACTGAAAACGCCTTGATTATATTGCAATATAACTGCCTTCTTCAAAAACTGGAACACACTGGGGATATGTTTGACTATGGTTACACAAGTCATTTTTAATACCAGTGAAACAATACTTTGTAAAAATGTGCATTGTGTCTTACATTTATGATAATCACGTCTGCTCCCTATGGAGCCTAATGTGGTTTTTATAATGATAAACACTGTATAGAGAACAATAACTATATGCCTTACATTGATGCATTCCACACAAATTGCTGAAGAAGTGAAGTAGCTTTACAATTAAACAATTGAATCTTAATTTTTGAGCAATAAAAGCAACACTTTCTGTTTTGCTTATATAAAAGTTGGAGCTTTAAAACCCTTTGTGCTTGTCTGGGCTCCAATATAGGCATCTATCTTTTTGAGTAAGCTTCCTGTAGTCTCTCCCTAGAGTGTCTCTCTCTCTCTCTCTCTCTCTCTGTGTGTGTAGGTTATTTTTCCTATTGAATGCTCATATCAGTGCATTCCTAACCCCTTTAATGGAGCCTGAATGGTCACTGGCCTGTTATTGACCACACGGGAACTCTAATAATCACAATGTAATATTTCTCCATGGGGGATGAATGTGGGTTGTAATTTGAGAACTGTCAGGGATCTCTTCAGTAAAATCTTGAGAGTTGTAGTGGGACATATTCTTGTTTAACTGTACAGGACTAAAGGCACAGTAGCAAAATTTTGCAGCTGAAAAAGGTCCATTGTCCATTATCAATAGTGTAGCAATGATAAATAAGACTTCTAACTCCAAACTAGTTGCTTTAAATCAGAAATACACATTGGGAAATATTTTGCCTCATGTGAAATTCCAGATTGAGTGGATTCCTTCTGAGATGAATTCATTTGGCCCCTGGAATTTCGTTCTACAAAGGTTAACGTGACCTTAGACAGTATATTTATTGCATTAATACTGCAATATCACACATTTTCAAATAAATGTAGCTGTTATTACAATCATTCACTTTTAAACTAACACAAAACAAAGTATTACAAATATAATTGTAATGAATTATTTTAATCTATTGGTGTTTACAACAGAAGTTGTAACTTCTTCAGGTGTTTTTGTGCAAGCTTCTGAGAAAGGACATGTAAAAAAGATTTGTTTAAGTATCTCCCTTTGACTTTAAAATTAGGTGGAGAATGAGCGAGGGGAAGACAGAAGAAGTGCTGCAGGTCTCAAGCAAAGTGATTGTTTAATGACTTTAGGGTTTGTTTAATCAAATTATAGTTGTGTGTTCAAGTATAAGTACATCTTGCTGTTTAAGGCTTAACAGACTAAATACCTTGAAGATAATTTACTTTCCCCTATTTTATGGGATGATTAATTATAGATACAAAATTGAGGCAAGCTTAGTTCTGTATGTTGAGTGTTTTTGCATGGTACCTAGCTTTAAAGATAAAGGTGTTGACAAGTCGGTCATTGACATTCACCAATGGATGGATTAGGGCATTTTCACCAAGGAGACCAAAAAATTTAAAAAAAAAAATTAAAAACAATAATCAAACCAGTTATACACGATAAATTCACTATAGTGCTGCGGAAAGATATTTTCTGCTATTGGCAGCAGATTTACCCAGCCTTAAATACACAACTCAGTTGTTTGCAGTAGAACAACAGATGGAAACTCCATTGAACAGCTGTCATTTTATCCCAGAAATATCAAAGCCTGCTGATGTGATGTTTACACATGTAACATTGTCCTAGGCTCTGTGATGATGGGGCGATACCCACTAAATGTATTTATATGAGTGTGTTTGAGGGCCCATCCAAAATAATGTTGTTCCAAACCCCACAAATTCAAGCAACAACTTAGTCATTAGAAAAAAGACTGGATATAAGCAAGCAATTCCCTTGCTCTTCTCTGAAATTTGTAACTGCAGAACATACAGGGATGAATTCTCCCAGTCCCTCTGGCTGCACTGATGTGAAACTCATCAAATGAAGCTTGCAAAAATCCCTGTGCAAATGTCCTCCTGTAATTATCACTCAGAACTTACAGAACATCTCTCATGTTGGACTCTCATGTACAACTTCTTTATTGTATATTTATCTTTTACTGGTACTGCAGGGACGTCTGCAGATTACTGTCTCAATCAGACAGTGTTTACACTTAAGCTCTTGAGTCTGAAAAGGGAATGGGTAGGTTTTCACTTTAGAACTAACCCCAAATACTCTATAAATTGTCTCTCAGTATAAGGCCTTGAGAACGATTTAAGTTTTGGGAGACTTGTAATTTCAGTCAGGCTGCTGTTTCATTGCATAATTGTGCCTGTCGACCCAGAGGAACATAGTGCTGATTCTGAAATGTTCGGTTCAGTTCAAGTCTGGTAGGGTGATAAATATTAAAGGGCTCTATGTCAGAACATGAAAGTCACAGTATTGATTATGCTCATGCCTTCATTTACATTCTTTAAACTCATTGTTTGTATTTTAATTTAGCTTACAAGCCAAATTAATAATATTTAATCTGCAGTGTGAATGAGGCAAGAATTTTAGTGGAAATTGTATGAAATATTGATTAATGAAGTCATAAAAATTTATTATTATTATTATTTACAAACCCGATTCCAAAAAAGTTGGGACACTGTACAAATTGTGAATAAAAAAGGAATGCAATAATTTACAAATCTCATAAACTTATATTTTATTTACAATAGAATATAGATAACATATCAAATGTTGAAAGTGAGACATTTTATGTCATGCCAAATATTGGCTCATTTTGGATTTCATGAGAGCTACACATTCCAAAAAAGTTGGGACAGGTAGCAATAAGAGGCCGGAAAAGTTAAATGTACATATAAGGAACAGCTGGAGGACCAATTTGCAACTTATTAGGTCAAATGGCAACATTATTGGGTATAAAAAGAGCCTCTCAGAGTGGCAGTGTCTCTCAGAAGTCAAGATGGGCAGAGGATCACCAATTCCCCCAATGCTGCGGCGAAAAATAGTGGAGCAATATCAGAAAGGAGTTTCTCAGAGAAAAATTGCAAAGAGTTTGAAGTTATCATCATCTACAGTGCATAATATCATCCAAAGATTCAGAGAATCTGGAACAATCTCTGTGCGTAAGGGTCAAGGCCGGAAATCCATACTGGATCTTCGGGCCCTTAGACGGCACTGCATCACATACAGGAATGCTACTGTAATGGAAATCACAACATGGGCTCAGAAATACTTCCAGAAAACATTGTCAGTGAACACAATCCACCGTACCATTTGCCATTGCCAGCTAAAACTCTATAGGTCAAAAAAGAAGCCATATCTAAACATGATCCAGAAACACAGGTGTTTTCTCTGGGCCAAGGCTCATTTAAAATGGACTGTGGCAAAGTGGAAAACTGTTCTGTGGTCAGACGAATCAAAATTTGAAGTTCTTTTTGGAAAACTGGGACGCCATGCCATCCGGACTAAAGAGGACAAGGACAACCCAAGTTGTTATCAGCGCTCAGTTCAGAAGCCTGCATCTCTGATGGTATGGGGTTGCATGAGTGCGTGTGGCATGGGCAGCTTACACATCTGGAAAGGCACCATCAATGCTGAGAGGTATATCCAAGTTCTAGAACAACATATGCTCCCATCTAGATGTCATCTCTTTCAGGGAAGACCTTGCATTTTCCAACATGACAATGCCAGACCACATACTGCATCAGTTACAACATCATGGCTGGGTAGAAGAAGGATCCGGGTACTGAAATGGCCAGCCTGCAGTCCAGATCTTTCACCCATAGAAAACATTTGGCGCATCATAAAGAGGAAGATGCGACAAAGAAGATCTAAGACAGTTGAGCAACTAGAAGCCTGTATTAGACAAGAATGGGACAACATTCCTATTCTTAAACTTGAGCAACTTGTCTCCTCAGTCCCCAGACGTTTGCAGACTGTTATAAAAAGAAGAGGGGATGCCACACCGTGGTAAACATGGCCTTGTCCCAACTTTTTTGAGATGTGTTGATGCCATGAAATTTAAAATCAACTTATTTTTCCCTTAAAATGATACATTTTCTCAGTTTAAACATTTGATATGTCATCTATGTTGTATTCTGAATAAAATATTGAAATGTGTAACTTCCACATCATTGCATTCCTTTTTTATTCACAATTTGTACAGTGTCCCAACTTTTTTAGGATCGGGTTTGTAATATTAACCTTCACAAAATTGTTTGCTTTTAAATCTTTTAGCGTCATTCTGCAGATCAAAACAATGTTACACTGAAATGTCTTAATATCTGAAACTGTGACATCTCTTCATAAAACACAATATTAGGCCGATGGCCATAGCAAAAGGTGCAATATCATTCTTTTTATTCTCAATAATGGCCATTAAGGTGCTCCTCATCAAAACACTTAAGCACACAAAAGGGCTTTTCATGCATTCTATATGGGCTCCCAGGTGGAAGTTCAGGCTGAAAAACAGATGACCTTTATCCGTTTGCCTTTATTTTCCTTCAATTTTTGCTGACAGCAAGCTCTTTAAAGCTATAAGTGCTGACCATTGGGATGTACTTTGCTTGGAGTGTGTTGTCTGATTATATGGGTCAGCAAATTTCCATATAAGCATACCTCTAGATAATAGGAAATTTGCCATTAGAGATTCCCAGGTGGCCTGTCTGAAATGGTTTGCAGTGGAAAGGGAATGCACATCTACATAAGCATACAGAGGAAAAGGCATGGTGCTGATGAAGGATGATTGTTGGAAAAATTAGAAAATTGAGAAAAATCAGTTTTCTTTTGTTATTTTAAAGGTAGGCAACTTTTGGCCCCATAGGTTAAAAAACATAACTGGATGCATTTTGCAGAAGAACATTATTTTGGTTGTGCTTTGGCTCTGAATGACTGTGTGGATGAATATTCACTGTTCAATAAAATACCTTACTCACCTTTTGAGTAATAAAAACGCCATCTCCGTGTCACTTTTACAACATTTCAAATCCCTCAATTCTCAGATCTCCGTTAATGTTGATTCTTGTTTTATTACAAGCTCTGTCACGTTCTCTTTTGCCAGCAGAATCTCCTCAGCTTGGTGTTTTTTTTTTTTTTAAACAGGTAATTCCCCAGAGATTTAGCATGCTCCATGTCAACCTTTCTCATTATTGTGACAACTAACCTATGACAGACCCACACCATAGATCCGTGAAAAGTAGCCGGAGCAACTTTTCTCTATTTACACGAGACACACACGCAATTCCCCGCAAAAATCATCCCGTAAGGTCTAAAATATAAACACTTATAATAGGTTTTCTATAGTGAATCAGGGTAAGACAAAAACATGTTTTGTAAGGATTGATTATGTATTGACTCATTATTACATTTTGTTCATTTTAAACAACAAAAGTTACATAGTGTACCTTTAAATACATATTTATTATTATTTAAAATAGACTCAAACTTCCACATCCAGTGTGCTCTGTGTATTAAAACTGTGCCACATCATTTGGATTCTACATGCGGAGCTGCTGCCACTCTCTGCTTTAGTGACAAATGAGGACATCTCTCTACATGAGATTTGAGCAGCATTAGGGCTACGTTGCAAGAGTCACGCTTGATAAACCACGGTAAGAGGTGGTCATTTTAAAGCCCTGACACTCTGTCGGCCATCACTGATTAAAGAGTGATTGACTGTCACTCACAGTCTCATCACATGCTTGCACAGAGACCTCATGTGAATTCCTGAGAGTAGAGGTATTAAAATCCCAGGATCCCTCTGACTCGATGACAGTACGGTTTTATTTAATGCAATAATGTCAATGCTTAATGCACAGTAACAATGAAAACTCTTTTGACAGAGTGATTATGTGCCTTATTTTGTGAAAAGGTGATGCAACAGAAAGATTGAGATACATCAACTCAACACTCGAGAAAAGAATAATGAGTGAAGCGTTCCTCCATTAGATGCATTTGACTGACATACAGTCTGCAGATATAGTAATCCACTGATGATTATTATTATTATTTCCAATAGCTAAAATATAATGTGATATTATTATTACAAAAAAAAAGTATCAAGATTTCCTCAAAAATTTTAAGCAGCACAAGAGTTTTCAATAGTGATAATTACAAGAAATGTTTCTTGAGCACCAAATCAACATATCTGAATGATTTCTGAAGGATCATGTGAGACAAAGATTGGAGTATTGGTTATTTTAAATTGCAATAATATTAACATTACTGTTTTACTGTATTTGTAATCATATAAATACAGTCTTGGTAAGCATAAGAGACCACACAGCTGCAGACTTTTATGAGGCAATGCCATCCAGAAAATCAAAGAAAGATTTGTTGCATGCAGATCAGTTTTCAAGGCATTGCTGCAAAGTCTTCTTTCATTTTAAACTGTTGTAATTTGTCTATTGCAGAATAACTTTGCAGTAAGCCAGCTGGAAATTGCACCACATGAGGCAAATCAAAGTTTAATGATACAAGTTACTTTTTATAATTAGGGCCCGAGCACCGATGGTGTGAGGACCCTATTGTAATTGCTCAGTCAATTATTATTCTTCTCCGAAATGAATCGCATTTTTGAGGGCCTAAACATGCTCGAAAACTCATGAAACTTTGCACACACGTCAGAAGTGGTGCAAATTTACGTCAGATATGGGTTTCAGAATTAGGAGCGGCAAAATGGCTCAATAGCGCCAATTACAAAATTTCAATTAAGCGCCTTTCACGCTATGTTTCATGTACAGGTATGAAATTCAGTAGACACATTTAACAGCCCAGTACCTACAAAAAAGTCCCTGGGTGCAAAATCTAAAGACCCAACAGGAAGTGAGATATTTTGATATTTCTCTGCAAAATTTTTGCAGTTTGCCATTTCCAGACATTGTACTTTAACAAACTGCTCCTAGAGCTTTAATCAGAAAAATGTCATATTTGGTCAGTGTAATCTAAGGGCCTTGGCAACGTTAAATTGCGAAGATCTAGAGTTTTCACTGAAGGGCATGTCCATGGCCTGACAAAGTTTGATGTTTCGCCATATAAACAGGAAGTTGTTGTAACTCAGGCATACAGTGTCCTATCTGCCCTAAACTTCACACGTGTGATAAGAGTCCTGGCCTGAAGACATCTATATGCCAATATTTAGTTAGTCATAGTGCCACCTGCTGGCAACAGGAAATGGCATGCTTTGCACAATAATTCACTCCCAGAAACATTTGTATATGCCATGAAGTACCAAACATGCCAGAAACACATTAAATCATGCAACACTTGACTAAGTGCTAATGTATGCGATTAACGTCACAAAACAGGACGTTTTTGTAACTCAGGCATACAATGTTCAATCTGCTCCAAACTTCATATGTTTGATAATAGCAGGAACTGTGGTGCATCAAAATGACTTTGCCATATTTCTCCTCTGTTTATCTGCTTAAATGAATATCGCCCACTGTTCAGTTTTCCTAAGGCCACCGGGTGGCGGTAAGCCCGGGTGCAAGGGCCCTTTCATCGCTGCTTGCAGCTTTAATTATTCTTATAATTCTGCCATCAGATCTAGTCTAGAGTATTGTAGTTTGTACTTGGATCTTGTAGTAATTGCATATGGAGAATTTATATAATAACTGGGTATCTGCTTCATCTCAAACTGTCGTTTTGCTTCTGCTGTAGATGAAAAATGCCTGCCACTTCTTCATTCACCAGCTTTGGCAATAACAATTTTCTAATGTGGGGGGGAATCAATTTATCCCCACCATTTTTCTCTCCAGGTAGCAGGAAAAAATGATAGCATATGCATCATACCACTGAGCCTCTCTCTTAAATAATCCATTTATTGAGCCCTGTGGATGTACTGATAACTGCACACCAAAATGTATGGGTGGATTCAATCTGAAGCACAATCCCTAATGTGTGGTGCTTGTTTTGAGTGTATATTTATTTTCAGTGATTTATAACAAGCTAAAAGCTCACATTTATTGAGCTTTCACCATTTGACACATTAATAGATATCTGAGTGATACGAGAGACATCAAACTGGTATTGCTATTCAGAAGATTGTTTACCTGGGACTCAAATATGCAGTTTAGTGGTCATCATGTAAAAATATTTCACAACTGACTAGTTTTCCTGTGGAATAATTTGTTTTGTTTCATCACACTGGTTGGCAATGGCGTTTTGTCTCAGTGACTTCTTCATGAGTCTTCCACACACTTCTGTGCTTTCTGACCTTTTAAAATTCAGCATGAAATAATAATATTAATTTAAAAAATCACATTTTATTTTCTAAGTGCATATTATAGATGTTATTGTGAACAATTTATATATGAATATGTTTCATTTAAAGGGGTGGTATAATGCCACTTTTACAAGGTGTAAAATAATTCTCTGATGTCCCCGGAGTGTGTATATGTAGTTTTAGCTCAAAATACCCTACAGATAATTTTTTATAGCATGTTAAATTTGTCACTTTTTGAGGGTGAGCAAAAACGCTCAGTTTTTGTGTGTCCCTTTAAATGCAAATGAGCTGCTGCTCTCAAAAGGGGGCGGAGTTTCAGGAGCTAATGTTAGCACTTAGCAGTGTCTCACATTACCTCATGCAAATGCAGACTCACTGAAAATGTCAGAAACTGTTCAGTTCAGTCGGACAATGATGGAGACACTCAAGAAGAAGTGACAACATGAATGAACGGTTAGTTGATGAATTTATGTAGCTGATGTGGATGTAACTATCTTAAAGTCATTGATTAGCATATTCTGTCATGATAACAGTAAAAATCGCGTTCCGGGGGGTAAAATTTGCGTTTTTTGCAGGACTCCCCAGGTAAAAGTCGCATTCCAGGGGCTAAATGTCATGTTATTTGGGGTCATTTCAACCCGCGGACATGGAAAAAAAACAAAACACGGCAACAGTGTAAAAGTATAAAACCGCGGACTTGGCAACCCTCACTGTAATGCAATAACATGGCCTCACCCCCTTTGTTGCATGTTCTTAGGGGCAGGGTTTATGTAAATTCTAGGGTTAGTGATGTCACCAACCCGGGAAAAATCTAGTTGTAGTCCCTACCAGCCATTTGTTGTAGTCCTTAAACAGAGAATTCTTTAAAAGACATTATCTCCGTTTGCATTGAACTTTCAGCACTGTAACTTTGCAGATACTGTTTATGCTCAAGCAGCAACATTACACACTAACTAAAGTTTAAAAAAGTGAAATCGCAATGAACCACCCCTTTAAAAAAAAAAGTTCTGACCTCATAATGTTAACTGGACCTTCGGGTGAAACTTCTCTCTGGTGACGTATGCAAGACTTCTCCAATCATTTAGTTCATTAAACTCTGCCCCTGCAAGCTCATGTACATCTGCCACCATTTTTAAGTGCAACACTCACATCTCAAAATCCAGTCAACAACTGATGCATAAAATCTGTTACACTCAGATGTACGTCACAATATGGACGAAAAGATCTTTTGCTACTTCCGTCTCATGGCGACTTCAGATCCTCATGCTCGCCACTTTCACCCAAAACACTGCTGTATCTGGCATGGGTTGAGCCTAATTCATCAAAACAAAAGAAGATTACTAACAAACTATCCACATCTTCCCTTGATCTACATTCAGAGTTAATTACCTGCTGTTGTTCACTCCTTAGTGGCCACTGACTCATGTGAAATTAGATAAAGATATTCTTCAGGAGAGTGAACAGTAATCATTGTGATCACTGACAGTTTTATTGTGGAGTGCTTGGCTGCACTGCATTATTGGTCTCAAAGGACAGATCATGATAAAGCCAAATGTGCTCTTCAGCTGTTTTATATCAGGTGTGCAAATCTTTATTATAATTTTTTTCCTCATAAAACCATATCTTTCAATATATTTGCAGTTCAACATTTTATTTTATTATTTTTTTTTATTCTATTTTATTTTATTTTTTGTTTTTTGAGGAGGACCAGTAACCAGTCGTGAAAAGTAGCTTATAAGAGCCCATCAAACTCCTTTTCCCAAGTTATTTGGAGTTTAAATGATTTACTGAGTGTTAGGACCCAGAGGGAATAATTATAGAGTTTTATTGGATCGTCATTGGGAAGGGATAAGGCAGATAATGAGATAAAAAGCCAAAATTGTCCTTCAAGCTACAGTATTTAACCAGAAGTTTATAAGATGAAGACGTCTTCAGCAGCCATCCTTGCATAATTAGCTTCAAACAGAGAGAAATGTTGGTCACCCCTGCACTTATATAACAAAGAAGCTCAAAAGGGTTTTTTTTTTTTTTTTTTTTTGTGAAGACAAGGTACATTTTCTGAATTCACAAAAATGGGACCAGTTACTGTACGTTCCTCTGTTAAATGAAAGCAATGAGATTTATCAATATCCTAAAAATGCTTTTGGCTTTTTAATTGTTAAATTAAATGATGGAAGAATATTAGCAAATGGGAAATGATTTGATAATCTGAAGCCGTCAACCATAAAAACAGAAAACAATGTACCCAGCCAAGCGCAATGAATACATTTCATATAGCGTTCCAAGAATTGTGGCGTATAGTTCACTTTAAATGCAATCATGGGTGCACACTATTGTAACAAACTCCTGAGGAAATTGGTCAGACTTTTTATCTTAGCTCATCCTTACCTAATAAGAGTCATATGTACAGTAGTGGTTTTGAAAACATACAATATTTGATTAAAATAACAATGTAAATGTGAATCTTCATGTGTGTTGAGTTGTCTGGAATAGCTCAAATCAAACAGCAGCTAACATGCATGAAAAGTCACTTCCACATTTTGTCATGCTATAGTACACTGTAAACATCTTTAGACACATATACAATTATGGAGCTTTAATGGTTAATTTAACCCTAAACTCTCTTCCTCGATTTAAATAAAGTTATACAGCTGTATTTTATCTAATCACTGACAGACATATCACAGGCTGTTCAGCAAAACGTGCTACACACACCCCCATCACAGTTAATGAGGCATAAAGCAGGTGTAGTGAATGCAAATTCTACTCTCTTTGAAGGGGCAGTCATGGATTTCACTATACATTTCAATCGCATCGAATTCAGAGGTTATCATGTGCAGGATCTGATACACAGTAAATGTTCCATACATATTATATGTATATGTATATATAATCCAAAATAAAAGTGAACGTTTACATAATATGTGTATTAATATAATGTATATATAAATACAAACAAATACATGTATTTATTTAAGAAATATTTATGTATATTTATATATAATTAATATAATATATTAACATAAATATTTTATATAAAAATACATTTTTGTTAAATATATACATGCATGTGTGAGTATTTATATATTCATGCACACAGTACACACACATACATTATTTAAACAAACTTTTATTTTGGATGCGATTAATCATTTTACAGCACTAATATATTTTTATATAAAAAATAAATATATAACACAAAATTTAAAACATCCAATTTTTTCTTGACATTAATTTATGGATAAAATGTAGATTTTTAAACTACTGTAATTTGAAGCAGACAAATATGGGAATATTATATCAAAACTTGAGATATACAACAAAAACACAGAGTTAAAGACATTTAATGTGTTATAACATTCCCCAGTCTACCCATAAAAAATATTATTTCCATACATTTCTCATTTTTACCTTATAACAAGAATAAAAGGTAGAGTCTACATGCTTGAAAATTATAATTGTTTGCATCAGATATAATGAAAATATAATGATAATAAATGGCAAGAATCCTAACACAAGGCATTCATCTTTAGTCTTTTGAGTTTGTTAATCACACTTACAATTCCATAGCGAAACACAGACTGGGAGAATCCAAAACAAAGTATATTTCCCAAGCTGGATGCTGAGCAAAATGACATTGTGACAAATCTATGAGGATCAACTTTTTCAAAGAGGTCTGTTATGAATAAGACAGCAACTGCTACAGTCCACAGGCTGCTGGGCAGGAACAGGGCCGCCTGTACCATGCCTGTTACTGTGACCCGCAGTTCTTCTGCTAAGGTTGGGAAAAAGATTCACTGCTCTGCCCCATCTTTTTCATATGTTCACACAGATAAACAAAAGTTTTGCCCCAAAGAGATTAATAATGTGATCATCGGACAGGTGCAATATAGAAAATACAAAAAATTTGTAATATGAAATAAATACAGGTCTGATTCTAAGCTTGCTGGTGATGTTGTGTTCAGATCATGAGAGGTTAAATTCTCTGGGATGGGCTCAAGCTAAAAATATGATACTGTTCCCAAGAAAACAGAAGCATTATCTGATTCAGAACGAAGCCGACATATAATATGACTCCAATATTCCTCTAAATCCAGATAAAGATGGCATGATGTTGAGAAACAATTGACATGTAGTAGAAAATGCTAATCCAGGCATTGCATGAGAAGTTGCCGCAGAAAAATTGATAAATCAAAACTCTGCATAGCGCTTGAAGCCAGAAAGGTGATTCAAAAGGAAACATAATAATGGTCAGGGCAGTGAGAAGTTGTTGAAATGTTGAATTGAATAACACAACGATTAACAAGAAGCGCAGTGGATTGTGAAGCGTCACTCCAGAGACTGGTTGCATTAGGCAAAAAAAGAAGATGATGTTGAAAACGGTGGCTGTGAGGCAAAGGGAACTGGAGATCAAAGCAAATAGCCAAGGCTCCATCTTCAGTGTTGCCTCCAATCAGTTGTGTCTATGGTGGCAGTCCAGAAAATGCCCTGCTCTTCCTGATACACCTAGGCTTTTATTACGACATCGCTAATAAATAAGGTGAAAGTAAAATAGGTTGGTTAATTAAATGTGGCTCAACGGCCAACCATAAACAAATCACACACATTCTTACATGGTTAAAAACAGAACTATCCACAAGCTCTTTTTGGAGTGTTACGTAATCAGTGCTACTACAGAAATGATTGTTTGAGCTCTCAATACTTTATATATAAAAACAAAACAATACTTTTTAAATAAAACTATTTATAAATATTGTAGATAAATATGTAGATTACAGACTTCACCCAAAAATGAAAATTCTGTCATTAATTACACACCCTCATGTCGTTCCACACCTGTAAGATCATTCATCTTCGGAACACAAATTATGATATTTTTGATAAAATCCGATGGCTCAGTGAGGACTGCATAGCCAGCAAGATCATTTCCTTTTTGGTACTACAGACACATTTAAAACAGGTCATGTGAGTACAGTGGTTCAACCCTAATATTATAAAGCAACGCAAATACTTTTTGTGCGTAAAAGTAACGATTTTATTCAACAATGTCTAGTGATAAGCGATTTAAAAAAACTGCTGAAGCTTCGAAGCTTTACAAATCTTTTGTTTCGAATCAGTGGTTCGGAGCGCCAAAATCACGAGATTTCAGTAAACGATGCTTCGTTACATCATAAGTGTAATAAGAAATTTCAATAGTTCACGTGACTTTGGCAGTTTGATACACGCTTCAAACCACTGTACTCACATGACCTGTTATAAATGTTTCTGGGCATCGAAAAAGGAAATGATCTTGCTGGCAATGCAGGCCTCACTGAGCCATCGGATTTTATCAAAAATATCTTATTTTGTGTTCTAAAGATGAACAAAAGTCTTAAGGGTGTGGAACGACATGAGAGTAAGTAATTAATGACATAATTTTCATTTTTTGGTGAACTAACCCTTTAAGAGTTTTATATTTGTATTCCTTTAAGACTCCTGTCTTAAAATCATGTTCCATAGCTACCAAAGAATATGACAGATTTTATCTCCAAAATGTCATCTGATGAGTATTAAGAAAATAGCATCCTATCCTATCGTATTATGCCAGATGTTGACATTATAACCAGATGTTGAGATTGCATTATTTAATTAGTGGTGCTTTATAATAATACTCATACCTGTAGTTACAACTAGGGATATTAAAAAGTCTTTAAAATAAAATACTACAGTATAGGTCAATATACATAATTTCTGCCTGGTGGACAACAATAAAAAAACATAGATTTTACATTGAAAAAAGGACCCAAGCCATATACTTAGGATGTGACTACAACATCTTGTGTGTTGGCTCTGACCAATGAATAACCAAACAGAACACCATAGCAACCACATAGTTTTGCACAGGTAAGCACTTCATTTTTTGCAAACAAAATGTAAAACAATGTCCACCATTGTAAAACCTTAAGTCAGTATTCATTATTGTAACTCATTGTTCACGTTTGCATATGCATGATGCAGCTGGGCTCCTATATTAAAGTGTTTAATTAGCCATGACAAGATTTTGCAAACCTTTCTTATATTTGTGTTGGTTGGATGCTGCATGCTATGTAAAAAGACAATAATGACTTCAATAAAAGGTCTATAGGCACAAAGGCACATTCAAATTACACATGGACAAAATCCTAAACCATTGCTGGCACTTCTTTTTTGATAAACTATTTAATTTATTCTGTGATATTAAAAAAGGGGGAAACATTATCTCTCCTCGAGTGAATGAAGGAAATGAATAGTGAATAAAGCAATTAAAATAATTATAATTAAAATAATACAGTGACAGCCACTGTAATGTGAAATGAGACTAAACTACATTGCAGAGTGACGTTTTTAAATACGTTTTTACTGTGCTAAGATAAAGTGCAAACTAATTTTGTAACTCTTGAACTTATCCACTTCTTAAATTACCTTATTTTTCCTAAATGCCGCAACTAATACTATAATTGTACAGTACATAAATCTGTTTAATAAATTAAGTTAATAAATTAAATTGTAATAATCTTAGAAAAAAATGTGGCACAATGATGAAAAAAGTGTCTTTTTTTTTATTAAACATGTATTTACAATATAGCTGTACATTTACATTCATACAAAACAGCCCCTAAAATAATTAATATCAATAGAGGTACAAAAGAGTTTGAGAGAGAAATATATCAAAGGACACTTCAGTTTCCAAAGAGAAAGATAAAGATCTGTCAGTCCAGTCCAACATAATACAACCATTTGTGTGTGTGTGTGTGTGTGTGTGTGTGTGTGTGTGTGTGTGTGTGTGTGTGTTAGCAGGAAAAAACAATATAATAAATATCATTTGGGGGGAAAAAATACAATGCCACTTACTTTACAATGATTATTTTGTGTATTGGAGTAAAGAACATATAACATCTGTTGTGTTAATTTAATAGACTTTCAAGGAAGTGGTTGATATTCAACAACCACAGGTAAAAATGTATAGGCATGACAAAATCTTTTCTTCAGAGTCAATACTGATTTTGTATTATAGGCAAATATTAAAGGACTAACTGCTACAGTTACGACCTACTCAGAATTGTCTGTGAAGATTCTCAGTTATCCAGATCATTGAATAATGTCTAGTGTTATTCTTGTCATTTAGACACTGTGAACTGATTGTGAAATTCAGTGATACTTAGTTTGAAACAGGGATGGCAAAGACACCTGATATTATCATCCATCTCAGATTTGATGTGCTGTGACAACATATGATTGGATTTTAAAGGGATGGTCTCTGATTTTTAGAGGAATGCTCAATGTTATTTTAGTCAAACTTCAGATGTTCTTCTGTCTCACTGCATGCTAATGTTGGACCTTCAGAAACAGATGTTATTACCAGATGTAAATGGGGTCAGATTGTCTCAGGGAAGAGTGGATGGCCCATGACAGCGGTTTTGCCCCAAATCACATCTGTGATCGTGATTCACATGATTAGTGTAAAACAAGTCTTGAAATGGCAGTGTGCGATAAGGTTAAATTCCATCATCATGACAACGGAGAAAAATGTCCAGGTAACCTAAAACAACTCAGGTAATCCAGAATCACACTACTGTTCAAATGTTTGGGGTTGGTATGATTTTTTTAATGTTTTTGAAAGAAGTCTCTTATGCGTCAAGGCTGCATTTATTTGATCAAAAAAGACAGTCAAAACTGTAATATTGTGAAATATTATTAGAAACTAAAATAACGTTTTTCTATTTTAATTCATTTTTAAAGGTAATTTATTTCTGTGATGGCAGAGCTGAATTTTCCAACACATCAGCCAGGATTTGTTGATCAATAGAAAATTCAAAAGAAGAGTATTTATTTTATTTATTTTTTTCTGTAGCTTTTGGTTAATTTAATGCATCCTTGCTGAATAAAAACATTAATTAAAAAAATCTTACTGACCCCTTAAGGATTTGTTCATTATCAATATGGCAGATATTTCACATCATAACACAGATGGGTAATGTTACATTAGACAGAATCATGTTTAAATCTACAATATTTCTGCACATTTTTTTTTCTTTTTTTTTTTTTTCTCCAGTTTCTGAATTAAGCCACTTTACTGAATGAGTTTGGTCTCTGTTAGCAGCTTCTTTGTGAAACAAAAATCAATTTTAAATTGTCCTGCATGTTTGCGCATGAATAATTTCATTATTAACAATGCTTTTAGGCAGAATAACATAAAATTATAAGCCAGGTTTGGACAAGCTACTGTTCTTGAAGCATTATACTTTTCAAATAGTGTACCACGACTTCCTCTTACAATGTTGCCACTTCAAAGATGTTTTTGGCAACCTAAAAAATTGACAGGCTTTAAAATATGTGTTTAGTTTGTTGTTTTGTTAAGAGTACGATTAACACTTCAGAATCTGCATTCATGCACTAAAGATGACAGTGTCATTCTCCATTCCAGTTTCTATCCAGAGGGCATTTTATTGAATTAATACAAACACCTCCTAACACACCACTCACATCCCATAAATGACCTAATGTTGATTGATCCAACACTTGGGGCAAGCACTGTGAAAACTACAAGCTACTACTTACACAGATCAGAAGATTCCGCTGTTCCCAAAGCGAGGGAATCTCCAACTAACGATCCTTACTGGATAGAAAAGGCCTCACGACACGTTTGCCGAAGGAGACACAGGAGGAACTGACAGCTGAACTGACTACTACAGGGTCGGATTGTCCATCA
The DNA here is from genome assembly GCA_037101425.1 of Elopichthys bambusa. Lineage (NCBI taxonomy): Eukaryota > Metazoa > Chordata > Actinopteri > Cypriniformes > Xenocyprididae > Elopichthys > Elopichthys bambusa. Next base: position 12,606,095 of record CM074438.1, on the reverse strand, counting down.
GATGTAGTACTCTTGCATGCTGTCTCTCATGGAGTTGTGAAGGTGAAACTCTGCCCTGTAAGCAGCTTCAAGGCTACGTTGGTGCTCCTTTTCTTGGAGGCTTGCAGTTCTTTGAGCTTGTCGATGTTGGTAAAGGAAACGGGTCATCACTGCCAGCACACAGAGTGTACTGAAGACTGCAGCTGTCACCACACCTGCGAATCAGAACGGACACTCAGCTTATGGGTATTTTGAACTGGAAATGGGGCTGCTCACATAGGACCCATTCTTGCATTTCATAAAAAGCTAAATGGAGACCAATGGAACAGAAAAAAAGAAAGGTCTGTCAAGACACAAATTTATATATTAAAGGGTTAGTTCAACTAAAAATGAAAATTCTGTCATTAATTACTCACCCTCATGTCGTTCCACACGACCTTTGGAACACAAATTAAGATATTTTTGATAAAATCCAGTGGTTCGTGAGCCCTGCATTGAGAAGTTAATTTAGACCTTCAAATGCCCAGAAAGGTACTAAAGATATATTTAAAAAAGTTCATGTGACTACAGTGGTTCAATCTTAATGTTATAAAGCAACGAGAATACGTTTTGTGTACCAAAAAAAACAAAATAATTACTTTATTCAACAATATCTAGTGATGTGCGATTTCAAAACGGCTTCAAAGCTTTACAAATCTTTTTGTATCAAAAAAGTCACATGATTTCGGTAAACAAGGCTTTGTTATGTCATACGTGTTTCAAAATTTCAATGGTTCACGTGACTTTGGCAGTGCTCTGAACCACTGATTCGAAACAAAAGATTCGTAAAGCTTCGAAGCTTAATCAAGTTTTGAAATCACCCATCACTAGATATTGCTAAGTCGTTATTTTGTTTTTTGGCGGACAAAAAGTATTCTCGTCGCTTCATAACATTAAGGTTGAACCATTGTAGTCACATGAACTTTTAAATATGTTTTTAGTACCCTTCTGGGCATTTTAAAGTCTAAGTTAACTTGCTCTCAATGGAGGCCTCACGAGCCATCGGATTTTATCAAAAATATCTTAATTTGTGTTCTGAAGATGAATGAAGGTCTCACGGGTGTGTAATTAATGACAGAATTTTCATTTTTGGGTGAACTAACCCTTTAAAAGGGTTGCATCCTTTCGGAAAGGCCTCTTACCCTTTAAAAGAACATTCCATGTTTAAGTTAAACTTAATAGGCAGCATAACAGCAGAATGTCCATTATCACAGAAAATATTTGGATTAATGAAATTAAATAAAATAAAAAAGATAAAATTAAATTTAAAAAATAAATAAATAAAATAATTACAATGACAGTAAATGTGCCAGTAAATGCAATAATTGAATACTCACACATTCTATAAATTTTCTTTCTCCTTTAATGGAACATTTATGCTGCCAATAAATAACTAATAGTCAACAATCCCTTGTGACAATTTTAATGGAGATTTTATTACCATAAGTTACTGCGCACAACAAATTACCAATACAAAGTCATTACCCATTTCTGAAATAAAGAGAGCAAAAAGGAAAGATGAACATAAACAATACATGTGATAGTGAAAGCTCATTTCATACTTCACTGGCTGTTACAAATGAGACAATGAAGCAGACTGAGGTGGTAAAACAAACCTCCGATTACAGCTGAATCGGGCTGGCTGTCGTCTTCACGATGCTCGTTATCTTTCCCCACCTCCTCTCCATGATCTACAAGAAGGTGGAACATGCATCACAGACTGAACTCTAAAGACATATGTTTTCTCTGACAGAGCAATATGCAGGTCTCGATTTGAGGGGGGATGGCTTCCCCCCACTTGTTGAAAAAAAATGACAAAAAGCATTTCCTCTGTAAAGCCATTACATTGTTATATTAACAGTGTTATGTATTAAAACTTATCATGTAAACTACATTTTAAAATTCTCTCTATGATAATTAACAAACTATAAATAACAGCGATTGACCAATCAGAACTCAGTATTATAACGTACTGAGCGCAGTCACGCCAGAGCTCTGATTCAAGCAAGCTTTCGTCATTTTTCGAGCTAGTTCGAAAGGATCAGGAGAACGGTTCGAGTGGATCTTTTGACGTTCTTTAAAAAGAAGAGAACAGAAGGTATGATATTACTTTGATTAGTGTTTTAAGAACATTCCCCTGACACATTAGAACGAATAGGCTACCTAATTCCCGGCCTGTGTCCATTCTCGAACCGTTCGATAGTGATGCGCGGATCGCGGTTATATCTGTGGATACTGCGGATAATCCGCGGGTCGGGTGGGCCAAGTAATAAAAAATAACATTCCAATAATTGTGGGTGGATGAAAGATAAATTATTAATGTGTTTATTTTAATAAAGACACTAAACTCTCATTTTACGGTAAGACGCAACGAAAGTACGTCACTCTTTTACTTTCGTTTTCAACTGAACGTATTTCTCTTCACAGAAAACATTTGTCTAGAGCACCTCCTAGTGGTCATTATATAAAACACAAAGGAAAAACGCTACATGATATATAGCTTTATAAGTTCACAGTTTTAACTAAAAATATACACAAGCTTAACTAACAGACCTTATTCTAATAAGAGTGTTTTCCAACAATGATGTAATGAAACAGTGACAATTTAAGTTTGAAGGTATTAAAGCCTGTGTTTAGGCTATTAAAGAAAGTCATTTAGCCAAAGAAGAACTTTTATTTTAAATAAATGTTAATTTATAAGCAGTCTACTTTAGTGTGATATGTAACCATAACATCATGCTTAACACTGAGAATGTGAATAATTGTAATGTGATGATCAGGTCTAAATCAGAGAATATCATCGGGCGGTTGGCGGGTGGATGATTTATTTTTAACAGTTTTAACATTCAGGTACAAGTCAATGCACAGACTTTTTCTTTGTTCAATTTGCACACTGAACATGGGTTGGAGCTCTTTATTTTGAACTCTCAAAGTGTACCAGATTAATGAGTTTATCTTTAAAATGTACAAAATTTTCTTCCGGGGGGCACCCCCTGCACCCCCCTAGACATACCGAGGATTTTACCACCTCTGCCTTGTTTTAAGCCAGGAAAAACACAATATTATTGTGTGTGAGAGAGAGAGATTCTGGTGGTCACTGATCCAATACAACAATGATTTAAATAATTTAATGAATAATGCCTATTTTTCTACTATTTAAACCAATAAATAAAAATGTTAAAGGTACAGTAGACCCCACCCCCACCTGCCCACAGATGACCACACCATCCCCCTTGAATTTTTTTTTTTTTTTACAATTCGACCTCTGGCAATATGTGTGTGCAAAATGCAGTTTTAAGGGTTTACCTTTTTTGTTTTTCAGAATGCCCATTATACCTCCTTTTCATTATATTATTTCTTCTTCTAAAAATATCTGTTCAAAGTTAAAAAGTTATTTTTGTGTCTAAATCTATTCATTTCAGTTACGACAGATTAGTGCTTGTGTTGCTTGGCAACTCTATGTAAAAATGGTTTAAAAATTCTGCATTGTTCTCGCCATTCAAAATGTTTCAATGATATCCTGTGCATTTTTTTATTTATTTATTTATTCTAAACTGATTTACATAAATTAGCATCTGTATCTATCTGTACTGTGCATTTTATGTTTTTTTTTATTTATTTTTTTATTCTAAACTGATTTACATAAATTAGCATCTGTATCTATCTGTACTGTACATTTTAAAGAAATAATTGAAAAGACAATGGCTGATATAAAAAAAGGACTTTCTGGTTCTCATCTAACATCACATTAGTTTTTATATGAAATGAGACCATGCTCATTGCCTCTTGCAATTATATTTAATTGTTTGCTTTTTAAAAAGCATATATTTTTCTTCTAACTATACCAGCCATAGGAAGTCTTTATTATGCCAGTAGTAACTATAAATCTACATGAGCCATTAGTAGCACAAAAAAGCACACCAGGTGACCCACTGTCGTCATAATTATCATGGTGAATTAGATGTTTACCACAAAACACATAATTGTGATGCCCATCCTTTTTTTTAAATTGTTATTTAAGTGATGGATATGATATGTCTGACAGCATTCCATACCAAAACTATTCCTTAAATTGTATTGCAAAGAAATGCTTTACTTAATGCACTCAAAGGCAAAAACGATCCATTCTCAAACAGCGTGATCATTTCGTACTGATTTTTAACTTACCTAAACGAGACACAGAGGTTGAAAGATCAGCTAATGCTCCGCAATTTGATTCCAGTAAACGTCCTCGTATGCTGACCAGAGAGCTACCTCTGTTCAATAATGCTGCCTTCAATGGAGCAATGTGGTTGTACTGGACAGATGAGAAGCAGCCGATGAATCCTTTGGACCCAGCATGAGCTACCTCTTCATCCATTACATCACTTCCTGTTTGGAAAAAGAAAATAATAAAAGTTAGAGATTGTTTCTGTCATACACATTTACAGTAATTACTCATTAAAAACATTTATTTGAATTGTGCATATTATTGTAAATTGTGCATTTATTTCAAAAGTTACAATTACAGGCAGGCACGAACACTTGAAGTTTCACTGTTTTCAAATCCCTGAATATTCCAGACACAGGCACAGTTCTGCTCATGTGTTTCATGATTGTCAGACACCTTGAGTGACTAAAAAAAAGATAAAAGGTTTTAAACTGAAGTCAGCCTTCATTGTTGAATCACCCTTGTTTAATGTCAGGAAAGGTTTGAAAATTCAAACCCATCAAGTATCATGACAGGTTCTGAATAGTCAGGGCACTATGTAGCGGGAGTATTTTAGGTGAGGAAGGTGCAAAATAACATACATGAGTATGTATCAAGATAGGTTTTATCCATATTACAGATAATGTTAAATCCCCCAAAGGCTTTAATTAGTGTCTTTTTAAATAGGATCAATTAGATTCATTACCTGTGACTTTTCCCAAGGTCAGTGACTTCATAGAGTTAAACGCTGCTTCATATGAAAGTGTGTACTTCTTATTTTCATGGTCCACCTATAAAAAAATAAATACATAAATAAAAAATCAGGGGCAGTTGAATGAATACATGATAAATCACTCACTATATCTGTCCACAATTTAGCATATTCAGTGTGTTGGCATCATGTTGAAAAAGTTTGGTGTGAATCAAATAAACTCGCTAGGAGTAATAGTTTAAAATTCAGAGCCTGATTTTCAAAAAATCCACATTCAAACCAAAATATCTGACTTTCTTTTGGTTGGAGCTAATGACTGTAAATTAGAAAGTTGTCCAGCTCGATGAGAACAATATATGTACCGAGTTTGGTTACAGTAGGTAAAACTAACCCTTCCACTTTTGTCAAAAGGTGGCGCTACTGAACCCCTCCACCACGTCTGTTTCGAGGCTTTGCCCATGTCTGCTGGCTGAGACCTCTAACGTGTGTGCCAAGTTTCATGCAAATTGAAGCATGAGTCAAGAGTTTCAATTCAAAAAGAATATTAAAGTTTGATGCATTGCCATGGTAACAGAACTTAAGATATCAAGAATCCTTTTGCAGGTCTACATCTGCCGTGTCTTGACATTATATTGATGAAGTTTAAAGCGAATTGTGTAAAAATAAGGGTGATCTCGAAGCATTTTGAAAGTGACACATTTCCTGTTGCCATTTGTTGGTGCTATGACTTTGACTCACAGTAGTCACATCCATGTAATTTGGCATCCTACAGTGAACACACAGCTGAAGTTTTATTAAAATGATTGTATGCAGAAGTTATAACACACTTCCCGTTTTCCTATTTTTTGCCATAAATTCGTTTCAACGCCACGGCAAAAAATCTGCTCACAATTTAGCATCCTTGATGTCTTGACTTTATACTGACTGAGTTTGGTTGCGATCAGATGAATCCCCTAGGAAAAGTACA